>CM075876.1:15280750-15880750 GCA_038021265.1 Cyprinella venusta | reverse complement strand
GCATATTATTTACCTTTTGAGTTTTGATAAATCATTTTCTTGCTGTTGCAGATGACTTAAGCAATCTAAAATAGTTTTAGCTAAATAACAGGTCTGGATCTCCATTTTTTTACAACATTATGACAACAAAAGCACTTGAACGCAACACACTGGTAAATACCATTGGAAAATATCCTATTTTCCATAGCTTGTGAACGTGGCATAAGTAGTTTCTAATTGCATTTTTTAAAAAAAATCATTTATAGTGTTTCACTGTAAATGGCAAAGTACCTTTCATTTAATATGATATAGCTTTTTTAAATATAGCATTTTTACCGTATTATTTTTTTCTACAGTGTGAAATAAAATAAATGCGATGTCATTAACAAATGTACACAGTATTTTTATAATTAGCATAAATGGAATTTAACTGGTCAAGAGTGTATAAATCTACAGTAGCCTATATTAACATAAAATAAATTTAAAATAAAAATTGGGGACACATTTACCTGAATTCACCCTATTAAATAACAATACTGAACAAACAAAAGCAGATTTCTATTACTCATTCATTTTCATAATATAATATGGTAACACTTTACAATAAGGTTTCATCAGTATACTGTTAAAAAGTCTCTCAGTTTGCTGTAAGCTGATTCACTAAAAAGTCTGATTCATTAGAGTCATTCATTCGGCAATTGGACTGCAGTGATTGGACTACGGTATGTTTTTTATTCACGGAAGAAAATCACCAGTATTAGCTTCATAAATATTACATCTAAAGGTCACAGGAACTTTCCAGTACAAATCATAAGACAATGTACATACTGTAAAGACATACTGTATTTAGCAATAAATAGAGTATGTGTGCGCGTCTATGCGTGTGATCTTAAAGTGCTACACATCCTAGAGAGTGTTTTGTTCAGTCTTAATGTGCAGAATAACAGCTCAAGGTGGCTAAATGGAGATTAATCTCTTGACCTTTTCACCAGTTGAGAATTTCAAGCTTTAAACATTCTCTCTGATGGCCCGCCAGAATCCCGCCCGCTGCAGTAAGATCTGCAGCAGTGTCCGCTGTTACTTTAATCGTTTCCTATAGGCATGCACTTATGATATGACACCAAACATGGTCTCTGCGGTACCGCGAGCCCCGCTGCGCCAGTCCCTCATTAAGCTTCGTAAGGATGTTATTATACTGTCATTACACTGTTATTAGACACTAACACACACACTTACTCAAAAGACAAAAAAGGAATTGATTAACTCACATGTAAACTCACAAAACCAAAGGTTTCTGGCCATTATCTTTCAAAATGTCAATAAAACAAAAGCTGTTGAAAGAGCCAATCAAACAGTGGGTGTTATTACTCCTGTTATTAGGCTACAAAATGGCTCTCTTTCCTTTACTCCCTTTTTGATGGGCCTTTCTGGATCTGTCATCCACTCAGCCCCACTAGGAACAAAAACGAATCTCAATATTGATTTTTAGATGGGAGGAATTCATTATATTGTTGCGGCACGTGGCACGGCTCAGTATTGAGGCTGCTGATGCACCGATTCAAGGAAAAACCGTGGTGATTAGCTCATAAATATCAGTTGTGAATCATTAATATTGAGTCTAATTATCCAGCTCATTTCTGGCTGTAGTGAAAATGTCTGAGAGGAGATGGATCGGGGAGGTGTGGGGATGGACCGCGGTAGATGTATTTGTTTACGATGTAGAAATGTGCTGAATTTGATCGATGGGAGAGCGTTCGCAGTGAAGGATTACTGAGCGGCTGCGGTGACAGATATTCTGTCCAACAGCTGGATGAACGCTGGATTAAAAACTCTGTTCTTATCAGAAAACTCCTTAGGGATTACACACATGCTCTAACTGATTTACACACTCACACAAACACACACACTATAAACAACCCACACTGAGCACCACAAAAGAAAATTATTTTAAAACATCTATTTTTAAATGTAATTTTTGTATTTGTGTTGGTTTAAATTATAAAAAAAATATTTTGGTTACACCCTGTATGCATGTGTACAGATATCTTACAGTCTTTTTCAAATTGCTTACTGAAACTATGACTCAATGTCTTGAAGCTCTACACACCAAACCACAAAACACACACACACACAACATGCAAAACATCAGACATCTCTTACAAATGCAAACATCATCCAAGACACAAACATAAAATGATTAGCCACATGCACACCAAACTACAAACAGATGTGAAAACAATGTAAAACACTACAGTCTCTTGGTTCTTTTGCTTGTCCAGTCTGTAGTGGAGTGTACAAGGGTTTTTCACACGTACATGTTTGTGCACAAATACACTGTACACTTACCTAAAGGATTATTAGGAACACCTGTTCAATTTCTCATTAATGCAATTATCTAATCAACCAATCACACGGCAGTTGCTTCAATGCATTTAGGGGTGTGGTCCTGGTCAAGACAATCTCTTGAACTCCAAACTGAATGTCACAATGGGAAAGAAAGGTGATTTAAGCAATTTTGAACAAGGTGAAAATGCCTTGTTGATGCTAGAGGTCAGAGGAGAATGGGCCGACTGATTCAAGCTGAAAGAAGAGCAACTTTGACTGAAATAACCACTCGTAAACGAGGTATGCAGCAAAGCATTTGTGAAGCCACAACACACACAACCTTGAGGCGGATGGGCTACAACAGTAGAAGACGCCACTGGGTACCACACACCTCCACTACAAACCAGGAAAAAGAGGCTGCAATTTGCAAGAGCTCACCATAATTGGACAGTTGAAGACTGGAAAAATGTTGCCTAGTCTCGATTTCTGTTGAGACATTCAGATGGTAGAGTCAGAATTTGGTGTAAACAGAATGAGAACATGGATCCATCATGCCTTGTTACCACTGTGCAGGCTGCTGGTGGTGGTGTAATGGTGTGGGGAATGGTTTTCTTGGCACACTTTAGGCCCTTTAGTGCCAATTGGGCATCGTTTAAATGTCACAGCCTACCTGAGCATTGTTTCTGACCATGTCCATCCCTTTATGGCCACCATAAACCCATCCTCTGATGGATACTTCTATCAGGATAATGCACCACGTCACAAAGCTCGAAACATTTCAAATTGGTTTCTTGAACATGGCAATTAGTTCACTGTACTAAAATGGCCCCTACAGTCACCAGATCTCAACCCAGAGCATCTTTGGGATGTGGTGGAACGGGAGCTTCGTGCCCTGGATGTGCATCCCACAAATCTCCATCAACAGCAAGATGCTATCCTATCAATATGGGCCAACATTTCTAAAGAATGCTTTCAGCACCTTGATGAATCAATGCCACGTAGAATTAATGCAGTTCTGAAGGCGAAAAAGGGTCAAACACATTGGTATGGTGTTCCTAATAACCCTTTAGGTGAGTGAGGGAAACAAAATACAGTATTTACACTATACAAATAAAATTCAAATGGGGGTTAAGATAATTTCTGAGATTTGATTTCTATGTGATACATTTATGTAGTGTTTTCACAAATGATCATTGGGTGGAGTTCATCAGTAAATGAGTGTGCTATGTAACTATGTTTAGAGTTTTGCAAACGTATAATATGCTTGCAGTTTTGTAGACTTGCTCTGAAAATTTGGTACATGAGTGAATGGTTTCACTGAGTGGACATCAAGTTCCACTTGTAGTGTATAAGCAATTTGAAAGGTAACCCTTTTTAATGAAAAATATGAATCATTAACTCTATATCCAAATATATAAAGTATATACAAACTATACACATTGCACCATTTTGGATTTCACATAACCTTGCCTTGTCATAAAAAGATCAAATTTTCACATATTTTAAAATATTAGATAAGCTTGACACACAGTCACAAGTGTCTTCACGAGTCCTCTCATAATTTCCTGCATGCTTCTGCATGGTTGCATCACATGACTTTGATTTGGCCGACACAAGTATTTTCTAAAAAAGATCATGCAAAACAACTTAAGGTTTTCTTTTCAATTTTTTTCTTTATTATGCATCAAGACATGCATTTAAGATATTTCATACATTAATTTAATTTTGAATAAATCAATAGATGTCTGTCAAACAAAAATGTCTGTCATACTGTCATTAACCCACACTTTTACATACTATCTATTGGTTTTATATCTAATTAGAATGGATACTAACCCAAACATACCCCTAAAAGAAAACATTTTATATTTTTATAATTTATTAATACTGTACATTTCGTCCATCAAATGTCATTAAACAGGGATCTTGTCTGAAAAATCTCACTTCTAAGGACAAATATGCTCCTAAATTATAGAAAAGTACACACACACACACACACACACACACACACACACACAATAATCATGAGAACCATAGATCATGAGGAGCCCACATTTGAACTGTATGGTTCTGAGCTGGTATAACTAATACGGTTTTGGCTCAGATGATTAATATGTCTATTAGAGGAGAGATGAGACTGATTGACTGCTTTAATCCCTTTACAATCTGTTAGATGTGGGTTAATATGTAAAAACTGGCCTCGGTTTACGAACTCACGTACAGAGGGAGAGAGGGAGACAGCGAGACACAGCTCCAGACTGTGTCAGTTTGAAGTACAACAGCTTTAAAAAGTACAAAAAGGCTCAGAGCTCCTTAAAGATCAGTCCAGTGCTGTCAAAGCCATGCTGAGGGTTTGTGTACAAGAGCTGAACAGAGAAATAAAGAAGTGTCACTCCAAAACAGCAAGGCTGAAAGGGGATCTAACTGTGGTAAAAAGGATCACGAGGACAGAAGGAGCAAAAGTGAGTGGAGATGTCTCAGGGTTTACAGTTGCATCAGAGAGATTTGACCTAAGGCGCCCACTTGCTCATAGATCCAAGCCTCCAAAACAGCAACAGTTGATGCTAACCGCGTCTCATCGAGATATACTCTAAAAATTGCTGGGTTGTTTTAACCCAGTTTTGGGTCTTTTAACTTTTTATAGCAATTTTTAGATTGTATAATATACAAGCTTGATAAAAATTATCATAGAAGAAAATTCTATCTATCTATCTATCTATCTATCTATCTATCTATCTATCTATCTATCTATCTATCTATCTATCTATCTATCTATCTATCTATCTATCTATCTATCTATCTATCTATCTATCTATCTATCTATCTATCTATCTATCTAAATAGTGTTAGTTATTTTATGCTATACAGTACTGACATCATGATTGACAGCTTCTGAGTGAAGTAGTCACTGAACTCACTGAGTAGTCACTGAACACTGAACCAACTGACTTTTTTTCGGGATCTTCGGAGGACTGAAGAGATTGGAGCTTTAAATGCAGTTATTTCACACTGTCATAATGGGTTGTTCTGTAGAATGTGCTAACCGATCTGGCATGTCCGATCAATATTTGTTTTGGTAAGTTCAATTTATAAGCTAATTAGTAAATAAATGTTGACTATGTGGTTATTAGTTGTATTTACCTTATTTTAACGAGGTACTGCAATCCGCAGACATCATATAGGCCTATTTCACAAAATAGCGATGAGACCCTTAGTAGGGTAGCGATACTTCCGGTTGTGCCGTCACAATACGATTCCCCGCTCGCCATTCATTCTCAAAATGGACTGTGAACAGTTTGTTTTCGAAATTGGACAATAATTTTGCAAAATAAAGTAACTCCATGGAAAAGAGTGACCAGAATTTTTTTCCCCATATTTCTTTCTTTTTCTGTTCCACTGAAGAAAGAAAGTCATATGGGATGAATACATTACAGATGTTAAAATTAAAAAATAAACTTTAGTTACAATCATAATGAATAACCAAATCGCTGACACCTTCCCAAATTATGCATTTTATTCAGATCTGATGGAGCGAATGATGCAAAAATGAGTATTAGTCCCTGTTGACCCTGTCATTACTGTGATGTGCAGGGTCTACTTACTGTACAATACAAATGCTAATGCAAATTAGGAAACACTGAAACAACTTGAACAATGAAGGTGGAAAAAAAGAAGCCAATAGCACAATTTCATTGTTTCAAAAACGATCCACGTACACTCATGAATAACCCAGACTCAGCAGCAGAATAAAACTCGACAATTAAATTAGAAATAAAACTACCCTGTATAACTTTTATAAGGAATTTCAACCTAGGAAATGTAGTTCGAGGACCCTCTTTTGTCTACTTCAATACCTGTTATGATCAGATAGCTGATTATAATGACTGTGACTAATTATAAAGTTTGAAATTGCCTTTAACTTCTAAACGGAGCTTGTGAGAATCACCTTCAGTCGGCAGAGAATTAGTGAGCAACATCTGGCAGTACTGACCAGAAGGCATAAAAACCTACAAGACAGAAAATGATGTCAGCGGTGCAAAGAGGATAAAACTGAGACAGCTGCACTTGTAACAATGTAAGATTTCATTACAGTGAAAGATTATTATTTCTTTTTTACCATAATAAGATACAGTATTCCTCAAATTGTCATCATGGGCAATTGAACAACTGCGAGTGACGAGATGTCAAGCCTGTGTGCTAGACATTAGCATTTCTTTCACAAAATCGCACACTCATCTTTTTTTTGCCATATTATTTACTGTCATTGTTAATTATCTGTTATATTAGCATATATTAGCATATATCTGATGTATAATCATTGGCATCATTATCATTTACCTTAAAAAACCCCTCCATTAAAAGAGGCTCATTCGCTAGTCTAGCAATTCGCTAGCAACTTTGCTGCATTATGCATAAATTAAAATCAGCTATTGTGTGTTTTCCTGAGTGTTTTGTACCATAAATAAACACCGGATGTAGTATAAAACTGTGAATCAAGCCTCAAAAACCACATGCAACCCCATGACTAAGACATACAATCCCTAATGAATCCAGGAAGATAATACGCTAATAACAGCTAATGTGTGTCTAATGCAAATTAACAATACCCCTCAAAGGACTTCACACTCTCCTCTCATCATTTCTCTCATTTTTGCATTATCAGCAGGAAATCTCTGACAAATCATAATGACACAGCTCTTTAAAAAAACAAAATATAATTAGTAGTTGCTGTGACGATCACCAGGTGGAGTGCCCGAGAAAACCACCAGAGGGCACTCCACATCAGAACTGTTCACTTATTATAAGAACTCCGTTTCCCATCATACACCTCGCTGGACTGATTACGCACACACCTGAACCTCATCGGACTTCCTATATAAACCACACTCTCACATGAACTCATTGCGAAGTATTACATTGCCCCGGCTGTAATTTCTGAGCGTTATTTTCCCTGTTCCTGGTTTTCTGGTTTTGTACTTTGGACTGTTTTGGATTCTGTGATCGATCTCTGCCTGGCCTGACCTCGGACTGTTCCTGGACTTTGTTTATTGCTGCCTGCCCCGAACTCTTACCTGTGACCTGACTACTCTCTGTGCTGATTCTCTGAATACCCTGTTTTGCTGTTGCCTGACCCGTGCCTGTTTGACGATTCTCAATAAAGCTGCATTTGGATCTAATCTCGTCTACCGCCTCGTAACAGAATACTTCGCCACTTCAGATCCAGCAGCAATGACCAGCGGGAACCCTGAGGCACGGATTATGTGTCTCCGTCAGGGAGATCGGACAATTGAGGAGTATGTAATGGAGTTTATTGATATAGCACATCTTACCTCAATGAGCACGGAATGCCTGATGATATTCTTTCGGGGAGGACTTTCTGAACCGCTCAGTTCATTTATGCCCTTGCATGATCCTCACTGGACTTTAGAACAATATATCGACCAGGCCCTTCTGTTAAGCGGATCATCGTTTACGGTGGAGGTGGCGGAGGACCTCCGTGAGATCACCGTCAGCCCTGCCGAGCCTGCGCTCACCGCCAGCCCTGCCGAGCCCGCGCTCACCGTCAGCCCTGCCGAGCCCGCGCACACTGTCAGCCCTGCCGAGCCCGCGCTCACCGTCAGCCCTGCCGAGCCCGCGCTCCACATGAACTTTAACGAGCCCAAGGTTCACGTCAGTTCAGCCGAGCACACGATTTACGTCAGCCCTGTGAGTGAGTCACTGAGTCCAGTGAGTGAACCATTGCGTCAAGTAAGTGAATCATTGAGTCTGAGTGAACCACTGAGTCCAGTGAATGAACCATTGAATCCTGTGAGTGAATCGTCGAGTCCATTGAGTGAATCATTGAGTCTGAGTGAACCACTGAGTCCAGTGAATGAACCATTGAATCCTATGAGTGAATCGTCTAGCCCAGTGAGTGTGTCTAACCCTGTGATACGCCGCCGCAGAAGGAGAAGGAGGAATCGTTCGGCTCGCCAGGCTCCGGTGAGCGTACCAGGACTCCTCGTCCTGCCGGCCCCGCCTCTGCGCCTCGCTCTACCGGCCTCGCTTCAGCGCCTCGCCCTGCCGACCCCGCCTCTGCGCCTCGCTCTACCGGCCTCGCCTCAGCGCCTCGCCCTGCCAGCCCCGCCTCTGCGCCTCGCTCTGCCGGCCCCGCCTCTGCGCCTCGCTCTGCCGGCCCCGCCTCTGCGCCTCGCTCTGCCGGCCCCGCCTCTGCGCCTCGCCCTACCAGTGCCCTTCAAGCTCTGTTCAAGCTGTGCCCTTCAGATCCCTGGGGATTTTCCCAAGTATTTTTTGGGGGGGGGCAGTAGGCACTCTGTGAGGGCCATGAAGGCGTTGCAGACATGGCCTTCGTTTCATCCTCCACCGCCGTGGTCTCCTAAAGGGTCTTCACCGCCATGGCCACCCAAGGGGACTTCACCGCCGTGGCCAGCTGAGGGGTCGTCACCACTGTGGTCTTCTGAGAAGTCTTCATCACCATGGTCTCCTGAGAGGTCTTCACTGCCGTGGCCATCTGAGAGCTCTTCACCGCCGTGGCCGGCTGAGAGGTCTTCACCGCTGTGGCCATCTGAGAGCTCCTCACCGCCGTGGCCGCCTGAGAGGTCTTCACCGCTGTGGCCATCTGAGAGCTCTTCACCGCCGTGGCCGCCTGAGAGGTCTTCACCGCTGTGGCCATCTGAGAGCTCTTCACCGCCGTGGCCGCCTGAGAGGTCTTCACCGCTGTGGCCATCTGAGAGCTCTTCACCGCCGTGGCCGCCTGAGAGGTCTTCACCGCTGTGGCCATCTGAGAGCTCTTCACCGCCGTGGTCGCCTGAGAGGTCTTTACCGCCGTGGACGCTTGTGGGTTCCACAGCTCTGCCCTGGCTATGCCCACAGTCTGCTCCGCCTTGGACGCCCGAGGGTCCGACAGCTCCGCCCTGGCCTTCGCCTGCACAGCCAACTCCGCCCTGGTCGTCTGCACAGCCTGCTCCACCCAGGTCGCCTGCACAGCCTGCTTCGCTCTGGTCACCTACTCCTCTTCTGTTCCGCGGACCTGGCCCTCCATCCCACCCCCAGATCCGCCTCCGCTTCACCGCCCACCTGGACAGTTTTGTCTGTCTGATTTTGAGCGTCTGGAAGCCGCTCTTTGGGGTGGGGCTATGTGACGATCACCAGGTGGAGTGCCCGAGAAAACCACCAGAGGGCACTCCACATCAGAACTGTTCACTTATTATAAGAACTCCGTTTCCCATCATACACCTCGCTGGACTGATTACGCACACACCTGAACCTCATCGGACTTCCTATATAAACCACACTCTCACATGAACTCATTGCGAAGTATTACATTGCCCCGGCTGTAATTTCTGAGCGTTATTTTCCCTGTTCCTGGTTTTCTGGTTTTGTACTTTGGACTGTTTTGGATTCTGTGATCGATCTCTGCCTGGCCTGACCTCGGACTGTTCCTGGACTTTGTTTATTGCTGCCTGCCCCGAACTCTTACCTGTGACCTGACTACTCTCTGTGCTGATTCTCTGAATACCCTGTTTTGCTGTTGCCTGACCCGTGCCTGTTTGACGATTCTCAATAAAGCTGCATTTGGATCTAATCTCGTCTACCGTCCCGTAACAGTTGCCTCATGTGCATTTTGGAGTTTATGTGTGTGTGTGAATAAATTAAGATCCTTTTTTGTTGTTGTTTTTGCCCGATTAGCACTTTTCTGATATAGACTACCACTAATTAACCACCTTTTGACTACTTAAGGAAGAAATTATTTGACATAGTCTTAGAGACTTGCACACTGAATGCCCATCAATGTGTACGGTTTTGCTAAATTAAGTTTAACTGAAAATAAATAAATAAAATACTCATCATAAGTGTGTAAACTGCACTTTATAAACATTAATCAATCGATTTCTCTGGCATCTCATCTCCACAAATCTTCTTTTTTTTCACGAATCTCTCAGAGCAATTTCTCCTAATACATTATTTGAACAGACTTTAGTGTTTATTTACTGACCCCACATCTATTTTGCAAGTTATTTAGCATTTGGTAAAAGAAAATGTACAAAAATGTCTTTCTTTCAAAGCTTCAGATACTCTCCTAGCCACACATTCAAAATATTCATAGCCGGTAATTGAAATACATTCCGATTGTGGTTTGATTTGTAAAATTATAAACACACTGAATATGTTGACCTTCTACACCCTAATAGGTAAATAGGTATTTAAATCATTCTTAAGATACAGGCATGAATTGAAATATTCTCTTTGTTCAGCAATTCAGTTGTTAAACATGTTTAACAGAAAAATTTTTAATGTCCTTCACTACTTTGAAAGCTGATTTGGTAGATTTGGTAGATATTCAGCTTTCTGAATATTTACAATTGTCAAACAACATCCATCTTGGAACAGTCAGCATGTTGTCACGTACAGTAAAAATAAATGATCAATGGCTTGTGTATAGCGGCCTGAATATAGTTTACCAAAGATGTTTTCAGGTTGTGGTAGTGCACTACAAACAATTACATCTAGATTTGAAAACACATTCATGCATTAAGTTGCATTGAGTAATGGTGTTATAGGTGTGATCTCAATATTGACCAAAATTATGGTGATTATGATGCTTGCCATAATCAAGCAGCCCCCAAACAAAAATCTCCATTCATCTGCAATACTTACAAATTACACTTTCACAAGGAAAACAATCCCAAGCACCACTCGTGCACCTCAAATGAACAATATGGTGAGTAAGCAAGCTTTTAAATATGAGCTGAAAATACCAGGGAAAAAATCTTTTGAATTTACAGTATTTTATTATGTATACTGGTTCTACAAACCATGCAAGCTTTATAGATATAAATCAGTTTAGGTTAATAAAGTCAGAATTAACAATGAATAATGTAAATGCAACAATTCAAATCATGTGTTCCTCACATGATTCATTTCTTTAATGTTATTGAGGTTCTACCAACTATTGATAGCAACAGCACTCATTAACATGCTAAATAACAAATTATCATTGAGTAAACCGTGCAGCATCCGACATGTGCATCCTTAACATATAGACATAATAAATGCCATAAATGTTTCCTCTCTCCTTGCCCATCTTGCCTATAACAAGTCTCATGCAAAGCATGCTGGGAACTAGAAAACCGCTGCCCAGTTTCAGTGAATGCCAACAAAAAAAAAAATATATATAGTAGAACATGCATTCAAGTAAATTTCAATTTTATCAATTTATTTAGATTGAAAGAAATACAATGTTTTGACAAAAATCTCACATTAACACATTTTAGAAGTAAACTTAACAAAAGTAGCTTCTGATCAGGTAATGACAGACATGTTTGTTTGACAGACATCTATCGATTTATTCAAAAATTAAATTAATGTATGCAATATCTTAAATGCATGTCTTGATACCATAATAAAGAAAACTATTTTGAAAAGAAAACCTTAAATAGTTTTGCATGATGTTACCTTTGAATGCATTAGGCCATGACAACATTTAGTAATCTAGGCTAATGTTAATTTATACATATACTATTGTTCATTAAGTCATGTTCATTCAATGTTAATTAATACAACTTAATAAATGATATTGCATGCATGATATCTGAAACTTAGATAATGTTTTACTAATGTTACGCAATTAAACCTTACATTAATGTGTTACCAAACAACTATAAAAAATAGAATAAAAATGAATGCTAAAGCAAAACTATACACTATTTTGGTACCACGTTGGGTCACCACTTGGTGTCAAAATCCGGAAGCGAAACCAGTCGAGAACCACTGAACTGAAGATAAATCAGCAGGGTGGGATGTGGAGGGAATGAGAGGAGACAGAAAGAGAAAAAGAGAGGGTTGTGATCTTTCAAGGGAAAAAATGCTACACTGGCTGAAGTGTTTGAGCCCGGCAGCACAGGCCCCTCAGAAAGCCGAGTCCCCTTTCACCATCTCCACTTTCTCTTTTATTCGCTCTCCCCCTCATCTACTTCTGTCTGTCTGGAATAGATTGGTTATGATTCCTTTTTGCTGCGGGCATGAGAGCCGGTCTCCTCAACCGTACCTTACAAGCACACATACACACACGCACTCACACACAATCACATTTTCCCTCCTCTACATTCTCCATTATCACTTACATATACACAGCCTTAGAGAAGACAGCGCTGCAAAAATCTTTGTAGGCTGCTCTCTCTCTCTCCCCCCCTCTCTCTCTCTCTCTCTCTCTCTCTCTCTCTCTCTCTCTCTCTCATTTAGAACATGAGTTCAGCCCATAAAAGAGAAGGCCTCGGGCTGCAGATGCTAGATTTAAACTGGACACATGTCTGAAATCCTCAATCAGCCAGAAACGAGAACAAATAACCTACAATTGTATGTTTTTGTGAATTATGTTGTGTGGGTCTTTAGGGAACAAGAAAGGAGGGGCTAACCGTCCAGTACACAGGCTGCATACTCTTGTCTGGCTATATTGTGTGGACAGGCCTTGAACTCAATGTGTGAGTGAGTCCAAAACAGCTTCTTCCTGAATTTCTAGTGTGAAGACATCCGCTAACCATCTAGGGGACGTTAGCGACAACCCTGACACAGTCTTCTTTCAGCAGATGTTAATGTGCTTTTATGCTAGCTCAGAGAGCGAGGGGAATTAGGTTAGGTGCTTGGCATATACTGCAGGCGGGTGAAGCGTTGCTTGGATCTGCACTTAGCGGTTCACAGCTAGCTCTCTGTGGGGCTTTAGCCTAGGACTTACACAAGTCTCACTCGTTCCACTACAGAGGTACCTCTCGCCTTTCCGCACCAGATAGCATCGCAAATTAGCCGAAAACATAGCTTGTTTAATGTAAAATAGAGATGTTTCTAAAGTGCCTTGAAACAAAACATATTCAGAAAGAGCTCTCCAGCGCAGCTAATCTCCTGCATTAGCATGGCGGTTCCACACCACCACCTTAAATAATACATGTTACTAAATGGGGGAGGCTAAGAAACCCTCCCTTGTGTCCTTTCCCGTGACCTTGGATGAGACTGGAAGGTTTCCACTGATCTGTCTCTCTTTCTCTCTCTCTCTCTCTCTCTCTCTCTCTCTCTCTCTCTCTCTCTCTCTCTCTCTAAGAAAAAAAGATTTCCTTAAGAGTAAAGAGGTAGTTTTTTGCTTTGTTCACATCTGGCAGAGTCTGCTAATCCCACTCGGCACACTAGATGAGAGAGCAGTGGATTATGGGAAGAATAATCTGCACTTAGATTTTGAGCCTTCCAGATTTAAACTTGAATTTGAACTTGAATTGATGTGACTAAAGCTTAGTGGCACAGCTGTTCAAGGAAATATAAGGAAACATTTCTTAACGAGGGAGATGAAAATGATTATTCAAGATTTCAGTTTATACAAAAAATTAAAAAAAAAATTCTAAGAGAATGTTTGCCAGAAAATATGATTTTTGCAAATGGTAAAATGGTCAATGCCATAGCTGTTTCCTAACGTAGTAGGTAAAGGAGGGAACGGAGGACGTTGTTGACGGTTAACTGAATGGGTATCGTGTCAGAGAGCCAATGTTCTTCGAGTACTATTGAACGAGCCAAATGGAATTGGCGTGCGTGATTCGCATCGCACACTCCGCCCCCGCAGCGTGGGTATAAATACGGAAGTGGATGCATGCAGAAGTTGCATAAGTTACAACCAGGACGTTCCCTTCAGCTGATGATGTCGGACGTAGTCGACGGTCCACTGAATGGGGATAACTTTTGAAAACGCCACAAAAGCTGCCACCCTCCAGTGCCTAGACAAAAGCCTCCTGATGCCACCGTAATTTTAAGTCGGGGAAGGACAGGGCTTAGGCCAGGGAAGTCACTGCTGTTCCTACAGGACCACTGGGAAAGCGTTCCCCGTACATTGGAAGGAAGGGATGCTGCAGAAGCCACATCCAACCCGGAGGGAGGTAACCTGGAGAATACACATTTGAAGTGGGCGGATGACTGGGTAGTACAACATATGGAATGTCACTGAGGTGGCTCCAGTCTAAGACAGGGGGAGACTCATCGGACAGTGACGACAGAGCAAACTCTGCCAGGGGAAGACACAGGCTAACCAAAGGGAACCGTATCGTGGAAGAGAACACATATAGGGTCACCGTAGAGGCCGCAACATATGGACCCAGCCTAACACAGGTTCCATACTGCTTACGAGTGGTAGGCCTAACACCAGAAGTTCCGCACATCCAATGTTGGAGGGGTGAGGTTCCTCAACAGGTTCCTCAAGTTCCTCAACAGGGTTCGGTTTAAGAGGACTCAACTGGAGTAGAAGGTGCAGTCCATAGGAGGGGAATGGCACAGCAAGCCAACACTTGAACCAGGCTCATGGTGAAACTGGCTTCAGGAGAAGGGAGCCCACGGAAGCAGCGGTTCAAACTAGGTGTCTCCCAGCTCCCAACTCTAGAATCTGTTAGCAAAACACTCTGGCAATGCCCAGGCGGACCACACACTCATTATAGAGGAGCTCTATAACACCTAGGAGGACATGAGCATCTCGGAATTTTTCACCGAACTGAAGGCAGACACCATCATTGGGCCAACTTTGCTTGGAAACAGCCTTCCCTCTCTACTGAATCTAACAGATAAGAGCTGGTCTGAGGACTAAGGCTTGCGTTCTGTACACGTCTAAGCGCTATGAAGCGGATGGACAGAGAAAGCCAGGGCTGGGTCTGCCTCCTCCTGGGCAGCGCTTGCAGGCTTACCAGCGCTTGCAGGCTTACCTGATCCTATTACGGGAGAGGTAGGAACCTTGGGCACAATTCAGGCCGGGGTCTCAGCTCATGAGTGTAGCCGGCATGAACTCCAGGCACAATTCGTTGATCGAAAGCGAGCAAGTCCCTACCCTCTAGTAGAGACAATGCAAACAAGAGAACTGTTTTCACATAATTTTTAACTCACTGCCTGCAGTGGTTTAGGGGCGGTCTCTGCAGTGCAGTTGCACTAGAGATAAGGCCCAAGAGGATAAAGAGGGGCGCAAGGAGATTTCCCTTAGCTCCCTCAGGAACCTGACGATCAGGACGTGCTTTCCATGCTTCTGCATCACGATGTGCACTAAGACAGCGGCAACATAATTCTGAGGGTGGAGGAACAGCCTACTCCACCCAACTTGCAGGAAAGAGAGCACTGAAATGATAGAAAGCTTTCAGAAGCTTTCAGAAGACTCACTCAACGAATAGGGAGTAGAGCAGTGAAACAGAACATACACACCAACAGAGAATCCACCCGGCCCTCACCCGGGGGTCTGTCAGACGGAGAATCCACACAAAAGGCAGTGGCCGCCACGCACAGGTGGAATGACATCTTGAAAAAGATATCTTTCAGGAAATAGGACCCATCACCAGTGCCAGAACACAAAAAGGAATGACCGCAGCAACACTGAACAGTGAACTGAAACAGTGAAGCACTCACTTTTCTTCTCTCTAACCAGCTGTCAACTATACAACCCTTAGAAATTTGTTGCTGTTAAAACATATAACAGCATATATAATATATTAACCTAAATGATTATTAGGAGCACCAGACTAATACTGTGTTCGACCCCCTTTCACCTTCAGAACTGCCTTAATTCTATGTGGCATTGATTCAACAAGGTGCTGAAAGTATTCTTTAGAAATGTTGGCCCATACTGATAGGATAGCATCTTGCAGTTGATGGAGATTTGTGGGATGCACATCCAGGGCATAAAGCTCCCATTCCACCACATCCCAAAGGTGTTCTATTGGGTTGAGATCTGTGGGGGCCATTTTAGTGTATGTTCAAGAAACCAAATTGAAATGATTTGAGCTTTGTGACATGGTGCATTATCCTGCTGGAAGTAGCCATCAGAGGATGGGCACATGGACATGGTCAGAAACAATGCTCAGGTAGGCCGTGACTTTTAAAAGATGACCAAATGGCACTAAGGGGCCTAAATAGTGCCAAGAAAACATCCCCAACACCATTACACCACCAGCAGCAGCCTACACTGTGGTAACAAGGCCTGATGGATCCATGTTCACATTCTGTTTATGCCAAATTCTGACTCTACCATCTGAAAGTCTCAACAGAAATCGCGACTCATCAGACCAGGCAACAAATTTCCAGTCTTCAACAGTCCAATTTTGGTGAGCTCTTGCAAATTGTAGCCTCTTTTTCCAATTTGTACTGGAGATGAGTGGTACCAGAGTCTTCTGCTGTTGTAGCCCATCCGCCGCAAGGTTGTGCGTGTTGTGGCTTCACAAATGCTTTGCTGCTTACCTCGGTTGTAACGAGTAGTTATTTCAGTAAATGTTGTTCTTCTGTCAGCTTGAATCAGTCGGCCCATTCTCCTCTGACCCCCAGCATCAACAAGGCATTTTCACCCACAGGACTGCCGCATACTGGATGTTTTTCCCTTTACACATCATTCTTTGTAAACCCTAGAAATGGTTGTGCGTGAAAATCCCAGTAGAAACTGAGCAGATGAAAATACAGGTGAAATACTCAGACCGGCCCGTCTGGCACCAACAACTATGCCACGCTCAAAATTGCTTAAATCACCTTACTTTCCCATTCTGACATTCAGTTTGGAGTTCAGGAGATTGTATTGACAAAGATCACACCACTACATGAATTGAAGCAACTGCCATGTGATTGGTTGATTAGATAATTGCGTTAATGAGAAATTGAACAGGTGTTCCTAATAATCCTTTAGGTGAGAGTATATATATATTGATGTGTGCTTCAAAGCAAGCATTACCACATGACACGCAGATTACAAGTCTTGTCTACAAAAAGTCTTTGTAAGATTGTAAGAAGCACAATTTGCAGGTAGCAGAGAAATATTCTGCCTAATGGCTTACACAAACACCAGCATTCAACAGTTGATGAGATTTGTTGAATTAGTATGTTAACTCAGTTGCCGTTTGTTGTCATCTGTTTTCACTAACTGAACATGTTGGATGGGGACTTAGCATGTTTGCACAGTCTGGTGTGCTTTTCCAACAAACCATTGTCATGATCTGACTTTATCACAAACTGTTGCTTAGATGACGAGGTACAGAATGCTTCCTTGTCAACTCTAGAAATTAATTCACACATAAAAAATGCAATGACTAAAAGAATACTAAAAACAAGGCAAAGCAAAAAACTAAATAAGGCATAGCAAAGCATTTCAAACATGAATGTCAAAGCAAAGCAAAACAAAAAGAAAACAAAAAAGCAAACAAAAGCAAAAAAAAAAAAAAAAAAAAGTTCTAAAAAGGAACAAAAAAAATACAAGCTTCTTGTCCAGGGCTTCATCCACAACCTCTTCCTTTTCAGTGCATGTTCATCCATCCTCTTTTCCAAATGTTCCAAATCCTGGATGGATGGCCTGCCACAATGCTATCACACAGACATTAACACCCAAGGGCAATTTAGTGTGTCCAAATACCCATCCTGTCTTGTGGGGGAAATCGAAGCACCCAAACAATGCCCCATAAACGCATGTTTATTGAGTCAATATAACATTTCATCTTACAAAATGTCAAAAGTGTTATTGTTTGTTGGAGCAGTACAAACCAGCATTAACACCTCTCTACTAACATCACAATCTCATGCATATTAATGCCCAAGCAAAAAAACAGATTGACTTATTTCCAGATGACCAATAGCAGGCTGTGTTAGCATAACCAGGGGGAGACTACAGACGGAAACTATTTCACGCTTAGGCAGGGTGTCTAACAAGAAAGAAGATGCATCCAAATGACAACAGATCCCTTGAAGAAAAGGAGAAAAGACATAGAGTGAATGAGGTATACTGATGAATGCAGTATGTGTGTTTATTGAACTAATTTTTGAGAATGATTGCACTTCAAAGACACCAATTATGCTCTTTTTCTATGCCACCAGATAATGCAATTAGCATTAAAATGTCTCTCTAAATTGCATTAATTACATACTCTAATGTCGTTCAAAACCTATAAGACTTTCGTTCATCTTCGGAACACAAATTAAGATCTTTTTAATGAAGAAAATTTCTGTCCCTCCATTGGCAGCTACACAACTACTTCAAGCTTCAAAACGTTCATAAAGAGATTGTAAAACTAATCCATATGAATTGAGCGGTTTCTTCAAATTTTCAGAAGAGACACAATCACTTTATATATAGTAATGGACAGATATAATTTAGGCTTTATTCACATAAAAACATTCATCATCGCACACATCAGTGTGGTAAATGGAAGCTCAAGCATGTTTGCTTGATATGCAAGAACCAATGAATCAATTCTCATTTTACGCAGTACGTTTGAGCTTCAGCAAGAACCAATGAGGTTCCTTCTCATGTTACGCAGCACGTTTGTGCTTCTGCAAAAACCAATGAGGTTCATTCTCACGAATCAGTCAGGTTCAATTGTACTTTCAATTGTTGTTTTTTTATTTTTGAGATATGTACATCATCTGAAAGCTGAATAAGCTTCACATTGATGTATGGTTTGTTTGAGACAATATTTGCTTAGAAAGCCTATCAGCTTCGATCAATAAAAAAACGAGCCAAAGGCAAAAAAAAAAAAAAAAAATGCAATGGGTCTGCAGAATTTGCCTTACCTCGTGACTATAAAAGGAGGACGCTGGCAGAATACAGGCATGTTTTCGCTTCGGAGCCAAGAGTATCTCTTATCTCACTCCACAGCCATTTCTGACTTCACTCTACGAGACGAGCCACTTGCTTCCGGTGTTGGTGTGACGACAATCTGCAGCGGGTTCTGTGCAGTGATCTGCCAGTGAATGTGTTTCTCCCTGCTCACTTCAACATCGCAGAGTTTTTTCTCCTCTCGCAAAAAAAGAGCTTGCACGCGGCACGTCTTTTTAAAGACAGCTCGCTTGTGCATTTCGGGTTGCAGTTGACTCATTTCCGATTTTGATGGGCACATTCTCTGCTCTGCGTGCTTGGGCTTGATCAACCTAGAGCAAGGTTTGTGGATGACTCTCGTTCTCCCCCTGGGAACGTGACCATCGCGTCATTAAGAGAGACTCGAGACTCAATGATCTTGTTAGAGATAGTCCTGTCACCAACATCACAATCTAACACTCTCCACATGAGGTGCTACTTCGGCTGGTGGCCAGGGTGACCTGCGGGTGTAAGTGTGGAACAAAACCACTGACTGTCCGTGGATCACGCCCCCCTCTTCAGTGACGCAACCCAGAAATGTTCAGGGGTGTTCAGGGGATTCCCCGGGTCTATTTTCAGATGTCCCGTGGGTTTCCCTCGACGCTCCAGAATTGGATCTGTTGTCCATCGCAGAATCACAGGGTGGGCTAGAATCTTCAGAAAGTGAAGATAACACAATGCTGCCACTTTTGGGTGGGCATATGGCATTTGTCGAGTCAAATCCTGAGATGACGGCCATGCTTTCCCGGGACGATTGGTTTTTGGGTGTGGCCGCTGACTCCTGTCGGCGTCCACTCCAATACTTTTTTTGAACAGATGTGCATCAGGAGATCTGGATATCCTCGAAGACCTCATGTCTTCCAGCGATCCCTCGTTGATCTCCTCCGCCCTTCCTTCCCTAAACTGGGCCACTGCCCATAGGCCTATGGGTACATGGGTACTGGCCAAGGCACCCACCTGTGGCTACCACCCCGCCTGTTCACTCGGGCTGACTCTGGAGGCTGCAGGGGGCCCCCCTCTCTGAGCCCCGCCCCCCACTATACGTCGGGTTAAGCAGCACTCTTGAGATGGGCTGGTCAGAGATGGGACTCAGTTCTTTCCAGGAGCTGGTAGCATGGCCACTCCTTCCCCTGGTAGAGGGCCAGGGGAGAATCCTAATTCTCAGAAAGAACTGACTCTCCCGTCTCAGTTCTTGGACGACACGGTGCGCTGCCTCAGAGCCCCCCGAGTCCTCCTCTGTACTAGAGCTGGATGACAGTGCATGCCGTCCCTGGGCCGTGCCGCTCTCATCCCCCTCTATTGCAAGCTCCCTGGCAGAGCATACCCCCGTGGAACGTTCATGCTTCCCTGGTCTCCTCTTTTTCAGAGGCTCCTGGAGCATATGGCATCTGCAGCCACGGCAACGCCGCTCGGATTGCTTCATATGAGACCGCTTCAGCTTTGGCTTTGTGACCGAGTCCTGAGCTGGTAATGGCAACATGGCACTCTCCGAGTACCATTTAGTCCGACTTGCCTTCATACCTTCACCCCATGGTCGAACCTCGGTTTCTACAGGCCGGAGTGCCCCTGGAACAAGCTTCCCGGCATGTTGTTGTAATGACAGATGCCTCCACCACGGGCTGGGGTGCCATGTGCACTGGACGTGCTGCCGTGGGCTCCTGGACAGGACTCCAGCGCCAATGGCACGTCAGTTGCCTCGAGTTGCTGGCTGTACAGCTCGCCCTGTGCCGCTTCCAAGCTGTGCTCAAGGGAAAGCGTGTACTTGTCCGATCAGACAATACCATGACTGTAACGTTCATTAACCGTCAAAGTGATCTGCACTCCCACCGTATGCAAGATAAACTGAAAAAGTTTCTACTTCCACTAGAGCATCGTCCACGAGACACGCCTAAGCGTTGAAGTGGAAGCTCTTCATCAACTGATGATCTTCTCACCGAGAAGACACCAGAGATGTTCGATCGGTGTCGTACTTTCCTTCCTACAAGATGGGTTGGAGCGAAGTCTGTCTCCCTCCACCCTCTAGTAAGCCTAGAGGGTGGAGGGAGTAAGCCACTGTAAGCCTTTCTGAGCATGTGTCTTTCCCTTGGCGTTGAAATATTCCACCAGCGGCTGGACACCCCAGTGTTTCCCCATATGCATCCTTTGGGTCATATGCGTATATTTTGTCGGTCATATGGTCATATCGCAACAAATATACCCGTGTTACTTGATACTGGTTTTGTGATCTGGTGTTGCGTCTGCCAGAACTGAGCCACATGTGCCACAGTTGGCCCAGATGAGGCCTGGATATGTATGCTATATGGGATGTCTTTTGCTTTTTTGTGTGTATTTGTTTGTTTTTGCATTTTTTTCTGATCTCAAAGATACAATGTGCTTGAATTGGGTGTGCGTCCATAAAAAAAATGCCTGAAAAAAAGACTGCATTTGACAGTCTTTCGAAATGTCCATGCAGTATTCAGTAAGTTTCCAAGAAATGCCAAGAGAAAGTCTGTATGTGAGACAAAATTTTGGTTTTTAAATCCCACGCAGGTGTTAATGGAAAAGAGAGAGTAAGACATATGAAAAGACTGCTTTTTTCCAGCAAAATCTCACTGTAAACAAGAGCATGCCACACAAGTTGTAGAACTATAATCATCAGCTTCATGGTGTTCATATGAAGTAGTATGAAACAACCCGGTCTCATCCCAATTCGTCATATAACTGACGTTTTGGGACGTCTTTTGACCATTCGTCAATATACGACTTTTTAGGGCCCCCTTAAACGTCGGTAGATGACGTTATGGGATCCTAACTCTACCCCATACCTAAACCTAACCCTAAACCCAACTCGTCACCTAACTGACGTTAAAGGTAAAGCGTCAGTTGTATGACGACCCGGGATCGTTATCTACCGACGTTTAAGGGGGCCCTAAAAAGTCGTATATTGACGAATGGTCAAAAGACGTCCCAAAACGTCAGTTATATGACGAATTGGGATGAGACTGTGTTATATGAAAAACAAGACGAAAGCATGGTCAGGGAAAAGAGAAAGAAGTGTAGAGAGAGCAATCACATTTTGAAGCCTTGATCAGAGGACTTCGCTGCCACATCCTGCTGGTAACTTGCATACATATGGCCAAAAAACATCCCTCCAGCTCATGGTTGCCATGGCGACATGACTCCTATCACAGTACGTCTGCATGAGAAATACAGTGCAAATATATTCTAAAACAGGTACTCATTTAGTATGGAACAAACATCACACTAACGTGTATGCATGTCTCAGCGTGCATCGACATGCACAGATACACAGATGCAGGACACTCCAATTATCACACTTCACATATGATCATCAGAAAATTGCAGCTGAGCTAAAGAGGGGTAAGGGTTTAAAAAACAACAACATTGTGAGCTAATATTGTTCTATCATCAGGGACGTCCAGGTGTCAAATTAGGACTGGTTTCCGAAAGTCAGATCTGGACATTTAGAACCTTCTTAGTTTAAATTAAAACCAAGTCAAGAACAATCAGTTACAATACTTACAAGCATCTGCAAGAGCATTAATGGTAGAATTCAATTCACTGTATTGTCTTATTCGCGATCCAGAAGAGAATTCTTGGCTTTTGAAAGTCAAGCAGGCACGAATTAGTCAAATGTGGGAAACGTGACTATGATTGCGTCCACTGCAAACACTGTGATAATGTGTTAAGTGCAACATGACACCATGCACTATGATCATCCGACCGTTGTCTCCTTGACATGATCAGATGTGTCTCATCATCACCTCATATGTGTTCATACTCTGGGTGTTTAAATGTTTGGATGATTTTACCATCTAGACAATGATGTTTTATTGGAGAAATTGTCATATTTGTATTTTCTTTAAAATTCACTTCTCATCGTCTAATTGACTGAATTGAAGTTTTAGTGACTGAATTGATATAAACCCAAATGTAAATGAATGTTTTCTTAAAATGAATTAAAATACAAGATTTTATATAATATATTACATATAAATAATTTAAAATAATGGTAACAATTTCGATAAGGTTTTATTTGATAACATTAGCTTATAAAAATATGAGTGAACAATACTTCTGCTGAATTTATTAATCTTAGTTAATGTTAATCTTAAACATATCCTACAACTTTTAAGACTACAAATTGTCTCCGTTAACATCAGATAATGCACTGTGAACTAACATGAAAATAGTTATTAACTAACATTAACAAATGCTAATAAATGCTGTAAGAATATTTTGCTCTTTGTTGGTTTATGTTGATTATGCATTAACTAATGTTAAAACGATACTGTAAAGTGTTACCCAAAAAATAATATATCAAATTATTATTATATTTAAAAATATTTTTTGTATGTAATTTCAGTTCTTGCTATATTATTGAAAAAATATTTTTAACATTTGGCTAATCTGTTGAATTGATATTAAACCCAAACACATTAATAAACGAATAAAAAATTATATATATATATATATATATATATATATATATATATATATATATATATATATATATATATATATATATATATATATATATATCAATAATCATATTCCTTAAATATCTAATTTAAATTAAAATGTAATTCAAAATATTATAAATAATAAACAATACACTATTATATGAAATGATGATGATTGATTGATTAATTGATTCATTCTATGCCACATGGATCACCCCACTCATAAAATCTAATCTTGCCACTGGCTTCATCACATTTCTATTATAACAGACTTGATTGAGACAAATAGCTCTTTGAGTCCAACCCTGAAACATTGCAGAGTGGCATTTTAAGAGAAGACTAAAGGGATCAAACCAGGCCAAAAGCCTCCTCAGAGGATCATCTCTGGATTCTGACTGTTTGCTTTGACGTCCAATGGCAAATCTGAAACCACTGAAACAAAATAACCTCATCTGCCCGACTGTGATACATTAACACAGCAAATCTCTCTCAGACAATAAAATCACAATAGCATGAGGTTTCCAAAATGGCATTTGCTAGAGTATCTACGCTGCAAACATTAAAGGACTCATAATGACATTACAATTTCAAGAAAATCAGTCTTATAGCCCTGCGCTGTGTGCACAGATTTGCTGCTTTTATCTTAGATTGAACACATATAGTTTTCTCAGCGTGACACAATGAACATTTCTGCTCTTCGTGCGAGAGGGTAATGTTATGCAGATATCATCGCAGCCTAATGAATCAGCAGAGTTCAGCTGAGGTCTCTTCCTGCCTGTATGTTGAGGCGGTTTGTGTGTATTTGAGTGTTGTGAAGCTTGTTTATGATCGCAGCATGAAAACAGCCATGTTCTGCATTTCCCTGCTGCTACTTAAACTCATCTCAGTGGGTCTGAGACCTGAATTTAAAAACAGTCTCAAAGTAAGCACAGTGCAGAAGCCTGAGAGTCGTTCCCTGTAGCTATACAAAAAAAAAAAATGATAATAACAGACATGTAATAGTTATTATTGTTTACTCAACAAAAGCTGTTTTGTTAATTGCATGTCCAGAAGAATTAGCAGTTTGGTTATGGATGGTGAGACTCACATTGTCCCTCAGGGAGGGTTGCCAAAACTGGTTCACCACCAATGCTAAGATTGTGTGAGTGTGTGTGTGTGTAGACAGAAATTTCCTCTTTGTCTCATAAATTAATATTTGACCAAAGACAGTGTGATAGTGTGTTTTGGTTAATTGATCAAAAATAAGATGAAGTTAAATTGAGAAAATAATATTGTCAACCTTGAATATGACAGTGTTAATGTATTTGGTCTTGGTGGACTAGATCTGCTGCTGCTGCAGAGCAAGTATGGACTTGCTACAGCTAAAAGATACACAGACACTCTGATGTAATCATGTAAGATACTGTATGCTGCTGCGTAATAAATAAATCCCATAGCAGATCTAGGCAGGTGGAGCTGGGGGATGTGGAGAGTTTCAGAGGAATATACATTAATAAATAATTAACAAATAGTGTAAACGCTAAACGGATCATTATATTCACATCTATGAGATAACACCTTGTTAATTTTTAAATAAACTTATAAAAGATTATTGAAGATTACACAAGTATTAAAATATCATTAAAAAGATTCATATGTTACCCAGTGCACTATTTTGCATTTATTGTGAAAAAAAAGTAATTTTAAGCACTTCACACAATTTTCATGTCACTTATAACCTGTAAACGACATAGGCCTACATTTGGTCTTCTTTTTTTTGTTGTTGTTTTTTTTTCCCGTGTATTTTTTCTCATTTATTAAATAATTGTTCATGTATTGTGGTACCTTACCTAAAGTTGAAATTATTCATTATTTGTTGTTTATAAATGTTTACTAATCATTTAGTATTTGGTGTACTTTATGGTCCGATATATCAATGGCAAAAGTGTCCCAAATGACCTGAATTCAGTGAAATGACTTCTTGAACAAGAAAAACTGTCTGTACGGCGGGATTTGATTTAGTCAATCGGAAATGTATTAGATTGGATGGTTGTGGTTTGCTATTGCTGTGATGTCATGTGAGTGAAGGGTTGTCCCTCCCTCGCGCCAGCAAACAGAGAACAGAAGAGTTGCAAAAGAGAGAGAGTTAGTTTTATTAAATATTGTGAATGTCAATTTTGATTTCAAGGTAACTAAGGTTTTCAAGCACTTCACATTTTAGTTAAATTTTATTATGATATCAAGACAGTTGCAGTATATTGACTTTTCTTTTTTTACTTTATATTTTCTCAAATTTAAAAACTAATTTAAGTGTAAGAATTACACTTAAGGTGTATTCAAGTTTTTATACAAATGCATTTTTAATGATTTTTGAATAAATTAAAATATCCAAACAAAAAAAATTGAGTGCCACGTCACTTTTAACCAGCAGGCACAATTCATTCTTAGCTAATTCCGCCTCTGTATTTTACTCTTAATAAGAGAATAGAAGACGTTTGAGGTAACGTCTTGAGAGTCAGGCGCTGAGTGTTTGCCAGAGGCGAGCATCAGGGTGCAGTAGTGATGTTTTTTGAGAGCTAGGTCCTTACGGCTTGTCCCCAGGCATAGAGTTGACTAACTTATCCTCTGCTCGTCTTCACCACAGACGCTGTCTTTAAGTATTAGCCATTACCGAAGACAGATCACCGCAGAGAAAAACTAATACATCTAACAGCTCCACTGTGTGTGCAAGATTGCGTGTACAGATGCGAGTGTTTGTGAGTTGTGTGCTTGTGAGATCTCAACAAACGACACCATTTATGTCCTTTCTGTCTCCTTTACCATATTATTCTCCTCTTTTAATCTGTCTTCCCTCCTTTATTTGTCATCTTGACTGCCTCAATATCTTCTTTGTACCCTCCCGGTTCTTTCTCCCTCTCTCTCACCCTCTCCTCCCACTCTCCTTGGCAGTCTCGTTCATCTTGTTCTTATCCTGATAGGGAGCTTTGAGATATGCTCCTGTAATCACAATGTAACTGAATTAGTCTACTACATCACACTTACAGAGTATATAACACACACACACACATGCACACACAGATGAGTGGATTCTACAGACAAAGCACAAACACACAGGAATAGATCTGCATAATAATGACCTTGTAAATTAATAAATGACATTTTAAATTACACTGCATTGCCAAGTGGACACAAACTAACCAATGACAGGAATATCTGCTCTTTGCTGCCAGTGCTGTAAGAAGCTATATGATGAAAATGGAAAATGGTTTGTTGAAACACATACACTAACCAGATAAAACATTATGGGCCCTATCTTGCACCTGGCACAAATGACATACACTGACGCCTGCATTTTTCCTATTTTGCACCCTCCACAGGCGCACATCGTTAAACTAGGAAATGAACTTGCGCTTCACGGGCGGGTCAGCGCAAAAAAGGATGCGTGTTTCGGCGCAAACATTCCCTGGTGCTATTTTGCAGTTTCAGAAAACAATTCCGTCACTGACCAGAAAAAACCTAGTCTAAAGTCAGTGGCATGTTGCGCGTTGTTCATAATGCTATTTTAAGCACGCATGCTTAAAATAAAGGCCATACTGTAGCGGGTGCACACGCGCATACACTTTGATTCTCTCATCAACACAGATGCAGTTTTTATTTTTGCAAATCATACATTATAACGAGGAAAAATATTTATATTATTGTATTATTTTTCCCCCATAATAACAATCCGCCGTGCAAAATGCGCACCTACTTTTAAAGGGTATGTTGGTTGACGCTATGATTGGTTTATTTCACGTTACGCCCAACCCACACCTATGAAAAATGAAGCTATTTCAGACCAAACGCTTTTTAACTTGCGTCGGGCGCAAGAGTCATTTATCCCGCCGGTAAAATAGCAACAGCTACCAAGACCCACCCACAAAGTTACTTATGCTTCGCACTTGATACTTGCATTTCAGATCGTTAAGGGCCCAGATAGGGGCCTATTTCTTCTATGTAACAAGAGTTTCTGTTCTAACAGCCACAACTGTGTTGATCACGTGGTTCCTATGTATGCAGTAATTGTCGTAGCCCCGCCCATTGTGAGATCTTGATGCTCCAAAATCCTGCACCACAAAACTGCATATTATACCTCAAATATTTCTGTATAATAAAAATCATTGTTGATGCGGACTGGTTAAACTAAAAGTTTATGGGTTTTGCACTGCTCAGAACTGAACTAAGAATGCCCAGATAAATTGATAAATTCCAATTAAATTCCTGAAATGTATTTTTTTTATTGCTTTGGCCCAATTCTTGAATAAGATTTGTTTCGCCTCAAAACAATAGTTTAGATCTAAAAAATAAAATAATTTCCCCCACATCAGATTAGAGAAAGCTAAGAATGTAAGCAAACTGCATGTGTATAAAAAAACCAAGTACAATTATCTGCAAATTGCAGAACAACTAAATGCACATGACTTGTTAATTAAAACTAAATTCTCAGTAAAATTTTTAGAACATTCTAAAACATTCTGTCATTGTGTAAGCCTCTGCACGTGAAGTTATACTTTCAGTTATCAAAATCAGTCAGACATGCATGTAATATTGGACATGGAAAGTTTCTAATGTCTGCTAAATTGGCAAATGGCCTGTCACTGTAATGAAAGGGAATCGCACGCTTATCAATCAACCAATCAAGGTTGGACACATAAAATGGAGTTTGATCACTAACTCCATTTTACAGTCACTAAAAATCATAGTTGCTTGTCGTGGAAGAGCAATGATAAAATGCAAGAATGTGTGGTGGTGTTAGAGGTAGACAAATGAACAAGCATTACATTTCTATGGCTGTCATCCAGAAAAAGACACTGAAAATCATTGAGGAGGATGAGGACACTACCCTAAGGAAATATGCGATCAGTCAGCTCAGCCATCGTAGAACCGTTGCAGCAACAACTGTGCTTTTCAACATGCATACTGAAAACTGTCCAGAGGATCTCAAAGCTCTGCTTCAACCACCAGATCTCGTTTGCTGAACCATCCGAAGAGCACGACCAAGTCACGCCCTAAAACTCCTGAATTCTAACATCAAATGTTTGGGAAGGAGCTTTCTTCATTCAGCTGTAACAACTTAAACTGTAGTAGATGAAATCACCTCAAAGAATGTTTGAGACTAAACAAACACCTCCTTAGCATAAAAACTATAATTTCTTGATGGTTAATGTCACTTATCCCATATTCTTAGTCCTGATTAGCTGCAAATCACGATAGGCTTTCGGGCCACAAACTGCTAAAGCCTGTATCTGCTAAAGCACAAATAAAACAAATAACTCGTGCAGCATCTATGACGCTTTGCCAAAGCCTCTGCATGATTGTGCATGAAGCACGAGCGTCAACTAGTCCAGTGGCGAGACAGAACGTCACGCTCCCTCGCTATTGAACTATTTGACACACGTACTTCAGGCGTAATCACGCAGAGGCTTTCCCAAAGTACCATAGACGCAGCATCTCGTTCATTTCTCAGTGAACTAGGGTTACAGATGTAACCTGACATGTTCCTTTTTGTGTACTACTGTATCAAACTTGATTTAACCATTATCTGATTCTGATTCTGTAAAGCTCAGTGTTATACACAAGAGCAATCAGCTAGACAAAACTGACATTCTTGTTTAATATAGAAATCAGTCAGTCAGCAAAAAAGTGGGCAAAAAACAAGAAATTAGTGTAACACAAATATTTCCATGGTGAAGAAAACATCTAAACATTTTGACCAGTGTGGCTCACACAATGACAAAACATTTATTTATTTTTTTGGTGGCACTGGCCAATTTACAAACTAGGTTTTTAAGCATAAATAATAAAGAAGGGTAAATATATAATGCAGACATGCAATAGAGTTCTGATGTTCCAGCAAACAGATGTGACATTTGCACTTGATTAGAGAATATTAAGACAGAAAGAAGAAAATGTGCCAAAGAGATTGAGAAAAAACTCTTATTTAAATTTAGCAGATGCACACAGAAAGCAGAATTAAATTTGAATCAAATTTAAATCAAAATGAGTATAATTTAAAATTAGTTCAAATTTAATTTACTAGAAAAGGAAGAAGGTTCGATACAGAGGTTAAAAAGCTTTAGATTGAGTCAGAATAATAGTATGAACGATAGACAAACAGACAGACAGACAGTAAGAAACCCTCTCAAGACTTGTGTATTATATGATCCATTTGAGCACTTAGTCTATAAATCAAACAGTTAAATCCCACATTAAACGGAGCTAAATGCCACACACTTGGCAAATAAAGCTTATTCTGATTCTGAATCTGAAGCTCAGTTATTTATGAGTTGAATTGAATATGCCATGGGCATTTGTTTGATTGCTTCAGCTATCACCTATGTGCATGTCCTGAATATGGTTATGCATGGCTCGAGTGGAATTAGGCCAGTTTGAAATTGCATAGCTTACATAAAACTTTTCTGTTTGATTTCTAATTCAAAATACTCTCACACTTCATTGTCTTTTGAGTGGTCATTTCTGTGCTCTCTGTGAATAACATGAAGAAACTGCATCTGAAGTAAAATAAAAAGATTAGGCCCTATCTCTCAAGGTATTCCAAGTCTTTTATGTTCATGTTTTTTATATATAAATGGAACAAAGTTCAAAGCGCAGGGAAGCAGGAGGAATAGTGAAGGGTAAACGGAAGTTCCCTTTCAAGGGAACTCGAGCTGCGTCAAACCCTGTGGGAACGGCCCTGCGTGTGTGCGTCATGAAGTACGTATGGAATCAGTCCAATGGAGAGACGGAACTTCAGGCAGGTGACGTCATCGACCAGGAAAATATAAAGCACCCCAAAAACACAAGCGCGACAGCTTCTGTGCCATCAGTAAGCGCTATATGTGAATCTGTCTGAGTGTAAACACTGTGTCTGTCTTTAGTACTGTATTTGCTAGGCAGGAGTTATCACATTTTACACCACACAAACAATTGAAAAGAGAGAATATGGCGAGCGAACAGCAGTTTAAGAAGTGTGTTCATCCCTGCACACTGTGCAACCTCCACACCAGTGCTTACCAGTCTTTCACAATTCTTTCATACTGAGGTATTGTAGAAGAAGCTGGTTTCTAAGAAGCTGGTGTGTGTGTGTGCACAGGGTCATCTGCTCAGGCTAAAGAGATGGACTGCACACTTCTCTCCCCCAGTAGCTCCTGCAGCAAAGCTAATGCAGTGACCTCAAAGTTCAAAGACAGACAAAGAGGGAGACAGGATGGCGGAGATTGAAAGGGTAAAGCAAAGAGGTCTAAAGACTAATGGTGACTTGTCAAACTCTTCCAGTCTTTTTACATGATCTGAGATAAAGAAGAAATATTTGTAACAATGTTGTCAGAATTTATTGCTAAAATTTGAAGGAGTGAAATGATACTCTCGTGTCACAATTTGATATTGATATCACGATACTGAACTCACAATACAATATTATTGTGATTCTCCAAGACATATTTTAAAAGGTTAACAAAAAAATGTAGTTGATTAAAATGCTAAATTTGATACTATATTGTGGGTATAAATGAATAGGCTTGGACTTGATGTTGGTAACCCAATGCACAGGACAATGTTGACACTGGAATAAAAAAAAATATTGATGATTCTGAAAATACAGAATTATTGTATAGACCCTTTTACAGTTGGTAAACATGGTGACATTTTTTGTGGGCGGAGCTTAGGTGGAGGCAGAAAGATCCCTCTGCCCGCTTCACTAATGCTAGTTAGCAAGGATTGTTAGCTTGTTTTTTTAACAATGACTGGAGAAAATCCGATATTGTCTTAATGTGTAAGGTCACTCAGTGTCCAGGACCGCGATTTTAATTTCCAAAAGTTATTTTTAACGGACGGAACCAGATTGGCCGACCCGTAGCCGCCTACACGCTCACTCAATGCATGGATGATCTGACAGTATTAACGTTACGTTACTTCGGTTGTGTGGTCTGACTACTACACCTACCTTATGGAGAAACCGATCGTAAAGAGAAACTGAGATAATATAAATCTTTAGATGCTTATAACTATGTGCTGAATGGTCCTGTACAAGACTTTTGTGTACGATCCGCAGTTCTGCCAAGCCAGCGCCGAGACCACGACAATGTAAAGAGTGACATTACAGTGCGATTTTAATGATGTGAATATTTTCTAGAAATAAAAGTTCCAGATACAGCATATTCATTTTTCATCAATTCTTGCACCAAACAACACAACAAGATGACATTTAATAATAGTAACAATTATTGAAGCTCCTTATTATGTAGCCGAATCTGTGCTGTTTTGCATTGGCCGCCTCCAGTTTTCTCGTTGTTTTGCCTCCAGCTAGCGCCGTGACGTAACTGTGACGTCGGCGCAAAAGGGGTCTATTGCTTGCACACTATCACTGGTAACACTTAACAATAAGGTTCCATTAGTTAATGCATTAGTTAACATGAACTAACCATGAACAACCACCAACCACTTTCACTGTGAAGATCTAAACATATTTAAATATGCAGGAATTCGCAATGGAAGACGATTTCGATATTTAGATCTTCACAGTGAAAGGTAAAACTTCTGAAAAATCTCTGTGTAAACAATGAGTAACGTACAGCCGAGAGAGATCACTTCCGGCGCATGTGCAGACTGAAGCACCCGTGCCTTCAGATCACTTGGACTAACAATTATTAGTAAACTTGTCTCTTTTAAAGATCAGACTCATTGCCAGTCACTGCCTAAAGTAAAAGAGGGCTGCCCACTCTCACGCAATTGTCGCTTTTCACCCGGAAAAACGCCTATTACTGTTGTGACGTCATGGTGAATTGTCGTATTGTAAAGTGTTACCCTGTCACTGACTAGAAAAAAATAACAAAAAGATTAGGCCACTTTTTGGCATTATCAGGACCCACAAATATTCCCCTATTGCAATATTATAATTTTTATTTATTTATTTATTTTTTGATGAACTACACACAATAGATTTTTACTATCCACAATCCATATTGTTGCACAGTTGTAGTTTTGTTGCTGAAATGTAATATGAAATGAGTTTTAGAAATTTCCAATTCCAGTAGGAGCTGTATTTATGTGTGTCCATAGAAAACAGCTGCCCCGGGGGGGTTTCCAAGATGGCCGCAGAGTGAACTCACTTGCCTTAAAAAGATTTTGATTGCACTGAGGGTTTTGAGGAGAACTAATCTAATCCTTTGTTCACTTTTTGTTCTGTGGTGCATCACAGAGATTAAGCCACAGAAATGAGAGAAAAAAAAAAACAGTTTAACTGAGACAGTGACTGTGGAGAACGAAAACAGAATATGTCTGATCTCAGTGATTGTATCTGTGAGGTCAGAGTTTTATCAGCACTGTAAATGCATTACAGTTTTCCCCTCCAACAGAGAGAATGAAGGAGGGAGGGAGGGAGGGAGCTTTACACAAATATACAGAAAAAAAGGTATTTATTCGTAAGTGGAAGCTCAAACATGCTTGCTTGACGTGCGATAAACTTTAAATAGAGGGACAGAAATCTCCAAAGAATACAAGTCTTATGTGTTCGGAACAACAGTAAATATTGACAGAATTTTATTTTTTTGGGCAAACTATTGCTTTTATTTTAACTTTGTCCCACTGTAAACTTGTCAAAAGGTATAAAGTGTACAGTAGAAGTTAAACAAAAGTTCTCAATTTCACTCAAAAATTGTATTATTACCTCATCAGCACTTTGAATCAATTACGGTTTGTGAAAACCATAAGTCTTTGCTGTTCAACAGTCACATTGACGCTCTTAAATTGTTTTTGTGAATCAACATGCCATAAATACGTTAGATAAACAAAGATGGTGCACTCATGTTACTATGAATGGGAGAAAGTGCAACTTACAATATGGTGGAATAAAACCTGACTTCGAAGTAAAAGAGCCAATCGCCAATTGGTAAAGACATTGCGTCTCTGCAGCTGCCATTAGACGCTCCAGTTGCTTTAGAAACAGTCAATGTTCTGATACGTGTGCTTAGGACTGTGTATGCGCATTGGCTAGTTCAGGCTGTAAAACACATTTTTTATTTTTTATTTGCGTGTCATGATTTGAGTGTTTAGAAGCAAAATTTATAAGACGGTTGTTGTCAGATTTCATTGGTGATTTTAAAATAAGAAATTTAATCGTAAGCTTGGTGAACATTTTTGGAGAGTTTGATGTGTCTCTATTCAAAGAAATAGGAGCTGCACTTGACTGAAATAGCTGCCAGAGAGACGTTTCAGAGATAGCCACCAAGTAAAATGACTTGCCTGAAAGTTCTACCAGAAAGACTCGGGAGATAACAGCTCAGCAAGCATAAATTTGTAAAGTTCTTTGGCGTAGGCCCCGTCATTAGCGAGCAAAGCGAGCCGAATCTGGATGTCCTACCTAAAAATGAATGCAGGGGCGCAGCCAACCCCCCTGGAGGTAAAGGAAGGGACCATCCTGGTGGTGGTGATGGGGAGGATGGAGGGGAAGGGACCATCTTGGTGGTGGTTGGGGAGGATGGAGGTAACTGGCAGCGTCAGCATCTGCGAACTCAGAAGTACTCGTATTTGTAAGTACCAATCTTTTATACTGTGAGTGTGAGCACCTGATTCGATAGAAGTGAGGTAATACGTGGCGTGCTGATTGAGTCTTCCTGACAGAACTTATGCTAAAGCTTTCATGGACTTTGACTGAAGTCTTTGACCATTTGCATTGCGTCATCGTTTAAAAAAGGGATGAAGACCCTGCGCATTTTTCATTTCACTCCACTGTACAATTGGCTTTATGCACAGCTGCACTACTTCCTGAACTTCAGCCAGCTCCTTGTTTCCTGTCTGCCATTATCTGTCTGCCTCAGTAGTCACGCCAACAATAGTCAGACACACCTGGATTAATCATTTTGTCCAATAATGGCAGACAGGAAACAAGGAGCTGGCTGAAGTTCAGGAAGTAGTGCAGCTGTGCATAAAGACAATTGTATTTTTAAATATAAGCAAAAAAAAAAAAAAAAAAAACATTCGGTGTGAATTGCATTCAGTCAGCCTACTGTATTTCACTCCTATAAACCTAAAAAAAAGCTAAATCTACACCAGCCAGCGCAACACCCACTACTATGACAATCAAGCATACTAGTAGATGGACTGCATCATTAAATGAGAGACTGTCACCAGTCGTAATTACATTCTCGTAGAATTGCGGGAAAGACAGCAGTGGCAAGGGAAAATTCACCCACTGTTTTCAAAAAATAATTCTTGACATAGATGATTACTGACAGACACATGACTTGTGATGTCATAATGATGTAGTGTATGTACTTTACATACAGAAAGAGGCACCTCTGGTAATAATAGTAACACCTTGCAAGTACTATTTTTTATATGAAGTTCAATTATTAAAGACACAATGCGCACAAAATGGATAGACTTAAGATGTATATATTGCTTCGCAGCATATTTAATTTCATTTGGGGCTGTTCCCACAGAACACATTTTTTGCTGTTAAAACAATATGCGGCAAAAAAATCCAACTGCAAAGCTGCAGTGTTGATGCATGAGGCACTAAAAAAGCAGCAAGAATCTTTCAAAGACATCAATCTAGTGCATATTTACATAGAAAAAAAAACAATTAACAACAGCACAACACAACACACCATTCAGTTGGTGATTATCTGACAATTGTAAACAGCTAACATAAGCTAGCACACAACATATGCGGTTTTCAGATGTCAAAACACAGGTGTTGGTGACTTTTACTGTATAACAGCATCACAATTAATTGAACATAGGTGTGAATTTTAATGGTTTGAGTGGAATGGTCATTTTTGCCATGTCTTCAGTTGCTGTGCACTTCTAAAATATGGCAATTAAGAAATATATATATTTTTTTTCTTTCATACAAAAAATTAAGCTCAGCGTCAGTTCTGGCAGGTCACATTAGTCAAGCTCGCATTAGCTGACTCTCAGCTGATCCATGTCTACCTATAGGAATATGACACCTATCACTTCATACATAAGCTCCTTCAGTATTATCAGCAGCTATCCCCTTTCTCAGGTGCTAATTACTCTCCTCCATCCCCAGTTCCTCCTCTCGTCCAGGTAGGATTTAGCATTCTAATTCCCCTTGAATTATATTGTACTTTAAAATTTAGAATTAATGATATCTGCAATACATTTATGTTGGTTCTGTTCTGTTTACCCCAAGGGGGGTATTTTGGCTCTCCTTGCTATTATCCATGCATGGATCCGCAGGGAGTTCTCACCCAGAACAGAACCATACCGCTAATCCTAACTGTATTTTGGATTGTACTGTAATTGTCAATCGTGACTATAGTGGTCCTGCCAGAACATGTTTTATTGGGAATACTATTTTATTTGCATTCATTTTATAGGTCTCCCAATGATTCGAATTACACTTCCAACGTTATAGCCTATTTTATAACACTTATATAATGGGATATGACATCAGTGAATTCTGATTTTCAAACATCATATTGTTCTAAGCGTTTTGAGTGTTATGACTTAAAGAGAATGAAGACTTCTGCATAACTAGCTTACTTGTAGAACAAACTATTTGTGTATTTTACATTTTTCGCAATATGAATAAAAAAGATATAAAAATCTTTTTGTATCTCATATAAAACAGAAAATAAATGTTTAAAGATAAAGTAGTGGGCAAATAGGTAGATAAATATAATATTTCAAGTCGTGGGTAAAGTACAGTAATCCTCAGAGACGAGTGGAAAATGACACCAGAGTGACATCTGAAATATAGAACAAGAGTGAAGCTTCCTCGTGACTGGGCTTTTATAAAATATTTCCTAAATTACAACACAAGACTCTTCCTTTTTTTTAAAGGTCAGAGTTCAAATGATACTGCATAACAGGAATGACCCATAGTTACAGTACAGTACAGTACAGTACACTAATGAACATAATGGTTACACCTTTCGATAATCCACTTTAGACGTTATACTAAATTTAAGAAACTTTCCAAATACATGTAAACTCATGAGTAATGGTAGACTGTTAGGGCTAGCCATTCGCAGAGAGTGCCTTTTTCCATTTCAATGCTCTACTTTTCCATTGTTTTTCTATGTAAACACATGCTAGATGGAAAGTTTAACAGCTGTGCTCGCATCTTGCGTCTTTTGTAAGTTAAAATCACTTCAACTTTTAAGAAACACATCTGTAGACTTTGCGTTTTTTGCCATTCCACTGCCCATGTTCTGTGTAAATTTGGCTTTCACCTTGTCACAATTCATCATTTCATTATCAGCGGTTGCCCTTGGCAACTACTTTTTTTTTTGTTCTTTCTTTGAGTCACTGCTGTTGTTTTGATGTAATTGTTGGGCTGTGGGCATGTTTCCTTGGGGACTGCGCTGCACCTTAATGCACTAAGTCAAATCCATTAGAGACACATCACTATCTAATTACTGAGTTTTCAGCTAAGGACAAGACTCGCACACACACACAAACACACACAGACAGTAAAATGCAGAAAAAAATAGTCTGTTGGGAGATGAGTAGATGACCTCCCACATCTACCCTTCTCTCAAGAAATGAGAGTTAGGGAGGAGGATGGGGCGAGAGAGATTTGACAGGCAGAAATCTCTGGCCCATTACATCAAGATCAATATTGTGAGTGTAAACATGGTGATATATAGGTCCTACTCGGCTGCCGGGTAATTAGAGTGTCAAGGACGGCGCCATGTGCCAAAGTCTTTGAGGTGGAAATGTAACATTTTTCCATTTTTTTTTCTATTTGAAAAGCAGCGAACAGGCTTACAGGAGATGTACTTATCTCGAAAATCCCCATGACTTGCTACGATCGCACAGCACCTGTTGTCACTCGAATTTTCTTCTGGGTTTTAAGCTGATCCACCATCATCAGATACTGCTGCACAAAGTGGATAAAGTGCTGCTGTAAGTGATTTAGATCTTCAGATCAGTTGCCCTATAGTGTCCTTTTCGTCAACCTCCTCCTCTCGTTCAGTCACTCTTTTGCTTCATTCGTCGCTGCCGGTTACAGACGTGTTTGCGGAGGGAAAGAGAGGGAGTGCTGCGGCTTTACGACCGTGACCGTGTTTCACAAAGGTCGCTAAATGAGAAAACATTGTGGGAGGCTAATCAATTATAAACAGCAGCTTGCCTGAGTGGCCAAGCGCGACGGCCAAATCAGCCAGGCCGGTGATAATTTATCTCCCAGAGACTTTTCATTTTACCCAGAAGGCCATGGGGCATCTAGCTGCCTTACTTAGGACCGAGCAGGGCATAAATCTCATTGACTCATGGGAAATGGTGTGTGCGCTGATGTGGGTTTGTGCGTCGATACGCAATCCCAGTATGACTCAGGTGACCTATGACTAGATACTGTGCCATCCTGCAGTTTTATTGTTTTGAGGAGTGCAATTGAAAGATAAAACCATGACCAAATAAAACACTGGAATTAACTTTGCGCAAACACATGAGTGTGTGTGTGGCCGAGTCATCATGCAGTATCAGATGACACCCGTGGCGGCCCTGCTAACCCAGCAGTGTTCCCCCTGCTGCCTAACTACTGAATCAGACACAATAATAAATTGAGATTAACATTTAACTCTCAACTAAATAAACAAGAACAAATAATTACTCTCAGATTAGAATGATGGGAAAGAGAACAAACAAGCTTTTAGGGAGAAAAGTATGTGCGATTTTGCAAGAAGCAACAAGCCTTTGTGCCGGTTTTCTTTCTAGCTCTAGTTCATGTTCCCATTTTGGGAATATGACTATGTCAGCGCTGAGATCGAGACTCGAGTCCCCCCGCCTCTGCCCCAAACTAGCATCTATTCTGGACCTCAGAATAGACCTACTTCTGTGCATCGTCAGGGTGATCTGAGGATTACCGTGAGGGCTTCCTGTCCCTCATGCCTCACAAGCGCTGCCGCCGTTGGAGCCTTCAAAGGAACATGCTAGTCCTTCTCATGGATGACCAGCCGTGTCCTTTGGAGCTCCACCTGACGACCAGATGTCGCAGCATCGGAGGGGAAGCTTCCGTCCTCTGGAGATGAAGATTCAGCTGCATTACCCTGCATTATAATGCAATAATGCATTACTGCATTACTTTTCTCTGTCCCGTCCACGCTCTGTGCCTGTACTTGGACAGAACGCAAAGCCTCAGGGCCTCAGATCAGCTCTATGTCTATTACGGAGGCCAGCAGACGGGAAAGGCTGTCTCCAAGCAGATGATGGCCCACTGGATAGTGGATGCCATCGCCTTGGCTTACGAAGCCAAGGGTTAAGAGCCTACTCCTCTAGGAGTGTCGCGTTTTCTTGGGTGCTGACAGATGTCTGTAGAGCTGCTAGGGCTGGGTGACACCTAACACATTCGCTAGGTTTTATATGTGTTGAGGCGGTTTCTTCCTGTGTACTCACTACAACCAGCTGGTAACACTGAAGTTCCCGTTCGTGTCGGCTTGCTGTGCCACTCCCCTCCAAGGAGCGGATACATGCGCTTTTTGCTCCAGTCGAGTTCCCCACTCAGACAAACCCTGTGAGTTCCTCTGCACCCCTTTGGCAGTTGGACGTTGTGGAGCATCCGACGTCAGGCCTAGTGCTTGAATGCTTGTGTAACTTGTGCTAGACTGAGTTCCATATGAGGTGATCCCTGCGGCGATCCCATATGAGTATTCTTCCACAGCCAGTATTAGATAGAATCCTTGATACCATGTATCTGAATCTGTAATCATTGGAGAGTCTTTGGACACTCACTATCTAACAGGGACAATATAGACACACGTACAGATTCGTAACATTTAAAAGTTGATAGTAACTTCTTAATTATTGCCCAGATAGTGGAAAGGGGAATTTTCAATGCTTTAGCCATTATCTTATAGCCACTTTCTATTATTTGAAGCTCAGCAATCTTTTGCTGCACATCAGAACTATATTCTTTGGTTTTACCGACTGTTATGGATACAGTACATACTCAGCTGTACTTTATTTATAATTTTTATAGACCATTTCAAAAAATATAAACAACACTGGTCCAGAAACACTTCCTGTTTCAGTTTGTAACTGTATTCTTTATTTCACATGTAAAGAAAACATCTTAAAGATGCTTGTTTAACTTTTTGATTCAGTTTTATATGTTCTGTTGGTTGTATTTTATCCCAGATTTTATGTAGTGTTAAAAAACTGAAACAGGAAGTGCTTCTGGGCCAGTGTTGTTTACATCTTTTGAAATGGTCTATATATTTTTTTTTAATTTAGTTTAATATTCATTTAAAACTAACTCGATGAGAAGGCTTGTGAACATAATGTGCTTTTGATATGAATGACACCATGGGTCATGATCAGTACCTACACTGTAAAAACAATCTTTTCATGATTAGTAATCACAACATTTTTTTCTTTTGTCAAATCCACTTAAACAATTTATTTAGTTCAGATAACATATAATTTTGAGTTTCTGCAGATTAAATCATTCACCTTAATTGTATTAACTCACTTTTTCCATTTCAATGAACTTCAAATTTTAAGGCAACCAGGTTACTTACTTTTTTAAGTTAAACCAACAATATTTTTTTTACACTGATTAAAAACACTAGCCCTTATCTTCACTTATTCCCTGCAGCATCACGGGTACTTGAGCAAGAACAAATGCCACACAGCGAGAGCGCATTGACCTCCGATACAACACTGAATTGTGATTCATGCAGCAAAAATTGTTTCAAATATACTCTACAGTTAAATTGTGTTTATCAAGGTGTTTATTACATACAGTGGGAAACAAATGTGACAACAGATTCATTGCCAAGCTGCTCCTAAGAGATTTGCCACCCCGTTCACAAATTTCAGCACGCTCCGTACACTCCTGGACCTCTCACAACTAATCAGCAATTAGATAACTGGATCCAGAAGCTCTCTGACATTCAGCATCTGAATTAAATCAAATGGCCCAGCAGCACATGATAGGGAGAGACGGGGGACAGATAGAGGTATGGAGACCCTACAGATGAGCGGAGATGGTTAAACGAGGTTAAGACACCATCATGCCCCATTTACATGACATTATGCAGACCTGCGGATGTCTATCAATGGGCCTATTCGCTAAACAAGCCCTGCAATTAGCAATCGACACATCCCCCCCACACACACAGCCTGTCACATTTCATTACAGCTTTCATCCGAAACAAAAGCATTAGCTGACACACTCATGTCGTGTGTGTGTGTATGAGAGAGAATATCTAGGCATGCTTTCAGTCGGTGGAAGAGAAAATGTACAAGTTTATCTTCTCAGTGTGTAGTTCAAATAGGATACAAACACCCAGCAGTATGAAGAACTTCACTTTTTCTGTATATCTCCAAAATTACAAGTCTAAAATAAATCTGATTAGATAGTTTTGTGTACAATAATTAGAATCAGAATATGCCATCCACTTTTAATGCTCCAGCATTTATCTCTAGCTAGCTCTAGCTTTTCCACAAACTGAGCTGATTTCAATAGAGTTTGACTTTAGCATGTTTCTGATGGTTCGTAGGGATACTCTAACAACAACAACAACAACAACAACAAAAAACTTATTTTACTGATACTTTTTAATTACTGAATAAAAACTAAATGTTTAATCAACATGTCTCTTGCCTTATACTGTCTTAATCCATGGTACTGCTGAAAATCCACAGAAGAAAACTGACCATCATGGGGAATTCCCAGAGTCAAAATAATAATAAATTATCGAGACTATTTTCTAAGATGGCTCCTGCAGTTCACATGAAGTGAACTGTCTTTGTAACGTATCTTCTTATTAAACGGTCTGTACACTTACAAAGTTCTCAATGCTTCGTTTTGCATGTATGGAGCCTCATTATGTTGCTGTGTTAGTGTGGGGCTATTTTGAGCCTTGTTAGTGGTATAAACTAGCGATTTATTTTTACTTAGTCAATGCCCCCAGTACTAGCATTATACGCTAAACAGTTTTTAGAGATAAAACTCTTTACATTCGATTATCATGAAAACAAATCAGAGAACGATTGACTAGATACCGATGTTTTATTAGACCAAAGGTTCATTATTGGCCGGAGTTCTCCTTTAAGACAAGAAGCATAAATAAAATTAAAAATCCATATTTTTACTCTTAAACGTGAAATCTTCATCCGTTTCCGTCACTCATTGTCATGATATTGAGCTGACAACTTGATGATGAACTCAGAGTATCTTTTATTTAACTTGCGTAGTTTGAACAAACTCACAGTCGTCTCTCTATAACCCCGCCTCTGTTGCCCAGCAACCCTGGACCCTGCAGCGAACAGTCAATCACAAACTTGTACACATATCACCACATTCATTAAAAATAAAATTCAAGGGTTAGTTCATCCAGAAATGTAAATTCTGTCATCATTTACTCTGTATGACTTTCTTTCTTCTGCGGAACACATAAGACATCTTAAAAAACTTGGGTAATTTTGGTGACCGGTTATTATATGGGAGGCATCTCATTAGGTTTAAAAACAGAGCATCACTTTATCAAAGGGATCAAAGACCATGTCTTGTCACTAAGAAACTAAGAAGCAATGGCATCTAAAAATCTGACGAGTTTGATTGTTCCTTTCAATCAGTGTCTCGCAATATAACCAACCAAATCAAAGCAAAGTGCTGAGATCCTCTCCAGCTATCTTTAATGACCAAGTAAATATTAAATAAGGAGAGAAGTCCCGAACATCCATTCTAAGCCCAGACCTGTCTATCTTGCTTACGGATAACACCCAGCAAATGGAAGATAATTATCATTTCAAGGTGATTGGTAATCATGGCTGACAGCTTTCTCCTGGTAAGCGGCATTGTGATGTCTCATTTACATGCAGTCAGTTCCATGCAAGCAATGGTTCACCGGTGAGTGGAATCCTCGTGCCAACAGATGTGAAACTGATATATCACACTATTTGCTTTTCCACATTTCAAGAAACTGGCAGGCAGCAGTGATGAGAGAGATCTCAGGTGTGTGAAATCACACATTGAGTGTCAGAGACACACAGGTTGTTTGAGAGCATTCATACATTATGCACATTATTGCGATGCTTTGAGAACAGCATAGCATGTGCTTGAAAGAACATACTGCATGTGCTGATTGATTAAAGTGTAGTTAAAGGGATAGTTCACCCAAAAATGAAAATTCTTGATAAACCATAATGTAATACAATTATATAAGTTTAAAAAAAGGAATTGTGTTTGTTACAAAATCCATCTTTGTAACAAGTTTTTTTTCATGCACTAGTCAATTTTGCATCCATAACAAGCCTTCTTTTTATTAAATAATAAATATATAAAAAGTATTTATTACACTTTATCTATTTAAATATGCAGAATAAGATGACAATACCTTGTCTTTTCTTCCAATTGACTTTATTCACAATATCGGTGTCAGAATGACTGTGAAGACAAATTAACACACCATAAATCAGAGTACATTTCTAAAATCTTGGCACGTAGTAAATTCGATTTTTTTTTCATTTTCTTTATCACAAGTAAATAATGACCGCATGTTCAATGTTTTTACTCAGCTTATTTTTCAATTTAGATTCATAGATTCTCATCTCAATTAAGTATAAGAGATGAAAAAAAAATGTTGAATCTGTTTACAGTTCAAAGCAACACAGTCACTAAAGAAATTGCTGATTTTGCACATATACATTACCATACAAAAGTTTCTTCAGCATCTCTCCCCTTCATTTTAATGAGGCAGAAAAAAAATAGAAGCAACTACTTTTCAGTACAATCCTTTCAAAGTGCTTGGACGTTGACAGTTAATATTCATCTTTGGAGGCAGGATAAAACCCCTTCATGCTGTCTGCATAATCAAAAAGAATATCACACTGTCAGACCTTAATCAAAGCCCTCAAACCTAGCCCCGCACTTAGAAAGGCGTGATGACCATTTCCAACAACCTCATAAATGAAAATAAAATAGATGTGTATCTGCCCAAGTGCGAATGCGTGTGTCTTTCTGTGTAAAGAAATTACTGTTTTCTTTCTTTAAAGTGCCACTTCACTGTCAAACCTTAAACAAAAGCTCTTAAGCTCAAACCGGAAAAGTGAGAAGCAGAGCAACAGCAAGAGGCACACACTTTTATTTTTAAGAACTGGCTTCCTTGTGCATTTAAAGCTAAATATGAACCACATTGTGTAATGCGCTTAGTCATTTGAGGAATGCAGCGAAGTTAACTTTTTTTGCCATACCTGCAAAATATATAAACCACAGTAATGCATTTTTGCATTAAACTGTATAAAAACAACTGTTTTTCTCCTGTGTAATTGCATGAAACTGCACAGCACATCATCATACAGCACCCTACTGTGTTCCAGGAAAATATATATGAGATGAGACGCTGTCTTTCCATAAAGCTGCACCTGTCACATTTGTGAAACACGTGATTTCATTCCTTCTGTTTTTTGTTTTGGTGGCTTAATGTGAATATTCTACATACACTGAACAAAATTATAAACGCAACACTGCACCCATTTTTCATGAGCTGAAATCAAAGATCTAAGACTTTATGTACACAAAAGGCCTATTTTTCCTCAAATATTGTTCACAAATCTGTCTAAATCTGTGTTAGTTAGCACTTCTCTTTTGCCGAGATAATCCATCCACCTCACGTGTGGCATATCAAAATGCTGATTAGACAGCATGATTATTGTACAGGTGTGCCTTAGGCTGGCGACAATAATGGCGCTTTTCAACTACACAGTACCAGCCCAACGTGCCTTTGTTTGGTTTTCCACTGTGAAAAAGTTGTACCTGTACCTGCTTTCGGGTACTTTTTTCTCCTACATCAAAGTTCTAAGCGAGCTAAGGCGAGCTGAGACGATACTAAAATGTGACGTGAAACAATGCTGACTGCTGATTGGTCAGAGAGAATCGTAACCATTCACTGCGTTAGATGGAGTCTCCAGAATAACCCCACCATTTTTAAAGGGGTGGTAAAAAGCAATTTTCGCAAGACATAAAATAAATCTCTGATGTCCTCAGAGTGTGTGTGTGTGTGTGACATTTTAGCACAAAATATCCTACGGATGTTTTTATATAGCACGTTGAAGTTGTCACTTTTTGAGGGTTTGCAAAAACGCACTGTTTTGTGCCTGGCGCTTTAAATGCAAATGAGCTGCTGCAGAGGGCGGGGTTTCAAAAGCTCGTTAGCAGCTAAGCTTTCCTCATGCAGACACACTAAAATTACAGAAACTGTTCTCCCTTTACTGTTAAAACAGAGTCAGTCAAAGATGGAGAGACCCAAGAAGTGACAAAACGCTTAAGTGCATATTTACGTTTGCGCTCTCGAAGACATGATGCAAGTAAGAGAGTTTTATTGTGCATTTTTGGCTGCGTCCTTGATCATAATGGAACTTTGTGAAAATGCGATGAACTGACAAATCAACAGTGTTTTAGCGATTGTCAAGGTAGTGGTCGTCGGTGAGGATTGATGGCCAATTGACCTATGGCTAAGCCACGCCCTCAAACACGATGAGCCAATCACGGCGCAAAGCTAACCCAACACACTTGGACATTCTCTGCTTCCACGTCCATTGAAATGCATTGCAGTTAGTCAGTTTTGACTTGTTTTTTCTTGTCATTTTAAGTTTAAAATGGTCAAATGGAGTGCATGGGGTACATGCAACCCCAACACTAAGTTCCCGAGAGGCTGGGCGATGGTGTATATATTTTACCCTTTCCCAAACCACATCTCAACCGAGATAAATGTCTGCTCTGGATTAAGTTAAGCTATTAAGTTATGCGGTAGACTACAACACCAACTAAACGTGGATAAATCAAACAAGGATGTCTACATCTGTTCTAAGTTAAGTCAACAACGTATTTGAACGTTATCTTTAAAATCTCTAACGTAACGTTAGCCTAACATTAGAAAACTTTAGCTTCTAGCAGAGAAGCTCAGAAGTGACTTCACATGAATGCTGGATTCATTTTGCACAAGACATAATATGAATGTATGGCAATAGCAGATGACAATAGCAGTTGTGGCGAGCAGGATGAGGTCGACGGCCGCAGGAGAACGGCGCGAGGCCGGTGGCATGACGGTACGGATCCACTGAAGAGATGCAACTCCACTGATCCACTGAAGAGATTGTGTCGCAACGTCTCCCCATATTTTTGAGGAACGCCCATCAGTAAAAATGTGGGGAGGCATCACAACCTCACGCAACAGTCGTGCCGCAAAAGTGGTTCTGTACTGTACTTATCAATTGATAATCGCTCATTATCAATCACACCACTAGGGTTGGGTATCGAGAATCGAGTATCGATTGGAACCGGGTATAACTTTTCGCTTTTTCCCGGAATCGTTCAAAAGTTAAAATTTCGATTCCTAGTTTCGATATTCACAGTCCGCCGACCAGAAGAAGAAACCGCTGAACAACACCAATGAAGAAGCGTCTACCGGAAGTGTTGGCATAACCGCGCGAGTCGAACATGAGTAGCTTACATCGGCGGTCCAAAGTGTGTCTTCGCTTTTCTAAAAATAACAAAATCTCGGCAAAATGCAAAATTTGTGACAAAAGGACGATTTCCCTTTAGAAAGGAGTATTTCCTTCAGAAAGACCATTGGTTAGCAAGGTTAGCTATACTTGTTTGACCCTGCCTCTTAAAAGAATCGGAATCGAGAATCGTTGGGAACCGGAATCGAAACAAGGAATCGGAATCAGAATCGTTCAAATTCAAACGATACACAACCCTACACACCACCGACCTTGCTCTGTTCTCCCACGCCCCTCAACCTTGTCCTGCTCGCCACAGCAGTATTAAAAAGTTTATTTCTATTCTTTAACAGGTTTAGCTAAGAAGACTAAGTAGCGGCGCACAAACCTCGTTGCCGGCAGCACGACGTGAATATATCAGGAAATGGATGGTAAATGACGTTGCACAGGACATCACGAGTAGAGTGTGGGAAGAGATTTACGAGAAGATGATAGCAGACATCGGATAATCACAAGGTGAGAAGAGCAGGTAAGTAGTGTGTTGTCCATTAATGTGACCGGACAAGAATGAAGAGCAGAGGTGAGTTGTATGCTTTTATGCCAGAGCTGATCGCTGCTGCTGATAGGGAACAGGTGTAGACGTTTATTCGGGTGAGCGAAAACGCTGTGTGGGTGTGAAGTAGGAGCCTAGGGAGACGTAGGACACCAACAAAGAAGCATACTGAAATTGAACTGCTCGCAAGGATAATTTGGGATATATGAAAAAACTTTCCACTCCAAACAAGATAACGCCGCAAGATGTTTTCTATGAAAATGTATGCATCTGTTGCTAAAGAGACTTTTAATGCCAGGGAGCCCTGTTCTCTTTGCACAGATTTTTTTTCTTAAGGCCCTGTAAGTCGTCTCGGTTCAGATCTCTGAAGTGCTGTTTTCCTTTTTTGCCCGTGTGAAGTTGCATCTCTTCAGACAGACGCAATGCCTGAGAATAAACACAACATCAAAATCTGCACAGTGACACACATACGATCACACCTCTAGGCCCCGACGAGACTGAGTGAGAATGCACACACACACAAACAGAACCAGTGATAATTCAAAAAGAAGTGTTTGAAAGTGCAAGAAAGGAAATAAACAAGGCAGAGAATAGAAGACCATGAAAAATGCAGTGGGAAGCCATCTATTCTGAAGCTGAATAATGCATCCGCAGCCCCATGAAAGTGCACGGAGACATTAGCTTGTTGTTGGTTATAATGCTTCTCCTTTCTGTCGGTCTGTTGTCACAGATATTTATTAAAGACTTCGGCCATGACCAGCTACAGTGCATGGCATCGAATGCATTATGCATGAAACCCCTGCTGAATTGTCAGGAAGAGTACAAAACTATCGCTTCAGCCATCTCACCAAAGGAAGGTCAAACTCTGTTTTGTGTGATGCCAGCGTGGAGCGGTGTCGAGAAGAGAGAAGATCTATAATATTAGATGGGATATCTCTGAGTTTTAATCTTCTTCATTCAAATTGGTGATGTGCAACAACAACAAAAATGCTTTGAGTTTGTTGTTTTCCAACTGCAGAAATATCATTTTGCATTTTAATTTCTAAATAGCCAAGGCAAGTTTATTTATATAGCACATTTCATACACTATGGTAATTCAAAGTGCTTTACAGAAATGAATTAAAATAATCACAAAATTAAAACAAAGAAAATTAAAATGGTTCCAAAATAAATACAGTTATAAAAATAATTAAAAGAGTAAAAAAGTGATAAAAAATCTAAACTTCTCATCTGGCAATACACCGGTGTATCATATTTTTCACAACTCGCAGTTTTACTCTGAGATGTGACTACTCTGTGTCTGTGGTGTTCTAAATACAGACATATTTCGGAATACATTTGTTAATTTAACATGCTAAGTGTCAAATCACCCATAAATTAAAACTGTCACCCACCATTATAAACAAAGGAAAGTATTTTTAATGAAACCTGAGAAATCTGATTGAATGTTCACACAACTAAAACTCTGAGCTTCATTTTACCATATTTGATATGCTCTATACATGTGAACTGATCTATATTTATATGTGAATAAATTAAATTAAATCTGTTCATTTTATAAAACAACCATGTCTCTTCAGAAAACTTTGATTAAACGCTCTAATTATATCAATTTATGATTGTCATGGTTTTGGTGGATGAACTCACAATGTAGCGACAGTCATCTCTCAGGTTTAATTGAAAATACCTTCATTTGTGTTTTGAAAATTACATTGGAACAACATGAGGGCATAAGGTGACTTTAGGTGAACTGTCCATTTAACATTTGTAGTTCGTATTATTTTCAACCGTTCAGTTTGTCACAATCCTCAGTCACCAGTCATGTCGCCTCAGCACGATCCTCCTTACTACATTTCCCATAATCCCTCCTGGCTCACACTTGCACACACTTCACAATCATCCACACCCGCCATCGTTCACCCTCATCAGCTCCACTTCAAATTTTAAGCAGTCCTGTGTTGCATCCTTCTGTTATGATACAGTTAGCAAGCTGCCTTGCTTAATTTAAATGAAAAAGTCGGATGCATTGTGAAATGTCTGTCATAATGTCATAGGGTGTTTCTCAAAACCAAGAATGCAAAGAACGAACTTGTGTTCCTGAGGAGAACGCTCTTGCTAGTTGTTCTTGTAAGAATGAACCCACAAGGTGACGAGCACACAGAACGCTACTGACAGTTTGAGATGATGTGTTCTTGCTGGTATTGCGCAATAATACCCATGCACAGACACCGTCTGCAGTACCCAAACATAACAAAAATTATTGACGACAACAGCCAGGCTGCAATGGTCTCTTGACTGTGGGGTAAAACGAGTCTGTGAGCAAACTGGCTGGTTAGCCCGCTAGCTAACACACCCGCAGGCGCTTACGGAGATTCTCACTTCAGAGTTTGAGCACATTTTTGATTCGCCACCAATTTTCATAAAAATGGCAATATTTGAAACCTACACAGTTGATTTCCTGCATCAAATGTTCTCAGAAGTGAATTTAGTGTTTAAATAGCGTAGGTAATTGTAGAAAATCGAATTACTGTATTGACCTGCCTGTCCTTCCTTGAATGCAGAATTGAATGCTGGGATATTTCTGCAGTCAAGTTCACACAAGTTACCAACCGATGGTAAAAAGGGGTGTGTCAAGAACACATCCAGGATATTGGCAAAATGCAAACTTGTGTATTGGGACCGTACGTGGGCTACAAAAGATGACGTTTCACAAGGACACAAGTACAGACAAGAACACAGATTGAGAAAAGCCCATAGTCATTTATCATTTTTATTTTTCATTTAATTTTTACCATGACAACCATTTTATTATCATCTATTTCTAAAAAGTCAATCTTCTCAATACATAGCATAAAAAAACCTAAACAAAAACGTATGCCTATTTTCACTCTAAAATAAGTAAACATTTTTAAAGGAATACATTTTAATTGTGTCTAAACAATATGGATTAAAACACTATTTAACTTCAGAATTGAGAATAATATATATTTTTTTATCAGTTGAGGAAATACAATAAAACCTTTTTGAGAACATGACGTGCACTTCTAAAGGATGAAGTGCATGAAAGAATTTTTATAAGAGCGTGCGTTACAGCTACTGGTCCCCCTCATTCGGTAAGCAGACAGCACTGAGCTTTCTAGCTTTCACCTACTAGAAAACAGAGAAAAACACACAAATCAAAATAGTCTTTAAATATTCATTAGACCCTCCAGCCCTCAAAAGACAGAATTTAGAATTTTAAATAGACCAAAGCCATCCCTTTTAAATGATTACATTAAAGTATCAAATTAGTATCATACACTGCAACACTCTCTCTCTCTCTCTCTCTCTCTCTCTCTCTCTCTCTCTTTAATATTTCATGCTGTCTGCCATTAGTTAGATGATGTTTTGTATTTACCGAGTTTCAGCTCTAAATAGTGATATGGCAATGTATGACAAGTTTTACGTGCCTGTTTGATGTCTTTGATTGTGTATGTGTGCTTGAGAGAAAAGCCTGCATCTGATAATGCAATCTTTGAGGAAGGAACACATACACACACAGAGAGAGAGACACACACACACACACAGAGAGAGAGAGAGAGAGAACAGGTCCAAAGTAAATCCAGTTAAATGGTGTATCTGGGCTCTAAATGTCACCCTACACCTTCATGAGTGATGAAAGAGAAGAACTTGAAAGTCCATACCATTTATTCCCAGCACAGAGAAAAAGAGAGTAGTCCACATTCTCCATCTCTTCTTTATTTTTGACTCATAAAAGGAAACGTGGCATTAAGGACAGAGATGACATTAGCTTCAAATTTTAAGTCCATTAGTGGTCACTTTGATTTAAAATGTTGTCATTATTTACTCACTTTCGTGTCAATTCAGACTCTTTATGACTGACTGAGAGTGTTCACGCTGCTCTTCTCCATTCATTGAAGGTGAATGGTGACCAGAAGCTGTCAAGCTCCAAAAAAGTCAAAAAGCACTATAAGGTTAGCCCATGTGTGTTCTACAACCATACAATAGCTTTATTCATTGATAATCTTACAGTTTAGCTCTTACATTAACACTGTTAGACATTTCTGTCATTTACATAGTTATTAACAATATATCACCCTAAGGCAAATTTTCTTTTCAGTAAATAACTGTGATTTTCTTTGCATCATGGGAATTTTCTGTGACATCAAACACTATGTACGGAGATTTAGTGTTTAAAAGCTGTTAAATGCTGTATATTACTGTATTTGTCTTAATGGCCTCTTTGGCGCCATTCCTTACACTTTTTGCTAGTCAGGGAACACGTTTCTCTCTGTAACAAAGTGGATAGTGTGCAAAAGTAGCCTTTATGTTTTGGAGCAGCACCAGGGTTTTGCAGATGCCTAATGTATTTGGCCACTTATATTTTTTGTCATTAATTTCCTGTTGCCTATAGATTCTTTTTGAAGATAAATGCAGGTGATGAAACATAATGCACTGCCAAAAAAGTCATAGGTGAAATGGTAAAGATGCACAGTCCCGGCATTGGCATAAGCGTTATGCAAAGTAAAAAAAACCCAAAAAAACCCATATATAGTAAAATTGTATATAAAATTCTAAAATTAAATGAATGGCTTACAGAAGTGTACTGATATCCTGTTTTATTTTTTATTTTTTTTTTTACAGTAATTGCACTGTATTACAAATATCCAGTACCATAAAGTTACAGTAAAACTGAAACAGTTATGGTACCACAAATTATAACTACAGTAATACATTGCAACAATTACTATAAAACCCTTTTTAAATGTCTAACAGTGCAATTAATGTTTGCCTACACATCCAAACATCGAACAATTGGTTTGACATCAATGATCGTTTGTGTGTTTGACATAAGAACAAAACCAATAGGGCTTTAAAATGTCATTGAGGTGAATAAATAATAACAGTATTTTCATTTTTGAGGGTGAACTATTCCTTTAAAACAAGTTCTCATGTGCTTATTTGTTCTATGATGTGGTCTAGTCAGAGGGAAAATTTCATTGCTGTGTGTTCACACTGTTCAAATCCAAGAAATTATGTTTTTCATCTTGTTCTCAGAAGACCAAAAGGTAGGGCAGTATCATGCCAGGATATTTTCCCCTGGCAGAAAATGTTAAAACAAATAACTTCATCCTGACAAGGATTCCCACAGAGATGAAAGGGATTGTGGGGACATCTGGAGGGCAGAGACAACCAGGTGAATGGAATAAGATACTGAGAAAGCACGAAAACGAGGAGAGTGGGGGGGAGACTGGGATAGCTCAGGATTGAACGAGGCCCTTATTAAAACCACCCTTAGCAGTTACAGTGAGTTATTTTGGACCATGAACAAACATCAGGCTTAAAAGCAACCCCTTACATGGAATGATTGCTCTCAAAAACCAAACCAGATAAACTCGGTCAAAAGTGCACGCTGTAAGAGAGCAAAAGCAACATAAGATTGAGGGCTTTGTCATACATTCCTGTCTGCTGATTGGCTCCAGGTGGATCTTCGGTCTGTTTGTTAGTCTGAAAAACTTGGGTATGCTTAATGGAAAATTCCAGGTTCATTTAAAGTTAAGTTCAAACAGCATTTGGACATGATGTTTACCAAAAAAAAGAAAAATCAAGTTTACAAAGAAGCATTTACAATCAAACTAAATAGGGCAAATCTTGAGAATTTACACGGTAAAAAAATATAGAACATTATGCAATTTTAGTAAAATGCTGTTCTGCTGCTTTTGAAGGTGAAACACCCCCTGCTGACAGTTTATTAATAGGATATTTTCACCAGCTTCACATCTTGCTGTCCTCTAATCAGATGTGGGACTTACCAACTTGTCTGTCTTTTCAATGCGATCATTTTTTGTTTTGTTCTTCCCTGTTGACCTGCAGAAGTCATCCCCATTAGTTTAAATGCTTTCAAATAAATATTCAGAGGGAGAGAGCAAGGAATAGGGGAGAGAGAGTGCAAAGGAGCGAGTGAGAGATTAAATGTAATCGCTCTGATACATGCAGTTGTGTCACATTCACACCCTTACCACTCATAATCAAATTTGCTGAGGCTCCGTTGCTAAGAGCTCTTAGAGGAAACCATTTCCTAAAGCCTGCTCTTAAAACTCTCTCCAGACCTCCCCAGCTACAGTTACCCAAGCCCAGAGAAAGCAGTGTGCCATAATAATTTGGCTTTAGCACAGACTTTTCCTTTATAAAACTAGGAAAGTCATGTAAGTGTTTGAGGGCACAGCAGGCTGTCTGAGAGTGTTTCCATATGGTGGAGAATGCAGGCTCATGAGTCAGCCATTTTCTTTTACAGCGAGCTGCATGGTAAATCACCAGACAAATATAGTTCACTAACAAAACCATGAAAATGACATGGCACTGAGTGGGCTGTCAGAGATCGAGCAGATATAGCACAATATTCTAGTTTACTATACCTCTCATGTGAGACTGTCTTTTTCTGTTGTGACGGTCCTGGATTTATGCCACTTTCATGTACATGGCCGCAGGTCGGGGAAACACATGTTTAAGGTTTTAGAAAGACATTTACCCAAACATGAGAATGTGAGATGTGTGCGTGTGTGTGTGTGTATGTGTGTGTGTGTTTGTGAGAGAGAGAGTGAGAGAAAGAGAGAGAGGGAGGTCCTTGAGGGAAAAATCAGACGATAAAAAAAGGCAAATGTGCACTTTGAGCTGAGAAAATAAGAAAGGAAAGATGAGACTGTTTGCTCTTGCTCTCATCTTCAAATACCGTAGGCCTATTATTTTGATGTGGGCTGCTCTCCTGCTTGTTTTTTTGTCGTTTACTCATTGAACGTCCAGCAAATGGGCTTCAGCTATTCTTGAAAGCTAAAACAAATCACACTAATTTCACTTCAGGCTAATGTTCTCTCTCTCTCCCTCTCTCTTTCTCTCTCTTTCCTTCTCTGTTCAATTCAATTCAAATGTGCTTTATTGGCATCAAAAGAGGTGCAATGCATTGCCAACTCATTTGCAAGGGCTACAAAGACTGCAAATGAAATTGGAAAAGAGAGAAAAAGAAGTGAAAGTGAAGGATAACAAACCAAAAAAAGTGAAAGTTGGTGTCCAGTGAGTGTCGTTAGTCACTGTTGAATGACCGTTTACTTGAATCCTTCCTCTTTTTCCAGGGTATCATTAGTATTAAAAAGGAATCAGAGACAAATATTGAATCAAATATTCAATGTATTAGACATTAAAACGTGCTTTTATAAGACATTTGAGATGGTCAGGAGCGCATCACTCATTGGCTCTCTTTTTGCAGATTCTACTGTTCAAACTTTGCACCTTTAGGGGTAAACCAGCTTGTCACCAGGGAGGTAGCCTTAAAAGGACAATTTTGTACCTCATCTACCCCTAAATCGTGCATGTTAGTACTTCGGAGTTGTTATCTACCCTTAAGGTACTAATAAGAACTTTTAAATAAGGTATAAAGTCGTCCTTTTAAGGCTACTACCCAAGTGGCTAGCTGTTGTAGGCTACCCCTAAAGGTACAGTACAAATTTAGCAATTATTTTCTGAGTGTATGCTAATGCAAAACACCACATGCTAATAACCACTTTCTGTCTTCTTATATCTACAAAAAGATGATAATTGTGAAACTGAGAGAGGGAAAGGACATTTGTATTCTCATCCCAACACGAAAGAACACAGCGGTCCTCCTGCTCCACCTTCAGAGAGACACAGTATGGGGCTACATGCTCATTTGATCAATCTTTCTCTCTCTCGTTCACTCTTGCATGCTCCATTGATCTCACATGCTTGCAGGCTCATAACTTTTATGACAGGCATGTGATCAGTTTAACTGCAATGGTAGAACCATATAATGTTAGTCACTGGGCCAATGTGCAGTAATTGTATATGTTCCAGCCCTGGAGCTTTGAAGTGTCACTGTTCCTGCATCTATTTCAATCATTTACTCAAGTAGAGAACATTTGAGAGCCATCTTGCAATTTAAATATTCTTGATATTCAATAACTTGAATGTCGCCTACCAGAGCATGTTTTTCATTTTTGAATTAAAATGAATTTTGACAGGGTGATCCAAATGTTCTCATAGTTATTTTATGATAAATAACAATGTTATACCAAACTACTCAATAAGAATTATAAAGTTGTGTATTTTTTCTTCATTCATTCAGAGAAGACAAAACTGCTTTACTAATATTTAAAAAGGAGGAAAGAAAAAGAGCAGGAAATGCATAGATCACGGTATAAAACATTGTTTCAACTTAAAAAGTATTTGTGCTGCCTTAAAATTGTAAGTTCAGTGACAACTTACATATTTGAGTTGACTAAACATAAAAAATTAAGGCAGAGCAAACCCTAACTTTTTTAAGTTAAAACATTTTTTTTTTACTGTTAAAGAAACAATGTAAACCCTCAAGACGTGTCATGGTCCATAAGACTCTTAAAATATGTGATGATTATGATTATGATATCTGACTTTTTTCATGATAAGGCAACGTTAGTTATTTATAAAAAGCTATTAAGTTCAGTCCTAAAAATGCAATGCGGAGTCACTACAAATATATATATATATATATATATATATATATATATATATATATATATATATATATATATATATATATATATATATATAATTATTGATGAATTAATAATTCATGATACTTGCAAAAAATGGTTTTGAAAGCCTTTTGGAAAATAATGAATAGTGTAATACACTCACAAGTGCATTCATGGTGTGAGAAAGCAAAATTAACTACCTTTGATTAGATCCAGTAATCCTTTTCTCTACTGTGTACACTCTATCTTCTCATTCATCTTTATCTGGTGAAATTAAATTTAAATGTCCATGTGCATATGGGCATGAGAACCTTTGTGCCTGAATATGAGGGATGTTTTGAGCAAGACCTTATGAGCCAATGCACAGAGCTCTATACGATTTATCTAAAATGAGCCAGTCACCACCTCAGTTCTAGTTTCCTTGTTTGCATTGGCTGCAGTGAAGGCCTGACTGTGAGAGGGACCTGGAATTACACTTAAGTCACACTTGAGCATGAAAATTAACACGTGACATGTAATTACATATTGACTTGGAATGCACACGAGGAACGGTGGGAGTTGCTGAAATGCGCGCACAACAACAAGCCACGAATTCGATCAATCACAGAGAGGTAGAAATGGCTATTATAAAACTACAGGTATGCCAGATGGTAAATTACTGCTATAACTATGTTTTCTGCTAATGCCATTGTCCTTTTATATAATATACCATACTGGAAACGCTGAATGCAACCCAGGGTTGAGATGAGTTTTTAGGAATGACTACTTTGTAGTGAATGGAGGAAGATTATTACTTTCATCTCAGATGCTTGCTTGTACCTTGTGTGTTAATAGTAATCTTTGTACAGAGACTAGATGAGCAGCACATCTGGATGTTCCTGCAGAGGGAAATGAAAATTCCTTGATAATACCATAAGCACAAATACATACTGTACACAAAAACATACCAATGTAATTTCATTGGTACATTTATTTGTCCATTCAGGGAACGAGGATTACATATGTAACCGAGACCTTCCCTTTCAGTTGCTTATATTCTATGTAGTCGACATGTCGACTGATTGGGATCCCAATTAAAATGCCATCTAGTGCTGCAACCTTACAGTGCCTAGACAAAAGCCTCCAGATCCCTCTGCAATTAGGCCAGGGAAGTCAAACGAGCAGGAAAGTGGGAAGCAGGAAAAAATCAGGAAAACTGAAAGCGAGTAAGTCTCTACCCTCTAGTATAGACCATGCAAGCAGGAGAACTGTTAAAAAAAACTGAATTTTTAACTCACTACCTGCAGTGGCTCAGTGGTGGTCTATGTATTGCAGCAGAACCAGAGATAGGCCCAAGAGGATAAAGAGGGGGGTAGGGATGCTCCTTGCTCCCTCAAGAACCTGACGATCAGGACAAGCTTCCAATACTTCTGCATATAATGTTCGTCATATTGAGGGTGAAGGAACAGCCTACCCCAACGCAACTTGCAGGAAAGAGAGCACTTAAATGACCGAACGCTCTCAGGATCTCCTAATGGAGAGAAGATTCAATCAACGAACAGGTTCCACTTCTAACTAGCGAAGCACAATGCGTTATATTAATGGGGTGCTTGCAGAAGTGATGGTCACTACAACATATCCTTGTAATAGTGACCTGAACCTCCCTGTCCAGTTCTTTGAATGTGGGTGCCATCATGCCCCGTCCCTGAATGTATTTAGGGGACGTTAGGAAGGCTGTGAATGGAACTGGTTGGGCCAAAAAGGCACAATTATCAAGGCCTGTTCCACTCCCGACTTAGCACAGTAGGAGCAAGTGACATGGACGCACAAAACAGGAGCACTGCTCGACACTAAATTTGATAATTCACTGAGCTTCAGGAGCATTTCTGCTCAACACTTGAGTGTGATGAACATCACTAAACATTAGCAGTGCCAAGCGTTAATGAATCGCATAGCCACTTTCTTAGAAGCACCATGGCATGCAAGAGGATGGGGCTTGCCCACAGTCTTTGGCCGTCAGACGGACGAGAACTCATAGGCCTTGGGGGGAGATGAGGATCCTCCCAAAAGGCAGCGGCCGCCAGATACAGGTGCACCTGTGTCAAGACAGACCACTCCACTGGAGGGATAACCTCGCAACCCTTCACTGCTCCTCCATCAAGGTTAGTGAGGTGGAAAATCTATCCAGGCAGTTTCTGGCAGAGAAAGGTTTCAGCATAGCTGACATTTCTGGGTCTGGCTCCGGCAATGTTAAACTCTCAGAGGGAGAAAACACAGTCGTCATCTCCAGAGGCAAGCTCACCCTCCGATGCTGCTATCGACATCTTATCCTCTGGGGGAGCCCCAATTGAAACGGCTGATCGGTCCATTACAGTGGGACCAGCATGTTCAACAGGAATTCCATCGGCTGCAGTGTGATGGAGGAGTGAGGAGCCCACAGGGAATGGTTATCGGACGAAACCTCCATCACTATCCTCCGTTCAACCATCCCACAAGGAACCCGGGGGTGTGGCATGGTAATGGAGACTCACGCTTCGCGGACGAAGGCGAGTCCCGATCTCAACAACGCGACAGTCATATTCCCACAATGGGAACATGTACCGCCCACAAAAGCGACTTAAGCGGGCTGTAAGTCCAAACACGTGATGCAACAATTGTGACCGTCAGAGAGGAAAAGGGAACGACCACATGCAGAAACGCACAGGTGGAATCCTTTTCTTTTTTTCTGTTTTGAAATAGACGCAAACGCACCCGTGTTGCTCTTTCAGGAAATAGGAAACATCACCAGTGCCTGAGGACACAGGGGACTGTGGCAACACTGAACAGTGAACTGAAACAGTGAAGCACTCACTTTTCTGCCCTCAAAGCTCACGACCACCACTGCACTCGCGCTGTAGAAACCACCAGCACTGGGAGAGTTTTCCAGAAGAACACCGACATACTCGCTCGTTGTAAACAACAGCACTCTTCAGAGACATCAAACAATCGGCTCCGAAGTGATAGACAATTAGTGCATGCATCCACTTCCGTATTTATACCCGTGCCGCGAGGACGGAGTGTGTAATGCATTTCACACACGCCAATTACATTGGCTCAAAGATGACAGGCTCTCTAAGCGTGATCACAATTGGTCGACATTGTCAACTACGTCAAATGTGAGCGACTGAAAGGGAACTGCAAAAATAATATGTTACCAAAAAAGTTTCCAGCAAACACTCTCTGACATTGGTCACAAAAACAAAGTTCTGCCCCAAACCAATGCCACTGGTTGAGCCATTTTGAGCATGCATCAGGCTGTTCAGGATGCTCAAACAGATCAGTGTTTTAATAGCTCCACAGAGTTCAGAGTTAGACTTCTAGAAACAAGGCTGCACTTGCAGTATGGATGTGAGAAAGTATTTTAACATAAAAAATAAAAATAAACCCCACTGCAGCTATAAAAACATTCCCCAAGTAAAATAAAAATCAGAGGTCAGCTTATCTACATCAGTTTTGTAATGAAATGCAGAAGTGAGCTATTTGTTCTGAGGACTGAACCTTTAAAGCTGATATTATGCAGGCGGAGCAACACAGTATGCTGACAGGGGACTCGGGTGCGGTATCACACAGAAGCATAAACTAGATTTATTTGCGTATCGGTTAAAACAAATCTATTTAATCAGTTCAATCTTCCAGCATTGGGGAGAAATTTGTCAAACAGAGAAGCTTAAATTCACACGTTGGGTTTGTTAGGGGCTTTGGGCCTGCTGCCTGTTTGGGTGAAGTGGGGAGTAAAATTTAATTATTTAAATGGCAAAAATAGTAATGCATTTAGATGCAACACATTATTTGGGGCACGTAGGCGCAGGATAATCACATCCTCAAATTAATTAAATCCCACAGAAAGTTTGCATTGCCAAAGGAATAGACCCATCTCCAATTTGATTCTTCAATTTAACTGTCGTTGTGCAGTGCTTCTGAGACATTTCATCGAAGTCTAATTGCAAATCTTCATTCTCGCCCTAAACAAATCTCTTTCAATTTCTTGATTTCAATCAAGAACCTTTACCACCTCATTTCTTTACGGTGACTCATGCAGTTTACCAGCACGATGCTTCTTTATATTTATGTTGGAAACTGGGGCTAGTTGCCAGGCTGGATTTCAGCATTTATAAGTTGTGGGTCAAAAGTCTGGATTGCATAACACAGTCTCAGAACAAATGCATTACAATTTTCATTATTTTCGTTTATAAGTTACATTATACATTTACATTTGTCAGACATGGGGACTTGTGACTTGGTGACTTGGACTCGAGTCACTATTTTTATGACTTGTGACTTGACTTGACAAAAAATGAAATACTTGAGACTTGACTCGGACTTGGAAGTTAAAGACTCGGGACTTGACTTGACTTGAGACACGATGACTTGAATGACTTGAGTGTTAATCACATCATGTTTTCAGTTTGAATATAAAAGATATAAATTATGTAAAAAAAAATAAAGTTGATCCAGCTTGAGCGCAGGCTGAGAATAGCGCTGTCATGACTGGATCATGAGATCATCAGTCATGCCCTCTCGTAGTACCTTACGCACACCACGCCCACTTACATTAGATACTGTATCACATCAACATGCCGTATGGATACCGAGGGTCGTTGCTTTCGGCTTCAAGAATTTCTCACAACAAGATGGCAAAGGAACAGCGCTTTGCAAGACATGCAACATTAAGATCGCGGACAGCCAGACGACAACCTCCAATTTCCTCCGCCATTTAAAGAGCCATTCTGCCCAGTAAGTGCTTGTCAATTTGTTTAACATTATGTTATCTGGTTAGCTCGTTCGTAGTTGGCTAATGTAAGTTAAAGGAGAACTCCGGCGCAAAATGAACCTTTGGTCTAATTACACATTGTTACCTAGTCAACCGTTATCTGAGATTTGTTTTCATGATTGCCGCATGTTAATAGTTTTAGCTTTAAAAACAGTTTAGCCTATAACGCTAGTATAACGCTAGTATATAGGGAATAGAGTAATGACAAATAAAAATCGCTTGTTATTACCACTAACAAGGCTCAAAATAGCCCCACACTAACACGACAGCATAATTAAGGGTCCCTACATTCAAACCGAAGCATTGAGAACTTTGTCAGTGTCCAAACAGTTTAATAATAGGATATTTTATACACATAGTAAACTTCACGAATACAGGAAGAAGCCATCTTTGAAAAATAGTCTCAAGTCGAGCTCGGCTTGCAGACAAGACCCTCTGGTGTTCAGAGGTGTTCAGAGAGGAGTCTGTAGGATGTTAAGCTGTCATTTGTTTTATGGACTCAATGTTAAAAATTTAAACATTTCAAACACTGTTGGAAGAAGTAAAGAATAAATAATTTTATGAAGTTAAAATTTAGTTTGATTCCATGATGTATTTTACTGAACATGAGTATTTACTATGCAAATCCAAATTATTGTAATTTACTGACAAATACTTATCTTGTCTTTTCACTTTATTAAGATCAGATTCTGCATGTAAAATAACAATAAGAAGGTGACTTGACTTGCACTTGACTTGACCTACTACAAGACTTGACTTGACTTGACATAGCCTGTGACTTGACTTGACTTGCCCCCCCCAAAAAATACTTGGGACTTACTTGAGACTTGAAGGTTAAGACTTGAGACTTACTTGAGACTTGCACATGTGTGACTTGGTCCCATCTCTGACATTTGTGCACTTGACAGATTCTTTTTATCTTAAATAACTTACATTCCATTAAAGTTATACCTTTTCGAACTTGTGATTTTTGCGTAATCCTTAAGTTATATTGTATTTTTATACAATACATACGACCAACTCTCTAAATTTCTATCACCAACCTCACCAATAAACAGTACAGTAAATACACGGCCTGCACTCACAAAAGAAATGAAAACAAAGAGCTATCCAGCCACCACTCATCTATTGTTCAATTAAAATGGAAACACTGACCCCCAAAGGTTGGGAGAGGCACTGCAGCTCCTTCCCGTTGACATCTGTTTCCTGCTCAGTTAAATCAACAGTAGCTGTACATGATGAAGAAGGCCGGGAGGGCTGCCAACACCATGTACTGTGCTCGGTATTTTTAGAGTTCTCTTCTGTTCTCCATTCTGCGCCCCAGACATAATCACAGTGACAGAATGACACAAATGGAGTCATGATTTCTTCTCCGTTTAATTGTTAGCAAAACACTCGCTTATGCGTCCTCTCTGCATGTCAGTCTATTTCTGTAAGATGATCTCAGATGTGGAGACGGAGTAGATTAATGGTTTAGTTTTGCACACACAGATCAAGGGAGGACATTTCGCACTGCGCTCTGTGTTGACGTTAGCGTAGCTTCATTATCACAACCCCAATTTTCTCTCTGATAGATGTTGTGAGAGTCATAACAGTGCATTGCGGAGATGTGCTCTTTGTCTATCTTTGAGGGGGAATCGTCTTGACTATAAATCAGGCCTTCGTTTGCGTGTCCAACCACAGATTCAGCCTCTGTCAGGGTGAGTATGGATGGACGGCAGCTTTTTGTTTGAGTGCTTTGTTAGGAATATTAAAACCGTGTCCAGAATTGATGGATAGCATTTTTAGGATACGGCAGCAATCAAACATCTGAAGGCTGGAGAACGCAGGATATGTGCATTTGTAGTGTAAAACTCAGATATGCATTATTGATTCGCCAGTTGCTCTGTTATTGCTCAAGGTTTCTCCTATAATTAAAGTCTAGGGGAGTCGGGAGATATTCTTCCTCTGATTAAAACAACAAAAAGAAAGAGTAGCTAAAGATGCAGAGGAGAGAAAAAGATAAGGATTCCACATGGATAACAAATGAGACAGTTGAAAGAAGTCGTGGAAACTCCAGAGGGGGTGAGCAGAGTTTTGATGGATTCAGAGGAAAGACAGCCGAAATGGCGGTGTAGGCTTCGTTTGAACTTTGGGGAGGTGCCACATGATCTGTTTAAAAGATTATTTGTGACAGGATTTGCTCAGGGTATGCTGTATATCAAATTAAAAATGCATTAAATGGGGATTTTTTTTTAAGAAACCTGAGAGATTTTTGTCCCTCCATTGAAAGTCCATGCAACCAAAACCTTTCAAAAAGTTCATAAAGACATAAATGTAATCATAAATGTAAAACTTTTAAAACACAAATTTACATACATTTTTACAAACATAGAGTACATGGTAAACAAAAGCTCAAACATGAGGACCAATGAGGTTTGTCCACATGGCTTAAGCATATCGAGCTTCCATTTAATGACCTCTGTGTGTTGATATGACGGTTTATAGGAATAAAATCTTAAATACAACATATGATCTGTTCAACATACAAAGGGATCATATCTTTTCAGAAGACTTGGATTAAATCTGTTACATATTCATAATGGATTACTTTTACAATCTCATTTTTTTCTTTATTTATGAGACAGTTTTCTTCAATTGTGGTCCGGAGATGAACGAATTATGGATTTGGATTTGGAATGACATGCGGGGGAGCAAATAATGAAATAATTTTCATGTTTAGGTGTTTATTTATTTATTTTCAAATACTGTGCTGAAGTGTCTCTACATTTAAGATAAAAAATCTTGACTCTATATAATGGCATAATGCAATAGACTTTTTCAATAGATGAGATTTTTTCCTTGTCGTGACGTATGTCTGAGCGAAACAGCTTCTGAAATTAGAAAAAAAAATGTAGGGCAGGGCTTGATTTCGTCCTTCGGGAATTGATTGGATCGTTGGAGGTTGGGCATTGCAAACAAAATGGAGGCAGATTTGAATGCAATTCTCTGAGAGGCGGTTCACCGATAGCCACACCCTCATCGGCTCTGGCCGCACCCTTTCGCCATTCCACGTGACCGAAATAGAAGAGAGGTCGTTTCGATGGGGGAGGGAAGGGTAATGTATTTGATTAAAGATTATAAGGGTACATGAATTTTTAAAAAATAATAAAGTGCACAGATAAATCGTTCTAAATAAACACTACAGTATCACATATAAAAAGAAGATTTTGATTTCTGTCAAATTTGATTTCATGCCGACTTTAAAATAAACAAACATTCCAAGATGCATGCTATAGTTATACATCTAGCCTAACTGCTTGATACAATCTCAGATAATTTTAGCAACTCAGTAAGAAACAATGACAAAATGGTTCGTTCTAACATAATGGATATTGTCGCAAAAGCTTCTATGTTTGAAAGTTTTTCAAATATGTGGAAATGAATGATACAGCTGCCAGAATAAAAACTACATAATGAGTCATTATGTTTATTAAAAACCTGAAGCTTAGATATGCAAACAGACCAGCGCCACAGTTACTTTAGGTTTAATTTACATTAGAATCAATCTGGTTGTTTATGTTTGTGTGTGCACAGTCAGAGCTAAAGGGTGTTGTTAGGCATAGGCACAAATTTTATTCAGATGTTAACCAGTGAATTAGGGAAAAAGAATGGACTTGTTGCAGGAGTGCCCACTACTGGTGGAAACCTTGCAACGGGTTTAAATTTAAACGCCCTAAGCCCTTTATCATTTGGAATCTGCAATGGAGCCATGCAGTTTTATCTCAGTTGCATTGTGGTCTATGAATCTGTCTGAATTGTACATATGAGTAGACTTTCTCCCTTGGCCAAAATCTAAAAAGGAGTGAAGGGTCTGTCCAACTAAACTTCCATGTCCACTTGACGAAGTTGAACACACTTCAGGATGGTGATTCGCCTGAGGGGCTCTGCTCTGCAGCCCAGTATTGGATAAAATAATTTTCTTTCTTTTTTTTAATTCTTAACAGTCAATTTGGTTTGAAATTGTTACACCCCAGCGGAGGTTGAATTTGAATTATAGGAAGTGGTATTCACTGAATTAAAAGTCAAGAGGTCAAGCTTTTTCTCTCGACGAAGTTTCTCTTGAAAAATGTATCTTTAGTTAAAATTGTTGCACTTCTTTTATTCATATGTATTCATATTTAAATTTGGCTACTTGAATAAATAAATAATAATAATTAAAAGAAGAAGAACAAACAACTGACTAAATCTGTAAAGGACACAATAACTGTAAAGGACCAAAAAAAAATTTTTGTACATATGAGTAGTCAAGAGCTTTTTATAGTACGTGTGAAATACCCAAAATAAACAAAGGACATCACATACGCACACACAGTTATGTGGCAATTACGCATATGAGCTGACAGCGGCTTTTAGCCATGGCAAAGAGACCCCCACTGTGGAGGAGCTATAATGGTGTGTTGGGTCTGCTAAAACCTCTCACCTCAAGCTGTTTTTTTGCATCACTTCTGAAAGCGGTCAGTTTGACCCTGACTCTGCACCTCACACCCATCATGCTGAACCAGACGGCCAGGTTTTGACCTATCGCGGCACCTCGGAAAATGTCTGCCACATCGTTCTCTAGCATTTACAGGTCCATTGTTTCATTATCATCCCATTCTCCCTCCTGCTGAGGCTGCCTGGCACACACACACCTCTTTTTTTCAGCTGTTACAAAACAAGGCTCCTTTTTCCTTCCGTTTGTTTCACACCCTCTCAACTCTCAATTTTCCCTTAAACTGAATCATATTTCTACTATTGTGCATCAGTTTTGTTTACACTTACTGTATGTATTACATTATATATTTTCCTTTGGATACCACAAATACAACAATCGAATTAATAAAGTAATGATGTACAAATCACATTCACATTATCCAGCACAGATGCATGTCCCTATCATACACTATAGTATACTGTTCAAAAGTTTGGGGTCAGTAAAAATTTGTGATAGAAATGAATACTTTTATTCACTAAAGGTGCATTAATTAAATGTGACAGTATAAAGACATTTATAATCTTTCAAAAGATATATATTTCAAATATATGCTGTTCTTTTAAACTTTCTATTCATCAAATCCTCAAAGAGCTATAAAAAATGAATAGGTCTGTTTTCAACATTGATAATAATAATAAATGTTTCTTGAGCATCAAATCAGCATTTTAGAATGACTTCTGAAGGATCATGTGATACTGATTGAAGACTGGAGTAATGATGCTGAAAATTCAGCTTTGCATCACAAGAATAAATTACATTTTCAAATATATTAAAATAGACAATAGCTATTTTAATTTATAATAATATTTCACAATGTTGCAGTTTTTACTGATGAAACAAATGCAGCCTTAGTGAGCATTAGAGACTTATTTCAGAAAACATTTAAAACAAACTAAACATCCAAAAATTACAATTTTCAAATATCTCTAATTCATATGTTTTAAACAATGGTTTACAGTTTAAAAACCTGTTTATTGTAAAAATTGTTTAAATTAATTGTATTCTTCCATTATTTTACATGCTGATCTTTTGTGCAAAAATCCCTTTAGCTAACAAATAACAGATTCTTAATGACATCATTAAACATTATGGGCCCTATCTTGAACCCGGCGCAAATTACTTTGTACACTGACGCATGTCTCATTGCTATTTTGCACCCGCACAAAGCGAGCTTTTCCGTCCACAGACGCACGTCAGTAAACTAGGAAATGAACTTACACTCCACGTTTCGGCGCAAACATTCCCTGGTGCTATTTTGCAGTTCCAGAAAACAATTCCACCACTGACCAGAAAAAAAAAAAAAAAAAAAAAAACGAGTCTAAAGTCAGTGGAGCATTGCGCATTGTTCATAATATTATTTTAAGCGTGCATGCTTGGCGGGTGCATAATGTAAGCGCATACACTTTGATTCTCTCATCAACACAGATGCAGCAATTTTTATTTTTGCAAATCACAAGGAAAAATATAGACACTTGTGTGAAATCATTGTGGTGTCCATGGAGCCCGATCTCATGAAAGTTCGTATCTATAGCACGAATGTCATTTCTCATGGCATTTATACGGCAAAAACAGTTTTTGCGTGTATATGGTACGCATTTTTCACGTGCATGTGATACGTACTTTTTGGCATATAATACGCACAAAATCCCCTGCTTCGTGCTTGATACTTGCGTTTCATATCGTTAAAATAGGGCCCTAGAGCTTGTAACACAAGGTCATTGGTGTGATTCCCAGGGAATGGATCTTACAAAATATACGCAGTACCTTAAAATCAGTTTTGCTTTGCAACTTCCTTAAACTTCAAGAAATGATCATTAAAAAAGGAGGTCCAGAGCCCAAATAGTCCTGCTTCACAGAACTGACCCAAATAATAGCCACATGCCCCCTGGCCAAGTGCTTTTAGCTTCTTCTCATCTGATTGTCCAGATTAAGGCTTTCAAAGAGACAGGGAAGGAAAAATAACACAAACACAGACTTACACTCATTCCCGACTAAAAGCCGGAATACAAGGCTGTGGTGAATCTAAACGATCCAGTACAATTACATGGTCCTAAGAGCGTCAACAGTCAGGATGAAGAGAGACTGTTAGGAGTGTAACCTCTAAAGAGCAGCAAAGTGCTGTCAATTGGGCTGTGGATATTGCCTCTATGATTACAAGTTTTACAAGGACAGGGGAAAAGGCCCTTAATGGCCCAGGAATGACCTTGTTCTCACAGGATTTGAGATGGACAGAGACTTAAGGAACTATTGTGTACAAAATCCAGAACAACTCCACAGCTTGATCTGTACTCATCTCAAAATAACATACAGAGGCTTCAAGTAGACAATTTTACACCATTTAGATGTCCCGTGTTATAACATGCAATTATATGTTGCTGCCAAAGCTTGTCCAAACAATGCTTTGATGAAATGATCAAGGAAAATATAACATTATATTGCACTGAAGCTTTAACAGTAAGATTTTTTTTTGTTTGTTTTACTTCTGTGAATCAACAGAAGAACAAAACTGGTTATCATAAAATAATAATTATAAATAAACAAATATACTGTTTATAAACTCTTTCCATGACAATCAGAGTGTGCAAAATAAAGAAAAGGAAAACTTTAGTTTAAAACATTAAAGTGAAAAAAAATTGTAATATTTTTGGTATCATTCAATTTGGTTTCATACACACATTTTCATGTAATATAAATGGAGAAATTGTTAAGTTATAAGAAACTTACTGACCTTGTTAGTCATAAAGGTCTCCAGGGGTCCTCTCTATTATGTAATTTCCTGTTTTTCTTTTCAATGCTTGTTTCTGCAAGTTGGCTGAACCACATGCATTTTGTTGGTCCAAATATTACTAATTAGATTTTTCTCCAGATAAACAATTAAGCCAATAATTTAAAAAGACGCCAAATGACTTTAAGGGATAGTTAACATCATTTACACACCATCATGTTGTTCCAACCTGAATGCATTTCTTTCTTTAGCTGAATAAGATATTTTGAGTTGTTGACCCTATTGACATTTAACATTTACAAACGCTTTTAAAGCAACTTAATAATGAGGAGAACTATCGAAGCAGTTGAACTAACAATAGGACAATAATATGTACAGTAAGTGCTGTGACCTTTCCCAGTTTAGTCTAATGCAGTACGTCAATGTTTAAATAGATATAGAGAAAAAGAGAAGAGAAAAGAAAGTGTTAGTATTAATGGATCAAGTGTTGCCAAAAAAAAAAAAAAGCGTCTTTAACCATTTGAAAATGGCTATAGTGACTCGGGTTGAGCAAGTCATTCCACCAGCAGGGAACAGTAGGGTGAAGGTCCGTGAGTTTGTGCCTCTTTGCAGAACGCAAGTTTCTAGATTGCACATTAAGTCTGGAGTAATGAGTTTAGGTAAAAGGGTGAAGAGCTAGTAGTTGTTCTGTAGGCAAACATCAATGTCTTGAATTTAATGGCAACAGCAACTGGCAACCAGAGTAAGTTTGTGAGGAGAGGTGTGACGTGTGCTCTCTTCGGCTAGTTAAAAACCACTCTAGCTGTAGCATTCTGGATCAGTTGCAGAGGTTTTCTGGTCAGTGCATTACAATAGTCCAGTCCAACAGATAGGACATCTTGCATACAGTAGGTTTCTTGGTTTGGGAGAATGAGGATACCTCATGCAATGTTTCTCCTCCCTTCAATCAACTAGCTTGACCAGCACAAGCCAGACTGCACCAGCATTTTCAGCAGAGTCTTCTGTACGACTATGCAGTTCCGTTTATGGAGTCTTGATTGTGTTTTTGAGCATGCAGTTGTTTGGGGGACCGAATCCTTAGTGGAAGTGGATTTAAAGGTCAAATCACAGTTGCTTCAGTAAACAGAAAACTGCCTGGCTGTGAGTTTGGATCTGCCATGGAAATGACTCATTTTGTAAGATGTAATAACTCACTTTGTAACTGAAAGATCTGTCGTTGGCCTTTTCGACAGAGAGCTCTCAGATTCCTCTAATAAAATAAAGTTTAACAAGTGGCACTCCGACAAAAAGTTCCAAGCCATTAAAAATTGGCAAAGCACAAAAGAAATAAGTTTAAAAAAAACACCTTCACACAAACAAAATCTTAAAGGCCAGACAATAAATGTGCAACAGGATGAACTGGGTACAATATAGTAATGTCTTAAAGCTGTATATTTAAGTACAGTGACAAAAAATGGAAAAGTTAAAGGCAGAAATAGATAAAAGGATTTCATTTTTTAGTTTAGCTTAATGCAATACAAATACAGTGGGGTCCAATTTGAAGAAATACAAGATTAAAAATCAAATTTAAAGCTTTAAAGTTTTAGGATTCTGAAAAAAAAATATCAAAAGGAAATAAAATTTGAATAATTCTGCAAGGTTTTTTTAGGCTTTTCTTAGTAGATATTGGGCTATTCTCAGCAGGATGTGGGGGAAACAAAATGTCAGAGAAGAAATGCCCATCACCATATCTGGATTTCTGCTCCGGATGCTTCCTCAGCGCTTGAATACACAGTGATACAAACAGTTACGATTATGTCGGTTTTACTGCATTAATTCCAGCTTGAGTCCTCATCCTTTGGAAGTGCATGCAAAGTAGATTTGCTTCCACAACACAGAAAACAGCATCTTCTCAACATGTCGACAACATGAACCAATCTCCCAGACCTCAGCTACAACTACACTCTCAGAAAAAAGGTACGAAAGCTGTCACTGTGGCTGTACCTTTTCAAAAGGTAAACTTTTGCCCATTTTAGGTCCTAATATGTACATTTTAGGTGCTAATATGTACAATTAAGGTACCAATATGCACCCTTTGAAAAGGTACAGCCCCGGTGACAGCTTTTGTACCTTTTTTTCTGAAAGTGTACAGTGTTTATGGGCGGGTCAAAGTAGATGTTCACGGGCAGCCATCGAAGATCATAAGACAGAATTATGCAAATTTATTACAAACCTACAAAGGTTCAAGCAGAAAGTGCTGGATTCACTGATTACTTGTTCCAGGCAGTTCAAAATATTTTCATTCTTTTTGGAGCTAATCCAATTATCTTGCACTTTGATCTTTGAAAGTCAGCAGACCTTTTACATTCACAAACAGCTATATTACACACTACATGAAAGGTAATATCCAAAAAAAAAAAAAAGCATAATAGATGCACTTTAATAAAATAAATTCCTATTTTTAACTGCAAATTCAACACTCTGCAAATTAAACTGTCGGGATAATATATTTGACAGGTTGGATTGTCCTCAGTAAGAAGAAAAGCACAGCAGCATCTGCGAGGTTTACTGCTGTGAATGCATTAACCACATCCAAAATAGTGTGATGAAACTGCCACTATACTGTTGGCAGAAGACATTGGCAGCAGAATTTCACAGCACACACTGAAGATGCAAACCTCAGTTCGGATTACAATTTGGCAAAAAACAGCGAGGGGCCAGTGAAACTCTGGGACAGAACTGTATGGACAGATGAGCACAAGATTATCAGTGCGATTATAAGGGAAAAAGTGACGAGAAAAACTGGATTCAACATTCTCGCACAACATCTGTGAAGCAGTGGCTTGTTGTGATTTACCCATTGGTGGGGTGATATAAAACGTATATGCATAAATTTGATCTTTGAGTGTGCATACCCTAAAATCCTAAAATTTTTGACGAGGAAAAGTGCTTAGCTTCACATCAGAGTCTAAGCAGATATTTGCACTTTTCTTTGTGGCAGAGAGTCCTGCAGGTATTTGGAAACCTAAGCAATTCTTGCCACTTGCCATTCTAAAGTAAAGCATAATTATGCACATTGACTGGTGCTCTTTTATGTGTTAATGACAGTAATTAGGTGCCGTTTAAGGCGGAGATCTAAAACCATTCAGATGTGCACAATTCCAAGCTCATTTGTGATTTATAGATTTCACATCTAGAAGAGAGGTGTACAGTATGCACGTTTTTTGTGTGCACGTTGGTTCTCTGAATCACACACATTCACATTTGAGAAATAAACTGCTCATTCAAGTAAAATCTCATGCACTTTGCACCTCCATCTACTAAATTGGTAATACAACCAGATTTGACCTTCAACTAAGTGACAACAATCGATGAACTACAAGTCTGGTCAAATACTGCTGCATACAATGATATATTTCATATCATTGAACGCCACATTTTCAGTGCAGGCTGTGGAAAAGTATGTGAACTTTTTTGATGTCATAACTTTTTGGCAGCAATAACCTTCACCAAATGTTTCCTGCAATTGCGAATCAGATCTGTCCAAAGGAATTTTGCACCATTCCCCTAACATGTAGGCTCTCATATGTTATATGTTAATTTTACATATGTTACTTATTATTTTTATAAAGTGACATCTAGTTTAATATGGTCATTAGTCTGGAACAGCCCATTTGCACCATTTGTGCATATTTTTTTGGTGCAGTTTTCTGGCTAAGTTAGTCACGTAGAAGAATATAAGAGAAATGCTTTCAATAAACACTTGATGCAGTAACCTCGACACCCGGATATTACCACCTAACAGCACAACAAGGTAACCTGCAGAAAGAGTCATTGAAAAAGACCCACCAATGCACAGACTATATATATATATTTTTTTTTTTTTCATTGATTTCAGGTTACAATAAATCACAGATAAATAGGTCATTTATTAGCATTTTTGATCCATGAATTCCTATGGAGCGAGAGAGTCACTGTCCTGCAGAGTTTGGCTCTAACCCTGGGGAAAAAAATAATAAAAAACGTACCTTAGCAATCCTGAAGATCTTGATTAGTTTGTTCAGGTGTGTTTGATCAGGGTTGAAGCTAAACTCTGCAGGACAACGGCTCTCTAGGACCGAACTTGCCTACCCCTGCTTTAGAGAGTAAATATAACCATTTTGCAAAGGCCAGAAAGTAATTTTCTCCCTTTTACAATTGCTTTTTTTTCTTCTACTTCTTTTGTTCCTTTTTTTCTAAAATTAGCACTAAGTAACCTTCTTAAAAAGGTATTTTGTGCTGACCGTCATGATGCTTTTAACACAGTATATGTGTAAACCACCCACAGAAAAGAACAAGAGACCTGAAACAGCCAGAGGTCTCAAGCTCTTTATTATACCTTCTGTTGCACTTCAAATGCTAAAATGTTGCCATTAAGCACTGAACTGCTTTAATGTCATATTATATTTCAAGGCCATTTGAGTTTATGGTAATAGTTGCAGCTTTAAAAAAATTGACATGTTTTGGAAGCGCAAGATGCATACAGTGCAGCATGAATTACTGACTTATCTTGTAGGGGAGTCGAATCTGTAGCATGGCTTTGGTTTAAAGACCACTTTTGAACTTTAACCTCAACAAACCACAATGAAGTCTATTTCCCCACCCTCCCCACTCCTTAAAATTCTTTACTCGCTGTCCAACAAAAATATTTCTCCTGCAATGGCACTTCTGCAATCTGCTGCTAATTATGTGAAATAAGAAACACGTGTTCAGTGCAGGAAGGGGCAGATTTCTTTACAAGTGTCTGTGGTTTGATTTGACAGAATAGACTTCCAGGTAATTAACGTGTTTAGTTTTAAAAGAAAGTGTTTGAGCAACTGACTGGATTCAGTGATTAGCACGTGACAAAGTAAACAGAACTTGGGTTCATTTGTCAGTCCTGAACAACAGAGGAACTCATTATGGTTAAATGTATGTTGTTACAAGTGGAGTAAATGGAGAATCAAGGAATCATGAAAATACCAGCTACGTCAAAACCATGGTAAACTGCATCGCTGCCTAGTGTACTTAGTGAGCAGCCTTCTAAGGGGCAATTCAGAGTTTTTGCATTGGGGGCAGTGGAATGAAAGATAACGTCAGGTAGATATTTGTTTTGAACTTAAAGTCAGGCAAATGACAGCTGTTCAAGTTGGTTGAACAAATTTGTCAGAAAGCTGCTTGGTTTGAAAGTTACTTGTGTTACGGTAATTTATGGTAATTTACAGTAATTGCTACACTATTTATAATGCACAATATAATTTTTGCCCAATTGTATTTATTTATATATTTATTTTATATTCAAACATACAATATTAATATATTTTTTAACATGTCTTAAAATAGTTCCTATATATATAGCTCACTTTACTGTAGGTTTTGTTACAATCTTGGCAACGCACTTTGATGTAAAGTGATTTTGAATGGTTTTATAGAATACTCTGTTGATGATCAGATCTAAATGACACTTGTTTTAAAATTTCAAATCACAAAGCAGCGCTCCGGCTCAAAAACATAGCATTTAACTAGGAAACATGATTGATGGATACGTGTTGATAGAATTTGGTATCTATATTTAGGCAAGGCTGTAACTCAAGGGCTAGGTGCATCACTGTTTTGTTTTATTTATTTATTTATTTATTTATTTATTATTATTATTATTATTTTCTCTATTATTTTTTAAATGTATTCAGTTTTTGTCTATGTCCTCCTTTCATTCTATTGTGTTGTATGAGTATTGCTTAATTTTTCGGAAGGAAAGTGTTTGTGTTTAAATGTTCTGAAAAATCAAAATCAATAAAATGTTAATCATAAAAAGAAGTATAAGCTTGATGAAACCATCAAAATAACATGCACATCCTCTCTATCTTTCTCTTCTGCTGAGCAAAAATTAATAACTACAGTATTCATTGCAATTACCGTAAGTCAAGTTTTCCAACAAGTGATCTCAAACTTCCTTCTGTACTCTAAATTATTTTCCCCCTCACTGAGAAAAAAGTGTGTTTCCTTCATGTTTTATTTCTTTTAACAGAGAATGTGATGACTATTAGGCTCAATGTTTTGACACCTTACTGTTTCAGTAATATATAATCTCACTGCAGCCCGTGCTGAACTATTGTGACCCTGTTTGCAAATAATGACATTAATATATATAATTTGATAAAATAATGTTTGCCAAAAGAGTGGTTTCTCATTGTTACATCAGAGGTCAGGGTTAAAAGGCTTATCCCAGCGGACTCGAAGACACTGTCATATTCTCTCCCTGCCTTTATCATTGTAAACTTTCACAGGCTTACTTGGATTAAGCCCAGAGCTTTGACCTTGGGACAAAAAATATTGGTTTAATATCACCCATTTCAAGTGGACAAGATCTTATGTCTATCAACCACCCACTTTACTAGAAATGTTAATCATAGCAGACAACAGAAATAAACTTTCACTGTCATTGTAAAGCGAAGACTTCTAATTGACTTGGAGTCATGGGGACTTCCATAAACTGAAATGAAAACTACACAGTAAAAAAAAATGTTTTTGTTCCAGTAAAATTATTTAAACACCCTTAAAACAAGATATATTCATTTTGAGAAGCAAATTTTTTTCACTGAAAAATCTTCAGCCACTGATAGCAGACTGATGCAGTTAATAATAGTTTTTCGACAGAGAGAGAGAGATAGCATGTGTAAGTCTGTGCATCTCTCAACGGTCTTTGCCAACAACAGCATCTTTACTAATTGCGAAACTAAGTTTATCAGCTTCACGATTTGACAAAACCTGTAATATGTCAAATTTTACCATGTGGTGGGTTTTCCCAGATGGCATCACATATCAATATAAGAGCGCAGGCAATTTCGATGACGTCACTGACATGGTAGTACGAAGGTGTATAGACAACAGCTGCAGGTCCTATATTGTCCTAATGAGCACTTTTAACCTCATGGGTTACACATTTGAACCTGTGAGGGACAGGCCAGTAGTATCTGTCCTTGCACAAAGCCAGCAAGTGTATGATGCCTAGTGTTGTAAAATCTGTTTTTTAAACAACTTATTTTTAAAGTCATGTAGTGAATCCCACCCTTGAGAGTCAAACAAGTCAAACACACCTCTATTCAAAATATCTCCATGTATTGTGATATATTTCAAGTTAAACCTCAATTCACAGTTCTAAACAAGCCAAAAAATAAGCTAGATCATGATTCCAGAGAAACCCTTCACGCCAGGAAGTGCTCAGCTTATTTTCTGCTCCTCTATTCACAAACACACTTATCTTTGGACCATGATGTTTCAGCAGCTCATGTGAGCTGACCGATGGCCTAAAGTGAAGTACTCATAACGTCAGCATTGGATAAGCAGGACTGAAATCTGCAAAATCGATCTCCTTGTGGCCGTTGATCCCAGATCTGTTGGTAAGCTGTGAGCTCAGGCTGAGCGACTCTCACTACACTGTTTATGAGCCAAGAAAAGATGGGGAAATCAATAACAACAATGCTAGCTGGATTCATAATCATTTTTGTTAGTTTTTCTTCCTTGAATACTTTTTTTTTCTCTTGCACTGGGGTTGTCCACAGTCCTCCATAGTTTAGAAGTCACCCTGTGCATGATTGTTTTCAGCACCGTATTGATTAAATCAACTCATTATTAGTTATCTTACCTGCAAAACAAAAACAGATGGGCATATGTTACTTTCCCCTCAGATACCAGGACTCTATTAAACACAGTGCCTTAGAGGCAAAATAAATCATGTCTCTTTTCTTGTATGTCAGTGTTGCTGAATCTAAATGTCTACCTTACTTTCTGTCTCTCTATTTAAATCATTTCCCTTTGCTTTATTGGCATAACTGTGGCATAACTGTTCCCCATTCAAAATTGCCAAAGCATTCAATCAACAAAGAAACGATACTGCTTGGAATGAAAATGAAAACAGGCATCAGTGAAGATGAAAATACAGACACGCATAAACAACTAATAAACATATCTCTAATGCATGCATGCCTTTCAAATAGAATGATATGAATGTGTCAGATGTGCGATATTACTTTAAATATATACTAAAATGTCTGATAACTGAGAACAATGCTGGAAAAAAAGAAAAAAAAATATGGAAACCCATTTCAGTCTCAGAGTAAAAACAAAAATATAGATAGATAGACAGACAGATTAAACAAGCAAATAAATATTGTGGTTTTATTTCTAATAAATCTGAATTTATATCAATGTGACATTTTTAATTTAGAGTTAACAGTTTTATTCTTTCACTCTTACGCCGTGTGTCCACCAAAGCGTTTTTAGCCAGCTGAAAACGCTAGACGCTCTGCTGAAGACGCCGTGCTTTGGACGCTTGAGAGCGTTTTGACAGCGCAGCGTTTTTTCTGTTGAGACGTTTCGTTGTTATGATACAGAATATCCGCAGCACACAACTGTTGTGACAGTTGGTCAGCATGTTTTAGTCCCGCCCCTCCTCCATTGTGATTGGACGGCTGTGTAAAATGTGACAGGGATGAGTGCTGCGTTTTTTCCAAAGTTGAACATTTTTCAACTCTCGGCGACCAGTAAAAAATGCCGGGCGCTCGGTGCTTCAGCGTGAAAAAAACACTCAGCGCCTCGTCACGCTCATGGCGTTTAAAAAACGCGGCGCTCCCATTGAAAACAATTGAAAAACGCTTTGGTGGACACCCCAGTCCTCTCCAGCCCCGCCCCCTGCTAAATGCCGGGTCAAGACGGGCTGCTCAGGGGTGTCGATGTTTACTTCTCAGGAGATGGTAGCAGGACGACTCCTTTCCCCGGAGAATGGCTAGGGGAGAATCTTTTGTTTTTTGAAAGAAGTAACACATCCATCCCTGAGCCTACAGAGTTCTTGGATGACACGGTACGCCGCCCCCGGGCTGCGCACCCCTCGTCCCCCTCTGTCCTAGAGCCAAATGACAGTGCACTCCGTCCCCGGACTGAGCCGCTCTCATCCTCCTCTGTCACCAGCCCCATGGCAGAGCAGACCCCCGTGGAATGTTTGTCCTTCCCTGGTCTCCTCTGTCAAGGCGCGGTCAATGACTGTGCCCCCACACCGGGCCGCTATGGCGTCCACATCTGGGCCAGTCATTCCGCCTCGCTCCACCACCAATGGGAAGTCTGTGGTTCATATGACGTTGCTGGCACAATGGTTGGGAGCTTGGCTTGAGCTTCCCAACATGTCCCGCGGGGTCGCTCAGACGATCAGGCTCAGCTACGAGATTCAGTTCGCGCAGTCTCCTCCGGGGGTGTCCGCTCCACTACATTCGGTGACAACGCCCTTATCGTGAGAGCGGAGATTGCTAACCTGCTGGCGAAGGGTGCGATCGAGACTGTCCCACCAGCCAAAATGAGGTCCGGCTTCTACAGCCCGTACTTCATTGTCCCGAAGAAAACCGGTGGGCTACGGCCAATCCTGGATGTGCGTGTTTTGAACCGCTCCCTCCACAGGCTGCCGTTCAAGATGCTCACCGCCAAACACATTTTCGAATGCAAAATCCGCCGACCCATGGCATTTCCTTGCCATTGGCTCATTTTATATTGATCGAAGCTGATAGGCTTTCTAAGTGAAACCCCATTCGTCGTCATCCGACGGAACGTCTCCGTTTCCTACTCAGGGAACGAGGGTTACTTCTGTAACGGAGACTTTTTTGTGTGCAATTTTGTCTCAAATGTACCGGTTTTATTATGGCCACAGACAAGTTTGAAGCCCTATACTTGTTTCTGTCTCTTAAACCTGCATTTGTAAAAAATCTCTCTCTGCTTCATATTTCTGATTATGAAAAACGTTTTCTGCCAGATATTTTTTTTTTCAGATATGTTCTGTTTAGTGTCCGTTGGTCTTTTTCTAAATAAGATCATTTATAGTTTTACTTTCGCAATGTTTTTTTTTTTTTTTTTTTAAAAACATCTTTGTCTGTGCTTATATAATTTGGCTGACTGTGCACAGCCTGAGTATGTTTTCTTTCTTTTTGTGTCCCTGTTTCGTTTACTTTCTCCATTCTTGTCAATATAAACACTTAGGTGAGAAACAAACAGCGCACTTACGGCCTGACTGCAGCTCAACAATAGCCTCTCATCTGCAAACTCCCAATGTTTTCAGAAGCTTTAGTAAAGAATAAAATGTATACACTGTTGTGTAAAATTCAGTCTGAGGGTCTTAAAATTGTAAATCATAGCATTAAAGCATGGATTTAAAGTTTAATGTTCCATACCATGAAAAATGGACAGCTGGGAAATTATCCAAACTTGGATTTCTTCCTATGAGACTCTTTATATGAGTTTCACAACTCAATTTAGAAATGCACCAGTTTTTAGTCACTACTTACTGCACACAAACAGAGAAAATAGAAGACCGTCTGTATGTAGGTTTTACTAAAATATATCTTTGTTTCTATGACTATTCAGAGGAAAATAAATGCAGATGCATTCACAATGACAACGTTGTTGTCAACAACTCCTGTTCTAAATTAATTACTCAGTGGTGAGGTGTTTGTGGCTAATCATTCTAATTAACAGGCTCTGCACGAATTAAGCAGGTAGCTATGTTTATCAAGGCACTACTGGATCAGTGTCTCCTCATTTATTTGCATTTATTTATTTGCAACACCATGAGCATCTTGTCTTGAGTTTAACTCGCTGCATTCATATCACTAATCACAGTTCAATAGCTACTTGTGACTGAAATGCTGGACAGGATACTAGAACAGATTTGTAACTGCCACTGGATGAAGAGGAGGAGGAAGAGATTTATAGGCACTCATCTAGCCCACTCTTACGCAGATCTCATTAGTTAACTATTGGAGTATAAAAACTATTGCAAGGTCACATTTCATGTAAATCAATATCATAAATATCTTTATGAAAGATATATCATATTTCAGCTGTATAATTAGTTACTGTATGTGGTTTCACTTTATTTTGATGGTCCCTTTAATGCATTATGCTGTCTATAAGTAACACTTGTACCTATACTAACTCTCATTAGAGTAGAGTATAAGCAGACTGGTAGGGTTAAGATTAGAATAAGTTGACATGTAGTTGCAAAGTTAATTATACTCAGTACATTGTCTGTTGGATGACCATCACAATAAAGAGTCTGCAGATATTGTAATTAAAAATTAATAAAAACAAAACCAACAAAATGATGCCATGATGAGAACCCATAAAATGTTCTATATAGGAAGTACCTGAGAGAACTCTTTAAGGTTCTATAGAAGAGAGAAGAGTCTCCATAGGTTTCCTTCCTTCCCGCGTAGAGTGAATAAAAAAAAAAATACTCAAGGTGCTGATTATTTTCATGTTACAACCAATTACCAATAAATGTCAGATAATTAAAATGATATAGTATTTGGTCAAAATACTAAATAGTACGATGCTAAAACCTATAATCAATAATTTTAACTAAATAATTTGACATAAAATTATAATGTACTATATGAAAAAAAACAGATTTGCTAAAAAGTGAACTGTGAAATGAAATTATTAATTATATTTTAAGCTTTAAATCTATGCAATTTAAATCTACACAGTTTGGAGCTACTGCAGCGACTCAATTTCAGCTTACTACACTCATATTTTAAGTGATTCATTGGCAAAAACTTTTTTGAAATTGACTGATAGCATTGTTTATTATCATACATTATTGTATATATACGTTGAATACATTTATTTGAATAGATATCGCTTTAACACACGTAATCATGAAACTCTTTGCCACAATAACTGTTTAGTGAAAATCTGATGTAATGACAGGACCACACATTTCTATGCAGCTTAAGCCTTAGGAAGGTTCTTTAAAGCTTCAATTCTGTGTTTGCCAAGATTAAATTAAACTACAGGCCCTAAGGCTGGGCCTCCCAAAATACTGAGTTAAACGAAAGTGTGTTGACTGTAATATTTTACAACATGTTCCTGTTTATAATGACAAACAGACCAAAAAGAAATGCGCTGCTAAAAATTATGTTTTTGAAATTGCACTCAAAATTATACTACACACAACATCTAATTCTGAAATAAGAGGAAAGCAAGACATCCAAAGAATGACCTATTGCATTCAAAACAATTGGTCAGAAACAACTGAACAACTATGTCCATATTGTTATTTTATGTTATTGAAGATAATATAATTATGTTGAAGATTACCTATAATTAATAGGTAATCTTCATTGCCATTTAAGTGAAATTACTGAATTTAAATATACAAGCTTGATAAAAAAAAAGATCATTTTAGAAGAAAATTTCAAATGGCACTTAGAGGCTTTTGCATCTGAACTCTTATACAGTAGTTGGGAGGTATGAAAACAAAAAGTTGTTACTGAGTAGCTAATAGTGAACCACATTCAACTGAGCGCTATTATTACTAATTTGCTAATCAGAGTTTCTAGTTAGTTAATAGTATTTACTTGAGTGTTAATGGTGTGTACTCATTTGTCCCTGTGTAGTTATTCATTAATGAAGGAACAGTATTATAAAGTGTTACTGATGTATTCTCCGTGGTTGTGTGATTTCTACAGCCACCTATACATGACAACTAACAGTCATATAGTATTAGTAAATTGTATGTTTAATATCTGCTAACATTTTATTCTGATGGTCCCACAACACACATTACTGACTATAAGTAGCTTTGCTATTACATGTCAACCTATTCGACTAAGCCTAACCTAACAATCTGCAAATACTATTTTAGTGAGTTGACATGTAGTTGCAAAGTTATAGTTACTAGAATTTTTAAAGTGGACTATCTAAAATTGTAATAATCTGTACTTTGAAAGTGCCCTTTCAACAAGACTAAACTAGAATTGTAAACTATCATTTAGGAAAATCATCAGTTTACCACAATCATTAAGAATAAAGAGGTCATGATCACAAAGATTCCCTTTTTAAACTAAATTCACAATTGTTGTGAAACTGAAGTGTCATCAAATCATAAAAGTCAAAGTATAAAATATGACTGAAAACATTTTTGTGCAAACATTGTTACTGGAATGTTGTTACATTATTTAATAATCTTGCTTTGCATTGAGTCAATTGGTTGCCTTCGGTGGCTTGCATTTACAGTACTTTGATGGTTTATGCATTTTGACTGAGACTGCAAACATAACACTAACACATTTTTTTAAAGGAACTGACTGCAAAACTACACGACATAACTGAATTAACCATGATTCACTGTTTTAATCTTCTGTTAAGGCTTTTTCTTTTTTTTAATTCAGCTGTTTTATAGGTATAACAAAGCAGAAAATCACATGCCCATGGGGTTCACAAGTCCTCCATTGTGTTATAGATAATATAATGCCTTCCTCGAGTTATTTAGCAAATTCAGAACCTCTGTTGTGTTACATTTCTTTGCTCTTATCTTAGGGGGTATGTCCAATTTATTAAAATACATTTCAGTTTGACAGTGTGTACAGCACATGTTGTAACATTTCAATCAAACAGGAATTAGTCATTTAGAATAAACTGGCCTATGCAAAATAAAAGCTACCCAATACATCAGCAATTGTCCAATAATTGCTTCCCTAATGTGCTAGTCCAGCTAATCACTGGCCTTATGCTCATTCAAATATAAAATATCTTTGCCAAAACAGCCAAGTCCAGTTTCAGCAGAAAGCACAACCATTCTATCAATATACTGCAACTGCAACTGTGCTGGGATAAAAGATGGACCATAATGGCCGCTCAAAGTAATGTTGGCCAATCAATGTTGTTTCATCACAAATGGCGTTTTTATTCTATCTTCACGGGAAGGAGTCACACACAAAGGTGTGAATTATGAATGATTTTGATTAAATGCAGCTGCAGCGTATGCGAGCGTGTTTGCGTGAGTTGATTTGAATGGTTTGCAAAGTGATACTGCTGGATGCAGCGTGGGTTCCAGCTGTGAGAAATACACGGCCATTTTCTCTTATCAGCTCAGACGCACAGACAGACACAAACACACACGCATATGCATACACAACCGCAGACTGCGTATATTTGGAAATGTCTATTAACATTTGTATTTGCATTCAAATCTCATCCTCTGAAAAGAGAAAACACATCATTTGTTATGTGTGCAGTCATTATCTTATGTCAGAGATGATCACATTTCAAGCTTTTTTTGTTAGGCATCACTCCCATGTCCCATGAATCACTATTTCATGTCCCATGAATATTAAAATAAATGATGTGATCTTCTGAAAATAATAAAGAGTTAATTTTCTACTCAGAATGACAAATTCAAACACAAAAACGATCCATCAAATGTTAGTCATTGTGTATTGTCTACCATGTATTGAGACCTCTGTGTTCACTAGACATAGAAATGGTGTCTCACACAATATCTGTTACTATAAACTAAGATGTTTCTAAGTAAAGCATATACTTTAAAAGTGTGGTTAATTTCAATGTTAAATTGTATGAGTGAAATGTATTACAAAGGAAACTGTAACTAAATAGATATTACTAAATATATATTACTAAATACATGCTTAATAATAGATATTACTCCTAAGTAAATATTACAAGTTAAAATTATTTTAAATTAAACTATTAAACTAAATTTCTGTTACTTTCAGTTAATTTAGTTAAGAAGACTTTACTTCATTCCATATGTGAAATTTACTTTAAAATAAATTGCGTGCAAAAACTTGCCAAAGAAAAATTAAGAAAATTTTACTTACTGTTTTTTTGTACAGAAAGGCCTTAAAATCTGCTAGTTATGCTTATTTTTCGACCATCTAAGAAGAAATTAAACGCAAACCAATATATTCATTTGATACAGTGGCTAAATTAACAAGAAATAAAGATTCAACCCCAGACTTTTCCCAAACAGCACAGTAGTAATGACTTTATGAATTTCTTTGCTTGCAAGATTAATAATATTAGAGAGAAAAGTATAACCTACTACATCATTGCATCAGACAGTGCATTGTAGTGTACCTGAGGAAAAATTCCATCCATTCATAATGAGAGGAAGAACTGTCTAAACCCGTTAAATCATCTAAATCAACAACATGTTCAACCCCAATACCAACTAAGCTATTGAAAGAGATGCTTCCAGTTCTTAATATCATTAATTCCTCTTTGTCATTAGAGTATGTATACTGACAAATTTTATGCTGGCTATTATTAAACGCAAAAAAAAGTCAGTCAATTACAGGTCGTTCATGAATCTACCTTTTCTGTCAGAGACAATAGAAAAGGCAGTATACTCACAACTGTGTTCCTTTTTTGAAAGAAATGTTAGCTGCAAGGATTTCCAGTAAGGATTTAGATTGCTCTCATTAGAGTTACAAATAATTTGCTCTTATTATCCCAATGTGGTTGTATCTCTCTATTAGTGTTATTGGATCTTAGTGTTGCATTTGATACTATCAACCACAACAATCTTTTGAATAGACTTGATAATTATGTTGGCATTAATGGAATTAAACCCCAAGACGTAATAACCTATAATACTATCTAACACTCGATGGCTGCTCTGTCAAGTCTTAGTCATCAGTTAGGAAGCTGGGTGTGCTCTTTGATATCAATCTTTCATTTGAAAGTCCTGCTTCTAGCATCTGTAAAACCACATTCTTCCATCTCAAAAATACATCTAAATTATGCCATATGCTCGCAATGACAAATGCGGAACAATTTGTTCATGCGTTCATGACATCAAGACTAGATTATTGTAATGCTCTACTGGGTGGTTTCCCTGCATGGTTAACAAACAAACTACAGCTAGTTCAAAATGCAGCAGCTCGAGTTCTTACTAGAACCAGGAAGAATGACAATATTAGCCTGGTTCTGTCAACACTGCATTGGCTCCTTATTAAACATGGTCTACATTTTAAAATCTTGCTAATTACTGACAAATTATTAAATGGTTTAGTTCAAGCTCAATTTTATTTATATAGCACATTTACAACAGCCTCTAGACTGAAAAAAGTGCTTTACAGAACAACAAGATTAAAAGAAGATAAAACATACATAACAACAAATAAAAGTAAAATTAAGAGAAACTAAGAGTAACCATATAGCAAAACTTATCAGACTCAAAAATAAATTAGTAAAACCAACAGAATAAAATAATCAATATACTAAAGAAAAACAGGTGGGTTTTTAAAAGAGACTTTAGAAGCAGACAGAGAAGGGGCCTTTCTAATTTCAAGTGGCAGGGAGATCCAGAGTCGTGGCCCTGCCACCGCACACATGAGTCTAGAGCAAAGAACGACCACCAGAGCCCGGTTACAGGATCTTAGGCTTCTGGATGGAGTGTAGGTGTGAAAGAGTTCGGAGAGATAGGTAGGAGCTAAGTTATGTAGAGGTTTAAAAACAAAAGAGTAGAATTTTAAAATCTATTTTCTGGTGAACTGGCAGCCAGTGTATTGATCTGAGAATAGGAGAGACGTGCTCATATTTACAACACTTATGAAAAAGTCTGAAGACGAGCAATTTGAGACTTGAATATACGTCAATGCAAAGAATTGCAGTAATCTAGCAGACATAACAAACGCATGAACAGCCATTTCCAGAGTTTTCGCAGTGAGAAGGCCTTTGATTTTAGACAATAGACGAAGTTGATAGAAGCTGGAACCGATTACGGAGGAAATATGTTTGTCAAATTTTAAGGGTATTTCAACAAGAACACCTAAGTTCCGCACCCTTGCGGATTTAAAAACAAACACTCTCTAAATCAAGGCTTATACACTGAGAATTTTCATTTGGGCCAGCTCCCAACTACTTGAGCGAACTCTAAACGCATTATAGTCCTTCACGTCTATTGCAATCTCAAAATTCTGGCCACCTAAAATATCCAATCCAATCCACTTTATTTATATAGCACAATTTAAACAAACACAAGGTTTCCAAAGTGCTGTACACCACAACAATAGGATAAAAATAATCAAATACAATAAGCACAATAAGATAGAAGTTATAGATAAGATGACAACAACAACAAAACTAAATCATCAATTCAAATAAGTAAATAAAATAATAAGTACTGCCACACAACACATTTAACTCATCAATTACAATTACCTGGTGTTAAAAGCCTGAGTAAAAAGATGGGTTTTAATCAGAGATTTAAAAATGAAACCGTGAGGTGGCTTGTCTAATGTGTAGTGGCAAAGCATTCCAAAGTTTTGGAGCTGCAACAGCAAAGGCTCGTTCTCCTCTAAGTTTTAGCCTAGTTCTAGGCACTGTCAGGAGCAGCTGATCAGCAGACCTGAGAGAGCGGCTGGGAGTGTAGTGGTGCAGTAACTCAGAGAGGTACAGTGGGGCAAGGCCATTCAAGGCTTTAAAAGCAAATAAAAGGAGTTTAAAATGAATCCTAAAATGAACAGGCAGCCAGTGTAGTGAAGCTAGAATAGGTGAAATGTGCTCACACTTTCTTGTGCCAGTTAAGAGACGAGCAGCAGCATTTTGAACCAGTTGAAGACGGGCAATGGAGGACCCGCTCACCCCAGAATAAAGTGTATTGCAGTAATCCACCCGAGTGGTCAAAAAGGCATGAATTACTGTCTCAAAGTGCTGTCTCGGAGGAACTGGTTTAATTTTTGCCAGCTGCCTTAACTGGAAAAAGCTAGACTTCAGTACAGCTTTAATCTGGGTGTCAAACTTAACGTCAGTGTCCACCTTTACCTCCAGATTCGTGATAATTTGCTTATGATACTGTGCTAAAGAACCCAGATCGACCAGGGGGGTCTCAGATATGCCACTACCACTGAAGACCATGACTTCTGTCTTTTTTTTAATAAAACTTAAAAATTAAGAGACATACAGGCCTTAATATCAAGTAAACAGTAACAATGGCTTAACATAATAGGAGTCAGACTTTCTGAGAGGGACATAGATCTGACTGTCATCTGCATAGCAATGAAAATAAATATCATGCTTCCTGAGAATTGAACCAAGAGGGAGTAGAGATAGAGGGAAAATAAGAGAGGGCCAAGCACAGAACCCTGTGGCACCCCCTGTGACTGGGGAGCAACGGAGGAAACAGAGTCAGCAAGGCCAAAACAAAAAGTTCGCTGGGACAAGTAGGACCTGAACCATTCTAACGCTGTGTCACTAATGCCCATCCACTGCTCCAAACGAGTAATCAGGATTTCATGATCCACAGTTTCAAATGCAGCAGTCAGATCTAAAAGTACAAGGACAACACAGTGACCCGAGTCAGTAGTTAAAAAGATGTCATTAAAAACTCTTAAAAGTGCTGATTCAGTGCTATGTAGTGTTTTAAAACCGAATTGGAAAATCTCAATAAAATTATGTTCAGCACATAAACTCTGGAACAGTCTTCATAGCATTATTCAGAAAGCAGACAGACTCTGTCCGTTTAAATCTAGACTAAAAAAACATATCACTTTAACCTTTCAAAAACCTGTTTTCAAGAACTTTTCAAGCACTTTGAAACCCACTTCAAAGTTTGTATTCTCAGGCCACCAAAAGGCCGTTGTCATGTAAATGAACAGCCAGACTGCATTAAAAGTTTTCGGTTTTCAGTTGAAAATGGTGTTGTGTAAGTTGCCCCTGTGTTAATAACTAATGATTTTTACAAACGAAGTGAATCAATTAAAAACTTACTGAAGCTAGACAATGACTTTCTTCTAGAGCTGCTGTACAGCCAAAATAAATTTGTTGCATTCATTTCCTACTATCATTGTAACAGCTGCTAATGTCCATACACTTTCAAACCAACAAATATCAAAATAGCTAAAGGAAGCCAGAAATGAAAATGATGTCATCATGTATGTCATTATGTTCCAAACATAACTTACTATCTTATGTGGGATATAAAAGAAGATATTTTGAGAAATGTTGTTTTTGTTTGTTTGTTTGTTTGTTTGTTTGTTTGTTTTGTCCATAAAATGAAAATTATTGGGCTCCAATATTGCTTGGTTTAACATTCTTCAAAATATCTTCTGTTGAGTTCCACAGAAATGAGGGCGAATAAATGAATAAAAATATAAATAAATGAAAAAATATAAATTTTTGGTGAACTATTCCTTTAATGTAACTTCTAAGATGTTTGGACATTTCCAAAAGACCACATGATGTCCCATACTGAATCTGCAAATTTGCAGATTTAAACATAAAAATAATCACATCAACTCATTTCAAGAAAAGATTTATCTAGAAGAGTTTGTTATTCATTTCTACCAACTTGTAAGCGTTCACATGGGGAACCCGATATAAGGACTGCAGTGTGAATACCAAAGTCTTGCAGCTGAACTTAGCATTTAACAGCTGTGTTTCAAACCCAGCAGATCTCAACGCACAGCCCTTTTATTTTAATTACGACTAACATTTTGAAGGCTTCCAAAAGGCTCTCTATCTAGTTATACTACTACACATAACTTATTCAGTAAAAGGATGTTTCTTTGAATGCCTTAATATTTAGAGTTGCCTGGCAACTTACAAAGGCAATTTGATTAAGAATATTTAGAATATAATTAAAACTGAAAAAGTTTTAATGTTGGCTTGCTTGACAAACTCTTGCCTGAAAGTGTAAAACGTATTCAAATTTAAAAAAGACATTATAACTTATTATCTAGGCAGTTGCAGTTGGTAAGTTGCATGGTGGTAAGAAGATAATGATTCCAATCACTTAAAAAAAATCTCTCAACTACCGGTGCATCATAATGTTGAGTGTCAAGTAAAAAGCAATTAATAAACGTGTTGACAATAATAATTTGCATTTATAAAACTACTAATATGTAATATGTTACGACTCTCATTTTTGTCTGGGACTAGCTGATTTCTAATTGTAAAAACAAATCAAAATGACAAAGTAACAATGCAATTTTTGCATTGCTTTTTCAGCCACTCCAGCAACAAAGTTTCCAAAAGCCATGCTATTAAATAACAATTTCTAATACATTGGAGAAGTTACTCTTTGGGCTTAATTTGCTTATTTTACTCTTAATAATATACAACAACTTGAGGGTGACTAAATGATGACAGAATTTTCATTTTTTGGGTGGAGTATCCCTTTAAAACCCTTCTCAATGTTGGCACAACAGCACAAATGAGTATGAAAGCAGCAGCAGGTCTAAATATGAGAGCTGTTAAATTACATTTCAGCTTTCATCTCTTTGAGATTTTTTCTATTATACTGCCCATGAACTATAGAATTACCAGAATAAGATGAATATAATACTTGTAAGTCCTTGATTATTTATATGGGCAAACCATTACCAAAACAGATGAATCTCAGAAAACTTGGATTTTGATTTTCAACAGTTCTGTTCACATTTTAAGTGCCACTTGCTTGCCCTGTCCGCAGACCCACAATATATCAGTATTCAGCACATAAGTACTCTGCACAATGACAACTGCTAAATGTCACAAAATATCACAATTCAATACACAGGGCTTGAGCAAAATATCACTGTTCTTTTTACCGATGCAGATGCTCTTTATATTCTCGCAACAGAACTGTCGTTTTGAGGATGAGTGGCCATTAATGGCTTTGTACTAACTCTGAATACATGGCCGTCATTTGGTTTAAAGCTCACGATTGTGTTTAGTGGGTTTTTAAATGAAAGGCACTGTTATTTCAGTTGGTAAGGTTGGAACATGGAACCAGCAGGTAGACAAGAATGGACAAAGCAACTGCTGCAATTAAACCCTAAGCTGTTACTCCCTGCAATTAAAACCTGCTTCTGCTATTAAGGATAACATGCAAAAAGCATGAAATGGATAAAAGAGAGAAAGGCAGAAATCATTCTCAAAGACCTTTGCTTTTTTTGTGATACCTTGATTTATTTGATGTTATGAATAACAATTCAGAATTTTAGAGAGAGAGAGAAAGTTTGTAATTTTGTTTAATTAAATACTTTTGCTTTTACATCAGAAATAGATGTATTATGTTATTATTATTAATACTAATAATATTACATTTATTATTAATATTATTATTATCTGAAGAATGGATGGTTCACCCAAAACCCAAAATTTACTCATCCACATGTCATTCCAACCCTGCATTACTTTATTTCCTTCTGTGGAACATAAAATTATTCAAATATTTTGAGAAATGTCACAGTGTTGGTTTTTTTTTTTTTTTTTTACATACAAATGGAAGTCAATGGTTAAAAAAATGGTTTGCTTACCAACATTCTTCAAATTACAGTATTTTGTGTTCCACACACACACACACACACACACACACAAAAAAAAAAAAAGATTTGAAAAAAAATATTTGAAAAAAGAAGGTTTGGAATGACATGAGGCTGTGTAAATTGTGACTATTCTCATTCTTGGGTAAACTAACACTTAATCCTCATGGTGTTTCAAACTTGTATAAGAATGTAACACACAAAAAAGAGAATTGTGGGAATTGCTGTGTGAACATATTACTTTGTGTCTTTTTTTTTTTTTTTTGATTGAACTATTCATTTAAATCCTACTTAGCATGCTGTATGACATATATGATTATTGTTATTTTGTTATTGCAGTTTTTATTTATTCATTTTTTCTTAGTGGAGGGATGGTCTCAGTTTATATCAGCATGAAGTTCAAAGCTAAGGCCAGTGGACTGCTTTTCCATGCCAGGCTTTGATCTTCCTCTGTTCTTTTTTCCTCTAAAGTGAAATATCGCCTTTGACTCGTCTGCCCAGAGGCATCATTGATTACCGTGCACTTGACCCAAATGAGCAATGCAGTCCAACAGATCGACATAAAGACGCCACCATCAGCAAGTCCGAGGTTTCCTCCGTCTGGTTTCAGCATGGCATCAACAAGATTGACCACAGCAAATAATCTTTTCATATACATTCAAACTTATTTTTAAAGCGTTGAATTAAAATGGCCACCGGTGCTGTTCCATAATTAAGTAGGGCTTGGTGAGAGATGCGGCAAAAAAAAAAAAAAAAAAAAAACTTCTTACAGCTCCATTCTTTTTCTCTTCATTAAAAAAACAACGTGAAAAGATACCTTAACTCAACAAATATCGGACTAGCACAGCTCCGTTGTTGAAAGTCTATTGTGCTCTTCGATCTGTCTCACGCAATCAGCCTTGTTCAATGAGATTTGGGAGAACCATTGATTTCTACCAGAGAAGCAGCCCACAATGGCCTTTTGTAGAAAATGATCATTTTCAGATTTTCTGAGGCGGTACAGGTTTGCAAGGAATGGGTTTATGGGCATGTCTTATCCCCTCTGAAGCTGATGTCGGAGGAAAGAAAAAAAAGATGAATTAGCATTTAAATAAATAAAACCATAACAAGCCTAAAGGCTTCTTTTCTTCCAGGCTTGTTATGGACTTGAAAAAAGCTGTTGTTGACCACAGTTGTACCACCACTATTAGATTCATGCAGGAGATTTATCTTTAATCAAGGTTAATGTTGCCCAAAACTGACTGATTCATATTGCACACAAGCATAGGGAAAAAAAGGTTTTGTTTACAAGATACCAGGCTGTGTTTTTGACGATGACGAAATAATTGCTAAAGTATAGCAAGTTACCCATGGGCAGAACTGTGTTTTCTATTGTTTTCTGATATGTGTGTGAGAAATAGTTTGTCCCTCTGTCAATACAAGAGAGTTCACAATAAAGAAAGGGAAATGTTTTAATTTGGTTTCATACCGTTTTGAAAAAGCTTTATATCTTTATAAAAATGACTTGTGTTATGTGCACGAAGTAATCAAAAGATAATTGCATATTACACATCTAAATAATAAAAAATCATATATATATATATATATATATATATATATATATATATATATATATATATATATATAGATGCTGCAATGCTGATCAAATACCGTTTAACCAAAAGTCTGACTACATAAGACTAATTATAGCTACTAATTTATGAATCAGGATTATGAATAAAGTTAAGCTACTCTTTTTAGTTTTTGTAAGTATAATTTTAATGTGTGCCATACATTACTAAAACCATAACACATTATAATCAATTCAACATTATAATAAACATTTCCTGGGACTATTTCCTCTGGATATGATTGCAAAAATTGTCAGAGACTTTTGTATAGGACATTCACTATGTGTAATTTAAAGTTAACAGAAACATTTAAGTGTTTTTTCCACCCCTTCTGCTTGGGTATCTTGTGATTACATAGCCAGTTGAGAGGATCTAATTGCACTGAAAGAAGCCTGTGAGATTTGAGAAAAAAAAAAAAAACATTAGCATATTTGAAAAGTCTGCACATAATGATGCAAATTCCCTTTGAATTTTGGAGACGACTGGCAGGCTGAACGTACTGTGCAATTATATCTTATTACCATACAGACCAGCATGTAATGCTCTTCATCACCTGCCGCCCACTATCCCACTCCCACAGTCCAGTGACACACATTCAAACACAAGCACTTACTCACACACTCCACCTTTATTGGATCTGACTCCTAAGGATACATGAATGATCTTATTTGATCTTATCAGATATTATTTAATCTCTATTACCAATGGATGAGAAGGTGAAAAACTAAATATTTTATATTTTATAGAAATCATCCCACTTACTTTAAAAGAAATGTAAAGTCCCCATGAAATAAAATCGGACAATTTCGACCATCCCGTTTTTAATGTGATATTGTAATATTGTAATGTGCGCACCTTGTCATTTTTAATCAAACGAACTTACCCTCCCTCTTGCAGCAACATCTCTACTCTACTCTCCTCTCCTCTCCTCTGTTTTACTTGGATATACAGCACAATAAGGGATAATAGATTATCCTATTCACTATTTTTATTTGAACCTTTAGCAGCAGCTATCCACCAAAACCCAGCAATCAAAGGTATTGAAACACCACCACAAACACATAAAATCTCACTTTATGCAGATGATATCCTACTATATATACAAGAACCCCTAGCATCTAATCAAGAAATAATTAAAACAATCAAGTCCCTCCCTCAAATTATGCAATAAACTGGAACAAATCTTCCATCCTCCCTTTACATAAAACCAAATGGGATGTGGCCAATCACCTATACATATATGTCATGATTATATCACCTACCTAGGCATTAAGATCTCCTCCAGACTGTCAGAGTTGGTAACACTCAACTTCACACCACTGCTAAAAAAATAGAAGTCAATTTGCTCAGGTGGCTCAACCTTCCAATCTCCATAATCGGTAGGATAGCAGCAATAAAAATGACTATTCTACCGAAAATGAATTACCTTTTCTCAATGATTCCAACCCACCCCACACTCACCTGGTTTGAATCACTAGACTCAATTATCACTCACTTCTACTGGAAAAATAAAATGCCAAGGATAAAACTCACTACACTACAAAAAATAAGGTTCAAGGAGGACTAGAAGCACCAAATTTTCAATGTTACTCAATGGCTAACCAACTGCAATACAAATACAAATGGATTCACCCAACCCAATTCGATATTACCATATAGATATAGAACAATCAATATGCAATGAATTAAATATAGCTGACATACCGTTCCTCACCAAATCAATCAAACAACACACGTTTTAATGCAGTAACTATAGCCGCCACTCTGACAGCCTGGTGGAAATTTCACCAAATCACAAATTCTACATTAGCTCCAACTAACGTCACCCGATTGTAGTACAACCGTGACTTATATAAGCAATAAAAAAACATTGAATTTTCACACATGGGCGGAAAGGGGTATCACCCACATTAATCATATTTTCAAATCTAACACATTTAGACCATTTCCGCAACTGAGGGGGGAATCTCCTCAACCACCACCAGTGTGCAGCATCCACCTGGATGATGCGACGGCAGCCATATTGCGCCAGAACGCCCACCACACACCAGCTTACTGGTGGAGAGGAGACAGTGATGAAGCCAATTGCTATATATGGGGATGATTAGGAGGCCATGATGGACAGAGGCCACTGGGTAAATTTGGCCAGGATGCCGGGGTTACACCCCTACTCTTTCGAAAGACATCCTGGGATTTTTAATGACCACAGAGAGTCAGGGCCTCGGTTTAACGTCTCATCTGAAGGACGGTGCTCTTTGACAGTATAGTATCCCCATTACTATACTGGGGCGTTAGGACCCACACAGACCACAGGGTGAGCACCCCCTGCTGGCCTCACTAACACCTCTTCCAGCAGCAACCTGGCTTTCTCAGAAGGTCTCCCATCCAGGTACTAACCAGGCTCAGCCCCGCTTAGCTTCAGTGGGCAACCAGTCTTGGGCTACAGGGTGATATGGCTGCTGACATAAGTACACTGTAAGTACACTGTAAGTACTGTACTGTAAAAGGATGCGTAACTGAAAACTATCCACATGATCTGGACAACTCGTAAGAAAATACATATTAACTATTGGAAAAATCTTACTACAGACTTCATTGCAATGGAATACGCATCTCCCCTTCATAATTATGCATCTGAAACTGACCTCTGCCGTCCAACACTTTCTGACCTCTTAGAGCTATGAATCCTTTCTTTCTTTTTCAACTCCGACTCCACCCACCTGCCTAATCAATCCACGAATATTAATGCATTTAAGTTGTTTGAACTTGTTTCTGTCATCATTATTCTTACTATCATTACTGTAACTGTCATGGTTACTATTTTTATTTCTATTTATTTTTACATTGTTGTAATTGCTGTTGTTGCTGTCTTTGCTTTCACCATTGTGATCACCACTGCCATCATCATTATCATTTATTATTAATATTATTACTATTATTATTATTATCATCACTATTACCATTGTCAATGCTGTATTGGAATTAAGTGTAGAATAGGAAAGGAGCAAAAAAAAAAAAAAGAATATGTATATAAGGAAAACCGCATGAACACCTAGGGAAGAAAAACAGGCGAGAAGTGGTTTCAATGGAACAGCATCACTGTCCCAAGTTGAGACACTCTCACACTGTACTCCCTCTTTTAATGTACTTTAGACATTGCACATAACACACACACTAAAAAAAAAAAAATTAGGAGAAGATAGGGACTGAAGAGATGTGGGGGAAGGTTATCTTATATTATCTTATATCATCTTTTATTTTAGAAAGTGTTGAGAAAGGCAATCGTTACATAGGAGGAAGGATGGAAATAAAAATCGACTAATACAATATTGGCAATATGGTGGTAGTGGGGAGTGGAAGTGGTGATGGTAATAAATAATAAATGGGTACTTTGTTTACGTATACACACACACATACACATACCCACACACACTCATAGATCAACACTTTTATGTCACTTCTGGAATTATGGAATTACAAGACTGCTCACTACTGCACTATGTTGGTTTGTATGTTTGACTGTTATATAAAAAAAGATTATCGTATCGTACTATCCATATCATGCAGACTTGATAAAAAATAAACAAAACAAAAAAAAAAATGCACACGCCATGTGGACTATTTTGTGTGTGTCAATTTTGGACTTTTACAGTTCACTAAGAACTGTCAATATATGGAAAAGACATTTGAAAAAATTACAGCTTACAGATTTGGAATGACATGATGAGGGTGAATTTCATTTTAGGTCTGTCCCTTTAAGACATTGTTCTAACAGTTAGTAATGAGCGCAGTATTCTTGAGCCGGTTTGAAGAAGGAAATTTGATTGAAAATCATTTCATACAAGGTTACTGGAAAACTGGTTACTGTGTGCGCGTGCTGTCGTCTTCCTATCTCTCTTTCTAGCGTTAAACACACTTACGCTAACTGACATCCTCTCATAGTGGGCATCTTGATTCACAGCAGTCTTCGCTGCATTTACTCACTGTAATCTATTTCTCAGCAGGTCTCTGACACAGTCTGATCAGCTTCGGTACTCCACATATCCAGGCACAGTCCATGGCACTCATGAGAACATATGTCTTCTTAGATGACAAAAGCACTGTATCAAGATGAAGTCAATAGATTCTAGAAACACAGTTACCACTGCTCCCCCTAACGTTACTCTTAAAAGATTAATTATATGGAAGGAAGGAGAGGGAGACATTTTAATACTCAACGTTTTCCTGCAAAGGTCCTGTCAGGATTATGATCTAATCTGTTCAGTTTTCTAGTATTTCGTTTTCATTCTGTTTCCACTTTGCTTCATCTGGGTTCTGTTCTGTTCTCCTGTTCCCTGTATTAAGTTGACAAGAGCTGTTTGAAATCACCCCCTATACCTCATTTACTATTCGCTACATTAGTCCACTAATATAGTCAGCTTGAAGGAGTGATAGAAAACTAGTGAAATCGGACACTGCCACTTTTGCATAGTTTGTGCTTGCTGTTTAACAGTTATTTGAATCTAGGGGTTCATGGGCAATATGACCAAATATGGGCAATATTTTGCCCATGTTTTATTTAACAATAACAATATATATCACAATATCTAGATATAGTTGTATTCAACACGTTCTCATACCAAGACATCATCTAACTGATGCTTTTGACCATACGTCAACATCCAATGTTTTAGGGCACCCTTTAACGTCAGTTAAATGACGCTATCCTAGAGCGTCATCTAACTGACGCTTTACCTTTAGCGTCAGTTAGATGACATGGGTAGGTTTAGGTTTGGGGTAGGGTTAAGATTAGATAGCATCATCTAACTGGCTTTAAAGGGTGCCCTAAAACGTCGGATGTTGACGTATGGTCAAAAGCGTCAGTTAGATGACGTCTTGGGATGAGAACAGGCTGTTGTATTGGGTAGTTCTGTTATTAAAAATGAGTAAAAGGAAACAATAGGACAAATTCAATGTAACAAAAATATAATTTTTTAATAACTTTTTTGTTTTTCAGGTGCGATATTATTTAGCAAGTAGTTAGAATTAGTACAGAAATGTAATAATCAAATGTAAAAAAATGTTGTCTTCACTGCATAAATTTAATATAAATGAATTCTAATTAAAGCTAAAAAAAAAAATTCAGTTAAGAGCAGTAAGTTATTTCTCTTTTGTTTGATTCACATTATGGCACAGAGCAGAAGGTAGGTATGTTAGGCTATTGTCACTTTAAGAGGTTTACACCTAATTGTTTACTTTCACTTGAGACATAATCGACTTTGTTTTCATGAATACTCCACATAATGGGAATTTTGATAATTGCACATGTATTCCGACCATTCAAGTGCAATGTATGCACTGCATTTGCTGTCCTAATTCAGAGACTGCATCCTTCAAAGGCCATGAAGGTTGGACTGAGCGTTGTTCAATGGGATGGTTTAACCTAGCAACTGTAACTGAGTAATAGTAATGTTTGTACAATAATTTTTTGGAAGTTTTTTTGTTTGTTTGTTTCATTGGATATTACAATTTTTACTTTGGTTTCATTAGATATTTTGATAAGTTATAACCCCTGTGTTTAAAAGTGTAATTTGGCTTTTTCTCTCTCTTTTCTGGTGAGCTATGAATTCTGGGGTAGGCAAAGCCATAAAGAATCCATCTGTTGCATCCTTCATTTCATGGGAAATGAAGATGGAGGCCACATTTAAAGGAGACTTTCTTGCCCCAGAGGGATGCAATCGGCCTTCGAATGAGCCCTTCGAAGGATGCAGTCTCTAAATTTGGATCCAGCAATCAAGTTATATTTTACTTCTTATTGTGCTTGATAACACTTTTTTAACATCGAGGATATTCCAAATTCGCAATCGCCTTCTGAGAGTGGCAGCACATCTTGGCAGTGTGCCAGTCAGTACAAGCACCATGTTCCTTTTCAGGATATAATGCACTTTTTATAGCCTACTAAGTGGCAGTTCAATGCTTGAATCTGATTGGTTGACGAACGTTCAAAGGTGTGCAATTATTTTCAGGGAAACAAGTGGCAGTTTCAGGCAGGTCTTTCTAGAACGCTTTACAGTTACTTATCACCTCGCCAGATTTCATCATTTCAAAGTTCTTTACAGCCGACAACAGCAAAAGAACCAGAACCCACCACAACACTGACCAAGCAAATACATATAAATAAATACATGAAAACAGCTAATTATTTCCATGTTTTTTGCCACAAAATTATGTTTTATTCTGCACTCTCTTTCTCCCATTCTCCCTCTCTCTCCACTCAAACTCACACACTTGCAGTATGGACACACACTCGCACTGAAATGTGTTGTCAGTGCTGCTCTGATGTAACGTCTCTCTCTCTCCCTCTCTTATAACTGCATTAGTCTGCTATCAGTGGCTGAAGTCTCTGTTAGCTCTAAAATTATGTTTTGAAATTAGCAATGGAGGCTTGTAATTACATGCGTAATAAATTAGCAGGATACTACACACAACTTCTTTGTAGTGGCAAATATCTTGCACAATGCTTCAAGGTATGGTAACCATAGAATAAGTCCCCCATCCTCAATTATTATATATAACTTACATAACTCTTTTTGATCAAGCATGTCCAGTTCCTTTATATTCTCATGAATGCGTTTCATTGCTCTGAGTGTCAATAGTGCTTTGATATGCCTTGCATACCACTATACACGATATAGAAAAAATCTCTAATGATTACATTTCATACATTGCCATTTCATACTGTGTTTATTTTTACTGCCCTATTTGAAACTTAGCAAACTGGCAGCTATTAAACAATGTAATAATAGTCAATTAAAAGGAATTTATACCTGCATGATATTACGCTGTACCCACATTGGAGTGGTATGATTCAGGTGTGGGCACCATCTTCTGCTATGCGGGAATCCATTTGGCGTTACCGTCAGTAGATAATAGTTATTCTCTAGCCATTGAGTTTACTTTAGTTGTACACTCGTTGTTACAGTGCATTTATTATGGAATTGAATGCACTCAATAACCTCCACTATGGCTTTGGACATCACTACAAATGGAGGACCCCATATTTGAAAGTGTAGGCAGGGGTTTCTGACACAGCAGAATTAATGGGGAATTGTCAAATATGAATGGGGACATGGCCACAAAATTAAAGTTAGGATTGCAAAAAAAGTACTTGTATGAGAGCATATTTTTTATTATTGTAACCTGATATAACTAAGCAATATTACAGGAGTAAGAGAGCTGTTTTTACAAATATGAGCATGATTGAAAACGTGATAATGATTTTATACAAATGCTCAAACTAAATTTTATTTTCAAAACATGAATCTCAACATTATGTAGTTCAATTTAGTTATGCCAATTTAGATTCAACTCCTGTGCCACCTCTGCAGTGCAAAGACTCATTTTGTTGTTAGTGATTTAATTTGATTGGGAACAGCTTTATATAGGGTATAATTATTCTAAGAATGGTTATTGATTAATATAAAACATTTCTTAGGCAGTAAATGTGGATCTTTTAGATTCATTAAGGAGTATTGTCTTGGTCTTGACTCGGTCTCAAACCTTCAAAGTCTTGGTCTTAACACACACTGGTCTTGGTCTCTCGACTACAACACAAGTATGAAAATGAATGTAAATATATTCACCATGTTACTGAAATAGTCATTTGATCTAGGACATCAGCAGCTGTTAGTCAGTTATGATCCATCGGATATACACTTAATCCCATCAGAAGCTGAAGGTCATCAGGGTATTTTTTGCCTGCTAAATAGAATACTGTTAATTTGACAAAGCTTGTGTCTTAATATATTGTAGGGAAGTAGGCATATTCAGAAGCAGGGTAATAGGTTAATGATACTAATGTGGAGTCAGAAATATTGTAATTACGAGTTGTGAATAATAACAAATTATGAAGTTGTATTTAATTGTGGGGAAACTCTAAGTTGCAAAGTTGTGACATTGGAGGGTTGTGTCGATTTAAAACTGCAGAAATAATGATTTATAATATACATGCTATCATAATAATCTACATATAGAAGTCAGTGAGTGAACAGCAAGTCCGTTGTGAATTTTAATGAATGATTTTGGAAGATGTTTTTATTTCACATTTACATTATTTTAAAGACTTTTTTACATTACTTTAAAGACATTTACATTTTTTTAAAGTGTTTCATGTACAGAATAGTTGAAACAAACAGTTAATCACTTGACTTTCTGTATTTTATGCAAAAAGCATTTTGTTTTTGATAAAATATTTTAATCCCATATATATATATATATATATATATATATATATATATATATATATATATCGTCTTTTTAGACTCTAACTTAAATGTGTAACATGTCATATAATGACAAATTTGGAGGTAGATTACAAGGTTCCCAGCAGGTGTACTAAAATACAGCATAATTACCTTACGCATCAGATAATTATCAAGAGAGGTGCAAAATAAAAAACGTTTCACGTTCAAGTCAATAGTCTACTAAATAAATTTGGAAGTACATGTAAATTTATTCTACTAGCCCTAACCTTGCATATTGATGACGTAATGAGAGTTAGTTGCAAAGTTGCTTGATTGTCTAAGAATGCCTGTTGAATGTTCTTACAAAGTTGGAGAGGCATCAGAATAAAGTTAAAGCAGATAATAAGCAGACAGTCTAATAATACTTTATTGACTGGTAGTTGTCATGTAGCTGCAAAGTTGCTTATAGTAGAATGTAAAAGTCAAACTTAAGTGTAAATATATCAGATTATTATATCATTTTTAATTTAAAAAGTATTTCTCTGCTGCCAAAACAATGAGGGTTTTGTCAATGAATTAAATTAATCGTCAATAAACAGTTAAATGTACATTAAATACTAAAGAAAATTCAGCCTTCTTTATGAACAGATTCACTGAAACGAATCAGACTTTGCAGCACTACACAATTATTTCACTCAGCATAAAATGCAGTGTTTGAGCGATTTGTGAAGCTATAACCCTACTTTTTTTGGAAAAAAGAAGCATGTTAAAACCCACTGCTAACACACACTATTATGAAAACAGCTGCACTAATGATGTGCTACTGAAAATAATAGAGCTAGTGGCTTTGCTACTTTTTAGTTAAGTTACTCCTCAACTCTGCATTGAAATAAAATCTGAAAACGAATCTCACTATAAATGTGTCTAGATAGACATTTTCTGAATATATTTTAATAAAAACAAAAGACAATTAAAGTGAAGTTATACTGAAAATCAAAAGGGACAGAAAAATAATATATTGCCCTGGTACAAGGCCATTATCAGTTTCTCGCAGTACCATTTGGCCTGTCTTTTGCTCTGTATCATTTTCTTTTCACAGCATGGTACAATTTAAAATCGTTGAGAGACAAAAAAAGTCTTTAAGAAAAACAGACGGTCTATTTTTATGGCACGTAAACTTTTTCCCCTCACAAATCTAAACATGGCTCATTAAAAATTGTTATTTCCCTACAGATCTCCTCAGAAAAATGAGCAAAAAAGCTTCAAATAAATTTCTCATTTCATAAGATAAATGCTTTTTGTGCATCCTAGGATTTCTTCTCTAATATCTGTTTCCTCAAATGTGCTACTTCATCACATCAAATCCAGAGGGAGGACTCTTAAAACACACACACACACACACACACACACACACAAAAGCCTAACTCGCATTACTACATACTGCATAAAATTAATTCCTCCTGCGCTTCAATGTTTATAGTCATACCATCCATTACAATCATTACAAACACTGATTAAACTTTTTAAAATAATTTACCGCCTTAATCCCAACTCACTTAAATTATGTCACATGACCATTCATTTTTCTGTTGTAACACAACTGGCTGTAATAGCCGTCTTGAAAATAAGAGATCCCCCCAAAAGCGGTTTTGTCCATTCAATAAAAGTCACTTGTGTATAACACAACATTTGACTTAATGAATATACAAATATTGAGACTAAGACAATCTTCAAAATATATCCTTTTGTATTCTGCAGAAGAAATGTCATACAGGTTTGGAAAGACATGATGGTGAGTGAAATGATTTGAAAATGAAAGTTTTTCTTTCTTTCAAGATCTGGATTTGAACTCAAATGCCCTATGCATGCGAAAGCTTTACCACACCAATGGACAACTACTAATAAGTTGCTAAAAAGTGTTGTTTTATCATGTCTTAGAAGGATGCCAACTGTGTCAAAATCATTGATGTTCCCTCAAACAGACAAAAAAAAGCATGATGCCCCTGAGTACCTATGTGTGCTAACCAGGCCATGAATCTGATTGACATTTTCAATGAAAAACAATTCAGCCCTACATCATCTGAAAATGAGTTTTGTGTCAGAGTGTGACATATCCACTTTAATTTACCACTTCATTACCCATAGCTTAAAAGGACAACAGTGGAAACTATATTTTGCATTTCAACTCACAGGAACGAGCTTTAAGGTATTGATGATGTGTATCCAGTACTGGAAACAGGACAGTCTTTTGGGTCTGTCTCGACCAGTAACTGCAAAATGCTGGCTACAAATCTATACAGAGGCAAAAGACTGAAAGGCTCAGTTGGACAACCTATCAGTCAGTCGTAAAGGAGCGTGCTGTCTTTCTCTCACGCAGTCTCTTCTTTGTCATTCCCTTTTGTGGCTTTGCTTTGTTCTTGCTGTTTGTTCTCCCTGCTTGCATTTGGAATAAAAGTTTTATAACTTCGGTCTGTCTGTCTGTCTGTCTGTGGATCCAATGCAAGAGAAACAGGAGGGATAGAACTAGGTCAGGATTCACGTTTTACATAGAAGGAGATGGGATTGAAGGAGAAACATTGATGGAGATAAGAGGAGGAGAACAGTTCAAAAGCAGGAATGTTGAGCAGTTTACCTGTTCCCAGAACAAACAACAGTCAGCGACATTAAAACAAATCCAGACATTTAATGGTCCTATGCTCTTATCAATGGAGAAAATCAACTCTTCTCTTGAGTCAGTGATATGTGAGTGTAAATGATAGAAAAAAAATATTTTAAAAACTCTTAGAAATGTATTCATGTTTGTGGTTCTAAAAATTAAATGAAGATTGATGTAAATTGGTGTAACCATCAGTTATGTATTTTTACTTTTATTTTCCAAAAAAAAAACCATTCTATTAATAACAACGACAACATCACTATTTTGTTTTCAGGAAGTCGCACCACATATAATTTTACATACAGTTGTACCAATGATGTTATTGCTAATATAATTAATCATTAATTAGCGCTAAGAAGCTGAGGGTAACCCGGAGTCAGCGGTTGTCCAGTTGTAGTGGCAAGGGGACTACGTCCTCCGTTCCCTCCTTCAGGGAACGGTGGGTTGCATGTGCAATCAGGACGGTCCCTTTCAGTCGTTAACGTCGGATGTAGTCGATGGTCGACTGAATGGGGATAATCTTTGAAAATGCCACTAAAGCTGCACACCTTCCAGTGCCTAGACAAAAGCCTCCTGATGGCCCTGCAATATTAAGGCAGGGAAGGCCAGGGAAGTCACTGCTGTTCCTACAGGACAACTGGGTAAGCGTTCCCCATACATTAGAAGGAAGGGGCACTACTGAAGCCACATCCAACCCAAAAGCAGGTAACGAGGAAGAATACGTATGAACTGGGCAGATGACCGGGCAGTACGAGATATGGAATGTCACTGGGGTGGTCCAACCTACTTGGGGAGACTCACCGGACAGTGAAGGAAGAGCAGACTCTGCCAAGGGAAGACACAGGCTCACCTCGGATGAACATTTTTGAGTGCTTCGCACTGTGGGCTTGCATCACACTTCCATCGAGAGAGGACGATCATTTGAGGGAACCCGTCTAGCCAGGTTTTCGGGAACTAGCAGAGGAGGTGCCAGAGGTGAGCTCCAGAACCACTCTCTGCTTCCGTCACTCCTCAACCCTGGGCTGGTGATGTCTAGCCCATAACTCCATCTGCCGTTGATCTTGTCCAGCACAGAATCGGCACATCGCCATCAGAGACGGCAGAGGATGGAGAAGACCTCCAGACTCGTGCCCCAGCAGCCCGCCGTTCTTCTGGAAGTCGTGCCAGAGACTGTTCATGTCGCGTCTACCCGGCCAGAGACTGCTCACGTCCTGTCTGTCCAGCCAGAAATGGCTCAAGTCACGTCTAAGACGGATCACATTGCATCTGCCCAGTTGGAAACGGATCAGGAGATGCCCATTCTCATGGCCACGAGGGGACTGACCTACTATTAGGGACGTCTAGACCAGATCCTGGATATGCCCTTCAGACCTTTCATGTCCGTTGTGCCGGAGCCAGTATCTGTTCCAGAGCCAGAGTCAGTGTTAGTTCCAGAGCCTGAGCCAGTGCTTGTTCCACAGCTGGAGCCAGTGTCTGCAGCAGTGGCGTCTGCTGTTCCTGAGCCGGCATCTGCTGTTCCTGAGCTGGAGTCTGTTGCTGTTTCTGAGCCGGTGTCTGTTCCTATACCTCCGCCCTGGAAACCCGGGGTGATGTCTCCACCCTGGCCGCCTGCACGACCTGCATTCCCCTGGTCACCTGAAGTGCCTTCACCGCCCTGGCTGCTCGAAGAGTCTTCACTGACCTGGCCGCCTGAAGGGCCTCCACAGCCATATCCGCCCAAAGGGTCTTCACCGCCCTGGTCGCCCAAAGGGCCTTCACCGCCCTGGCCTCCCGAAAGGTCTTCACCACCCTGGCCGCCCGAAGGGCCTTCACCGCCCTGGCTGCCCGAAGGGCCTTCACTACCGTGGCCACCCGAAGGGCCTTCACCGCCGTGGCCACCTGAAGTGTTTTCACTGCCGTGGTCGCCCGAAGGGTCTTCAGCATCCTGGCCGCCCGAAGGGCCTTCACCGCCCTGGTTGCCCGAAGGGTCTTCACCATCCTGGCAATCCGAAGGGTCTTCAGCGCCCTAGGCGCATAATCTTGATATATACCTTCCTAATATATACTATGCTAAATATAGCTCAGGGCTCTGAAGTTTTGAAAACATGCAAGAGTGACAGAATCACTTGAACAATTCCAGGATATGCTGTTTTTTCATTGGTTGTTGTTTTAAATCTTACCCTGATACAACAGTGCTAATGAACATCATGTCATTCACCCCCTTTTTACCCTTTTTACAGAAAAAAAACAGACAATGGGGGCTTCATCAGAATCTTCCATGTTATAAATCTGACAGAGTTTCCAGGGGATAAAGACTCCAATATTGCCTTTTCATTATGACAAACAAACTTATCCCGGGAGTCATCGGCTGTGCTGGAATCTCCTTGCAGCATACTCTATTAGCACCAGTGTGTCTCCACTGGTCTTTCACAGTTTAAAGGGATCGAGCAGTGTCAGAGTAAATTAGCAGCTTGTAGTCTTAATCTACACTAGCATGTTTGTGTGGTCTGTCAGTACGACTGGCTTGAGGGAGTGGATGGCAGTGGCCCATGTTGGCCAGAAAGCATGCTGGGAATAGTTTAATACTGCAGTGGAATTGTCTGCCTCTCTTTGTGTCAGATACGGCTAATGTAGCCCCCAGCCTGCCACACGGCTGACACTGCGGTAATTGATCTGTAAAGACTGCCGAGAACGACACATTGAAATACCAAATCACAACTGACTCTGCAACTCCCTCTTTCAGAGTTTTTGTCTTTGCACGGCTCGCATGTGTATTTGCGCAACCGAGGGGCTTTTGGGAAGAAGGCATTGATGCATTGGCCTCAGGCCCTTTTGCTAATCAGGTTGTGGGTAATAGCATTCGGTGACCTTTTCTCTTAATAACAAGTTTTTCCACAGCTTAATCCCCAAACCCCTCCTCCTCCCCCTGATTCCTTCTCTCTCTTTTTCTCCGTCTCCCCTGCATTACTTCAAACGCAGCATAATCTTTTGTCTCTGATTGCATTAGTTATGATAGGAAGGCAGCGCTCTAATTTGAGTCTGTACGGGGAGGAGGTGCTCTGATTTCATTTTCTCCGGCCTTGTCAGGGAGCATTTAGATAAAGGAAACTTCAATTGCACACTCATCGCATGAAAGATGCCATTGTTTGTCGGTATAGTCGCAAAGTTACTTATATTTAGTAGAATGTCTAAAGCTGTCATTAGTGAATAACTACACAGGAACAAATGAGTAATGCAATATTAACACACTAGTAACTACTATTAACTTACAAGAGATTCTGATTAATTGAATGAGGTAACAGTACTCAGCTGAATATGGCAGTTCACCATTAGCAAATCGATAGCTAAACAAATAAAATAAAAATAAATTAATTCCTCCCAGAGGACTATTAAGAAGTAGCCTACTGCAGGTTCATAATTAATATGAATAATGCATCATGTATAATTAATTCTAAAGTGAAGATCATGGTAACCCACTAATGACTAATGACAGAAGGAATTACTAATTATTTGGATCAGTATTCTATAAACATGAAAACTGCAGTAATAATTTAAAAAGATTTTGAGGTATTGGAAGTATTGGAAAGTAATGAAGTGATACTACATCCTTCTAAATGAACCCATTTTTGAATCAGTATTCTAAAGTGAAAGCCTGAAATAACTGAAATCATTGTAAGCTTTTGAGAGGTTTTTTGAAGGTTTTGGATAGTAATTCATTCAGATGGATTGGGTACCACTTGAGTCGTTACTTGTGGGTTACCATGACCTTCACTTTAAAATTAATTATAAATTATGGATTATTCACATTCATTATGAACCTATGTCCTCTGGGTGGTATGAAAAAAAAGTAGTAACTGATTAGCTACAGTATTAATGAACTAACACATTCAACTGAGCAGCACTATTACTTACTAATTTGTTAATCAGAGTTTCTTGTTATAGAAGTTAATATTAGTAACTACAATGTTAGTAGTGAGTTACTCATTTGTTCCTGTGTAGTTATTCATTAATGAGGGGACAGTATTCTAAAATGCTACCAAAATAACTAAAGCACATAATAACATGACTAAAACTGGAATTAATGTAAATATATCTGTATAAGACTCCCTTTCGGTGAGGTTACAACGTGGGAGTTTGTCAGTCATTTTGAAAGTGAGAGCCAAAACAACGACAGTCCAATTAAATCAACAAATGCCATATTCATGAGCCTATCGCACATGCCCATAATTGATTATTCAATAATTCATTAGCGATTAAAGTGAATAATTAGTATTGAGAAGAGTATGATAAAGCAGCGTACTGAAGGTCAAAGAGGACCTGATGGAGAGCAGCCTCACTCATTGGGAGGCAGAGTGCCATCCACTGAGTCAGTGCACCCTGCTAATGAGAACATAATGTAATCACAGTGTGCCTGAAGGTCAGCGTGGGGCTCTGAGAAATATTCCTCTTTCTCACTACGAGGTACCGAACACAGGCAAATTCAATTAAACAACATAATCTGGGGGCAGTTCCATTTCTGCATCGAAGAGGAGGGAAATGGACAGAGACAATCAAGAGCAACCAATTTCAAGGGCACAGAAAACATTTTAAAATTACAGTGTGGCATTTCCTGAGCCTAGAATGAAAGTTTGAATTGTGTGTTTGTAAAATCAGAGAAAATTACCAGCTGAAGACAGATGAAAGATTAGGTGAGAGACATGGTAAGCTGCTCTGTTCTGTGCAACAGTTCACTGTTTTATGTAATGAAACTTTTTTGACAGATTTTTAAAAAAATGTTAATTTCTCGTAGTGAACAACGGAGGTTTTACTATATTAAAAATGACAAAGGCTGATTCTACAATGGCATTTTAATTCAAAACTGGGTACGGTTCACATGCAAAATTAGTAATGTGAAGGCTGTCATGCGGACCCGGGAGCGCATCGGGGTTCTGAACCCGAAACTTCATGGAGGTGGTCTGAGTTTGGTTGTAAAGTAACATGAAAACCCTCTTAAAAATTGCCCGTATATGGGTGTTTCTTCAACTTTTGTGTCACATGGGTTACTTTTTATTAGAGTTGAAAGTTAAAAATATCTTGGAAACCTTAAAAAATAAATATATAAATGTATATTTATTTATTTTTTGTTATGCCCTCATTTTTGATACATTGTAAAATTATTTATGTACACATTAATTTTTACTCTTGATCCATATGTTCAATCTTGTACTATAAATATCCACAATACAAACAAAAAATATCACGTGTTCAAAGCTATAATACAAAGATTGAAACAGAGACCATTTCCACTGAGTGAAAATTATTCATTTACATTTTCAAAAACAATAAACTGAAGCCACACCATTTCCACCACACCATATAATTTTCCACCTGATAATCATAATAGTTATTTACCATGGAGGCAAAAGCATCTCAGTGAAGTATAATAATTTTATAAAGATATGAAACATGATTGTGAAGAAAACACAAAGAAACAAAGTGTTACTTACAGTATGAACAGAATTTTTTGTCATTACCAGTCTGTCATCAGTTTGTCAAATTATGCATTACATGTGAAAATACTATTGAATTGTACTTAGATGCATGAATGTTGTTAGCCTTAGCAAAATAAAGAGATCAGCCATTTTATCTGAAAAATGTTACAAATGGTAATTTCTAAGAGCGAACAAGGATGAGTGGACATGGATTGAGAAAGTTTACATTTGGATATATCATGGGTCACAAATCCCTAACATTTCACAAGAAAAAATGATTTTAAAAAGGGGTGAAAATGCTATCTACAGTATAAGAGTATCTGAGAGATTGTGAAATAACAATGTGTGTTCTTATATTCAGTAGCCGTGTAAGAGAACTGCTCTAATTGGTTGAAAAAAATGATGTATGACTTGCTTGATGAGAATCTTGTTGCGTTATGCATGGTTAGCACAATGTGTAAGTCAATTCCAACTCAAAAAGCCATTATTTCATTGCCTCATAGTATAGGGAAGGACTATTTCTATGAATGGCTAGTCAGCTTTATTTGAAGACACTAAGGGGCGACTAAATGCTAAATATATGAACCAGTTAATGGTACTTCAAAAACATTGTGCAATTAAAATCCCTTTGCTTCCATAGCAACCCTGCACATATGATTTCGTTTGCAATGCTAATCATTGGAGGCCATATGTTTTAAGATATGGCAACATTACATGATATTAGCTAAACTTAAATTACTTTAAAATGACTTACCTCGGGCTAAATATAGATTAAAGAATATGAGTATATTCTGCATAGAGATGCATTAAAAGATGAGGACAGCAATTATGAAGTAAAAGATGATTCTGACTGCAGTTTCATTCTCTTGCTGACGCACAGACGCGCACACATACTCTGAAAACACATCCCAACTCTCCCAGCCTAATTACAGGGCCATGCAGCAGCTCTCCTCGGGGAAGATTATATACCTCTATTTCTGACAGGTAAAAATTAGACACCTAATAGAATGGAGGCTTTCTACGACGAAGAGGACAGTGGGAGAAAAAAAAAATACTTTTTCATTTAAAAGCCCCTTAAATTAGATTTTAATTTGGAGAGCACCATGAAGAAGCTAATAGGCTAAATCAGTTAGTCTTTGCCTTAAGTGAGTGAGTGAGTGAGTGAGTGAGTGAGTGAGTGAGTGAGTGAGTGAGTGAGTGAGTGAGTGAGTTACAAAACACTGAGATTTTCCTCATCAGTCTTTTCATAGTATAAAACTTCTGATTGAAGAGTTCATGTTTTTCAAGATTGTATGCAGGTTGCTTGAATCCCATTACGACAGTTCAACTGTCGGTTATAACAGTTTTCTTCCATTCAGACTTTAACTTTAATTATTTTAGCTGTGGTGAAGTGTCAAGCACCAGAAATTCAAGTTGTTTTTTATTAAAGGCAATTATAGGTGTCCTAATGTAACACCATCGGCTGGCTGCCAACACCTAACATGTGTAAAGAAAAGTTATATTTAGCTTGTTAGAATGTGTTATTTGTGTCAAAATAACTTTTTTTAATCAAAATTGACTGGGTTTTAATCAATTCAGTTATGTTCCTACAAGTTCTGGAAACATTGAATCAACAAAAATGTCACTTTTCAGGAAATAGAAAAAAAAAAAAATTGTGTGTTTGTTTTTTTTAAACACCACATTGTCAAATATATTAATGTGGCTTTATATATGGTCAGACAATACATAAACCTTTTTTTTTCTCACACACACACAATCACACATAGGCAATGTGCCTTTGTTTTTTTTATTTTCCAATTCATAAACTGCATGTCTTTGAACTGGGAAAAATCGGACTATGTGGGAAAAAAAAAAACACAAGCGGGGCTCAATTTGGGGACCTGAGTAAAGAAAACGTCTCAGTTGCGTATGTAACCCTCGTTCCATGAGTAGGGAATGGAGTATATGTATAACCCAAACAATAACCAAACCACGATGAATAAATGTTGAAAATGATGCATCTGTTGATGCATGACAGCTAGTGGTTTACATGAAATTTCATTATACTCTTATTATTATTGTGTGTTAATCTATTATTATAGATATTAACCTATTTTAATTGTATAATTTCAGGGGAGGTTTTTTTCAAAATCAAAATTTTACCTACTGTATGTTCCTTTTTTAAAGTTTGATACTTTTTCTTTGCATATTTGGTAGTGGAGAGTTTCAAGCAGTGTACTTTTTGTAATCGTACAAAGGCACAAAAAGGTAAATAAGTGTTTTTCTTTCCAGTGTTAATGTTCGATATAATATTCCAACCTGATCTCACTGCAATTCTTTCAAATTTTATGACCTACCCCAGACCCCACTCCTAAACCTAGCTATCACGTGGGTTTAGACAAATCGTACAAATTAGCCACCTTTTAATCACTCGTCAGAATTGGTCGTAAGATGGCGTTAAATATTTTGAAGGAATTGTAAACATTTTTAATTCAATTCAAATTTTCACAATAAATATGGCTCATTTACAACTTCCAGTGTGCAAGTAGCAAGAATAAACTCCCTAGAAAGATACAACCCAAACCAGCCCGTTCTCATCCTTTAACGTCATATAGAACGCTGTATGCAAAAACGGCGTTATACAACGCCCATGGCACCCTTTATCGTTAATATAACACACAAACCCAAGACGTCATAAATCCTTTAGCGTGAATATGACACGCAGACCCTACCCCACACCTAAACTTAGCCCTCACAGCGCGTGTTATATTAACGATAACGGGTGCCGTGTGCGTAGTATAGCGCCATTTTTGCATATAGCGTTCTGTATGACGTTAAAGGATGAGAAAGCGTTGCCCAAACACAAAGTAAGAAACCAAAGTGCAGTGCAATGTGCAAGATGTTAATGAAATAACTAACACAGTCTCATCCCAATTCGTCATATAACTGACGTTTTGGGACGACTTTTAACCATTCGTCAATATATGACTTTTTAGGGCCCCCTTAAACTTCGGTAGATGACTATCCCGGGTCGTCATACAACTGACGCTTTACCTTTAACGTCAGTTAGGTGACGAGTTGGGTTTAGGGTTAGGTTTAGGTATGGGGTAGAGTTAGGATCCCATAACGTCATCTACCGACGTTTAAGGGGTACCTAAAAAGTCGTATATTGACGAATGGTCAAAAGACGTCCCAAAACGTCAGTTATATGACGAATTGGGATGAGACCGGGTTGAAATAACATCTTGGTTAATGTTAATTTAACCTTTCAAACAAACAAATGAATATGTATAAATTAACAAATGTAAATCAATATTTTGTATGCTAATCATATGTAATGCATTACCTAATAACTAATTGAACCTTATTGTAAAGTGTTATCAAGAAAAAGTGCTCAAATTCACTGATAATTTGGTGAAGACACCAATAAGATTGGAATTGGCGATTTAAGCCAGCTTTAGCCATTTTTATGCGCAATAATCATTTGACAGTCAGTAAACAGCCTCATGTGACACATCCAAGCCAAAATCTGTGACAAACATGTTGTAATAGAACACATATGTATCAAATGACTCAGCCTTGGAGTTGAATGCAGTTGTGCTGTAATAAGCGTAATAATGTGCCAATCAATGATAGACAGCTTATGTACATTTAAAGTAGTTTGACTAAATTAGCAGGGGTAAGAGAGATCTCATGCTTTGTCATATAGCATTTCTTAAAAATTGATTTATCCTAAGAGAGAACAGCACAGCAGTACATAACAGGAAATAAAGATAAAAGAGATTCTCAGTTCTTGAGGACCAGGGTAGAAAATGAAGTATATAATATAATTTGATGGAACAGACTGTTGGGGGAGCAGCGAGAAGATACTAATGCCATAATGACAGAATAGATCAAGTTTTTCTGCCCGAGGTGCAATGCAGATGATCACTTTGTGTCAACAGAAAGAGAGCACGCAAATCACAGTTAGCAGGTCAATAAGTACGATGGCACGTCTGAGCGACAGAGCCGCTTCTGTGCGCTCGATAATGGTTTTGTGTGATGTGTGTGTATGTGTGTGTTCAGCCGCTCTAAGCTCTCAAAACAAACACATTCAACACACCACGCATTTGCATGGGGACAAAAACAGTCAATTATTGCACAAATGAAATATGAGAATGAGAAATGTAGGCAATTTATTTCTCAAAACAAAAAAAAAAAACACAAACACGTATCCATTCCAAAAAATGCCAAGTGGCTTCCCAAGGCGTTCAAGAATAGAGGTGGAAAGATATAGAGGAGGAGAGAGGAAAACAGAAGGAGAGACAAAGCGAGGAAAACGCTCTGGGAGGAGGGTTGTTCACACAATGCCAAAAGCAGAGACGTGCTGCCTCACCGCAGGCTGTAGCGGAGGCATTCAAATTCGATGGCATCTACAACCTTAAAAGATGTCAGACTGTGCGAGCCAACGTGGTGCAAACTTACAATTTTCATCACGAATTGAAATGCAGATGCTACGTGTGAAAACGAGGACACAAAGAAACATGCACATCATACACTCAGCTGTTGCATGTGCAAACAAAGTTGTATTCCCTCTGTTAATAGCCTACAATCAAACTTGACTTTCTTTATTTTCACAATGCACGTTTCCGAGTTTTATTGTAAATTATTCTTTGGCGCGAAATTGTTTGTCTTTGTAATATTTAATCAAAATGTATTGGGGTCAGTGACATGATGCTCATCTTTTCAGGATTTGTTAATGTAACATTCAAACTGCAATTCACGCAATAAACGTCTTTTCTGATAAATGTGTTTTCAATTATTGTTTTAAAGAGACTTTTGGTCATTTTCATTTGGGCTAAAAAACTGTTTATTTATTGCTTAATAAACTATAGCCAAATGCAAGAAAATACTGTAAATCTCATGTAAATCATAAATCAGAGAGGACCACATTAAGAGCCTTAGTATGTGTATATATACTGTATATATATATATTATATATATATATATATATATATATATAACTTTTATTACATATTTAAACTTTAATCTTTAAACTTTAAAGTTCAAGGATTTTATTTTAGTTTTTACTTCTTTATATATTTCTTTTATTTGATGACTAAAATATGGTGTAACCATCCACTGACATTTTAGTCATCAAATAAATAAAATAAATAAATAAATAAATGAACATGAAACAAATGACATTTTCCAATATTTCTTCTAATTTTTTTTTCTCATTCATCCAATAACTTGTCAGCGAAAAAGAATAGTCATTTCAGCATGAACATCGCTATCCAATTAATCCACCATCTTTTCAGCAAACTCGCATTTGGTCTGGCTCCATTCTGGAACGCAACAGTCATTTTTCAACATCCAATCTATACCTGATGGATCAGGCCGTGCCCTACATTTATTTCTTCTGACTGAATGTCTCTTTTCACTCTGAAATGTGTAACATCATGGAAGAAAAGAAATGGGGTTTAAATTACTATTTACCCTGACATCAAACCAGTCTAAGATGCTTTACTGGTCGTAACGCGTAAGTCGCGCAAGTTAGTGTTGAGCTGGTTAAGTACCCAAACCCCATTAAAACCACCAAACTGACTAACTAATCCCCTGATTTAAATGGTTTTCTCAGCAGGCTCTCTATCCAGCACACCTACTCTACACAAAAAACATAATGTAGGGCACTTACACAGACAACTCTATACGTATATACCAACATCTAGGACAGAGCGATACAGTATACTGTGGTGAGAAAGTCAAATAAAGAGGTTGCACTCTGTCCTTCTGTTTCATTAAGTCAGTCAGTTACTGCTGCTGTTTCCAACCACATTTGAAGTTGTCTGCATTAATCAGACAGATGTGAATCTTGTAATGGCAGAGTTTTAGGCAAGCCAGCCTTCACTACAGGTCAAACTTCGTACAGCTCACACCTCAAAAGGATCTGACGGCCATCAAGGGAATAACCAACACTATCTCACGCCCAATTCGTACGAATTTGACGAATGATTAAAAAGTGTCTAATTCGTACTAATTCGTACGACCTCACTCGTACGAATTTGTACGATTTGTCTAAACCCAAGTGATGGTTAGGTTTAGGGGCGGGGTAAGGGGTAGGTCATTCGTACGAATTCATACGAATTGGCCAATTCGTAAAATATGTACGATTTAGCAAAATCGTACTAATTCGTACGAGTGAGGTCGTATGAATTGTTACGAATTAGCCACTTTTTAATCATTCGTCCAATTCGTACGACTTGGTCGTGAGATCGGGTTGGAATAACATATATAGTACACCAGCGGTTTCCTTCCAATAATAACATCGCATTGATGTTTGACACACCACATCCTCCTAATACATCCACACTGATAAACTTACATAAAACAAACGCAACGAAAACTGAAATTAACATGTAGTGAACCATCATATTAACCCCCCTAAATACTGATATCATGCTGCTGGAGAATCTAATTTCTTAAATTAATAGGGAACTACAAATGCCTGTTACATTCAAGTTTTCCGTCTGACGTGATAATTAGATGATGGTTCTGGGAGCAGGAAAGGTCTTGCAAACTAAAGTGGAGGTTTGATTAGGGATGCATAATGTAAAACTCTGAGCCGATGCATATTGATGCGGGACTCTGGTGTTACGTGGCCACCTCAGTTGCTTCCTGAGTTGATTTCCGGCCCCCAATTTCCTCCAAATATGTCTCACTGATTGAGGAGGAAGGAAATGAGAGCTAAAAGAACAACTAACTAGAGCTGAATTAAAGAACATCAGAACTGTATGGAGAATGCACAAATAACTTTCACTTAGTCTCTTGAAGATTGTGGCCTTTCGCAGCTGTGCAGAGTATGGTGGTGGGTGTTTCTACGGTCTCACACGAGTTCCATTTAAAGTGTGATAACGACTAAAAATAATATCTGTTCACAGTACATCCGAGAGTTAGCTGTCATGCTTCCTACACACACACTGAGCAAGAATTACTGTGCAGTGATTCAATGATGCTTTCTAGGGCAAATGTTGAACTCTCTAACATTTTAAAAGCAAATAAAACCAGTTGAAATGCTTTGACCCTATTTTGGGTGGATAATCATCAATTCATTCATATTTTATTAACAGACCATGGTGACATAAATAGTCTGTTTTGGCAAATTTGAGACTCTCAATCGTACAGTATGTTGTTTTCTCATTAAATCGGGTTGGAGATTTAAGACATAGGCCTACCATATTACATAATTTGGACATATTGTGGATGTGGCTTGAGACGTGCATTATACCACTGCCTTTTGAAGTATTTTAGAATAGCATGTTGCTTGAATATGGAAATAATGAAGTATCATGATCAAAATAACATGGTATTACCCTTTTTTCTCGTGTTATAACATAACACATAACATAATACAAAAAAACCCTTATTACCATGGACCTTGTTCAAACACACGTTAATACAGTACTACTACATTTAGCTACGTTTTGTGCTCAGATTTGCATTATAAATGTTAATCTGAAGCCCACTTGGTACAATAATGGCAATATTGTAATAAATTTACCACATTTCATGCAATCATTTTAAGGATTAAGTGATAAAGGCCTGCTGTAGATCAAATTCAATTTGTGACTTTAGAATTACCTCAACATAACTTTGATATGGCAGTAACAGTTAAAGACTCAGTAATGAGTCTGGCCTTTAAAATGTATCGCAACACACTTCTTTAGATTCAGCAGATTTACTTGAATTTTGTCATAAAACTAAAGTATATCAGTTGTAGTGGAAAATGATATATTCACAGTGCATAACTGGTTTCTATTTGAAAATATTTTAAACTGGTATTTATTCCTGTAATGGCAAAGCTTAAATTGCATCATTACTCAAGTCTTCAGTGCCACATGATCCTTCAGAAATCATTCTTACATGATGATCAAAAAAAAAATCTTTTTTTTTTTTTTTACTTTCTTTTTATTGGGAAAAGGAAAACAATACAATGCTTCCATTTACACATACAACATATCCATTTTCCCCCTTTTTTCAAGAAACATTTCTTATCAATGTTGAAAATGTTTTGCAGCTTAAAGGGTTAGTTCACCCAAAAATGAAAATTCTGTCAGTATTTACTCACCCTCATGTTGTTCCAAAACCTCTGTTTATTGAACAAATAAACACATAGAGGTTTGGAACAACATGAGGGTGAGTAAATACTGACAGAATGTTCATTTTTGGGTGAACTAACCTTTTAATATTTTCGTGAAAACGGTTATACATACATATATATATATTTAATTTGTGATATTCCTGCTATGCAAATAAGTCCTAATATCTCACACAATGTTGCTTCCCTAGCTAAATCTGCCTTGTTTTAATGAAGTTTAGATATTCTTTTTACTGGAAAATAAGACAAAAACAATTATGCTTGCAGTGAAATTAGAAGCAGTCTTTGAAGTCTCCTGAATCACCACAATGAAGCATCATACAAATCTTATTAGCTTGGTTTTATTTAATAGGTTTAAACATAAACAGGATGAAATTTGTGTCATCATCAGGATGTTCCTGCTGTGGGCTTTAGTGCTGATGGACAGGAATAGCTGCAGCAGGAGTCTAGTTAATTAAACTGATAACACTGTCTGCCTCATTACTGAAAAATGCTGTGTCATGCTCCTGATGTCCGCTATTGATCACCACTGCCACACGCCCCAACAGATGCACTCACTCACTCACTCACTCACACACACACACACACACACACTTTCCTTGAACACACTTGATATTCTCACATTTCTGCTGCCTCGTTCTCTCCTTCAGCTCACACTACCTCTACCTTTCATATGCTCTCTTTCTCTCACTGGAGCACGTACACACGCAGGTTTTGACAGCACATTCATCACCTCCTCTATTTTCAGTGCTTTAATTAGCTCTGCACTTAAAGCCGCTGTCATTGTGCCTCTGTGGCACATGGTGCTCGTGTCAAGAGGCGCTCATGCATAGGGCTAGAATTGGTGTTTGTGTGTGTGACTGTATGTGTATGTGTTGAAGGCTTCACCTTTGCCTGTGAGGTGTGGAAGTGAAACGTACTTATCAACTTGTTCAATGAGCCTCAGTGAAATTTGTTAACTTTTCTGCTTGAGAAGAATAAAAACAGAGCCTGTCTCAGTTCACGTGCACCTCTCTTTTATTTATTTCACTGTTATTACCATCTTTGACGTTTAAAGGGGTCATATAATGCCATTTTCATACAAGTTAATTTGATTCTTTAGGGTCCAAATGAAAAGTTTATAATATACTTTAATCAAAAATTCTTATTAGTATTGTAAGAAAACACTAATTTTACCTGGTCAAAAACAGCTCTGTTTTCAGCAAGCCGTTTCATGCCTTTAAATGATATTGAGCTTCGCTCACTCCGTCCCTCTATTGTGCGCCCGTTTCGACACAACGTACGTGGAGTGTTGCTTTGAGACCCCTTTTGCTCCAACGTCACAGTTACGTCACAGCGCTAGCTGGAGGCAAAAAAAAAAAAACGGACAACTGGAGGCAGCTAATACAAACCAGCACATATTCGGCTACATAATAAGGAGCTTAAATTATTATTATTGTTGTTAAATGTCATATTGTTGTAATGAAAAATGAATACACTGTATCTTAAAATTGCACCGTAATGTCACTGTCACTCTTTACATTGTTATCTTCTTTGCGCTGGCTAGGCAGAACCACGGATTTTACCGCACAAGTCTTGTACATGACCATTCAGCACATACTGTAGTTAGGCATCTAAAGATTTATACGCCCTCAGTTTCTCTCAGTTACGCTCGGTTTATCTATCGGATAGGTGTAGAAGTCAGGCCACTCAACCAGAGGTAACGTTAACATGAATCCTTTCAGATCGTCTATCCATTGAGTGAGTGTGTACGGGTCAGCCAATCTGGTTCTGTCCGTCAAAAATAACTTTTGCAAATAACAATCACAGTCCTGGACACTTGAGTGACCTTGCACATTAAGATAAAATCGGATTTTCTCCGTTTATTGTTGAAAAACAAGCTTACACAACTTGCAAACTAACGTTAGGGAAGCAGCCAGAGGGATTGTTCTGCCACCACCTAAGCTCCGCCCACAAAATACGTCACCGTGTTTACTAACTGAAAAGGGGTCTATACAGAATGGCAATGGGAGTCTCTGAGGACACATCTGTGCAATCGTATCAGTTTGTACCGGAGTTGCACCCAGAACAAGATGACTGCCGCAAAGAAGTTCGACAATTAAGGCTCGAACAGGATGTTTTTGAATAGTTGGTTAACATACTGTCACTTTGATATATCGGTAACGCTTCCTTTTACAGTCCAGTTACCCATGTGAACACTGTGTACTTATTTTAGTAGCTACAATTACTGGGTAATAACTCGTACTAACCCTGAACCTACCCCTAAACCTACCCCTGTTCCATGTACTTACCTTATATTAGCCAGTACTTTCTAGGTAAGTACACTGTAAGTACCCTGTAAATACTGTACTGTAAAAGGAAGCGTTACCGATATATCTTTGTATGTACTGGCAGGGTAACTTAGATGTACAGTTTGTAATAACACAAGTTTGTAATAACATAATAATCATTACATATTGTTCTTTATAAATGTGAAATTATGATTTATGAATTATATTGAGAACGTCGTACATAGAAAATATGCTGCAGTGTAACATTACCCTGAGTGTAAACCTTAGCCACATTCAGCGATTTGCAAAGATTAATATAAAGGTTAATACAATGTTACACCCGCTTCTTCTGGAGGTGCAGCAGGGACATGAATAGTTGGTACTGATTCTTTTTTCAGGGGCAGCTTCTTAGCTTTATAACGTTACTGACCCTCGTTTAAAAAAACAGTCAGGTGAGAAATGATTCGCGCAAACATGAACGCATTGACATTGCTCGTGGGGAATATTCCCTTCGAAAACAAAACTCAGCCACTGCATCTTCAGTGGTTTGTATTTAGGAACATCAAAATATCTGCTGTGTGCCTTATTACACCCAAGAAGAACAGAACACCACAATTGCTTTCTGCTCCAGCATATCAACAATAGCGGACTATGATGACAGCTCACTCGGGGGGAGGGTGTGTCAATGCAAAACATGTTGTCAGTCAACTGCAAGGTATGATGCACATTTAAATTATATAGCTGTTACTGCAAAACATATATTCATAACAATAAACCAGAAAGCTAATGATTCTTCACATAAGGCATTAATATTTCTGGTAAGAGTTTAACACTGCATGAATCTGTGTCTTCAAAGATAAACGTTCCGTTTTAAAAATCCCACAGGTATTCATTAAAATATTATAATTGCGACTTGCATTGTTGGTAGTACTTTGCTTCTCTGATTTGCTTTATTGCTCTGAAAAAAAGAAACAAAAATATTTTGCTCTTTTATAGGGAAAGATTCCTCACTAACATCTGTCACATGGGCTCTCAAGAGCAGTGTACCTGGGTCACTCATGATCAAATGCCAATCCAAATACTCTCTTGAATGTTCATGAGGAAGGGGAGATAATCAATAATAGCGAAAATGTTCAACAGCCCTTTTGTAGCCAAGACTTTAAGGTGTGTGCAGATATTGACTTAAAAAAAATACCCACTCTAAAAAACATTCATGAGAGTACAAAATGTGACAACAATATTAAAACTACCAGTGGTGTATTTTGTTCTGTTCTAGTAGTCTGAACTTTTGTGATGTTCAATATGGAGAAATTTTTTTCAGAATGACCTTCTGAATGGCAAATGTACTGTATGTATCAATAATATGGAAAACACAGCCTTGGTCTACATAGCAGAATTTCATTATTATCAAATGGCTCGTTTCCACTGAGGGGTACAGTGCGGTACGGTACAGTAAAGTACGGTAAACCATGATCCGGCTTGCGTTTCCATCGCCAACAGTACCCTTATAGGCGTGCTGTTTGCCAGAAAGAAGCAATCAATGACATTTTTGCGCGAAGAAAGCTACATAGTAAACAACAATGGATGACATACAGCAGATCTTGTTCTAGCTCGGCATGTTTGACAAAAGAAACAAGCATTAGGCATTTCTCAATACCACGTAGCCATCGCAAAGCCCGACTCAGGAGAATGACTCCCAAGGACGCAAGATTCTGCTAATGGAACAGGGCGTTCTTGAATGTGCCACTCAGCTTGCGCTGCTACTCCGGTTATATGTATATTTTAGGCAACAATAAAAAGAAATATGTTATAAAACACCACTCTGCTTCTTTTTGATTTCATTTCAATACATTTTAAACATTATAAGCACACAAATGTGGTTCAGTGTGGTCAATTTTTTAGTTCCTTCATCCGAGCCTCTGAAAAAACAATGGGTTAATTTTATCTTCACATCGTTCCTTTTAGTAGGGTAAAAAAAGTATTTAAATTATATACATAAAGCGATCAAAGAACAATCTTTCCACACAGCACGAGTTTATCTGGACACTTGCCAAACTCGTTATGAATTTAATGACGCACGTTCCACTGCACAACGAAGCTCTTACTGTTTTTGCATGATCGTGCCTGCACTGGTGAAAGCATTAGTGCAGAAACTGCGTTACAATGATAATATCTTCATATCACGATCGACAGACTGTCCTCTGCTTGCTCAATGCTCATCACAGCAACATTTTATGTGATGGGAATAGATCTAAATACTTCAAAAACATCTCACGATCCGTTAATCTCGATAGCTGTAATAGTAAAAACCTATAATAGCTGTAGTAAAATTATTCGAGAGAGTTTCACATGTAATACATAGCTATTTCATATGCAAGCATGTCAGCCAATCAAAGCAGAGGCCGATTACACACAGCAGACTAAAATCAGGCTTGGAAAAATGCCTTTTATTACTAAATTATGACTATTTTTGATCTAAAAAAACAAACTAACATTATAAGGTCAACCCGGGAAACACTATAAAATAATTTAAAAAAAAAAACATTCTAGCGCAGCTTTAAGAAAACTCAAACACGGACATATTCCAGGCTTCCTGGAAGAGCATAGTATGAGTTTGCAATCCTCTAAAGAGAACTTGAGGTATAATTTTTTTTATGTTTTTATTTTTAGCCAGTAGTAAAAGTAAAATAAATGTAGCTAGCTTGCAACCACAATGTATTTCCAAAACAGACTTTGTTATAGTCACATGGAACTTACAAAGCCTTAAAAAAAATCTCAGTTCAGTGGTTTAGTACCTTTGATTCATAATTCCCTCATAGGCTTAATCACATTAATAAGTTGTGTACTCATAAAAATTACAATGGCATTGCCTTTTTTCTATTTACACTGTAGAACAGTGACAGGAAAGGTTTCCATGACCTGCTCAGGATGGATGAGGAGTATTTCAGCTACTTGCTTGGCAAAGTTACACCATTCATTCAAAGAAGAGACACAAAATTGAGAAGAGCTATCAGCGCAAGTTCAGTTACTTGCTTCCAGTAAAAAACTCATTTTAAAAAGAAAAAAACAAGTCCCAAAACCAAGTCAAGTCAAGTCAAATATATTTTTATAGCACTTTTCACAATACAGATTGTATCAAGCTACTTCACAATATCAATCAAGACAACATAACAGTGTTTGTTTATTCATGAAAAAAAAAGACAATCAAGTTTGGTAGAGCTGACCAATGGTATGATGGGTCATTTAATTTGAATATCCCCAACTGAGCAAGCCAAAGGCAACAGCGACAAGGAACCAAAAAACTCCATCAAGTGACCCGATGTAGTCCTAAAACTTCATCAGATCACCCAATGGAGAAAAAAAAAACCTTGGGAGAACCCAGGCTCATGAAAAACCAAGTTTTTTTTTTTTTTTTTACCAGAGAGATAAACCAGAGTAGATAATGGACATGTTTCTAAATTATAACCATAGGGAGACTTTATTAACATTATAACTGGACTTCAGACTCCTAAAATAGAGGCAGAGTGTTGAAAGGTGGCAATATGATTTCATAACAAGTGGCAAATTCCTAATTGCATATAGGCCATAGATGGCAAGCACATCTACATAAGTACTTACTACAACTACAGTCAATGTTATGTTGTACTCTTGGCAGTAGTCGATGCCAACAACAAAATTATTTATGACAATGTTGGTGTACAAGATGAGTGTCTGGAGGAGGAATATTTGGCCAATCAGACCTCTGAGCTGCCATGGACAGAGATCTACTGAATGTCTCCCTACAGAGCCACTACCAGGCAGTAACATAACTTTGCCTTAAGCACTTGTTGGTGATTAAGCATTCTCTCTCCGAATCAGCCTGATGAAGCGATACTCCTTCCTAAATCTGGACCATGGGTAACAAATATTTAACTACAGGCTGTCAAGGGCAAGGTGTAAAGTTGAAAACGCATTTGGAAATTTTGGCCAGTAGACTGTATTTTTATCTCCAACATTGCCCTAGAGCCTGGCAAAGTGACAACAGCAACACTAGCTGCACTCTCTGAGCATAACTTACTCAGGGAGAAGGCATCAGATGTGTACCTGCCTTCAGCCTTTGCATATGTAGAAGATGAAAATCACAACATAGTTCCTGAAGCTTGGAGACGGAATAGAGAACTTCCCACTGCTGTAGCAGTAAGCAGTGCACGGAATGCCACGACCGCCACCAAAAAGAGACAATTTGAAGGCATACTTTCTTTCACCTGCTAGATCTGTTTCCGGGCAGGAAAATATGATTTAAACATGGACACCAACTGATAAATCTGTTCATATAAACCAGACTCTTTTTTTTTTAAACAATGCACAAATGTTAGCACAAAATACAACCAAAAGAATGTTTAGAACTGAATTTTACTGTAAACTAACATCTTAAACACTTAATGTGTAATTAAAAAATAGCAGAAAGTGAAATGGTCAAATTTATTTAAAACGTACAAGACGTTTTCTTTAGTAAAAACTTGAAATTTAATTACACTTGCTTTCCTTGACTCTTTGCAAAACAACATTTTGAGCAAAGGGGAATATGACTCAAAAGCATAACTATCCCTATTAAAATGTGCAAATATAACAGAAGAGCTTCATAATAAACAGCTTGTAATGTGCCAACAACAACGGCATTTACTGTAAGACAATGCAACTGCAGTCTAGCACCATATCTCTCTCTCTCTCTCTCTCTCTCTCTCTCTCTCTCTCTCTCACACACACACACACACACACAACAGATCAAGAATTTAACATACAGCCTTTATCGTTCCTGGTCTTTCTCTTTCCTTTTGCGCTAGAGGTCTGGACGTAATGCTAATCTGCCCTCATTTTCATGCGCATCATATAAGACATCATAAGGATGTTGTGACAGTCTCATTTTGGTCAGTGGGTATTTGATTAGCTTAATCTCAGTTACTACCTATTTGCCAACTGTTTGTTCAACATCTTTACTGGCATCTACAAATGTTACAAACATATATTTTAATGGTCACTTTCTCCATTTCAAGTGCATCTGATGATTTGTCACGACTTTTGTTTGGGCTTGTAAAGTGCTCTTTCGGGATTATTCATTGTGACCTGAAAATGTTGGTGAGATAATGAAGAAGCTTCAAGTGAGATTTGTGGAGTTGATGGTCTAGTGTGGTGGGAGGTGGAGGACTCGGACACATTCTCCTCTCTCTCCTGGTCTTCTTCTCCACTCTCATCTGTGATGCTGAGTATAAGCTAATACCAACTATATGATAAAACAAGTCGTATATGAAATATCTGGCATATTTAAGTGATTTAAATGTTTGTAGCTACAAATCAGTTAGTTTTTTACCTTCAGTATTATAGTAGGCTACAACTACTCCCATAGTTTAGAGATTTCTTTTCCTTGAGATAATTTGACATGTATTGTACCTGATATCCAAAATAATCAATATTGAATCGGAAACGAATTGCAAGCTTGTGAATCGAAATCAAATCGAATTGTGAAATTTGTGTCAATAACCAGGCCTTCAACTTGCAGTTGACAACAAAATGTTGTAGAAAGTGCAGGTTATTAAAAATTCCATGTACACAAAATAAACATCAAAACAGTGAACATGACAAGACAGTCCAACCCGATGTCACAGCAATTCGTACAAATATTATGAAGTGGCTAATTCTTAACGATTCGTACGACCTCACTCGTGCGAATTAGTATGATTTTTGTTAAATCGTACATATTTTACGAGTTACCCAATTCGTATGAATTTATATGAATGAAATACTTCTGACCCCGCCCCTAAACCTACTCATCATGTGGGTTTAGACAAGTCGTACAAATTTGTACGAGTGAGGTCCCCAATGTGTTTTCCAAATTATTATTATTATTATTTTTGTAAAATAAGTGAACAGTCGTTAACAAATCGAGGTGTGTAACAGTGCAAGTTTATTTTTTCTGCACAACAATATTTTAATCTTTGATGACTGAATAAGTGGAATTCACCTTTATTCCACAAGGTGACCGTGTCCAAAACACAATTATGAAGTGAAGTTTCACTAGTTACAACAGGCAGAAAACAAAAGAATAGTAAAAGAATAGTAAAAGAGTAAGCATCAGCAAAACTTGAAATAGCTCAGCGATTTACTGCAAAGCAATTACTGAACACATTCAAATAGTGTTACTGTCCAACCATCCACACTAGACTTAGATCTGGGTCGCTAAAGACATGAATTTTTAATAATACTTAGCGAAATATTCATGCATTTAAGGGTTAATAACTGACAGGCCACAATAGGATTCAGTGTTATGTGAGATGAGCCTCTAAACAGACAGGTCTCAGAGCTGGAGACAACATGATTGACAGTTCCAGGCAACTTCATTAATATAATCATTGCAATTTCACAAGAGTACGTGGCAATTTAGTTGTATTTGTGTGCGTGTCCATTACATTTTTGTCTCTCAACCCACTTTGGGACACTTTGAGCATTAGCAACATTTAGTATCACATTCAACAACATGCTTAAGATCAATCAGAGATGATTGAGACATCACACAGACAGATGCAAATACTCACATGTAAACAGTGAGGCTTGTGTGAATTATTTTGTTGGTGTAATTAATCTTACTGCCACGATAATTCAGCTGGTGTTCTCATTAGGCTTCAATAAAGGGCTTGGCTTTCATCAGATAACTCGGTCACTGTTGTGCATTATCTAATTGTTACTGAAGAGATATTTATTTTTTGATTTTGTTAAATCACATGCCACTACACATCCACATACCCGTGATTGGAGAAATAAGTAACCCAAACTACACGACTCCATCAGGAAAAGGCAGAAGATGGAAACATGGCTAAACACAAGCTCAGCTACCTGTGCGCCTTGCTTTTATTATAAGTGCAATCATGACAATGGTTAACCAGCCGGTATCTGACCAGCCTCAATCTGCCACTTTAATCTGAGACATTACAATTCTAAATTTCAGGGGGGAAAAAGTATCAGGTCTAATTCACTCCCTTAAAGTATCTAGTAGCCTAATAAAAAAGCTGAATTCTTGATCAAACCGAGATGGCGCTTCCCTGTGTGGGACATCACGGAGCTCTCAGATTCACGTTTTTTGTAGTATTTACTGTTATCGTTTGTTTTTGTGCATCATGTTAGGTTAAAGGGATGCTCCACTTTTTTTGGAAATAGGCTCATTTTACCACTCCCCCAGAGTTAAACAGATGGGTTTCACCATTTTCGAATCCATTCAGCCGATGTTATGATATTTAGAAGAATATCAGTAACCAGACAGTTTCTGGTCTCATTGACTTCCATAATAGGAAAAAAAATATACCATGGAAGTTAATGAGACCAGAAACTGTCTGGTTACTGATATTCTTCTAAATATCAAAAAAAATCAGCTGAATACATTCGAAAATGGTAAAACCCAACTGTTTAACTCTGGGGGAGTGGTAAAATGAGCCTATTTCCAAAAAAAGTGGAGTATCCCTTTAACCGTAAATGCAAACATAAGTATGATCGAGTAACTCTGATACCGCTAAGAGAACACAGTCAAAATTGACAAATTGACCCGAATACGCTGAAGAACTACATTGTGATGTCGGTGTGACGCCAGGCCAGGCCTGAGCAGGGTCTTTCCTGACAACCAAAGCCCAAAGTAGAAACGCGGGGAGGAGCCGATGGGGCTCCGTCAATTGGTTGGCGGAGGAAGACTAATGTTCCTAATCATACTGTTTGCAAACATTCAGTCTTTGGAAAATAAAGTGGACAAACTGCACATTCGGATAACTACAGTGATACAGTCTACATCACTCATTGCTGTGTTTTTTGTGAAACGTGGCTAGGAGGTAAAACTCCAAAGGCTATACAGTCTTCAGGGCCGACAGTTACGCTGTAGAGTGTGGTAAAACCCGCAAGGGAGGAACAGCCAGACAGTAAGGTTATTTCTCAGTTTAGTTCTGAGATGGTGGAATATTTAACTTTAATCAATTAAAATGTGTACAAACCTGCCCATCAAAATGACAGAAAATGTAAAAGTCTAACCATAACGCAACATCTGAACCTGCTATATGAAGCTTTATGACAGTTGCAAAATGATAAAATCAAAATATTTTTTTTTAATTTGCAACATTGTGAGGAAAATAAAACACAAAAAGTTAGGCTATTAAGTCATGCATTTTAAATCCAAAAATGAAAGCTATTTGACATTTTTACACACATAGCAAAGCAAAACACAAAATGAAAAAATAAAATAAAATAAAAAATCTCCATTTCATATACAATTCCGTATTTCACCAAAAATAATAATAATAATAATTTCATAATATTTTGACAAAAGTTAAACAACACAAATTGGTTTTAAACATGAAACTTTTATGAGAATGAATGCATAAATGCTTTGTTGAGCATTGTTAACAAACCCCACTAAGTTGGTAACTGAATTTAACTGGATTATTTTTTCACCACAATTTTTTTTTTAAATGAAGTTGATGTTGAAGATCTTTCATAAAATGTGTTTTGTAATGAAGTAAAGTGATATATATTAAATAGACTGCACTTTTAGTTTTTCTTACCATTATTGCATGTTGTTGCGCCAAAGTAACATACCTAGATCTACCCCCTATTATTATAATTTTTGTAAATTATGTGTTTAATTGTTCAATGTGCTCTATGTCTGGTAATAAAATGAGTGGAAATATTTTTTTCTCTCTATTATTTCATATATCATGCAATAGAGGGTTAAAATCTAAACTTTATAATCATACAGTGTAAGACAATGCAATGACTTATGGTTACCTCGCTCTCTCTCTCTCTCTCTTTCTTTTTTAGTAGTGAATGCATTCAATCAACCACATTGAGTCTGTCCATGGCAGATTCTGCATGTATTTGCCGCACATTAATAGTCTGTGCACTGTTGAGTGCTCTCAGGGCAGAAACAAGCCATTTGATGGAGTGCTAGGGACACACACATGCTGACTGCAGCATCAAGGGACTGGAGTGTCTTTGAGGGCACATATGCCTGGAGGCCAGATAGACCAGCAAAGACTCGCTGATTGGATGGAAACAGAAGCAAGGAAAAAGATGGCACTTTCTCCATCACAAGGCCATTGTGGACAGATGCCAATGCTGAGACAAAGACAAACTTGGCTTGCTGTCAGTGAAAGACTGAACTCATCCTACAATGTTGCTCTCCTTCCCAGAAACATTGTCTGCTGACAATAGCACAGGAAGTGTGGATCCGGTAGTGCAGAGGTTACAGGGATGACAACTCCACGCGACCCCGCAGACAGATGCATCACTGTCTTACGTATATTGCGTTTTCCCACATTGTAATTTAACTGAATGACTCTTCAGAAATTGACAAATGATTGACATGTGGCAGAAAGCATATGAACTAGAGGAGAACTGCAGCCATAAATTAAAGTAACAAAGATGCCCGTCAAAACAACAAGGGTGGGGAGCGCCAAGATATGCGGAAACAAAGATGGAGATGACAGACACCAGTGGGATGTGGGATCTATTCTCTTTCCAAGATTTTTCTGAAAGACAAATATCCAACTGGCATCCTGTACATCACATCACAACTTGAAAACACCCAATAGGAACATTATGAACAAAGCATTACTGGCAGAACTATTTTAAAAAAAAAAATGTTTGAGTTTTGGAAACAACTAAAACACTTCCTTTCAAACCTCTGCTAAACCAAAAACCTGGATACAACAGCCAACCTACCTCTGGGCTGTTCCTGAGTCCCAGCTCCTCGGTTTCTTTTTAACACACTCCAGATTGCAAACTAAATGACAATCTAATAAAACTAAGTCACTCAAGTAAAGTAAAAAAACACAAAAAAACAAATGTCAGATTGCCTAATCAAAGTGGCTGAGAAAATCTGCGATGTACCTTCAAAAGCAACAGATGTAAAGCCACATCTGAGTACAAAGAAACACAGGCACAAGAAAAGACACAAACACATTTTTGAATAAAGCTGGACAGCTTGGACAGACAGCTAACTATTTCAAAAGAATTACTTTGAAATCTTTGAACGGAATTTCAGGAAAAGTTTGAGAACATTATACATAGTGAAGCTGGTTGAAATGCATATTAAAAGAGAGAAGACACATGGCAAAGAAGGTATTTTTAAAGATGAAAAATATAAATGCAAAGGATATGAAGAGCCTGAAGTCTTTTGCATCTTTATTTGTTGGTTTTGCTCTGTTTTTATTCAGCTGCTGGAAGGGACTCTTTTCTCAAACAAGTGTAACAGTTGCATAGAGTGTTTTCACAATGAATGCTTTGCTGGTCTTGACTAAAAGATCAATGGATTAGAAAGCTATTCGTTAGCATTCACAGTAATCTCAAAAGTTGCTGTGGGATCTAAAATCAACACGGTTTGATGACCACGATTTGGAAAATGCCATCTTTACTCACTGGAGCTCAGTTCTTGACTGTATTTGAGCCAATCACCTGAGCTGTAAATGTCATTGGACTGATATACCACTCATACTCCTGAAATATCACATCAAATGAGGAAGAAATGGAAATACAGAAGTCAATTTAATGCTTTTAAGAGCCTTCTAAAACAAAAAAGTGTTACTTGTAGCAATATTTTTGTAAAATAACAGGAAATGGATGTAACCGGAAGCCTTTCAGAAGCCCTTGCATTTCAACTGTATCATTTTATATTTATATTTAAAATTTTAAATACATAGTTTTTAATTAATATTTTTAAATATTATTAAAACGTTATAATTGTACATTTTCCTCATATATTTTTTCAACCAGGGATGCATGATATAGACCATTTCGCAAGATGTAAACAACACTGGTCCAGAAGCACTTCCTGTATCAGTTTTTTAACACTACATAAAAGCTGGGATAAAATACAACCAACAGAACATATTAAACTGAATCAAAAAATTTAAACAAACATCTTTAAGATGTTTTCTTTACATGTGAAATAAAGAAAACAGTTACAAACTGAAACAGGAAGTGTTTCTGGACCAGTGTTGTTTACATCTTGCAAAATGGTCTATATCAGCCACCATATCGGTATCAGCTAAAAGCCTATGTTAATTTTTAATGTTGTCGTTATCAGCCCAATAAGAAAATTAGGCAGATATATTAAAGCCGATAAATAATGTATTATTGCTTCAACTGAGACACCGCCCTGTTCTCCATAATGGTTTTGAATTGCTTGAAGTATGACTGGAATCGAAAATACCATACATTTAAAGGGTTAGTTCACCCAAAAAAAATGAAAATTATGTCATTAATGACTTAACCTCATGTCCTTCCAAGCCTGTAAGACCTCCGTTCATCTTCAGAACACAGTTTAAGATATTTTAGATTTAGTCCGAGAGTTTTCTGTCCCTCCATTGAAAATGCATGTATGATATAATGTCCTTGTCCAGAAAGGAAATACAGACATCATCAAAGTAGTCCATGTGACATCAGTGGATTAGTAAGAATGTTTTTAAGCATCGAAAGTACATTTTGGTCCAAAAATAACAAAAACTATGACTTTATTAAACATTGTATTCTCTTCCAGTTCTGCGTTCACAAGTCCACAGTGACACAGGTGACATAAGACGCTGCTAATGTGTTCTCTGGTTACTGGTTACACGAGAACACGTCAGCAGCGTCTTACGTCACCAGAGTCACTGGGGACAGAACCGGAAGAGAATACAATGTTTAATAAAAGCTCTTGAGCGAACTCGAAACTGCACTACACAACAAGACACAGCCCATGAACACGAGCAAAAGCTCATTCAGTGCGCTCACAACAGAGGACAATCACGCGGAACATGAATATCCGAATCCCGACACAGAACCGAAACCAAACTAGACTGAAATGCCAGAATCCGAACCCCACACCCTGCACACGCTCAAAACCGTGCACTTACAAAGACATTACAGGAGCAGTTTGCTTACAGTATGCATTCAAAGCTTGTTTTGTGCAACTGTAAGTTGAAGTATGTTTGGCAAGCGAGAGATCTTGCATGTGAAAGCATCCAATGCTTGCAACATTTTATGTGATGGGAATAGATCAAAACTGGTAGAAAGTGGTCAGCAAAGAAATCTGTAGTTGAGGCAAAGGCTGCCCTTCAAATTGGGGATATTGTGGGACAGGTACAGCATGGACGAGGGGGTTTTGGGCTCAGTTTAGCTCCTCCTAAATGGCACAGGGCAGGCCCAGCTCAAAGGAGGAAGCTGGTAGTCAATGAGATACGAAAGCAGGAGGAGAGGATGAGGTGTATAAAGGCCATTTCCCAGGCCAAGCAAGGAGAGTGGATGAGATGGGAGAGTGTGGAACAACACAAGATGGGCTGGCTAGACCTTTGGTCAATGGAAGAGATCAGTTTCCTTATCAGGTCAACATATGATGATCTCCCATCACCACAGAGCCTAAACCTCTGGGTAGGAGAGGATCCCTCTTGTCCTTTGTGTTCATCACCTGCCACATTAAGGCACATTTTGACAGGATGTAAGGTGGCTCTTAGCCAAGGTCGGTTTACTTGGTGCCATGAGCAAGTACTGCAATGTTTAGCTATGACCAATAAGTTTCCGTTTCAGAAGTACTCTAACCCAGTCACCTTCCCATAACAATTGGGTGCATGTCAAAGTCCTTCATATCTTTATTCCTGCCCATTTCTCCTGCATCTCACGAGAACTGATTGTTTGCTTACCATCTAATCGTCCCAGACCTTAATATGTGGCCTTGTTAGAAGATGATCAATCACATGAACTCATACCTGTCAACACTCCTGTTTTCCATCACACACCCATCTCCCGCCCCCTGCTCATTTTGTAATTTTTCCTGTGAAACGTCCGTAATTTGTATGGCCCAAACCTCATTATATGAATAATCGCATCAATATATTATTCCAAGGTTGTCCAGTAGCCAGATTTTGTATAAAACGCATCCTACTCACGCACAAAACCAACAAATCATAGAAATGTCAGCTCATTTGTGAGCGTGGAAGATCATACTTCACAATTTTGAACTAAGTTCACGGTTTCAAAAGAAGAACAGTATGTTACAGAAATCACCAACCCATCGATCGCGGTCGACAAGTCGATCTTGCAAGCATTTTAAGTCGATACAGTTTGCAAAATCATAGAAAAAAAGCCTATTGTGCCTATTGCGTAAAAGCCTTTGGGCTCACACGGACGCATCGAGTTTAAACAAGGTTTTACGCTTTAACCAGCTCAGCCACAGTAACAGCTCATATCTAGCCAGCTAAACTTTTACTACTCTGTTAAAAAAATATACAGTTGCATAGTTTCATGTGGTTCTTCTCCCTCGCTGTATTATGGGTTTGCTATGTGGTGAGAAATGTGCTGGTTACATTTGTGAGACAATCAGCTGATTACTATTATTATATTATATAAGTCCCTTGATCCTCACCTGACTATGGCTTTGTACACTTTATCCATGATGTGGTTTATAATGGACTGTGGTACAGAAACAGTTACAATCAGTAGCATAGCCAGGAATCATAATGAAGGTGGGCCCAGAGAAAATCAGGTGGGCACAGCCTAAAATGCATCTGTGATCAAAATAGGCCAACACAACTACACCTGCTTGAATACACCACAGTTTAATCAGAGCATGTATGCCATCATAAGCAGTATTAAGAACATAACGATAAGAACAGCATTTCCACTGCGCGTGGTCACACTACACACACATGCGCATCTGACAGATGCAAAACACCATCATCAAATCAGCAGGACAGTAGTGTCATGTTATAATGTTAATATTGATAATTATATTTAATGTATTATTGTGCCACACACTAGGCAACATTCTGTTGTTCTTAATAGTGCTTTATAAATATATAAATGAATTAAATGAAATTTAATTATATTTAGTCCTGACTGATGGGGCCATATACCAATAGGACAATACAAATATCTTCAACAGCTCAACCGTTTCACCTTGACAGATATGAAAATGAGTCTAGTCTCCTGCTGCATAGATTTGATTTTTTTTTTTCGGAGAAAAAAACCACAGTAATCTAAAATATGCCTCCGCTTGAGGTTTAGAAGAAATCTACTGTCTGCAACTGGATTTAAAATGTACAAAGGCTTTAATATGAACCTCTCTAAATCAATATGAACTTTTCTCTGCTATTCAGGAGTTTAATTTGGGAGTTTTCCACCACTTTTATTATTACTTTATGTGATTCTGAATGCAAATTTCCATGAGTGGCACATGTTTCCATGTGAAAGAAGTTTCTTTCTATATTAAAGAAATGCAGCAAAGGGATTGCGGCCGTTCTGCACTTCAGATGAGCCTGTGAAGCTGAGAGCAGCCAAGACTCTCAGCTCATTTCTTAATGTCGAGTTCTTTATTCCAGAGCATTTGATGTTTTGTATTGATTGCATTGACTATGAAATGTGCATGATACATTTACCTGACATAATAAATTGTAAACATTTGATTTTATTCTAACCGACTCTGACATTATTTCCAGTAAAGAATTCGCTCACATTTGATGTACGCATTAAAAACCTTTTCATTTATGGAGCCTGATGAAATAACGAAAGAAAACAAGAAAATGTATTGCATTTAATCCAAAATACTATGCCACTAGAAAAGACCCTCCGTGACGGTCGGATGCCAGACTTTGGGGCGATTAATCGCGGGTTTGCAGTAAACATGGCAAAATACTGTGCCACAGGTACAAAGCCAGACCTTCCAGCTATATATGAGACAGAAAGAGCGAAATAAGAAAAATAAGTGTGAAAACGAAAGAGATGCAAAGATTGCTAGGGTTCAAAACCTAACAACAAAGGGGCTTAAAGATAAACAAAGAGCGAGATGACAGAAATCTTCAACGTGACAAGGATCATGTCTTGGTGCCTGATTCTCCTGTGACTGGTGAACAACTCAAAGGGTGGTGTCACAGATGGAGTCTTTGCTCTGCATGTTTCTTCTTCTTGTTCAGAGCGACAGACTCATCGCAGCTCACAGTGGGAGATCCTCAAAACCTCACCAATCAAACATCAACATGCTGCTGTACGCATTGCATGGAAATGAAAGAAAATTCAAATCTAAACTTGTCTCAATAGAGATGTCCAGTGCCCAGTGTCACGTTTTTTTTTATTGGTTTTTATTTTTATGTTTAGGGTTTGTTTGTTATCTGTATTTCTTTTCAGTTCATGTGATCATATTTTCAGTTCATGTGACCTATCTATCATATTTTGCTGCCTCATCAAATAGCTGTGCTATACATTTAAAACATGTCTCAATTTTATAGTAGCCTAGGCTACATATAAAATTATTTATCTTTTTGATTTTTGTTATCTTATTTTCACGAACGTATTTTACAACAATACAAAGAGCAATGCATAACGTTTTACCAGATTTAGTGTTAGACTTATTACCTCTTATTTGTTCCCCACTAAATGTTTTTTTTTTCAATAAATGTTCAGATTTTATTCAATTATTGTGCTCTCATGACTAAAAATATATTATTATATTTATGATCATATTTTTTATTTGTTGTTTTTCTTTATAATGAAGTTGTCTGTATTAAGTAGGTTGTGTTTAACACAAAAAAGAGTGATTATCAGTGATTATAACACACAGAGGTATAAAAATTCTACTTGATTTAAAAAAAAATCAAACTGCACTGGTATCAGATCGGTATTGGTCGATACTCAATTTTTGGTTCGGATCGGATCGATTTTGAAAAAAAAAATGGTATAGGTGCATCCCTAAGGACAACCCAGAGAGCATTGCTCAGTCCATAATGGCTCTAACGTGTGTCTGGGCCACACACACAGATCACCAGCCTCTGAGTACAGTCCACAGTCGGCTGCGTATAGTTGGCACACACCCCCAAAGTCCATTATCCATCCATGACGGACGTCCCAGAGCCGCCTGCTCTCTAGAGCTGCCCGCTCTCCCAGACACTGTGTTAGACACAGCCATGGAGGACATCCCTGAGATGCCTGTCCCTCTGAAGCCAGCACCTTCCTGGCTCCCTGTGAAGCTGGCTCCTTCCAGGCTTCCTTAAGCCCGAGACACACTTAACTCGCTGAAACTTTCTAAGATTGAAATGAACACGCTTACAGCTTCCAATGACTGCAGCTGATTTTAAACACCGACTGTACGCTACGGTCTCTGACTCAGCACATTTGGGCATGATCAGTCGTAAGTATCAAATTACACTAACAACTGCAGGGTTAAAAAATAACTTAAGCACACCGCAAGTTCACTATAGGACAGAACATGCGCTGGGTTGGTTTAACCCAAGTGCTGGGTTTTACCATTTAACCTATATTTCCTGGGTCATTCATTTGACAGTGGGTGACAATTTGTAACAAATATTTGTTATATTATGAATTATTGTCTCTGTAATACAATAAACCAGAGAGGCCACTGTATAAGTGATTCCAATTTCATTTATTATTTTTTTTATCCATTTTAATATATTTATTTAATACTACAAGTTTTTATAAACAAATATTGCAAAGTATACTCATTTAATACAAATATAATGGTTTATTACGCAAGGTCTTTATAGACCTTATGCACCAGAGAAGCGTGGGCGCCGTCATCTTTAGAATATTGTCTTTGAACTTCCGTTTTTGCGGTCGCTCTGTATATTTCTATGGCATCGCTGTCGAGGAGTTCATACCTATTCATACCTATGCAAGATCGCTGTCAAAATACAGACCGGAAGTCAAAAGACAACAAGCGCAGCACTGAAAAGGGGCGGGGCTACATAAGGTCCATACACCACTGAAAACATAGTAATGTACACTTTTGGCACAAAGGTTCTTTAAAGGCTATTATTCATTCATATATTTTATGCTTTTATACTTTTAATTATAAATTTCTTTTTCTTAATAGCTAATACTATTGTACTTCTACTTTTGTTGTAAGGTGACCTTGGGTGGTCTGAAAGGCGCCTAAAAATTAAATGTATTATTATTATTATTATTATTATTATTATTATTATTATTATTATTATTATTATTATTATTATTATTATTATTATTATTATTATTATTATATTACATTATTCTGCAACATTTTGTAGTCGTAATTAAATTATTGTTTATTAAACTGTTGTGGTAACTTAATATCACATTTTAATCATGCAGATTTTTGGAATTTTCCATATCTATCTAATTTCCATATCTTGAATTTTGTGATCATTCACATGCATTGCATTTTAGGGGTTCCAAATACGTAGCGCTTTAGAACGTTTTAAGGTTCTATATAGAACCTTTTCTTCTAAGAGTGTATTTGAATGTGTTACACGTGGTTTGGAAAGTGTCTGTTTGTATGCATGTGTTTACACCACGTTAAGTGGATAAGTGCTCTCCCTTTGAACCAAGCACACACAGAGAATGAAGACACTTTGTTTGTTGCTCAAGGCTGTTGTTTGAAAAGGCTCCACATTTATACCATCGCATTTGACATTAATGGACCTGTTGTGGGAAAATAAATAAATAAATAAATAAATAAATAAACAAATAAAATCTGAAAAGAAAGCAGGAACCATGAAAATACAATAAATAAATAAAAAATAAACTGAGCATGGCTGATTCAAAGGCCTTGTGAACAATGCATGGAAACAAGACTTGTCCAATTGAGAACAACACCTCAACACCAGCTACTCAAAATAAGAGTTGCAAAAGAGTCCCATCGTATCCCATCGAGTTCTTTAAAGTGCAGCTTGTGAATGAATGCAAACTGTTTGAGACATTTTCCTACAAAAATGTATCAAAACACATGCAGACACATTTAAAAAATATATATAGTGGGTGACTTTACTTGGCTTGTTTTTTTTTTTTTTTTTTTTGTATTATGTATTTATTAATTTGTAAATAAGTGCGACTAGTTTTGTTTTTCTTGTTTTGCCATATTTGGGTTCCATGAAAAAAGCATGGCACATAGTAATCATTCAATACTTTGGTACTGCCATATCATAAATGTGTATTGCTTTATTTGCAACTGTTTCAAAATACACCCATGTATATAAATGTTTGGGTCAAGGCTGTTTTCTCTACATCTGATCTGGTGTTTAAACATGCAGAAAAAAATGGGGAGAATGAACTACGGTTTCATTATTCTTAACCACAGCTCTCAGCGCTTGAAGGTTACTGCCATTTATGTGGCCGCTGAATATGATCTCATGGTTGGTTGTCACATTGACAATTTTTTAAGACATTCCATTATATTCATTCACTCTTTGTTTCTACTGTCTAATGACGCCTTGAGGTTTTCATTTCACCCTTTGTCACAACAAAAAATACATTTTACTTGCCAGGGGAGTTTAAGGAACTTTTAATCATTCAAGGATAGAGAGTCAGCATGGGTAAACGGCTGTGATACATTTAATCAACTACATGCTCAGTTGTTCCGTTCTACATATATTTTTCAGGGTTTGCCCACCATTTACTCTGTGTGAAGGGTGAAAATGGAAAGCAATGCTTCAGTCCTCTCTTTCTATTCATCTGACACACTCTTTTATTCTCTGTGTGCCATGAGCTCTAGAATACCTGGAGAAAGCTATCCGTTAGCATTCGCATTCATCTCAATGGCACTAACTCAGCTGGCACAGGACTCTCCAGATCTGTGATTTAAAATCTCCCATCTTTGCTCATAGGTGCTGCATGATCATTATTAATTTATTTAAATCTTCTATAAATTTTGAGAAACTCAATCAGAAAAAGAAAATTATATTTTCCCATATTATCATTTAATATTATGAAACTCTTATGACTCTTGTATGTCTAAACACACTGTCTGCGCTGTTATTTAAAGCAGTCATATAGTTTAAGGATTGCCTAAAAAGACTGAAATCGCATCTTGCAATAGAGATGTTAATGTCAGACATGGTGAAATTTCTGCATGAAGAACCCGTCACAACTCGAATTGTGTCAACTTTGGACCAAGCAGCAAAAATCAATAACTTGATTGATGGTGTCTACACTTCACAACAGTTGACAAATAAGTGACTTTGTTCTGTAGTAATTCTTATGCAATCTATTTGACATCTCTTTTCAAAATGAATAAATATGTTAGAAAGTTACATGATTCTGTTCTTCTCTGAACAATTTATCGGTTTCAGTAGAGCTATACTTTTTATTTGCGAGATCAATGTGATACTAATGCAATTGAAGACAGTAAGGCAACTACAACAAGATTTCTCGGTAACACTTTACAATACGGGTGCACTAATATATATTAATTCATGCTTAACTAATGCACAAATAATCATGAGTTAATGTATAACTAATGAAGAACTAAACCATTAATTAATGATTACTGCATCAGCAGCTAATAAAGAGTCTATAGATTAAGTAATACATGAATTGCTATTAATTCAATGTGTCATTGTGTATTAATTCCTTAATAACATATTTTATGAACTAAAAGTGTAAATTAATGTGTTAATTACCACAATTAGGCAAAGCTATGCACTTCAACTTCCAGTTGTCTGCTTTAATTAATCATTAGCTAATGATTTACTAAGGTATCATTATGTTATGACTTTACTTGTTGGGGCACATCATTATTAACTATTCATTTAGTAATTGTAGTAATTAGCACATGAATTTGCAGTAACAATGAAGTAATTAATAATGTATTAATGCATATTAGTGTACCTGTCATATTATCTGGAAGTTGAAATACAAGGCTTTGGCTCATTCTGGCAATTAACATATTAATTAACAATATTAGTTAAAAAAAATGAGTTATAATGGAATGAATCCACAATTACATATTTAATTAATAACAATTCATGTATGAACTAATACATTAACCTTAGTCCCTAATGTGGTAATCATTAATGAATAGCTTAAATAATCATTAGTTACACATTAATTCAGTATTATCTGTGCATTAGTTAAGCATGAATTAATGCTTATTAGTGCACACGTATTGTAAAGTGTTACCGATTTCTCAATATTATAACATGGTAAGTAATCAGAATGAAAAGGTTTCAATTTTATGAGATACTACAATAAAGTTTCTCCGGATCAGATACTTGGTCATAATTACAAGAAAAAATTCTCCGAATCAAACCCATACTGATCACTAAATATGTCATTGTTTTGACGTGCATAAACATTTTAACTTGCCCCTTCTGTGCAAAATAAAAATACATCCATGCCGCATTTTGACTTTGAAACATGCAGTGCTCATGTTTATTCAACGATGTCAATGCCAAATAGATTTTCCAAAAGGCTGTGTTGATATAGTAAACAAATGTATGTGAAACACTGTATTATAATTTGACAGCTGTCAATTATAGTTCAACCTATCCATCCTTTGTAATACAGCTGTGCCCTCACCACAGTGCAACAGTACAGAGCAACCCTCTCAAACGAGTTCCGATCAATGTTAAAGGGGTCATGGTGGTTCTAAAAAGAACTTTATTTTGTATATTTGGTTTAATGCAAAGTGTTTACATGGTTCTTGGTTTAAAAAAGTCTTTATTTTACACATACTGTACATTATTGTTGCTTCTCTAAACCCCACCTTTCTGAAACCTGTCGATTTTAACAAAGCTCACAGTTCTAAAAAGCACAGTAGTGTGCTCTTTGGCAAGGTTTTGTTTTGTTTCTCTTGTTTCTAAACTTGTCAAAAGATTCAATTCATTTATTATTTCTTGATAACAATACATTTAATTTCCTAGTAATTAACATTTACCTTTGAGTCTGGTTGCTTTCTTTCTTTAGAGTCTGTTATTCCTGCCCTTTTCTCCTGTATCCAACATGTTGATTATGTGAATCATGGTTGTTTACTTACCATCTAGACCTTAATATGTGGACTTGTTAGATGATCAACGATTTTTGCTTCACCTGTGACTGGTCAATGTTTTGACTCACAAGTGTATATTTTTTGCAATTTTTGCTGGCCCATGTTTGGATATACCGATATCTGGTATCTGATTGAAGATGCTTGAGGATGTTTGCTTCGGTTACAAACCTTTTTCATTATGTGCGTTTAGGACTACATTTAACTAATTAATCTCACATTGTGTTAATTTGTGCAGGCTTTTTTCTTACTCTGCAACACTGAGAGAGGAAGTGGCCTCAGCATCAGCATTCCTGCCATCAGACATAATGGATGTAGTAATGTGCTAATGGGAGAAAATATTGCCGGGAATAATTCATTTGCAAAAACTTAATTGCTGTATTAAGAGTGCGTGGTCCCCGCTGGCAAGTGCATTGGCCCTGATAAGAGATTTTTTCATTAAGTTCACTAGTTTACAATGCAATCAATTTAGTCAGCCTATTGTCATGTGGGTGTGGGAATGGAAAGAGGTGGCTGGAATTGCTAGAGTGGACATTGCTTATTGAGCTCACAAATTGTGGAAAGAAACAATTAAATGTAGACCCAGGATAAGAGGATGTGTTTGTTTGCTGGGTTTTACAGTATTTTTTTATTTTTTTATTTATTTTTTTTTTTTTTTTTTCCGCGAGATGTCATTGTTCGTCTGTGTCTGTATGTGCATGTACGCTGTAAGGTCCAAAAGTCTGAGATCACAGATGAAAATGCCTCTGTTTGTCATCATTTAATCAGCCGCATGTTGTTCCATACATAAATTACTTCCTTCTGGGCAACACAAAAGGTGACATTAAATACGATGTTCATGCTGCTGTTTTCCAAAGAGCTGTGAAAGGGCCCCTATTATGCTATTTTAATGTTTCCTAATGTTCCTAAAGTCTACTACAACATGTTTACATGCATCAAAGTTAAAAAAGTTGTTTAATTTCCTCATAATATACATTTGCACATTTCCAATGATTCTCAAATGACCTGTCAAATGAATCAATCCCTCTAAATCCCTCCTTTCCTCGAGCTACTCTGTTCTGATTGGCCAGTAAGCTCAGTCTGTTGTGATTGGTCTACCGTGTACAGCACGTCGAAAATAAAAACGCCAATTGCCATGACAACATCAGCTCTGTTTGTCCTGAAGCTTCCTATACTTTAAACTAAACACAGTAATGAATAATGATGTCGATTTGACCATATTAATGCGAAAAATCCGTAAATCCGAGCTAGTTCAACCCCAACCGTGATACACTACTCAGTCAGTTTAAGGAACATTATAAGATGTTGCAATTGTAATTCATCACCATCAGCATTAACAAGTGCATGTCCATCAACAAACCAATTATTTTACAAGTACTAATTTATTTACTGAGTTTTTGTCTAATCTATTGTGGTGAATACGTGGAAGCTGTATCATTAACCACGTAAATGCGTCTCTATAACACGCATCGTGTTTTATCGTGTAATTTATACGCGAAAATGAGTTTTTACGTGCATATGAGACGCAGTTTTTCACGTGCAATTGATACGCAGTTCATTTGCGTATAATACACACGCACCCCACACCACTAATTCTAGCCAAACGTATAATACACACGCACCCTACCCCACACCTAACCTTAACCTAACCAACCAATGCGTATCATATGCACGTAAAAACTCACTTTAGCGTATATATTACACGACAATACACATGCGTGCTATAAAGACGCATTTAGTGTGATCGGGTTGAGTGCATGTAATGTACATTAGCCGATGTCTAGAGTGAATAAACGGATGTAACAAAGGTTGGTACAGGGCTCAACATAAAAAATAAAAAAATTTAAAAATCCCCACTGGCCCCTGGGGCCAGTAGATCAGAGTATGCTGGCCCCTTCTATATTTTTACTGGCCCTGAAAGAAATAAGGAAATGCACTTTTCTATGAAACTATTCATTGTATACATATTGTATACAAATTAATCAGTACAGCAAAGGGAGTATGAATTAAAAGAGACATGGAGCCATGCAAAAAAAAAAATGTAACTATGAGCAGCTATTGCAGTATATATTATTTTTCCTGCAATTAACATAGTCTCGCCAACATGGAGAGAATAGCCGCGTTTCCATTAACCTTCAAATTGCTCAAATTGAATGCGCAAAACTGCACATCAGTAAATGTGCAAAAGCTGTACATCAGTAAAACTGAACATATGGAGCTTCTTAAAGATGCAAACTCCAAAATATGTTCGTTTACAATCTCACACTATATGGTAAATAGTGTTTTAAGGTCATAACATAATTGTACAAGGAACCACGTGAGAACAAGTCTTTATTAATTTATAATATGCCCCTGTAATCATATTTGTGAAAACGATTGCTGTTTTTACCTCTAGTGTTCATGCCTGTTAGAAATTGCAGTGATGTGTGGTACATATTTGTGTTTTGCAAAAAAAATATTGCCATAGGTACGTTTTTCCAATGAGCCCTGTGTTGATTTTTGCACATGACCTTGTTGCCATGTGTTCACAGCCAACTGAAGCTGGTCTTTTTCTTTGTCTGTTTTTCTTTCTGACTGTGGATTCTTGGAGTGACATTGTGCATTGTGATAACACACATTCACGTAAACAGATTCTGTTCTGTGACTTCAAGCACTTGCTTTCACTCTCTCACTGTCACAAACACAAAGAAAAGAACAGCCAGTGAGAGTAATAAACTCCCTGAGTTTCTCAAGCTGTATCTGATGAACAACGATGGTGTGTGAACACCCAGCAGTCCGAATACCTCCAACTGTCTTTCTCGATCCTAATACCGCATGCAGAGAACGTCCCACAGTCTCGACAGAGCATCAAAGGAAGCCCTTACCATATACCTTGGTTTCAGACTGGTGTCATGTTGATTGATATCATTTAATAACATATTCAGTCCCACTGATTTTAATAAATGGCTGTTTAAACAGACATCTTAGGTAGAGATTTGTCAAGGCATTTGTAATGCGAGTACTCGATCAAAAAAATGTCAAGAGAGAAGCAAAGAGGGTGAGTAAATGATGACAGAATTTTCATTTTTGGGTGAACTTTAATTGTGAAGTCCTGATAAAGTTAACTGATATGAATCTTTAAAATGGATATGTTTAATATTTTACCCAGTATATTAAGAAATACATGATAGAGGAACATGGGCATGATGTGTTAGGAAGAAGGGTTTGGATTTAGATTTCATCATTGCTGTTAAGTCAGCCTCGTTCACAATCAAATAAATACTGTATAGCACCTATTTGTGAAAATGTTTCATAGCAGTCCCTAAAATGTGCATAAAGGAACAACAGTGCCACCTGGTGGCCATGAAAAATAAAATGTCTGTATACGAAGTACACATTTGGTAGGCCAACATGACATTAAAACCAAAATCAGGGTTGTCGCCTTGGAAAAACATTTTTAATTTTAAAAGTTTAAGTTTTTTTCTGTAGTCAGAAGCAATGTGCTGTTGCTTTAAGGAACCCAGATATTAGCCAAATACACAGATCTGATGAACATATAATTTAACCAAAAACATTTGAAACAAGAACCATATAGTCAGTTCCAAAGCCCTACAGTGAAAAAATTATTTTATTCTTAAGGTGTTGCACTGAAAAAACTTAAGTGTATACATCTGGCAGCAAAAGCACACAGTATAATCTGCCCATTCGCCTCAAGGTCGAAAAATAATCAAAGAATATCTTAGTACATGTCAGGATCATTAGAGTTAAATCTAAAGAGCTAAAACTTAAAAAAAAAAAATACAAAGTACACAAAACGACACAAAATTTTAAATCTAATTCATTAACAAAATCAATCATATTATATCAGTGCTAATAAAATAACACATACATTTAACATGCCATGCTACTTTTTTGCGTGTTCACAATAGGAAACATCTTTGTTATTGACGTAACCTCGGTTCTCTCTAGAGAGTTCTCTCTCTCGAGAACACTGAAGTAAAAAATTATCCTCATTATTTTGTATTAATTTAAAACACATTTGCTGCAGTGAGCAGACCTAGGCGTGGCACCTCGCGTGCCTATTGGCTGCTCTGTGGCAACCTATCGAGGGACTGCGCATAACGTAAGAAGCAATGAGGACGCTGGCATCCTCAGTTGTCACGTCCCACGCGAATGGGTGTGGCTTATGCTTATATAAGCCAGAGCTCGATATGATGCGCCTTGGTTTTCATCGACTGAAGCGAAACCAGATGGCAGCACAAGCACAGCAGGGTTACGCAACACAACAAGTTGTGTCTGGAGAGAACCGAGGTTCTGTTAGTATCCGAGACGTTTTCTTACGAGAGTACTCGTGTTGCGTAAGTTGTAATGCATCTTAAGAAGTTGCTAAATCTACCACAACACAGGTTTAACTGATACCAGCCGACCGCCTTCCAGGGCTCCAGAGCTGTGACACAGTTTCGAGTTACATTGAAACAACCGGATGCCCATGCTCGACACGGAACCCACGTCTTTAGCCAATGCTGTAAAGGGCGCATGCAAAGCAGGCCCAAACGAACCACTGCTGAGGCTGAAGCCATGATGCCAAGAATCCTCCGAAATCTTTTGAGAGGAGTAACATCGCCTACTTTGAATGACAACGCCAGGTGCTGAATACACAGAGGACGCTGTGACGTCAGCCGCGCTGTCATTGACACCGAATCCAGGTCCATTCCCAGAAAAGAAGCTTTCTGACTGGGAGATAGGGAACTCTTTGTCCAATTGACTTTGAGACCCACAGCCTCTAAATGGCTGAGCAATAAAGCCTGTGGGTCATCAGTTCCACCTCTGACTGAGCCATAATTAACCAGTCGTCCAAATAGTTCAGTATTCGCACACCCCCTTGTAGGAGGGTGAGCGCTGCGTCCATGCTGCTCGTAAATGTACAAAGTGCTTAGGACAGGCCGAACGTGTGGAAGGACGGTGTACTGATAAGCCTGACCCACAAAAGCGAATCTTAAAGGGATACTCCACTTTTTTTTGGAAATAGGCTCATTTTACCACTCCCCCAGAGTTAAACAGTTGAGTTTTACCATTTTCGAATCCATTCAGCCGATTTTCTGATATTTAGAAGAATATCAGTAATCAGACAGTTTCTGGTCTCATTGACTTCCATGGTATATTTTTTTCCTACTATGGAAGTCAATGGGACCAGAAACTGTCTGGTTACTGATATTCTTCTAAATATCAGAAAATCGGCTGAATGGATTCGAAAACGGTAAAACCCAACTGTTTAACACTGGGGGAGTTGTAAAATGAGCCTATTTCCAAAAAAGTGGAGTATCCCTTTAAGAAAGGCCTGTGAAGGGGGCTATTAATATCTGAAAGTAAGCATCTTTCAGATCCACTGATATAAACCTCTCTTGGTTGAATTTGCGTGAGAATTTGTCTGGTTGCAATCATTTTGAACGATCGCTTCATAAGAACTCTGTTCAAAAACCTGCTTACTTGAGCGACCTGACACAGAACTCGACCCATCAACAGCCTGTCCGAAGAGCCCGGAAGGACACACAGGCGCATCACGGAAGGCGGCTTCCTTCATGTCTGACAGTGTCAGCCACGAATTTCTGTCAACAACAGCGAGGGACGCCATGTTCCTCCCGATGGCCGGGGCGGCGGAATTGGTGGCTCGCAGAGCTAGATCTGTGGTGCTTCTCAAGTCCATGAAGCTCCCAGGATCCGTGCCCGCCTCATCCAAAGAACGGAGAAGGTTGACTTGGAATATTTGCAGCACTGCCATAGTGTGGAGTGCTGAGGCTGCCTGGCCAGCGGCAGTGTAAGCGTGACTGACGAAAGTGGAAGTAGTCCGGCAGGCTTTAGAGGGCAAGGGGCAAGGTGGCCTTAGAACGCCATCCAGCAGAGGGCGGGCCTCGAGGGAGGTGCTGAGTGGTGACCAGGGAGAAAACAGCCGTTGAGTCTTTCGGGGCACAGGCTTTTTTTTTGCTGCCCGATCAAACCAGGCCGAGGTCCTCCATGGCCTTCGTAAGTTCGGTGTCGACACTGGCTCTTACCCCACTGGACTCTTGTAGAGAAGGGGTGGGTTCCGACCACTCTTCCCTCCCCGATGTGAAAATACAACAGCCGTTCACTTCGTTGTCCCCTTCAAGCTCGTCACAGACGATGGGAGTGGCCGAAGTTGGGCGCTGGCCATCTGTGAGTGAAATTGATGAAAACGAGGCACGCAGGGATTCTGCCGGCATGTACTCGACAACCGGAACCTCCTTTGGGGGCCTCTGTAAGGGGCGCTTTTTACGGCATGGCGCAGATGAGGGAGGCGGAGGCGCGGAGTCCACGTCAAAAATGGCTAATCGGGCCTGCAGGGTCGACAAAGGCATGGTGTCAAATTCAGGACAACCACCCTTGGACAGCATGTGGTCCGCAATACATAAATAAAAATGAATACAAAATTATAAGGATCATTTTTGGCTTCAGTATTCTCGAGAAAGACGTTTTCCCGTAGCATGAGCTAGCTTACGCAACACAAGAGTACTCTCATAAGAGAACCCACTGTACTTCGTGTTCACTGTAATGTTCAATAAGATTTTAGAGTCTCAGCTGTAAATAAAGCATTTATGAAAGATTGCCCAATATATAAAACAAGATGTGAGATTATAAAGACTTTCTTTACACCTGAGACTCCAAAATCTTGTTAAACATTTGCATTTATCCAAAGCTTGCCTGCAGGCTGATCCAGACTGTAGAAACTAGCAGAGAGATAATCTGATCTTCATCTGATGAGACCCCTGAACATCACACCATTCTCTCTCGCTCGCTCGCTTCAATACAGAGAAGCATCTCTCATAGTCTCAAAGCAATAAAGATTTCTGCTAACTTTTCTGTTTTAATAAGGCACATCTCTGTCGTCAAGACTCTTCAGACATTAGGGGCGGAAACAGCACATTAAATAAGGGTTTCATTGATTGCATCATTTTTATTATGGGCCCCAAAAAAAGATTTTCTTTTGAGAATAAAATGCTTGTTAGCTGCCAACCCGCACAGCTTTATTCCCAGTGTCTGCGTAAATCATCTCAATGAAGCAGATATTTCTTTGGCATGAACAGCAGCCATTGGAGACGTTTTGAATGTTTGCACATGGCAGTAAAAAGAAAATGATGTGTCTCGCTGTGCTAAGGGTGGATAGAGAGGAACGTGATTAAATCAGATTTATAGACAAATCAAGCTAGTCCCACTGAGGGATTTAAAAGTGTCCTGCTGAGGGGACATTTACAGGATCGTTTCAACCTGATATACATACTTTCATGCCAATGACAAACTTGGATGACTGACTGACTTAAATATTTTGCTATTTACATTTTCAACATTCTTTAGTATAATGTCAAAAATGTATACACATACACATTTTTAGCTGAACTGTCACACAATGAAATTTGCAAAACCTCATACATTTGCAAAACGGTACCTATGGCTGTACCTTTAACCTTCCCAGTTTCATTTCCACCCACCCTTACTATCACCCTTCTATTATTACGAATCACATCTTTATTTAATCAGTTTAAATTAAAAACAGAAACAATCTTTAAAAAAACACTTAACTCGCCCACAGCGACGTTTCACACAGTTTCACACCGTTCCTTGAAGGTAAATGTGAGCGGTGTAGTCGTGGTGTGTCGTTACTACCGCGGGTGAGTACCGCCGTCTTGTTGTAACAGGAACCGAGCACTCGTCCATCGTCTTTTGTGCTTCATTTAAACATTTTTTCCACCCCCAGTCTCTCAATACATAGCTCCCGCCCCTGTGTTTCTCATTTCTCAATCAATCTCATTAGTTGCCAAGACAATACCAAGAAACGCAACACACATTACACTACTAGGTCATAGTCCAGTGTCCACCCAGGTTGATGTCGCTCTAATATTGAGCATTGCAACTTTGGCTGATGTATCACCACCGTAGAGCCATCCTGCAGTCAGCCCAGGTCCTTTTGTTTTATATTCGCCTCCTGAACAGGCTGTTGTTCAGGACCAGCAGCCACTGATGCTGACCCTTCCTTTGGACTTAACAAATTACGAGGGAACACAGGTGCCCTTTGATGGGAGGTGGTGGGGGTGGTGATGGCACAGTGGATAAGAAACATGCCTTTGCTGTGAGAGACCCGGGTTCGGATCCACTGTGGGACACCAATGTGTCCCTGTCAAGACACTTAACCCCTAGTTGCTCCAGAGGCGTGCAACCTCTGACATACAGTATATACCAATTGTACGCCGCTTTGGATAAAAGCGTCAGTTAAATGACTAAATGTAAATGATGAACCCAACTGCTGTCCAAATGCACCACTATCTTTTCCCACTACACGGTACCGCTTTGCATCCCCTGTATTAATCTGATGCAAGGTCAGGTGGGTTCACCTTAAATCATGATCCCCAGTGCTAAACACTGAAGCATTCCCCAACAACTCACGGATGGCCAGTGTTTCAACCATAGACAGCCCTAAACATTTGATCTAACCCCAGCTGCATTAAGCGAGCATCCACAGACCACCCTACGGGCACCTCTAACTCATTCTGTTGGCTGAAAGCCACTGCTCCAGGACCAACTATCAGTAGACAAGGTCCCAATCTTCATCCCTTGCCTATGGGTGAGAGGATTATCAGTTACATTAATCACTCTAACAGGAATAACCTCTTGCCCCACATTATAACGACGCAAACCACTAAAAGGTCACAGTGTTTTGATGAAGAGGAGAAGGATTCCACCATCCTAGCTATCTGTCCTGCAAGGAGCCCTTCTACTACCCTGCAGAAATAATAGCTTTATTACGCGGCTACACTATGGAGTCTATTTGAACAATGACCGCCTTAGGTTCAGGCTGACAGGCATCCCCTGATGAAATTATGGGGAACTTCCTACCCATGCCATGACTGAACAGCACTTCAGCAGAAAATCCATCCCCAACAAAATTTCAAGGGTAGATATGTCAGCTACAAGAAGTTAATTTGTTAACGCTAGGGATCAAACTGATAAATAGGTTACCAATGGCCTACAATGTACATTGTGCCGTCATAAGCTGCAGTCGCAGTAACAAAAGGGAAAATCAGCTAGTAAACAATGTCACGTAGGCCTAACTCAGAAAAGCCCTTCTTGATAGTCAGCAAGAGTGCCCTCGCTACCAAGTGGACAGGTGTGAGAATTACAGTTACAAGTTACAATCAGATCACTTGGTGTAAGGACGGCTGTCAGATTTTTCTGTCAGTGCTAAAAAAAAAAATCCATCAATGACGGAAAATTTTAGGTTAACTGCTCAGGAGATAGGAAGTGAAGCTAACATTGGATTCAGGCGTGTCTTGATGAATTCTTACCCTGGAATACATCTTCAGAAGACAGCATATTTAAGATTATGCTCAGGGCTGTGACATTTCTGAAACAGGCTCGAAGAGGTTGACCAATCACAAGACAATGATCCAGCTGACCAATCAGACCACATTGCACTTTTCAGGAGTGGCTTCATAAACACTTGAACAAAACAGAGTGTTACTGACAGACTTGGAAGAGGCGTGCTGCAGTAAGGTAAAGTAAGTGGGAAAAAAAAGTTTATAGTAAAGTACAAAAACGAAATCAAGGCTTTGTAAAAGGGTGTAATAGGTCCTCTGTTGACAATGGATCCAAAACTGTTTGGTCACCAACGCTCTTCAAAATATTTTCTATATTCCACAGAAGAAACAAAGTCATGTATGGTACAACACAAGAATAAATGAGTAAATTATGACATAATTTTTATTTTCATTTTTAAGATTGATTGATAGACTTCTTTTATTAAATGGGGCGACACATTCTGTGCAAAGAGCTGTTTTTGACAGGTTCTTTACTTTTACTTTCCCTCTCCTGCCACATTCTCTCTGGATGCTTTAGTGAATGTTAAAAATACCCTTTTAAGCGCTTAATGAGATCCTTTGGGAATCTATAAGAGCAGAAAATTCTTCCTCACTAAAGATCTGTTTTGTTAAAATGATCATGTTTAATTCGTCCTTCCTAAAGCATCTCTTTTCACAAACTGCCTTTAATCGATAGCAACTAATTAAATCTTACGGGGGACATTCTGTTGAAACGAAAAAGAATCGTGGTGATTGTTATGTGCAGACACAGAGATTCTCTGTGCTGGGTTTAAACAGTATTTATTCCAGTAATTGTGACAATATTTAACTGTGCATGCTCTTTCAGATCCTTTCACAGCTGTTATATCACACATAGCACACACAAAGAGAAGTTGCTTAACGTCTCAAATTCCTTAGCTTTACAGAACTGAAAGTCTGAGGGGTATCTGTGAAAGGAAATAAACTTAAAATAAATAAATAAATAAACTCCTGTTTTTATGGGCGTCTCGCACTGAAGACTTGGAAATAAACGCTCACTGCTATGAGTGGAGAACAGTTTGCATATTATAATGAGTTTCAACTCACATCGTTGGTGTGGGGGAAATTGTTTTGAAAACGTCCAAATGTTGTAAAATGGCAACCGGAACGATTTGCCAATACATGTTCGACCCAGAGTCCGTGTGTTGCACAATTCCTGTCAAATCCAATATAGTCAGCACAGCAGCGTCCTTTAAACTTAGGCTATGTTTACACGGAAACGATTCTGAAGAGAAAACGCAAAAGTGGCGTTGCGTCATCACTTTTTATTCTGCGTTTAGACGAGCATTTTGTGTGGGAAATCCGCTTGCAAATGGTGACGCAAAAGTGTGTGAAATTCAATGTAGTATGCACTTCAGGCGGCTAGGAGCGCATACTACAACAACACTAAGTCCACGCGTCTGCGTACAATCTTCACTGTCAAGCAGATTTTTGCGTTTCTACCGTTTACACGGGAACGCGGCGGTGGAGCGTTTTTAAGATTTCCACTCTGGAGGGTGGTTTCACTTTTTTGCGTTTTTAAGCCTCAAAAACGCCGTCGCTGTGTAAACGAAAGGCACATCTGATAGAATATTTTTACGTTTTCACCCGCGAGCGTTCTCGTGTAAACAGGGCCTTAATAGGTCTGCAAATCCAGTCTTGTTAACGAAACAATCCTCGGTGAAATGAAGCGAACAGACGGACAATGTTTTACCCTCATCTGCTGGAACGTCATTAAAAATAAAGTTTTGCAATCCTATTGGAATCCAGAGGAATCTTATGCAGCGACTGTTCTTCCACAACCAGGCACTGCACAATATTTTGTATTGCTCGGTTACTCGATCCGGTTTGTCACCATGAGGTAGGTCTAGGTTATTTAGCTATGCGTATTATGCGTGAATCGGTGGGCGGGGCTAAACCGGACTGTAGAAATTGGGTAGTAAAAATGGCAAGCCATGTAATAGTTCAATATTGTAAACCTAGTAAAAAGACTATGCAAAAATACTCCAAATGATGTCAGACATTTACAGGTGAGTTTTTTTTTTCTGAATGTTTGTTTATAAGGCTCCTTTCATTTATAATCCATGCTGCTCTAATATATATTGTGACTGTGTTGGTTTATGTGTGTGTGGAAGTGTTTAAATATGTTTGCTGTAGATCTTGACATTCAAGCTGACATTTTGGGAATTTTTATTTCCAGTGACATTTTCTAAAAGACGTGCTGAGGGTATATTGTTGAATGTTGAGCATCCATATGCACAGATTCACATTTACATCACTAACAAAATGATTCCTGCAACATTCTGACAATTGGTAAATCATCTCTAGCTACCCAAAGTCATCTCTTTTTTCCCCCATGCTATAATGCTTAAACATTTTTTTTGGGGGGCAAACTGTGGCAGTTGAAAAACGTACCAAACACAATGTTATCTCACCATGCCTTTTTTCAAACACATACTCACAGCATTCCAAATTATTTTGACTGTCAGAGCAGAAACCAAAGCAGCTTTTCCATCGTTTCCAGTCGTGTTCATATGTAAATTGCGTGAGGTTATTTTGTCCTTTAGATCGAAACATATGAAAAAGCCCATATATTTACCCTCCTATAGACCCTCCCCTTGAAGAAATCAGGAAATCTCCCCTATTGCGGTCTTCAACCCGATACATTCTATTGACTCCCATTCATTTTGGCGTCACTTTATGAATGACTTTACATCTGAGGTGTCCAAAGACTCCATTTGTCCATTAGCCTACTTATATCTAAAGAAACACGACAATGTATAAAAGGCTCTATTACCTTGTATCTTACATTATGGCCCCATAGAAGCAGTTTTTGTAAAAATATGCTAACAACTGCGTCATAAAGAATTGACTCTCCATCGCACAGTAATTACCGTATAGACAGGAGAAGCTCGCAGCAAATCAGGGGGACGTGGAGGCATAAAATCCGAATAAAGTCAAGGGAGAAGCCCATAGAGAGTCATAAAGTTGATTCTGCTGCTAGCTCATGGACAGCTAATACTCACTCTCTCCATCTCTGTGAGATTCAGAAGGGAATTATTCAGATTTCACCTGGCACAGCTACTAGAAGACATAGGTTGCTCATGACAAGCTCAGTTTGAGCCTGAGCAGTACGCCTGGCAATCAGCTTTTAACAGGCTTCAATTTGCTCTGTTGAAATCAATGGGGTCGCTGTGTCCATTTCTTTTACTGCCTATGTGTTCGATGCGCCATACAGACTGAGCTGTTTGGCCAATCAGAGCAGAGTAGCTCGAGGAAAGGAGGGATTTAGAGGGATTAATTCATTTGACGAGTCGTTTGAGAATCATTGAACATGTGATGATGTGTAAATGTATATTATGAGGAAATTAAACAGTTTTTTTTAATTAAACATGTGGTAGGAGACTCCACAACAACATTAGGAAACTTAAAAATAGCATAATGGGCTATATGCACGCATAAGTTCCGCATTTGACGCAAGGATGCTCGTCCATTTCCGGTTGTGGGGATTTAAGCGGAGGAGAACCGAGGAAAACGGGATTATGGAGTCTTCAAAATTTACTTTGAAACGAAATGTACATATGTTTAGATGTAATTTTATATATAGTTATGTTTATTTAATATAATTTTAAAAAGAAGCATAAACACAACGAGGGGTGTCTGTTTTGTCTGTTTTTGTGACTATACGTTTCTTTTTTATAACCATGGAGTATAAAATTCAATATAAATTCTCGGTATTGCATTGGACTCTATGATCGGCGGAAGTTATATAGCATCCTTAATCCTTCACCGGAAGTGCATAGAGCCCATTGGGGCCCTTTAACACCAGATTTAAACAGGCCGGGTATACATTTGCCATCTTTTAATGCTCACTTATAGTTAATCATTAAAAACACTACTTATTTAATAACACTGTAATGTAATCTCTAAACAAATACACATTTTTCATGCTATACTGTACATTGTAATGTTGTGAATGATAAATTCACTGTGGCATTTAAAATAGGTTTTAGTTTTTAGCATTTTACTTCTCATTTATTAAGACAAAGTATATAATTTTAATATCGACCATTTATTATATCAGCCACAACATTAAAATAATTATTGGCATTTCAGTACCAACATTTTTATATTGGTTCATCACTTGCACGTGACATAAGAAATGTCAGTGGTCTGCATCTTCTAAGAGCTTTGTTGCACAACAACAGTTTCGTAAGACTTGTAGCGAAGTTAATGCAGGATAAAATTGTTTGGTTTTTTTTGCTGATGTTAAAAAATGTCATATGACAAACAATTTCTCAACTCCATCATGTTACCAGCTAACTCAACCTTAAAGAGATAGTTTACCCAAAAATGAAAATTCTTTCATCATTCACTCACCCTCATGTTGTTCCAAACCTCTATGTGTTTATTTGTTCTGTTATACACAAAGGAAGATATTTGGAAGAATGTTTTAATGAAACAGATCTCAATCCCCATTGACGTCCATAGTAGGAAAAAATACATCCTATGGTAGTCAATGGGGATTGAGATCTGTTTGATTAAAACATTCTTCCAAATATCTTGGATATTTGGATATTCCAAATATTATCTAATGTCAGTGGTCTGCATCCTAATTCTGAGAGCTTGCACAACAACAGTTTCGTAAGACGTAGCGAAGTTAATGCAGGATATTTTTTTTTTTTTTTTTTTTGCTGATGTTAAAAAATATCATATGACAAACAATTTCTCAACTCCATCATGTGACCAGCTAACTCAACCTCAAAATCTGTATGACTTTTTTTCATGGGCTTCACATTGGAGTCTTCTCATCTTCTCACTCGTACTTCATCATGGTCAAACACCGCATAGTGGTTCTCCTCACGTTTCTGTCTTTGATCAAAGCGGGCGTCTCTGAGACACTCCCTGGATCCTGCAGGATCGTGTGTGACCCTTCCTCAGATCGTTCACATGACCGGAGCAATGGGTTTGTCTTCCCTCTCACCTCATCTGGAGCAGGACCTCCTGGTCCAGCTGGACCTCCAGGTAAAGCGGGTCCGCCTGGCCCACCTGGACCCTCAGCTATAGGTTCCTCAAGTAAGGGAGGTGTAGCGTTCAGTGCTGCGCTGCAGGAAGCCTTCAGCAAGAATGATGTGCTAAAGTTTAATGATGTGATAACTAATCTGGGAGGCGGTTATGACTCGTCTACAGGAGCGTTCACCTGTAAAACAGCCGGAGTATACTACTTCAACTTTCACATTATGAAGTCTGGACAAAACCTACTAGTGGACTTGGTTCTCAATGACCAAACGGTGAGATTATCTTATCAACATTATGCTTTTTGCAGTGACCTTAACAAAGGTTACCAAAGAATGATGAAATATAAGTAATATAAAGGCTGCTCTATATTTTCATGCATAAACGATTAAATGAATAAATAAATAAATACATATATGCATACTTAACATATAAAGGATTGTATAATTACAAAAAACAATAAAATAATTATAAAATACTGTTGAAATTTGGGGTCAGTAATGTTTTTGAACCCCGGCTGAATTTATTTGATAAAAACATATAATATTTTACAGTAACAAATATTTTGAAATATTATTACTTTCAAATAGCTGTTTTCTATTTTCATACATTTTGAAATGTAATTTACTACTGTGATGGTAAAAACGATTTTTCAGCATCATTACTCTTAGTTTTCAGTGTCACATGATCCTTTAGAAATCATTTTAATATGCTGTTTTGATGCTCAAGAAACATTTCTTATAATCAATGTAGTTGTGCTGCTTTTTTGCAGAAACTGATACAATTTTTTTTTTCAGGATTCTCTAATGAATTCAACGTTTAAAAGAATGGCAATTTTTTTAACAAATGTATTTTGGAATTTTGTAACAATGTAAATGTATTTGCAGTCACTTTAATGCATTCTTGCTAAATACAAATACATTAATTATATATATTTTATTAATTATGCCAATGTAGGACAAATCCAAAGCAAGGTTTTAAAATGTCTGGGAAATCTTATTTATATTGTTATTTTGAAATATGAAATATATTGAAATAATGTTTGAAAATGTTTAGCTTCAGGTTTATACATCAAATCAATTCAAATTATTTTTTATAATTTTTAAATGAGCATAAATATGTATCAATTTGTTTCTGATAAAAAGGAGCTTGACTTCAGACCAGAATGAAAAACATTAAAAATCAAAAATTTGGTCAATACTGTATTTTAACTAACCATAAGAAATTTGAAGGTAAGTTCGAAAGCCTATTTATATTAGTTTATATATATATTAAACTAAAATTTCTGCTGGCCCTCTAGCACCCCCTTGGGGTTACTGGACCCTGTTTGAAAACACGTGCCTTGTTGCTTTTGTAAACAACTGCTACACAATAAAATATTAAGGACACACTTTTTGTGCAGTCAGTGTAATAAATCTGCTAATTTCCGGGGTTGTGTGTTCCAGATTGTGGCGAGTGCAGCGGCAGTGGATGTCCTGCATACAGATACTGCAAGCAACAGTGCAGTACTGCAGCTGAAAGCTGGAGATCGGGTGTATGTTCGCCTGAATAAGAGTGAAGTAGGCAAAAGGGACTCACAAAACCGCTTCAGTTCCTTCTCTGGTTACCTGCTGTATGAAATCTGAGACTAACATCCTTTCTGCTTAAACTCTCTGTGAGCTTAAAGGAAGCCTCTTTGCATTCAGACTGTGTTTCCTTGAATAAAGAATGAACTTGGCAATTTGCCTGACTCAGATTCTTCATTGAATGCCGAATCAATTCTTCCATTTTCTAAGGCCGAAACCTTGGCGAGATACTTCACATGGCACTGGCATTGATATAAGGCTTGGACTTCAGGGACACTGAGGATGATATAGTAACAACAGACATTCGCACTCAACAACACCACCTCAGTCACACCGTGTGTTAACAGCCCTGTCTCGCACAAAGCAAAAGGCTTCAGATCAGAGAGCTGTGGGAGAAAATCCAATCCTGGATAATTGATCTCACTTAACCTAGCAGAAGTGAGAGGAAAAATCGGAACTGTAAGATATAAGCTTGCAATTAAAAGGTAATTGCGACCTTTTTTCGTATATCTTACTATGCAGAGAAAAACGTTATATAAACTTCCAATTCTGACTTTTTACTCTGAATTGTGAGGTATAAACATTCAATTGAGAGTTATAAAGTCCAAATTGAGATTTAAAATCACAGTTGCAAGAAAAAAAAAGGCAGATTTGAAGTCACAATTTTCACTATTTTTTTAAGTATTTTGTATTCCATGGCAGAATCGTTCCTCTATAGGGATCTCACAGTCACGTGACCCCTTGCCACATGTCAGCCATTTTGAAGGAATAAAACCGTCAGCTACATAGTGGCAGATCTATTATTAGGGGTGGGCCATATTATAAATATTAGTATAATTATTTTTATAATTAGCCTAAATATTGCAATACTTTGCGCTACAGTATTGATATAGTATCGTGGGCAAAATGTCTCGATAAAGAACAGAATCGATTTTTTTTTAAAAAAGTAAACAAAAAGTAAAAAGTAAAAAAAGTATACGAAAGCAGGTACAGGTACAACTTTAACACTGTGGAAAACCACACAAAGGCGAGCTGAAGATGAGTCGAGTCGACCTGGTACTGTGTAATAGAAAAAAGCCATATTTGTCCAGGTGAATCAGCTGACCGCAGAACAGCTTGTTGCTTTTCACTTTCTCATGCTGCCTCACTTGAACTATAGCTAAATCCAACTTTGGGTTGAGCTGAAGTTTTTCAGACAATTTAGCATCACGTATTGCGACAACAATTCAATCTCGTAAAACTCCATATTTACAATGTTTGCCTAACTTTTGCACTGCGGTGATGAAGTTTTCTGCAGATACGCCGCCGTCTTGACATTGTTTATTGAACTTTGCTTGTTCATAAATAACAAAAATTTGTATAAATATATAATAAAGTACATAAATAATATGTACTTCTACAAAATGCTCATCAAAGGCTATTATATTATTTATTTACATTTTATTTATTTAAGGGCTGTCAAAACGATTAATCGCGATTAATCGCATCCAAAATAAAAGTTTGTGTTTACATAATATATGTGGGTGCACTGTGTATAATTATTTTGTATATATATAAAAAACACATGCATGTATATTTAAGAAAAAAAATATTATATATATATAACATGTTTATATTTATATATAATATAAATTATATATTTCTATGTATAAACAGAATATACATGAAAATATTTCTTAAATATAAACAAGCATGTGTGTGTGTGTGTTTATATATAAATATCTAAAATAATTATACACAAAGCCCCCACATATGTAAACACAAACTTTTATTTTGCATGCGATTAATCGTGATTAATCGTTTTGACAGCCCTATTTAATATACAATTAATACATTTAATTTGTACAGAACTATTTTCATAGGTGCCACAACAAAAATATTATTTTAATAAACTGTGTATTATGTGTGTATATAATAGTAAGAATGGAAAATAATAGACCAGACATATGATAACAGAAAATGTTTAAATTTAGCCTATTTATAAATTAATGTATATGTGACACAAAAGTGGATTTTTTCATCTACCAGTCCTCGTGGCAGGTGAGCCAAAAAGTTTATTTCGGAACCTCACAGCACACAAGAGCATGGCACAGCGGCCAAAAACACATGCACACAAGCATGGCACAGCGGCCAAAACACACGCACATGAGCATAGCGCAGCGGCCAAAACACACGCACAGGAGCCTATAGGCCTACCTTATTAAATCAGCAGCCGTTGCATCAGCGCACTCATCTCCGCTATGATGTCATCCGTGTCCAAAGAAACCAGTCTCTTTTTCGATTGTCATCAACATAGGCTTCAAGATGCTCCAGTGACGCTGTCCTCCTTAATCGATTCTTGATGGATTTTGACGTGGAAAAGCTTCGCTCACATGCAACTTGTGTTATGAGTTAACAGAAACTTGTATCCAAGTCCGATTAGATGGTAGGAGTCAGTGAGCAGGACAGGTTATACCTTTGTATGACATAGGCTAATAACAACAGATGGGACATTTTCTGCAATATTGGCAAGTTTTGTTCACAACATCCCATTCTTCATCTGGATCTGCTCAACAGCTCCATCATCCTCAGTAGCCTACTCATCTTGGTCAAATACTCGCACAGACACCTTCAGCTTGTCCCAGTGCGTAGCCAGGCTTTTTCAGATTGTCTTGTGTGCTTGTGACAAAGCGATGGGCCGTGAGCAAATCCATTCCACTAGTTTGCAAATACTTGGAAAGTGGAGTTGTTTGTTGGAAAATGCGTAAAGACGTCTGGGCTGTGATGATGGTTTGGTATTTCAGCAGAGCCACCGTCGGCATTCGCACGCACAGTCGGCTTCATGTTGTCTTTCTCGCTCAGTGCTTTAAGTGTAACAACAAGATCAATGTAAAGACATCCTTCTGGATCCCCAAACTTCCCAAATACTTTTGTAAGCTCAGCTTCTTTGACCCATCGGGTTTCAACCCTGATTCGGCGAAGCACTGCACCTGTTAGCCGCAGTCACGTGACGTGGGTGTTTTAAATCACGCTATGTTTGGATCAGTGCGCATCGGGGATCTCGCAAAACTCTCTCACGTCAGGTCAGCCATCCCTAAAAATATCCCGTATTTTTACGCCTGTGTTCAGAACATGCAACTATCTGTGTCTCGGCCCACAACAATAGAAAATCACACCGGCCCTTCTGGCATGTGCCAGAATTGCCAGATGACCAATCCGGGTCTGGTGTACAGTGTGTATAGGGTGGCAACTGCTGTGTGATGAGTGGATAGATGTACGGCACTGATGATATGATGTTGGTATGTTTTTTATTATATGTTTATGTTTTATAGTGATGTTTTTATAGGTCTGGTGAAACCAAGCCTTCCAAAGAAGAGAAATTAATATTTTCAATATGAAATAAAAAGTGAGACATGGCTTGATTTCTTTTATTATTCATTTGTCGGGACCAAAACAACATTCTGCTGGGTGAGGAGCCTACATGTTACAAGCTTCACATATTAGAAAAATAGCTCCGATAATATAAAAACTCATTTTTATTAGCTGGTTGTCAAGGTTGTTTCAGATCAACACCTGCAAGTAACCACTAGATGTCACAGTGGAGAGAGGTGTCGGATTGATTCGATTTGATTCATATTTAACACATTCATTTCATTGTATAATTTTTGCAATTGTAATTCCTGTGTAACTAGTGTAACCCTTTGCCAACTTTGTTCAGCCTTAAACAATTGTAACTTTGCCTTTTCATGGTATGTGTTTCCGTGCTGCCTTAGCAGCGTAAAGACAGCATTAGACAATAATAAAATGTCTGTAATGAATTTTATTCAAATATTTACAAAGAACATCCCTTTAATAAATCTACAATCAGAACAACCCTCTAAATATATATGTTGTTTACCACAAATACAAAAAAAAATCTTAATGTGCTTTCAGAACAAAACTGAAATTTCAAAGAGCTAAAAAAAGAAGGTACTTCTAGGTGTAGTTTTTTTTCTTTCTTTCTTTTTTAACCAATTACATCTTCATTCAAAGTATAAAGTGACTTACATTCAACATATTTGGTTTCTTTTCTTTGAAATTCAAAATAATCGCCTAAGCAGGATGTAAAAAATAACACAAAAACTCCAGTAATACATTATGGCCTAAGGATGAGTTTAGCGTCCAGAGATGATGTCAGTTGTCAGTGCTTTTGGGGCTGAAGAGCGCTTGAAATTCCATACGTTGCCCCCCAAAAAAAAGTTTATAAGCACACTTCATCATGGTCTCGTAAATATACTCAGGTAATACTTCACACGGCTGAGAATTGCAATTGATCAGGTAGACAATAATGTCTCTTTCTGTATACTAATATTTAAACAGTCCCTCATATCTCTGAGGAAGAAGATTGCAAAGCAGAGCAAAATGTAGCAAACAATAATAGAAAAGCTTATTTGCATCATTTACACACACAAAAACTTTACAGACACACTAATTAATCCAGCAGAAATACATGAACTGCGATGGTAATTCTCTAAATCAGTATTTTTTCCAGTAAAAAATAACCAATACTCAAAACAAATGTACTTGAGTAGCAAAATTCTCTAAAAAATAGACTTATTTTAGACAATATATCTTATGGAGTCAAACACAATTTTTTTGTTCATACTCATATTTAATGGGATTTAGACATAATATTCAGAAAATGTTGTCTCAAGTAAAATTCATCTTGTTTTGAGTATGTTTACATATTATAGTGGGAAATGAGATAAAAATACAGATTAAGACCATGATTTTTTTTGCAGTCTGCTTCGACGGCTCCTTGCAAACAGCATACAGCGCTCTCTCTCGTCTCAGTCACCTCGTTTTAGTTTCCGCTTTTATTTTGTCGTGTAGCAGACGTCCGCCAGTGGTCTGAATTTGGGGCCGAGAGTGCCCAAAAAGTCCAGTGATTCCGGTTCACCCAAGTTGCTACAACATCCTATAGAGCCTGCAGGAGAGCCCGCCCCCTCATTACCATAAGTCTTCAGAAGGTCGTCCGCGTACCTCCCGTCCTCCTCCCCTCCAAAGTAAGACAGTTTCTGTCACAAAACAAGGGTCAAAATTAGGGTCACATAAAAACATCTTCAATGGGGCATGAAAATGTAAAATATGACTTCAGTGTTTTAATGAATGTGTAAATAACATTACTTTGCAAGTCAGGTTATATTACTAGGGCTGCCCCCATAACAGTCGATCAAATGTTAAATTCGGTTGGCTGCAGAAAAAAAGTCATGTAGTCCATGATGGACTGATTATTAACACGGTCGGCTCTATGTGGTAATTATGTTGGGAAGGAAATCCAAACATTTGCCTATCATACATTGACTTAAAACGTGGCTTACTATTTAAAACATCCAAGTAGTGGCTTAATGTTAGCCACTTTAAGTGGCCGCTCGCTCTAACGTTATATACAATATAAGGTGCATTACATCCAAGTGTTTATGTGGTGTGTAGAAGAAATTAGTAAGCTTACTGCATAATGATTAAAGGGATTGTTCACCCAAAAATGACAAAATATGATCCCATAATTTACTCACCATCCTAGTTGTATATGACTTTCTTCTTTTAGCCAAACAGTTATATTAAAAAAATATTCTGGCTCTTCCAAGCTTTCAAATGGGAGTGAATGGTAACAAAAGCTCAAAGAAGCTTCACAAGAAAATTGAAGAAAAATATCCATATTTGTAACTTTATAAACTGTAATCACACCATTCACTCCCATTATAGCTTGGGAGAACCAGGGTATTTTGTATATAACTCAGATTGTGTTTGGCTGAAAGAAGAAAGTCATATACACCAAGGTTGGGTATCGAGAATCGAGTATCGATTGGAACCGGGACTAACTTTTCGTTTTTCTCGGAATCGTTCAAAAGTTAAAATTTCGATTCCTAGTTTCGATATTCACTCTCCGCCGACCAGAAGAAGAATCCGCTGAACAACACCAATGAAGAAGCATCTACCGGAAGTGTTGGCACAACCGCGCGAGTCGAACATGAGTAGCTTGCGTCAGCGGTCCAAAGTGTGGCTTCACTTTTCTAAAAATAACAAAATCTCGACAAAATGCTAAATTTGTGACAAAAGGAGTATTTCCCTTTAGAAAGGAGTATTTCCTTCAGAAAGATCATTGGTTAGCAAGGTTAGCTAAACTTTTTTGACCCTGCCTCTTAAAAGAATCGGAATCGAGAATCGTTGGGGACCGGAATCGAAACAAGGAATCGGAATTGGAATCAGAATCGTTCAAATTCAAACGATACACAACCCTACAAGAGGGTGAGTAAATTATGAGATAATTGTCATCTTTTGGGTGAACTAACTCTTTAACTTAATGTCCATTTCTATCTAAAGGTGCATCCACTCTACTGCAGTCAGCAGCACTTCATGTTTGCAGCCAACCCGGACTCAGAAAACACTAGTTCATTGATACATTCTAAAAATGTTTAGAAATTCTCCTTTCTAACATTCATAATCATTGCGGCAAACTTTATGTATGCGCTAGATCTTAATTTATATTTTAAAGGCTCAGTAATATGGTTTAGGTTTTCTCTGTAATGTAGAACAATGTTAGCAATGTTACTTATAACATTTTTCCTGAAATCGTTAGTCAGGGGTAGCCCTAATAATTACTATGTTAAGATTTGTATTAAACATCTGTACAGATGTTGGTGAAATTTTTTCCATATATTATTGTTAAGTTGATTGAAAATGTCATGTAAGTTTAGCTCACTCTGTCCAAGTAGCGGCCATTAGTATTCCATGTGTCGAGAGCACTCGAATTTGAGAATTTCTGGAAATTTCCGGCGTTGCCATACAGGTTGCTGTAGCGTCCGGATGTGTAGTAATTTTCTTTCCCAAAATCTTGAGTGGTGGTGTTGTACACGCCGCCTCCCTGGAAAAACTGCTGCCCGATATTTCCTGCAGATGAAGTCACGTTTTTACTGACCATGGCGCCACTCTGGAGCGACCCGTCCATTGCATCTGTCCCAGGAATTATCATCAAGGCTCCATCCTTCTAAAGAGAGAAAAGCATTCACACAAATATGGTTAAAGTCTCTTTGTGGTTTCTCTGGTTACCATTTAAAAGGAGGTGTTTTTCTTACCACTTCTTCACCAGGAGCCTCAGTGTTGGATTTCAGCAGCATTCCTCCAGTTCCAGTATCATCATTGATGTACAGCTTGTCTCTCTTAGTACTGCATATGAAGATAAGTAACAGACCTGATACGGCAAGAAAAAAAACAGAGGGCAGTGAGATAAAGAGTCAGATCTGACTGCATTACAATTCTGAACATTGTTTTTATTTTAGCCTGAAGCCAAAAGGTCATCAATTTTGAAAAAAATCAAGACAGAAAACCAAGAAATTCTGAAATCCATGATAAAATTCCACTTCAGCGTTTTCATACATACATATACACACACAGGAGTATGGGGGTATTTTAATTATCAAAGAATCCTGAAAAAAAATGTATCACAGTTTCCACAAAAATGTTAACTGTTTTAAGCAAAGATATTAATGATAAACATTTCTTGAGCAGTAAATCAGCATATTGGAATGACTTCTGCAGGATCACGTGACACTGAAGACTGGAGTAGCTGCTGAAAATTCAGCATTGCAATATCAGGAATAAATGGCATTTTCAAGTAAATGATCAAATAATTGTTACTGTATTTTAACGCAGCCTTAAAGGGTTAGATATTTTAGATTTAGTCCGAGAGCTTTCTGTCCCTCCATTGAAAATGTATGTACGGTAAACTGTCCTTGTCCAGAAAGGAAATACAGACATCGTCAAAGTAGTCCATGTGACATCAGTGGATTAGTTAGAATGTTTTGAAGCATCAAAAATACATTTCGGTCCAAAAATAAATTCATTAATGACTTTATTCAGCATTGTATTGTCTTCCAATTCTGTTGTCAAGCCGTGTTCAGTGACTCTGATGACGTAAGACGCTGCTGACATCTTGTATTTGTATTTTTTATTTGAAATGTATTTTCGATGCTCCAAAACATTATAATTTAACCCACTGATGTCACATGGACTACTATTTCCTTTCTGGACAAGGACAGTATACCGTACATACATTTTCAATGGAGGGACAGAAAACTCTCGGACTAAATCTAAAATATCTTAAATTGTGTTTTGAAGATGAACGGAGGTCTTACAGGCTTGGAACGAGTCATTAATGACATACTTTTCATTTTTGAGTGAACTAACCCTTTAAATAAGCCTTTCTTTCAAAAAACATTACAAAACTTACCTAAAAATGTGTCTATATATTAATATACGTTTAGGTCCCACTTTATATCAAGTGGCTTTAAGTACTATGTACTTACATTTAAAAATAAGTACAACGTATTATTGTTCTCTTTGAGATGAGCTATTGAGATGGGATACGGGTAGGGTTAGGGACAGGTGTGGTGGTATGGGTAGGTTTAAGGGTAGGTTAAGGTGTAAGGGATGGGTCAGCTGTGTAATTACAGATGTAATTACATAAATTAACTACAGCAGTAATTACATGCTGGTATTTTTAAAATATAAGTACAATGTAATAACATGTATGTACACAATAAGTCCATTGTATCAAATTATTCATTTCAATGTAAGTACATGGTACTTAAAACCACTTAATATAAAGTGGGACCTAAGTTTATGTAAATGTATGCAAATATACTGCATGTGTATGCAATATATCTATGGTGGTCATAGCCAGAAGGGGGGCACACTCACATAACAGTAGCAACAGCAGGCTAGACAGCACTAAGGCAAGGATGCCCAAACTGCCCAAAGAGGTAGAGGCACTTCGAGCCCCACATATCCCCAATCCATTTTCCTCCCTCTCACAAGAGCATACTCGCACATTCACGGTCTGCTCTTTCCCGAATCCCTGCAGATCCTTCACCAAGAGTGGGACAGAGTAGAGACCGTTTGGCAAGGGCATTGCCTGTTCCAGCACCACGGAGGAATCTAAATCAGATGAGGACATGGTGTCTGTGATCATTCTGCAGAATACATGCTTTCAGTTTATCAACCTTTGATTGTCAAGTTATAGCAAAATGCTGATGAATTAAATTCTTGACCCCCCAGCCTTAAGAAACATCACTACCCTCAATCCTTCCTTACCTGTTCTATCCTTCAGTTTCCACTTCCCATCATGCTCTGCTCCAAATTCGAAAATAAAGGGAGTGGAGAACGGTGGCTTGTCGAGGTCCACAGCTTCAACCAGAACTGAGCTCACCGCATCACCCTTACTACAGATGACCATGTCAGTGCCCGGAATCATAGGAATGTTGTCATTCTCGTCTTCGATCAGGATTACAACCGTCCCCCTTCCTGTCTTCTTACCTGAGGAAAAATAGATTCCAGTGAGTCCCATGTGAATTTAGGGACACATTGTCAGAATATAACTAGTTGGCCATGCTGTAAAGACACACACCATATCAGACTTGATTGTTTGTCTTTCGAAGAAAATGTCATCTTAATGAAAAAATAAGGTAATTGTGACTTTATATGTCATAATTGCGACTAACAATTATGGATTCACACATCTCACAAATGCAACATCCCATACCTATGATTTTATCTCTCACAACTACAACCCTATTTCTCATTATAATGACAAATTTATCTCAATTGGGAATTTCTCTTAATTGTGACTTTATATTTATTAATATTTCAAAATAGCGACTTTTATGGCTTCACATCTCACAATTATGACTAGCTGTGCATTTTTAAGTGTCACAATGTGACAAAACCCCCCTTTTTTAACAGGTTATACGAATATAAATGTATTTTTTTTATCAGTTTTTAAAAAGCTGTGTCCAGTTTCACAGCCCACCAATAAAATTAGGCCATCAAGCGGCAAGAACGCCATTAGCAACCTACAGAAAAGCAACCTGATGACGCCCGAAGATAAATGACGCATAAGAGTTCAAGACAGACGAATGTACTTCAGCTCTTCCTGGAATCTCATTCAACATCATTCACTGTTTAGAACATGTACTATCAGGTAGGACATGCTGATCAATGTTACATCACAAGCCAAAACCCTGACGAAAACTTCTCAGAGGCCTTGAGCTATTTCTACCCAACCACACCCAACCAAATGGTCTTTCATTAACAGTCAGAGAAAACACACCCCTATTCATAGAACAAAAGGGTACAGAGTGTACACACAAATACAGTTCTGCATAGGTGTGTGTAGTGCTGAATGTCCACGGATTATTAAGTTAATGGCTTAAAGGAAAACTCCACGTTTTTTGGGAAATAGGCTCATTTTAAAACTCCCCCAGAGTTAAACAGTCGTGTTTTACCGTTTTCGAATCCATTCAGCTGATTTCCTGATATTTAGAAGAATATCAGTAACCGGACAGTTTCTGGTCCCATTGACTTCCATAGTAGAAAAAAATATACTATGGAAGTTAATGAGACCAGAAACTGTCTGGTTACTGATATTCTTCCAAACATCAGAAAATCGGCTGAATACATTCGAAAACGGTAAAACTCAACTCTCAGTTGTAAAAAGAGCCTTTTTCCAAAAAAAAAAAAAAAAAAAATGGAGTATCCCTTTAAGCTTGATTCAAGTATGTGACTGTCCATACTCACTCTCATCCACTGCTCTGATGGTTATGTTGTACTTGTCCTGGTGGACCAATGGTGATTCTCGGTCTATAGTGTTGGCTGTTCTCAGTTCTCCAGTGCTCTCCACCACAGTGATCCAGTTACCTGGGTCAGTCAACTTATAGTACCTTAGAAAGAATAGAAAAGTGAGAAAGCACATTCAAAATGTGGCATAAAGTTTTTATAACCTATAATTGAGGTGGTTTACAAATTCATGTCTTTGAGAGCATTTAGGCATGTTCTTGCTAGTCAGAGCGCAACAGAAGATCAAAGACAACCTGAATGCGAAAGGTGGTGCTTTAAAGAGAATTATTTTGTTAGTTAAAAACAAAACCCACATCATAAGTGAACATACTTTATTCCATTGCTGTTCTTGGTCTCTGGGTCCAGAGCTTTATAGGTTCCAATGACGGTTCCATTGGGAACGTTCTCCTTGACTTTAAGATATAGAATGTCAGGGCTGAACTCTGGTCCTTCATCTTCATCTCCCACATTAATCTCTAATGGCACAGAGAGCCAGGTGGCATCAGTCCCAACCAGTGGAACCGGATTACGGGCAGTTATTTCCAGCTTCACCACTGGAGTTTTTTCAAAATCCAATCCCTGAAATTATGGGAATGAGAACATTGAGAACATACTCTACAAAAAATTCTCAAAACTCTCTTGTTCTCAATAGAATGACTACTGTGAAGAGCTGTCAAAAGCTCTGCCTTGAAGAGCAGAACTTGTGTTTGCCTGTCTGGTGGATGTACTTTGTATAACAGGGTGTGGTTGGACAGCACATGCATATCCAACAGACAAGCATTTTCACACACAGCCCTAAAATGGTGAGCTAACCCCGCAGAGCTGCTATAAATAAAACCAACACAACCCTGTCAGAGATTGAACAAGAGCTTTTCAAGATAATGACTATGACCCTCAGCGGAAACTATCGCAACATGAACTTAGCAAAGTGCAAATTCTGCAAAAACGGATTCATCAAGGACATATGGGGCTTATTTCTTGCCAAAAATGTTATTTTCAGATGCTGGTAACTTTCTCTACAGACTAATCTTTTTAATTATTTCACCTTTGTGACATACAGAAGCCCGTCATTGGTTTTGGGATCCGTCTCCATCCTGAATTGTCCACTCTCATTTCCTTTGGTGACCTCAAAGAGGGCCGTCCAGTTGGGGGTGTTCACCAAATCCTTGTCTTCCACTGGGATCTTAGTAACTAGCACATTTTCTTGGTTCTCCTTGACGTTGGCTTTGTACTGTTTAAAAAAATAGTTCTTTAAACATTAGATACCACAATTTACGACATACAGCCTCCAGTTGTAGATGTTAAGTATGACAATACTAATGTTAGCTTTACAATTGCTATTCTTTTTCTGATTAGTTTAGTAGTTAACTTGTTTTCTTGTATTACTGTATAGACAAAAAAAGGGCCATACCAACTTCTCTTTAAAGGTAGGAGGGTTATCATTAACGTCTGTGAGAGTAACCACAATTGTTCCTGTGTTGAAGAGCCCACTAGGCTCGCCGCCCATATCTCTGATCTCTATGTTAACATAGACTTTGTCCTGAGCCTGAGTGGGAAGAACAAAAAAACGTTACTATTTACAATACATTATCCCCAGACTGAATACAGAAAGACATTGTAGATGCAACACCAGCCCTATAACACAGTATTACGTGGATCTATTAAAGGATAAATAAATACCTCTCTGTCTAAATTGTTGGTTTTAGCAGTTAATTTTCCAGTAAAAGGATCAATGGAGAACATGTCAGTAGCATTGAGCAGAGTAAACTTGATCAAGGTGTGTTTGGTGTTGGCCAGATCTTTATCTGTGGCATTCACTTGTCCTATAAGAGTACCTGAAAAACAGAATACCAATATCCTTAAACATGCTAAAAAAAATCAGGTTTGGTTCAGTATAATTTACAGCATTTCTCAGTTAGCATAAAAGATATCTCACAAAAATTGTATTTCACCCCAAAATATCATTAAAACATGAATAAGAAATAAATGAGTGCATATATATATATATATATATATATATATATATATATATATTATAAAAATTACATTTATATTTTGGAACATTTATATTTGGGGAACATTGTTCCTAAAGTTGAAACATAAGTTGAACTAAATTTTAAATTACTTAAAAATTATTTTAATAAAAGTAGTAGCAAATTTGTCTTTTTCAGCACCTTTAATATTTACTTAACTTTTAAAGTAGTAAAATATATATTAAAGGTGGTGTGATGTATAAGAACTATAAAGTGTTTATGAGAATACATTAATAAGAATATAAGAAAAATCATCTTTTTATATTACGGTGATGCAAATTGTTATGAAAATAACAGGCTTTACATAATGAATTCTTATTTTGATCTTTTGATTTTGGTGTGATATACTGTACGGTCTGGACTTGATAGGTAAAAATGTCTCTTTACCTGCCCTGCACCGTTCTTCTACAGAGAATAAGCGACCTCCAATAAACTCAGGGGCGTTGTCATTCTTATCCTCCACATTCACAGTGATGGGCAGAAATTCATCAACTTCTTTGCCACTTATGTCATAAGCACGAGCTATAAACTACAACAAGAGGGACGAGAGAAGCAGACATATTGATTTGTACTGATGCTGTCGTCTTACTCCAAACATTAGCTGCTGTGCCATTCTTTGTATAAGGCCTGGAATATAGAGCCTCACTTTGAATTGTGGGTACTGCTCACGGTCAACGGCCCTGGTCACCTTCAACATGCCATTTGTCTTGTCGAGCTGGAATAGGCCCACAGGATCTGTCGTAACTCCCTGTCCACTGATCTGATAATACACTGTGTAATTTACAGAGGAATCCGATGCAATCTGTGAAGAGACACACAGCAATGTACAGTAAGCAAAAAAACAAAACAAGAAGTATAAAAAAAGGTCAAATTGAGATCAAGGAAGGGAGGATGAAACTGGAAGGGAGTTATATAATGACTCAAGTGGAGAAGTAGCTAATGTTACTCGGTCTCACCATCTCCAGGTCCTTTGGGAATGGAGGGCTGTCATTCTCAATAAGAGAGAAAGGCAACGGTCTCCATCTTCTCTTAATGCGCTTGTGAGCCACACTGCTGGACTTCTGAGATGCCTGAAGCCAGAACATGTAGAGAAACATTACTTATGCTACTGATCCAGATCATACGGTTTATGGTTGAGAAATACAGTCCGTAGTTTTACCTCATCTTTACAGGACAAAATAATGTCTACCCTCCAATCCAAGCCGCTCTCATCCTGCACTAGTACAGAAAACTGTTTTGTTGTAATCACCAAACCACGAACTGTGATAATGGTTCCATCTGTATTTACAGTGAAGTCAGGGTCGCTGGAAGTAAAGGCCACGGGTTTGACCGCACAGCCTTTGAGGGTCACTGTGAAAAAAAAAAAATAGTAACATCAAGTAACCACAGCTAAGCCTTATGTCTTTCCAAAACCATAAGTAGTTTGAATTTATTGTTGTGGGCATGTGTCTACCTATGGGCACTGAGGTTTTCAAGCTTCAAAAGGGTTGCGCCATAAAAATGTCACTATTACTGATAACTAAACCTAAAAATGTTTTTTGTTAATTTAAATAAAGCTAAAATTCAATAAAATAACTATTCGTTGAAAGCAACTAACTGCAATAAGTACTAAAGTTACTTCAACTAAAACCAAATTAAAAATAAATTCAAGCGAGATTTCAGCGAGGCGTTTCATTTTCATGTGACTTTTGCGATGCTTTAATGCCGCTTTGTGTCCGTTTAAAGATCACAAAGAAAGTCCCACAGGTTTGGAATATGAGACTTGAGTGAGTGAATAATGACAGAAATTTAATTTTCAAGAGCAAATTGAGCGCAATTCTTTTACCAATAACTAACCAGTTAACTTTGCTATTGTTATGTTATTTAGCTTAATTAACCACATCAACTGAAGGAAAAGCTTAATCTGTAGGAAGTCAGACGAGGTCAATTCATGTCAGTCGGACGAAAGGATTAATGAAACCACAAAACGTACATGCTTCCGTGCCCTCAGAGATGACATAACCGGCGGGAAGTCTCTTAGGAACCTGAGCGAGCACAGGCCTCAACTCACAAGACTCGGCGCTCTGAAACAACACCTGAGGGAAGAATTGAAATTGAGTGAGAGTGAGCATAAAGAGGAGAATCACATTCCACAGTGCAATCGAGCAAAAGTAAAAGGAAATGATCACGCTTAAAACATGACTTCCAATTCTATACATCAGAATCATTAGGGACCAAGCACTGAAAGAGCATAGACACCTCTTTAAACCGTCTGAGTTCTTCTTATTATTATTCTTTCGTATGGAAAAATATGGCAGCCCATAGAACTGCTTGCGGGAAAATTTTGGCGCACTGATAGAGGAGAGCCAGTCACCATTGCAAATTTGGAGTCTCTAACTCAATCCCTCTAGTGCTATCAACTGTCCAAAATTTCACTCATGTTTATGCCTATAACTTTTGAACCATAAGGGCTAGTAGCAAAATATTCCTTTGCTCAAGACAATTCATTTTCACCATTTTCCGTCATGAAAATGTATCCTCCATTTTTAATTTTTTGAAAAAACCTACAAATAAAAGTCTATAACTCCTTGTTGTGGCTATAATAGAACCAAATGCCAAATGAAATTGCCATTCACTTCAATAAAGGATTGTGACATAAAATGCTACACTCAACGAATGCATTGCTGTAACATTATGAAACTCAGTATGTGCCGTCAGCATTATCCCCTTAAGGTACTCAAAAGATTGAGACAGCGCCACCTTTTTGTCAAGTTATAACAATGAATAAATCTGCCTATTGTAATGACACTGGTCCTAATAGATTCCTTCTGTAACGCCGATAACATAGATACCACGTTTGCTGTATTTGGCCGAACTTCCTGTCCGCCATCTTGATTTTCATTCAATACCTAAATCGAAACCAAAATCACCAACTTTTTCACCAAAATCGAATCGTATCATCTCCTGACTGTGCCGACTATAAGTTTCCGATTTCATGTTGATAGACAAAACCGTTTTCATATATAACGCAGCAGCAAATTTATTATTATTCATTATTAATAATAATTTAAAAAAATAATTAAAGACTATTCATTCTTTATCTCTGCAATGCCTTGATATATTGAAACCTTGTATGTGTACACACCTTGTACACAATTTGTATGTCATTGTCACTTCACTCTGACCACATCACATCAATTTCATAACTGCGCCACCTATTTTGAGCGAAATTGATAATCCATTGAATCATATTTTTAGTTACTGTATATATAAATATTCAGCTATTTTGCCTTAAATCATCTTAAAATGTCTTTAATTGCTCTTTGCTGCAGTTGGTCTGACACTTCCAGCCATGTCTTATTGTCTTCTTGCGCTTGGCCCAGTTAATTGTTGCTTGCAGCTATGTTTTTAATTGTAAATTAAACTTAAGCTCAAAAGAAGGAGCTAAATTGCATTTTACAAATATTTCAAACATTATATACTCGCTATAATAGTATACTATATGAACTATACATTATATGAATTACCCCCTCTGATTATGTGTTACCGTTCTAAACAGCTGCACAGGCATTACATGTGTGGCAAACAAGCATTGATAAACTGAAACAATCAATGGCATTAATCAAGAATGTGACTAATACAAATGTAATAAGAACATACTGTAGCTAAAACATTGAGAACAAAACCGGCTTTAAGGAAATAACATCAACAGCAGTTGTCAAGTACTCTACATGTTGCTCAATGGTATTCAGTATCATGATTATCTGGAGTAATGTGATGGTTTCAGTCAGATATATATCGGCTTTATCTTATCTTGAAACCAGTCTAAATGTCCAGAGGAACCTGTAGATCTACAGACTTGAAAATGTTGCTCTAGTAGAATGCTGAAGTGTTTGCAGTGACTGTGTATTCATGTGATTTTAAAACATACAGGGAATAAAAATTTAGATCACCACAATGAATATAACCTTATCAAGAAATCACTGAAAACTTGCACAAATCACTTGAAACTTGCATTTGGGATTTAGTGGAATCATCATTAACAAAAACTGATCTACCACGGACATTGTTTCTCTATAAATGAGAAACATTAGCCTAGATAATCTAATAATAATCACCTTTCTGATTAATCAACATTAGTGGTCAGTGAATTGAAATGAATGAATGAACGACGACATTTACAATATCACTACTTCTTCTTCAAAGCAAATGAATGAAATGTAAATATTTTAATTTATGGGTGATACTAAGTTGAACAATTATCCCAACCATTTGGTGAAGGAAAAAAAAAATCAATCAGACTATTCAACTGCAGATAATTAATTAGTGAGTACTTCATTATGCTATACTAGTGAGAATGTTATTTATTTATGTATTTATAAATGTTCTATTTATAATTTCCTAAAAAGTTTTTGGGGAAATTAGTAAAAAAATCATAATGTTTTATTATCACTGGAGAATTAAAAAATAAATAAATAAATAAAGCATGGTACCCAGAAAGCAAGGTGACATTGATTCCATGTTGAAATTCCATCAGAATCATTTTGGTAGAGGTTGAAAATTAAATGCTAAATAATATTGGGTCAATGTTGACATTTCAACGATTTCCAGTGAAAAAAGACAAACATTGAATCAATATTGATTTTTGGTCAGCTTGAATCAACTTAGACATGCATGTCAATCCATCTGTTTCTTCATTCAAAACTTCAATCATATCCACATTTAAGTTTCTCATTTTGGCTAATGTATTAATGTTGATTCAGTGTTGGTCTGCTATCTGGGTTTCACCCAAATTATCATAGCGCTACAGTTATTGACTACAATAAAACGTGACAACTGGTACAACGTCACATGGTACAACTGTTATGAATAAAAATGAAATAATATTGTAAGAAATCTTTTAATATCAGAAGAAAGTAAAATAAACATTTCTAAACATCCTTAATACATTTATTTGAGAATAAAAATGACGCAACAAGATACTTGCTGTTTTATATTGCTTTAAGGATACATTTTCTGTTTATTTTCCTTATACAACTATTAAAATATTGACGTTTATCCAAACATATTTAAAAAGAAGTATCCTTTCTTCTATTTTATTTGAATAGCGTTTCGATTTATTCAAGAAAATATTTGTTTGCAGTGTAGTAGAGCAGGCTAATAACAACTAACTAGCATTTTGGCGGAAACTATGGTTACCAAGGTAAATCAACAAGGATACGGTAAGAATTCTGGTAGGCCCACAATAGCCTAAAGTAGCCAACAAAATGTAACTTACCAAAGTAAGCAGCCAGACCGCGAAGAGCGCGCGCTCATACATCCTGCTGTGTGTGTGTGTGTGAGTGCAGAAGTTGAATTTCTCTGGACTCCACCACACTGAGTGTGTCTAACAGACGAGCTCGGATAAAGTCCTCTGGGTGCGGTACGACTCTCGTGTCATTGAAGTCTTTATTGTGGGTGTGGCATTGCCTCAGCCTCTCACTTGATGTATCAATAGGGCTGAATTGGAGTCTTGAGTACACTAAACAGGCCAAACAATGCTTTGTCTCTGACTTCCTTAGCTTGGGAAGCTCTGGCTGGGAGGCTTAAACTCCACCCCAAACTGCCCCTTAAAACTCCCACTGAGTTTGTGTGTAGGAGAGAGTGACAGAGAGAGAAAGAGAGAGAGAGAGGGAGGTTATACTTTAACAGAGTAGACTTTCACCTGTTATAGAGTTTCCAGACATGATTAATGCATGACACTATTAATCTCCATCTTTTTGGGTGGAGTGCAGGAGGTGATTATACAGACAGTCATCAATGCATTTACACATTCAGCAAATAAAAGAAACTTTTTTTAGGTTTTGCATTTAATCACACGTTAAGTCCAGAAAAAAAAAAATATAATACAAAAGCAATCTCAGCTTGAAACCACTCACATGTGCACGCCTTTTCACGTAGGGCGTGATTTATTAAAAAAATGAATTATTACCTTTCATGTTTTGTGGCTCTGTACTGTATGTCACTGGCTTCTGATTTTCACTGCCTGATACTGGGATGCATTAAGTCTTTTGCAGAGTATGGAAGTATGCCGAGTATTTAAGGATATCGGGAGGACGGGGTTAAAACAAGTAGAAAAGGAGAACAACAAAAGGACAGGAAACAAGCTTCCCTTCAAACAAACAAACTCATGAAACACTGATAAGAGAGTGACTCAGACTGAAAAAATGACTGAGCTACAAAAACATCACAAATAATTCAAATAATTATACTATTACTTGCTTTCCATGTTTGTTGAACAAAGTAAACTATAAGGTAAGTGATATAAATTATTAGGCCATAAAATTAACTTATAAAGCAGTAAGTATTCCCGGGTCACACCTTCTAGTCTGTTGAACTAAATGTCAATTAAAAAAAAAAAAAAAAAAACTAAATTATTTTATTAAAATACCAAAAATAGCCAAAAAAAAAAAAAAAAAAAAAAACATCTGTCTCAAAATTTGCACAACCATGTGTTGGAGGTCAAGAATGTTTTTTTTATGATTTTTTACTGGTGTTGTTGAGGTGGTTAGTTGTTGTATTTTTGTTTGACCATTGAGGGTACCACTAGCCAACTCTTCAGTTTTTCTTTGGCCCTTCTCATTTTTGTGTCTGTGACCATATGACAAAATCAGTCAAATTTTTATTTATTTATTTATTTGTTTATTTATTTGTTTATTTTTGTTTGTTTGTTTATTTGTTTGTTTATTTGTTTATTTTTATTTTTTGTTTATTGCTTATTTATTCATCATTCATTAATTTATAATAAAGCTGAAAAATTGGCAGATCTAATATAAAAAATTAATTGAAATTAATGAGTTCATATAATATTTAGTCTGATGGCCTTCTGAGGATGATTATTATAACTTCTGAAGATAGAGCACCTCTTTCTAAGGTTAAGAAAAGAAAAGAAAAGAAAAGAAAAGAAAAGAAAAGAAAAGAAAAGAAAAGAAAAGAAAAGAAAAGAAAAGAAAAGAAAAGAAAAGAAAAGAAAAGAAAAGAAACTATTACGCCATTTTATTTCTTATAACATTTCAGGACATTAATAGAGTCATTTTCTAAAAGTAAATGAGACATTCTTTGCTGAAAAACAGAAAGGGATTAGTGATAAGTGCTGAAAACAATGGACAAAGAAGGTAGTGTTTTTCACAGAAAGTTGTATTTCATGTTTCTGGGGGTAATGCATCTCCAGAACTCTTTTACAGGAATGTGTGGAAGCATGACAGCTTAGAGATGAGCATGGTGCAATTATGATGGTGTTTGTGGATAGGGGAGGTGGAGGATGGGTCGGGTTGGGTAGAAAGGAATTTGGCAGACTCCTGTCAGTAGTGTTGAGTCTGTACTATTGTGCACACATGCAGCCAAACAGCTCACTGAACTGTTATACATTTACTACCTTCATTTTAATGACATGATCAAGAGAGAGTTTGCTGAGAGGGCGAAACCATTGACTTCTCATATAGTGCTCATGGTGTTGACATCTTGTTAGGTGACTAAATTTTACACGTGCACTGTAAGGGAATTAATGATAATTGGCCTATTCACTTAAAAAACGAATGTTAATTCATTAACTCTTAATGTTTTCAAATGCATTTTTTTCCATTGAAAAGAACAGCTTTTTGTCAATAAGTAAGTGGAATTGATGTAACAGAAATATCAATTGATAATTTGTATACTAATATGTATTAGTATACAACATATAGCCTTCACAGCAAGCCTTCAAGGTGTCCTCTGAAGCACATCAAGTCAAGTCATCTTTATTTTAGTGCTTTATACATACATATAACAGAATCATTGCAAACTTCAAATATGAAAACACTTTATGCTTTAAAGTGTTTCTAAAAAGACTATAATGTCATCTCAAATCAGTCAACAGAAAAAAAATATTAAGGGAATGTTCTCAGAATGAAGACATGTCCTATTTCCATGGGTACAACTTAAACAGCGAAGATGGATGGTTTACACATTGGTTCACCAACACAGTAGACTGAATAATTATGTTGTTGCAACACTGAGGAGCACCCAGGCCCCAGGTGAACTGCATGCAGAATGTCTCCACCCCATGACCAAATTTGACCCTTTTCCGAAAATGTTGTCTCATGCTCAGAACAGCACATGTTTTTCTCAGTATAGATTTGTATGACAGCATGAAAATGAAATTATCACTGTAAAAAAATATTGTCATAATTAGTAATCACACATTTTTTTTTTCTCTTGTCAAATCAACTTAAATAGTTTATTTAGTTCAGATAACATATAATTTTGAGTTTCTGATGATTAAATTATTATCCTTCATTGTATTAACTTTTTCCATTTCAGTGGATTTAAAATTTTAAAGCAACCGGGTTACTTACTTTTTTAAATTAAACCAACAATATTTTTTTACAGAGTAGCAGTAGTTGTAGTAATAGTAGTTGTTTTTTTTTTTCAACACTCAGCAAGGTGTTGCTGGAGAGATTAAATAAAGGCTGGATCTCGATGCAACAGTTGGTTTGAATGAAAACTTGAAATAAAACTCCAAATACAAAAGCAGAGCAACCACTTAAAATAGCCACAAAGAACTATTGGACAAAGAACACTACAAACACAGGGCTGTATTTACAAATGTTGACCAATGGAAAAAAAAAATGAGAAACAGGTGCAGTGCATTAAAGGGATAGTTCACTTTGAAATTAATTTTTGATATGTTTTAGCTTACCTCAAGGGCATCCAAGATGTAGGTGTCTTTGTTTCCACAGCATTTTCAATTTTGACATATTTTGGTCAAACCGTTGTTGTCTGCCAGTCCTATAATGCAGTTTTAGGGGGTCCACCTCAAAGAGCATGCACAGAGAAGTCAAAATTAAACATGATTTAATGACTCGTGAATGTAAGTACACACTGATGGCCTAAGACAAGAAACGAGCGGTTTGTGTGAGAAAACGAACAGTATTTATATAGTTTTTACCTCTTGTTAACAGCTGTCAAACTGATCTGAATCAGATGTCCAACTGAACCGAACTGAACCGTCTTCAGACAACCCGATCTCACGAGAATTCATACGAATTTTACGAGGTGGCTAATTCGTTACGCCGGAAGCGATCTCTCGCACGTCTACGTCACGCATTGTTTACAAGGAGATTTCGGAAGTTTTACCTTTCACTAAACATATTTAGATATATCGAAATCGTCTTCCATTGTGATTTCCTGTATATCTAAATATGTTTAGTGAAAGGTAAAACTTCCGAAACGCAACCCTGCTTGTTGGAACCAACGAAGGAGCAGCCGAAGGGCTAAGGGGGCCGGCGTAGATGAGGCCGAAGAACTAGATGCCATAGGCATGGGGAGTGAGTGTGGGACGCCCACTTATTTTTAGATTTTAATGCTCTAACTATTTATTTATTCTACCAGTTTTATGAGCTCTTTAATATAATAATATATAATATAATGCCCTCTTTATTTTCACATGAAAGTACATTTAGTAATATTCTACACTGTAAAACATTTTTTTTTCAAAGATGTAAATAAAACAAGGATTACTATGTTTTTCTTAAAAATACTTTGTCAGTCTTTCTGCAAACTATTTGGTGGGGCGACTGTGTAATAAAAAAAAACATTTTGTATGATAAGAAACAAAAATCCTAATATTCTTGACGTGAACATGAACAATGTGTGATGGAGATGTTGAAACCCTGAAGCGTCTCTTGACTCTGGGTGTGCACCTGCCACACCTGCTGATGCGCAACATCTGACAGATGAAAATCACTCAAAGTTCTGTCATTATAGCTGAATCATGAGAAAATTTGTGTATGAATCAAGGTGGGGCAAAAATCTGAATTTAATAGGAGTTGTAAATTGAATTGAATGGAATTCTGAAGCGGGGGGATTTTTTCTTTCTTTTTTTACCAATTACATTATTAACTTTACCAGTATAATGTAAAATATTTGTAACTTTAATTCATACACTGATTAGACATATTTCTATAATATTGCTTCATGAACTAAATTGAATATTAGTCTTTAATACGGATTTTATTTTGACATACACAGCAAAAAAGTCCACTACACTGTTTTCAGATAACTTAATAAAATGAAGTGTTGACAAAAATACTTATAACTATATTATAATTATAACTAATAACTATAAATATAAACTTTTTATTCATGTTTTTGGAACCGCTCTATTAGCTGTGTTTACAGTATTTGTAATTAGAATAAAAATGTTAATAATGTTTTATTATTATGTTGTGAACAACTACACTTACAGCAGTTTTATTCCCTTTTTTAACTTCCTTAAATTTCATTCAGATTTAAAATCATGCATTCAGTTTGCTGCCTTAATTGATTTTAAGGAACTTAAATTGATGCAATTCTGAATGCTGCACAACACCAGTGTGAAACGAAAGACAAGAGAGAGAGAGATATCAGTCACTAAACCAACTGAGAGATGGGATGTGATAACTGTTGACAATGACTGTACAGCTGCTATTGATACACACTGACAGAGCATGTCCGAGATGCCTCCAAACCCCAAGCATGAACCACAAACCACTTTCACTCCCAGAGTTATTTTCAGATTTCTCCCAAATGTTGCTTTATAAAGCCTTCAGTATTGTGTAGCACTCCTTTGTTTGAGGTCATCTGCTCTGCATGAGTGCCGATGCATGCATGTAATTCAACACCTGCGTGGTAAGAGAGATCACTCTGTGCTGGGTTTGTTCAGTTGCTGAACTCAGGGTTTGTGACTGACTCTCTTGTTTCCTTCCCCCCACTATGCAGTCTCTCAATGTATTACAGCATACTATTTTCTAACTTAAACAGGGCGTTTTGGGGCTGCTAATTTAGTTTAGGGGCATTGGATGTCATCATGAACCGTCACTTGTATTTTGGGTGTGACGTTTGTCACATACACTTAGGAGTTTTGCAGGTGTGTAACAGGTAGATTTGTTTGATGACAGTCAGAAGATGAGTCAGTGGTTTCACCCTAATCGGCCTGTCAAAGCACATGATCAATGTCTTTCTCTGTGCCTCTGAACACAAATTTAGTTTTTATAACACTTTGGAATAATCTTGTTTATGCACTATTTCATATAGAAGTGCAACTTATCAGAGAATCCTAAAAAAAAAAAAAATGTATCACGGTTTCCACAAAAATATTAAGTGGCACTGTTTTATTTATCCAATATTAAGTGGAACTGTTTTCAACATTTATTATAGGAAATGTTTCTTGACCAGCAAATCAAAATGATTTATGATAATATTATAAATATAATTTTCTTTATGTCATAGAAAATTGTGACGCTACACTCTAAAAAATGCTGGGTTATTTTAACCAAATTTTGGGTTAAATATGGACAAACCCAGCCATTGGGTTACATTTTTAAATGACATTTTTTACCTGGGTTTGTCCATATTTTACCCAAAATTGGGTTAAAACAACCCAGCATTTTTTAGAGTGTAACCTTAGATATCAATTGTTTTCATACACGCAAAAGATCCAATATTTAGATTTTTATGACAAATATTGACATTGTGTAATATTGACAAAGTGTAAATCATCTCCACTATAGAGTTAAAATAATTGTTGCAAACAAAAATATGTTTAAAATATGGTTGAAATGGCTGGTCTGCTCTTTAAAAGTGTCATTTTAGACTTCAAATTCGTTTTGCTCTATCCTCTGCGCTTCCACGTTCGTCATTATATTGTGCGTCAAGGTCTTTAATCGTAAATCGATGGGTATGGCCGTCTGCCGGAAGCTAGTTGTGTTAGTAGATAGTTGAAGTTTTAAATATAATATTTTTCTTACACGAACACATCGCTTTTATTAACCCCCAGACACACATGGAGCACTTTAATCATGGATTGATTCACTTTATGGACTTCAAAACAGAAACGGCCATTCAAAGCTTGAAAGAGACAGGGCATTTTTTAATATAATGCATTGTGAACCGATTGTATGTATGAAAGAAGAATCTCATATACACCAAGATGACTTGTCATCATTTTCATAATTTTCATTTTTGGGTGAACTATCCTTTTAAGGGATAGTTCACTTTGAAATTAATTTTAGATATATTTTGATATGTCATTAAATCATGTTTAATTTGGACTTCTCTGTGCATGCTCTTTGAGGTGGTGACCATTATATGACTGACAGACAACGGTTTGACCTAAAAAATTAAAAATTGAAAATACTGTGGAAACAAAGACACCTACATCTTGGATGCCCTTGAGGTAAGCTAAAACATATCAAAAATTAATTTCAAAGTGAACTATCCCTTTAAATGTACAATGTAATTATACGCCAGCTCCTATTTTTACAATAAATGTTGAGTATTATTTAAAATGTAAATGAAATGGATATTCATAATTTCTTTCTTATAAAAATTATGAATTGTACTTTTTTTTTTGCCCCAACACCTGCGATGAGATGACTAAACGCCTGTGGAGAGACGACTCGGCGCCTGTGAAGAGATGACTCGACGCCGGCGATATGTTATGCCCTAATTAAAACGTGATTAACTAACTGTATTTTTCTATGAACATTTAATGCACTTTCTGTACAGCTTATCACAATATATATTGTGAAAAGCACTATCCAAATAAATTTGAATTGAATTTTACAGTAAAACTGCATAGAAATTGATGTTAAACCATTTATAATGTAAGCACAGAATAATTAAAACAAATAAGTAAAATAAAAAAATAAAACAAAACAATGTGCTGAACAGAACAGACACCATAGGAAAGACCATAAAATAAATAAATAATTAAAGCTATACTGGTTCTATACTGGATATACTGGTACTTTTGTGACTAGAAATAGCAAGGTCTGACTATATGGCTGAGTGGAACTGGTTGTTTATTTGAGACTAGACACGCCTACCACCTCTCTGGCCTTATCACTGAGTTCAGGTTTCAGTCCCAGCCGTTGCCATGGAGCTGTTTTCTTTTGACAGTGCTCTTAAAGCGACACAACGCGATAGAAGAAAAGACTGCACTCATACAAGAGAGGAAAGAGGGAGGAAGAGAAAGGGAAATGGGGATTGTGGGAGACTGGGAACTGTTGTAACGTTCTAAACTTTTGGAAATATGAATTAACAGAATGCTGTTGTGAGACTATCCAGAAAACAATTGGGAGCGGAAGTGACAGAGCGAGACAAAGAGAAAGAAACTAATGATGTGTTGAAAAGAGAGAAGGGGAAAAAAGAGTCATAGGAATGCATGAGAAATGCAAGGGTGTGTCAAAGGCCAAATGATCATCCACAAACACTCAGACAAGCTTTCGCTGTCTGCATGGAGATATCAGGGGCTCCCTTAATTGATCAACTTTTAACGTATTCTATTCGATCATTTTTCTGTTTTAAAGTCACCACACCGTTACGCAGTAAAACAGAAGTTACAAAAATAAGTCTACAACTTTGCATGCCAATCTTTGATAGAGAGGCAGTATGGTATCTATCTAAAGAACATGATCTTTATTGGATTTGATGAATTTAAGTGTTTATTACCAACAGGTGGCACTAACCTGTGTGGAACAGGATTATACAGAAAATTGAGAAAGCCATTTCAATTTCCTGAATTTGAGGTAAAAAAAAAAAAAGAAAAAAAAGAAGATTCATGTGTACTTTTTTATTTTTGTAAATTTTCATTAAAAATCATACAAATTAAAATGAACTAAATAAATAGCTGTTATTTGTTATCATTGAAAAGCAACTTTGTAATTTTTTTAAAAAAAATTGAAAATGTTTAAAACAATTGAAGTATAGAATTATTTTTAATAAAATTACTTTTGTGTTCCAGAACACTTCATTTACAACAGTGGTCACCTGTGTTGAAATTCATTGAATTAAAATTCATACAAATTAAAATGAACTAAATAAATAGCTGTTATTTTTTATCATTAAAAAGCAACTTTGTATTTTTTTCTTTTAATTTTTTGAAAATTTTTAAAACAATTTAAGTAGAATTATTTGTAATAAAATTACGTTTGTGTTCCAGAACACTTCATTTACAACAGTGGTCACCTGTGCTGAATTTCTTTGAATTCAAATTCAATAAATTCCTCTCCCATTGTAATTCAAATTTCAAATTTTCAAATTCCAAATGGTTCAAAATCGACTTGACATCCAATCAACTTGGATGTTTAAGTCATTTAAACTTAAATTACATTAAACTGAATTAAAAAAAAAAATGTTGAACCTTGTATAACTAAAGTTGAAATTTTGAGTAAAGTAACTTGTTAAAGAGTTAAAGCAATTAAAAAAAGTTGTCAACTTATTGATTATATATAAATATATATATATATATATATATATATATATATATATATATATATATATATATATATATATATATTACACTGTACATGTAAATGGCTCTATTCTTCAATTCTGAATTTTGCATGACCATGTGGAAGTCCTCACTGTTGCAGTAAAAGTAAACATCATCAAACTGTCTTGCAACAAATTCTCAAACCTATAACCAAAACTAACAGACCTCTCCATATTGAAGAAGAAAGAGTAAAATAGTTAATGCTTCACCCTCTTCTATGAATAATTACTGGTAGAGATTTTGGGAACTTGAAACCCACCCCTTAACCTAACCCAACCCTTACAAATGTATCTGCATAATACCTGGTCTCAGTTCACACACCCCAAAGCTTTCCTTAACTTATTATCACACTTAATCATAATCTTAACCTCTGCTCAAAATTTAACCAGATGCCTATCCTGGACTACACCAAAACAAACCCTTGACCAGTCCTCTTTTAGTGCTGGGACCATTTTTAGGCCACATCCATATGTGGGGTGTGAAATATGTGTTTCCACAACCACAAATTAAAAATGAGTGCACGGATATAACATCTCAGCACTGCACATGAGTATATGACGAGTAAGAGAGCATCCTAAAAGTTAGGCGGTTGGAGCGCTTCAAAACTAGGCGTTGTCTGCTGAGCGATCACAAACCTTCCCACAAACACACCCTGCGTAAACCAGCCTGCCACTCCCAACGGCTCTCACTGATTTCACCATGAGTCATTCAATCATTGTGCACAGGTGACAAGCGTGTGCATGCAGCCGTCTACAGATACAGACCTGTTACTGTTTACCATCTAAACTCAAGGGAGTTTCCTGCAGGACTGGTTTTCTGTACACTGTGTTTTCACATTCTCCATCAAGAAGAACATCAGATTCGAAAACAATTGAAACAAAAGACTTGTTCCTGAGAATTTGTCTTGAATTCTCTATATTACCGCAGTGGCAAACTGCTGTTTGAAGTTTAAACTTCAGCTAAGTTATATTAGATTTGAGCTTAAAACAAGGGCCGTGTGAAAAAAATAAATAAATAAAATTAAAAAAAATCTGGATATATTCTCTAAAAAACTTAAATAAATTTAAATGTCTTGTTTTAAGGTTATTTTTTTTCTTTTTTTTACTGGAAAACATTAATATTTTTTGTTTTTATTAGTAAATATTTAGTAAATGTTCATAATCGGTGTTGCTATTACAATTACAATTAATGTTAATTTCTGATATATTAACATTGTAATGCTTTATTAGCTGGTTGTCCTGCATTCTCAAAAAAAAAAAAAAAAAAAAAAAAAAAACTACAGTCAAAATGCAGCTGCTAGAGTTCTTACTAGGTCAAGAAAATATGATCATATAACATCAATTTTATCATACACTGGTTACCTATTAAGTTCCGTATAAATTATAAAGTACTTCTACTGAACTATAAACCCCTAAATGGTCTATTTCCTGTGTATTTAATGGACCTTCTATCGCCCTACAATCCATCGCGCTCTTTAAGATCACTAAATTCGAGGCTTCTGGTTAAGATTATCTAAGTCTACTAAAGGAGGGAGTTAGCACCTAAATAGCCTTCCTGATATTGTTCGAGGCTCAGACTCGCTGTCCCAGTTTAAAACTATTAAAGACGCATCTCTTTAGCCAAGCATTCACATAATGCTTGCCATTTATTCTGTTGAATCAGATCGAAGGCATTAATATTAACAGTGGCTATCCTAATTATTTCCCATTTGCTTTTATAGCTGTTATCTCGGGATGCTAGTCCTGGGGAAAATGGCGTTCGTCAGCACCAGTTTGTATCCAGCCTCTCACTTCAGATGCCCCCAACACCTGCGATGAGACGACTAAATGCCTGTGGAGAGACGACTCGGTGCCGGCGATATGTTATGCCCTAAATTAATACATGATTAACTAAATGTATTTTTCCATGTACATTTCAGTAAAGCTGCTTTGAAACAATATGTATTGTGAAAAGTGCTATACAAATAAATTTGAATTGAATTGAATATATGTCTAGTGTTTGACCTGCAGTAAATGTCATGGAAACCCCCTTTCTCTTTACTTCTCTCTCTTTGAGCGTCTTTGTAAAGCAGATTTATGATGGCTCAGACAGTGCAGGCTTCATCTGAATGGAAGTCACATTCAGGATATTCTCTAAATGTGTGCAAAGAGACTTGCCATTTAGACCCTCTCTGCAGGGCCCCTGTAACCACCCTTGGAAATCCTTAACCTTCATTTATCCCTCTCAGTGAGACCCCCGTCCTTTTAACATCTCTAAAAAAAAATCTGAATTCTAAATTTGATACTTCATGACATGATGATTTGAAGTTTGTTTCTTTGTATTTTTCGAATTGAGTCAGCAAGTGAGAGTGGGAGTGAGTAAGAGAGACAGATTGGCAGAAAGAAAGAATAAATAGGTAAAGTTGTCTCGCCCAATCACTTCTTTCTTTTCCCAGTCTGTTCCTACACCTCCTTAAAGCAAGCAGGCAAGTCATAACTTCACCATTTTCCAAAAAGCCCTATCTTTTCCACAGAAGCTCATTAGCTTTAACAGCCAAATAAAACACGATCAAACTATTTTTCGGAGATAACTCTTTGTACAATTCCATTTAACTCAATATAAAAACTATTTGCTGTTTAGTTGCGTAGTAGGGCAAACCCTCACGTTTTGTTTCACACATTTATGACCAACTTTTAATGAGCACATGCTAAGGTGTGAGTTCAGGTGCGATTACTAATCCAGAACACCTCAAAGAATACGGCTTCTGATCTTTAATGAAGTTAATTCCTGGCTTTTCATAAGAACCACATCCTTGTATGCCAAATGATCAGTTATTTGTGATTTAAGAATGAGTGATCTCAAGGAATGTATTTCAATTAAACAGCATAAAACTGCTGATGTCAAAACATCCACGTGAGATACAACATTACATTTAAAATGACTGTTAATGAGGTAGGTCATTTGCAAAAGCATGCCTGCGTCATGAACATACTGTATACACTAACTTTAATAGTGATGTAGGCCTATGAGTATTTATAAAGGCATATTAGGACATATCTTTTAACATTGCTTTGAATCATCAAAATAAATTAAGCAATTTCATAAATTATACAAGATTAAGCTGATTTTTAAGTCAGTTTAGTGTCATTCAAGTTGAAATGACTTAAATATTCAAGTACAATCAACTTGGATGTTTAAAGCAGCAACTTTTACATTGGTAATATGTATGTGTATATGTACACATACACATTATATAAAAAACAAATATTATTAATCTGTAATAAACAAATACATTTTCAAAATTGTCAGTCATTTTCTAAAAAAAAAAACATGTTTAAGTTTTGATGAGTTTTGAACTCCTGAAAACAAGTTCATTTCTACTATTTTGCTATTTTATTACTTTATTTGATATAGTTTGTTTATGTTTGTCAGTGGTTACATGAAATAGTCAACCCTGACTTTTACCATGATTCAGTACAGAAAAAAACGAATTACTGAAAACTACTGGGACAAAAATGTATAGAAATAAGCATTGGATTCACTTTTCATCATGAATTATAACACTGTCAATCCACTTTTTGAACGCCTATATTCCAAGTTCCAACATATATTAAAATGCATGAATTTAGCTCAAGATTCACAATTCATATAGCTATTTAATTGAATAATTCTTTGTCTGATTATTTATTTTATTTTATTCATTTATTTTGTTTGAAATTAACCTTGGTTTTGCTACACAGACCATAATTCAACCATGGTATTTGTAGTAAAAATGTGTTCATTTAAACGATTATAATCAGCCAAAAACAATAGCTACTACATCTTTACAATAATAATAATAATAAAAAAACTTTTGCTGATTATTTACTCACCCCCATGTCATCCAAGATGTCCATGTCTTTCTTTCTTCAGTCGAAAAGAAATTAAGGTTTTTGATAAAACATTCCAGGATTTTCTCCATTTAATGGACTTCATTGGGAACCAAACGGTTCAAGGTCCAAAAGACAGTTTCAGTGCAGCTTCAAAGGGCTTTAAACAACACAAGACGATGAATAAGGGCCTTATCTAGCGAAACAATCGGTCATTTCAAAAATATATAAAAAAGTTTAAGTTTTATAATGCTTGCTTATCTCTGTTCTGTGATGACTGTTGCTGACTCTCCTGTTCAAACGCGTTCATCAAACTGAACGAATCTTTTTTCGAGTCATGACTCGAAGGGTCGTAGATAAGACCCTTATTCATTGTCTGGTGTCATTTAAAGCCCTTTGAAGCTGCACTGAAACTCTCATTTGGACCTTGAACCGTTCGGTTCCCAATGAAGTCCATTATATGGAGAAAAATGATGAAATGTTTTCATCAAAAACCTTCACTTTTTTTCAACTGAAGAAAGAAAGACGTGGGCATCTTGGATGACATGGGGGTGAGTAAATTATCAGCAAAAGTTTTTTAAAAGTGAACTACTCCTTTAAGGATGGGTATTGTGGAGGTTTTAATATTTCTCTGGAAGAGAACCACCCTTTTATGATCAATGTAAAATAATTGTGAAAATTAAATAGGCCTATTCCCGCCCATCTCTCTCTCTCTCTCTCTCTCTCTCTCTCTCTCTCTCTCTCTCTCTCTCTCTCTCATATTCACACACATGCACAACACCCATCGTGTGACGTTAGGTCCTCCTTTTAAACTGCAAGGTGAGGGTGTGGGAGAAAGATTGAATAAGGATTTTATCTAAAGCGCCTCGACCTCATTCACACTCTCGTTCATCAAACAGCATCATCAAACACATCTGCCTCAGCGGGATATAAAACTTTCCCATTAGCAGCTGCTGACAGCAGTGGATCTCAGGTGATCAGGAAATATCGTGTGTTCCTCCTGCCATGGCCCGGCGTATATCGCCTGCTGTCGCTTTTCTCTTTTGTTTTGGATTATCGGTAAGTTTGTCGTGTTTTAAAATATCTATCATAAGCACGTAAACAGAGGCTAGCCTACTCAACTGTAGCCTTTCTCTATTTGGAAAGTGTTTTGTCAACCGAAATCATCGTAGATCGTAGCCTATGCGTCTCTCATAATACTGAAACTGCTTTTTGTTTTGTTTAGGCTATGTTTGGTTGCTTACTTGAATAGTATACCTTGATACTTTCGATATGTAAAGCAACCACAATTATGTTAATAAAGTTAATGTGAAAAAGTCACATATTGAGCTCGTGTCTCTCTTTTAACTCTCAAAAAGCCGGAGGGGAATCGACTCAATTGTTCTCCCCTTTACAAAAATTCACCATGGCAACTAAATGTACAAAACAAAAAATGGCACTGTAAAAACATATTGTCATAACAAATATTTTCATCTATTGGCCTAAGTGGTAGGCGAATATTCAAAGCTGTCAATAAAATAAAGTGAACTTTGGTAAATTTTAGTGAAAAAACCAAGGCAACAATTTAAGTTTATTAAATTAAACTTTATTATTATTATTAAACTTTTGTTTATTAAGTGTTTTTTTATTTATTTTTTTAACATGTCATTAGGCACCATCGTAAGTGCCAATCAGTAACGCCTACATTTTTTAAAAAATAAGAGAGATTTAGATTTGTCAACATTGTTGTGGAGATCCCCAACTAACTTATTATGATTTTACATTATAACCATAATGACAACTGTAGTGTTTGGAAACTTAAATGACGGAAACCTCCACTATTTACCATGGTGAAAGGCATTTTACCATTTGTAAAAGGCATTTCAGGACAGGATCTGGTATAGAGACATACAGACTAGTCAAGCTGGATCTGTATACAGTATTGTTTAGATAACTCTTTCGATTTCAGGAGTGTTGAAATTCCCTCCCTCTGGCACATTAAAGTTTTGTTACTTCTCGATAAGATTTACTGAAATTGTTATGAAGATAAGTTAATTTCACTGAATAACAGTTGAGTAAAATGATGACTATAAAAAAATGAGTGCATTCTATAAAAAATATTATTTTATCCAGAATGTTTTAGGCTACACACTTGATCTCAGTTTCAGTTCATATTGGTTTTTGTGTGTGTGTGTGTGTGTGTGTGTGTGTGTGTGTGTGTGTGTGTGTTTGTATTTTATTTAATTAGGGACAAGAAGGGATTTATATGTTGTTTACTCAATAGACTACAAGGTATCGCAGTACCGGCACTTCTATATGTTTTAAGCTCTGTAGGCTACCCTCACTTTTTGGTGAGAACTTCTCGCATGCTGTTGGTACTCTAACTAAAAAAATATAATATCAGGCTATTAGTTAACTGTAGAATGTATTAAACGCTGTGGAGTAAATCAAACATGATACAAGGGGAAAACATCCGCCGCATGTATGTTCTATTGCAAGTTCTATTGTATTTATTGTGGTAGGCTTCATTTTAACTAACTTGTTGTAGAATTTATAATAAATAATAGCCTATGTGGGAGTAGACTTTTTAAAAAAAGAAATAAAAAAGTTCAAATGTGAGCCATCAGCGGTCTACCTCGACAACCTGTAATTATATCCTTATTACAAAAACTACTTTTTCATGAGGCCAAGTAGGCTACATGGTAGAATCAAGAGCTTCGAAGTATGGACCTTCTTGAATTATTGACTTAACAATTGGTTTTCCTCATGTGTAAAATGTTTTCTGCTAATATGACAGATATGCCTGGGAAAATAAAAGATAATCCAATTAATGACTAACATGTTCAGTATAAGAAAATGTTACTTCCCATGGCACTTTGTAAACAAGTGATTGTCATCAACCAACTGCATGGTGTGTGGGCCATTTTGCAAAGATAAAGCAAATAAATAAATAAATTATTTAACTTCATGAGGGAGCATTTCCTGGTACCCCGTAAAACGGTTCACATTTGAAACCCCCCATGTTCAAAACCCAAACTATAGCCTTGCAAACGAAGACAACCAGTTCCCCCATCGTGAAAAATAGAGAAAATCACCTTTTGAAAGTAACTTGATGCTTCAAATAAAGATTTTATCGATTACATTGTTACACCAGTAGGTGGAGATAAGTGACTGTTAATATCACAAAACTCAAAAGCATACTGTTTATTAGTGTTTTGCACCTTGTATTGTAGCAAATTTAAAGGTTCTACTCGTACAACACAAAATGTGATGTCTCCATGTTTCACAATAAACACATGTAGCAGTATCTTGAATCTTTGCAGTGCAGAAAAGCACAGTGAAATGAAAGACAAACCCTTTTATTTGTGAAAATAACCAGGATAGGATTGTGGGGTTTTGGTGAAATGAAATGAAATGAATGAAATGAAAAAATGAATGAAAAAATATTCATTTAAATGTGTGTGCACTTGATTTAGGTGTGTTGAAGTAATGACTTATGTGCATAATATTTCATATCAATTAACTTGTGGTTGATTGTTCCTTTATACAGACTGGATGACTTTAGTGTCAAACTATGCATGCAAGTTGCAACAACAGAGTTTTGAGATCATTTATGACGACTCATTTGTAATAAATCATTAACAATTCCTTCGAACAAGATCGTTCTTACCAGGAAGGGTAACAAATAAAAAACAACTCCCTGTCTCCTTTCCAGTTGTGTGTGAGGAAAAAAAACAACTGAAAAGGTTGGCAGAAGAAAATCTGTTTTCAGAAATAGTTATTGGGCATTTGTGTTTTCCCACAGTATGTGTTTGAGGCTGAAGCCAGATTCCAACACTCTGCGGCCCTCCACAGGCAGAAGAGAGAATGGATCGTCCCTCCCCAAATCCTAGAAGAGAATATTGATTACACCAAGAGAGATTTCATTGCAAAAGTGAGTGAGCCTTTACCTGCTGTCATTTGCTTGCGTAAACATTACACTCTAAAAAATGCTGGGTTGTTTTAACCCAACGTTGGGTCAAATATGGACTAACCCAGTAGTTGGGTTAAATTTTTACATTACATTTTTAACCCAACATTTCAGGTTTGTCCATATTTGACCCAACGTTGGGTTAAAACAACCCAGCATTTTTTAGAGTGTACCGTATAATCGACGTACAAGCAAAGAAAATGCTCCATTTGTTAACATTGTGTGCTAACAATGAAGAATACTTCTAAAGAATTTATTAATCTTAGTTAATGTTAATATCAGCAATTACTAAAACATTATTTAATCAAAATAATGATAGTACTACACTTTACAATAAGGTTTCATTTGTTAACATTAGTTAATTAATTAGGTAATGAAAAATACTTGTAAAGCGTTTATGAATCTTAATTCCAACATTTAATACATTATAAAATTGTAAAGTTATGTGAATATTATTTAATGGCCCTGAGCTAACATGAACAAATAAATATAGTTGTATTTTTATGAACTAACGTGAACAAAGATGAATAAAAAACTGTAAAAAGTGAAAGCTCATTGTAATTTAATGTTTGTAAATGCATTAACTAGTGTTAACTAATGGAACCTTACTGTATTATCTAATGTACCTGAGCTACAGTAACTAACAATGAACAATTGCATTTTTATTTTTAACTCACGTCAAATGTTTCGCCCATTGTTAGTTAATGCATTTACAACTAATGGGATCTTATTGTAAAGTACCACCAAGGAATAAATCACAACGCACCAGTTTTATTGGTCACCAAGGGAAAAATAAGATATCTTCTCATCTATTTGCCAATCAAATTCATGTTATGCATAAAAAATTCACAGAGAATTACAATTTTAGCAGCTTATAAAATGTATGTCTGCAGTTTCATTATTTGTGAGATGTAATGTCCAAATGACATCACAAATATAAGAAAGGACTATTATGTGAGAAATAAAGCCAAGATTATAACAAGAAAGTCACCACATCACATGTGTGATATACATTGCATCAATATCTTACGCATTTGATATTTGCAATGCTTAATTTTAATGTGCCAGTGCGCTTGCTTGTTTTTTTTGTTTTTGTTTTAAAAGATGTATTTCTAATTTATTTAGATTCGCTCAGACAAGGAAGACCCCCAAATGAAAAATTTGAGGTACTCACTAAAGGGCGTCGGTGCCGACAGGGATCCGTTCAATTTATTTGTGGTGAATCCTGAAACAGGATTTGTAAGAGTAACGGGAATCCTCGACAGAGAGTCCATTGCTCAATACAATGTAAGTAAAATGACCACGATGCCAATGCTGACTGATGATGATAAAATGTTGACTTTAATACCTATTCTTATTGATTAGAGTTAGTGATCTGTAAATGCATGTCTTCACTTCCATAGCTTACAGGGGTTGCTACGTTCACGAATGGCGTAATTGCAGAGAATGACATTGGGCTACGGATAAAAGTGAAGGATCAGAATGATAATCCTCCTGTTTTTGGTCCGATGACTGCAGGGGATGTATACGAACTCAGTGCAGTAGGTATGTGGCCTGCAGTTTTTCCAACTTGAAAAAAATGTGACTTTATTTATACAATAAACACAACAGTGATTATGATCAGGGTTTGAAATGAAAATCCACCGTGGTCGGTAATGCATATCCACACACTAGTCAATTGGACGGGTTAGGGTTAATTACGTTATCACGTTGCATTGCATCGCTATCCGAGCCCTTCCACTCAAAGGATCCTCAAAAATGAGCAAAACAACGTTTCAAGAGGGAAACGTTTTAACCACGTTTTTAAAAGTTGAACACACTGATTTTTATTGAGCATACCGACAGTAACACTCGCCATCTATCGAGAAGTTCACGGCATGGTGTTTCCTGACACACCGCTGGAGCCCTAGGAGACTTTTTCTAACCCGTTCTCATTATTGCCGCATGTGGAAAGTAGCGCCCTAGCGTCTTTATAGCTATACGTGCAGGTAAACTCAAGGCAATAAAAGAAGTCACACAGAGTTCTGTCTTCTGTGTTTATTTTTTATTGTTTTACCCACGAACAGTGATTGACTGTCATAAAGCTGAGAGCAATACAATGATTCAGAATCTGATTTAATTATAAGGCTATATTTAAATCTGGGACATTGATAATCTGGTTTTGACTATTTAATCTCAAACACTGGTTATAATAATTACCAAACTCTGAAAGTGGGTCAATAACTCATATTTAAAATGTAATTTATTCATAAAGCGATTTTTTGTTTCATCTCTGCTTGTTAATATAAGGTTTATTCAGGTAGTAAAATGTCATGTGGTGCCACTTCCCAAAGAAATATGAAATAATATTTAAGATATTTGTTAAATTATATAGTTATATATTCTTCTTTTCATGAAACAAGCTTTAAAAATCATTTCCCTTTTCAAAATACATTTTGTATTTTTTTCATTGATATTTTGACTACAGGATGTTTACACAGTATTAAAACCCTATGAAACCAAAATGAATGCAAAGAGCACATTTCTAAGAACCTGTCTCGTGCTTTAATCTAAAATATATCTCCTTTTTAATGATCTTGGACACAGATACAGCAGTGATGAAGATCAATTGCTTTGATGCTGATGAGCCAGGAAACCTAAACTCTCAAATCAAGTATGAAATTGTTGAGCAGCAACCAGATGGGCAGAGCATGTTCAGAGTTGACGATGACGGGACAGTCCGTGTTAACAATCCTAATCTGGATAGAGAGGTGAGTGGTCACAATAACTGTATTGAAAGTAACATGTCACTTGATGTAACACACAGGCTCCATGTGTTTGCACTGCCACTTCTTCATTGACAGCCGTTGAGTTTTTGTCTGTGCCAGATAGGGTGACCACCTATTATCAATTATCGTATTACTAATTGATAATTAGAAATGACTAATTCTTTTGCCTTTTTAAGAAAGCATTTTATTTATTATTTTTGCAGCATAGTTTTTTACCTATATTTAACAGCGCTTCGTCATAAGTACAAATAAAACAGCTGTTTTTTTTATATCTTATCCAATGTTTGAAAAGAAAGGAGTAAACACGGCCACTAGTAGGTTGTGACGGCTGTCAATCAAAACGTGGACCGCTGATTTGTTCCATGTGTTCCCTGTCAGAAAACAAATGGATAATTTGGTCAATTAAAATTTTAATTTAACAGAATTTAACTGTTGTTGTTTAACCTGTTGTCTGCTGTGTTTGTTTTAATTCACATCCTTTCTAAAAATATTAACATTTTGGGTTTTGGTTTTTAATATATTCTTAACATATAAGTCTATCTAATTTCATGTTGTTTTGTATTTATTTGCTCATCGTTTATTTTGCAAAGAACTTGGTCAGAACTGTTTCTAAAATAGTTATCTGCACGATGCCTGCTGCCTTTGGACTCAGTGACGTTGAATTTAATGATATTTAATTTAATTTACAAAACTTAATTTAATGACAATTTAATTTAAATTTTTCTTGAAGGGACTAAATAACAAATAAGTTTTATCAGCTGAAAGGCAGAATACAAATGTTTTTTGTTTTTTTTAATATAGTTAGACTATTTTGTATAGACTATTTTAGAGTATAGACTATTTTTTTTAAATATAGTTAAACTATTTTTAATATATATATATATATATTTTAATATAGTTAGTTATAGTTATTATTTAACAGTTTCAAGGTATGTTTTAGTGTTGGTAACATGTCCCACAATCATCCCACATTTGATTCGTTTGATGGTGGTCACCCATAGTGCCAGATGTTCCACCCCACGTGGCCAGTTATTGTTTCCATTTTTAAATGATGAATGCAGGAACAAAAACAACAAAGACTGGTTTTGTTGAGCAGTATTGTAAATGATTCCATCTGTTTCTCTCTCTTTAGACTATTGATCAGTATGTCCTGCTTGTCAGAGCATCTGATCTGAATGGTAACGCAGGCGGCAATGCCGCCACAGGGACAGTCACCATCAAGATCAACGACGTCAATGATAATGTGCCAACATTGGAGGGCCCAGTAAGAAAATATCTAAACTTTGTTAAAGGGATACTCCTCTTTTTTTGGAAATAGGCTCATTTTACAACTCCCCCAGAGTTAAACAGTCGAGTTTTACCGTTTTCGAATCCATTCAGCTGATTTTCTGATATTTAGAAGAATATCAGTAACCAGACAGTTTCTGGTCTCATTGACTTCCATAGTATATATTTTTTTCCTACTATGGAACTCAACGAGACCGGAAACTGTCTGGTTACTGATATTTTTCTAAATTTTAGAAAATCGGCTGAATGGATTCGAAAACGGTAAAACTAAACTGTTTAACTCTGGGGGAGTGGTAAAATGAGCCTATTTCCAAAAAAAAGTGGAGTATCCCTTTAACATCCACAAGGTTTAAGTTGTTGCTGTGCTTGCAACTTACGTTTTTTTCACTCCCCATAGTTTGAGGGCAGTATCGAGGAAAATACAGCGAACGTGGAGGTGATGAGATTCAAAGCAAAAGACCTGGATCTCGAGAACACAGACAACTGGACAGCCAATTGCTTTATTGCGTCAGGCAATGAGGCTGGATACTTCAGTATTAAAATGGACCCAAAGACCAATGAAGCAATCCTGATGCTTGACAAGGTGTGCAATGTTCCTTTTTCTAGTAGGGTTGTCTTGATACCAAAATGTCAGTATTCATAGCAATGTTGGTCAAAAAATTCTCGATGCCAATTTCAATGCCACATTAAAAACTGAATATTAACAAATTGAAACAACAAAATTCAGGAATTTTTCAAGTAAAAAAGTAACTATATTAAGTCATTATTCAAGTAAACAAACAGTAAATATATAGGCCAGTTTCACTAATGTTGTTTAATTGGTAATATTGACATATCAGGCTGCATTTACACTGCAAGACCCAATACACGGATCCAAAATGTTGACATACAACATTTTGACATACAACTTGCATGCTAACTCGTACACACTAGCATTGGACAGTTCTAAAGCAAATTATACTCTCAGCCCTTTGCCTGAAGAAAGAATATAATGTCCATTTTCCCTGCAGGCTGTTGATTATGAGGACGTCAAAGACCTGAACCTAGGCATCGGTGTAGTCAACAAAGCTCCATTCCACTCTTCTGTAACTGGAACACAACAAGGAGTAAATGTTCAGCTTGGGGGCAGCGGTGCAGGAGCAGGAGGAGGAGGAGGAGGTGGTGGTGGTGGTGGTGGAGGAGGAGGAGGAGGAGGAGGTGGAGGTGGTGGCAGCTCGATGAGTTTTGGTGGCAGTGGAGGTGGAGGTGGAGGCAGCAGTTCAGGCGGTTCGCTCTACAACGTGAAGGTTAACGTGAAAAACCAACCGGAAGGACCCAAGTTTCTTCCCCTAACAAAAGCCATCCCCATATCAGAAGGCAAGACTTTTGACAGCAATGAGATCATCGCGAGGTACCCGGCTATTGATTCAGACACAGGAAAGGAAGCCACCAACGTAAAGTACGTTTACGTCAAAACAGTTTTATCAAAAATGAAGAGAAAACTGCTTTTAAATCAATTATAAATGAGCCTGAACTATGTTCACTTCTCCTGTAGGTATATTAAGGCATCTGATCCAGATAACTGGCTGAGAATCGATGAGAAAACAGGGGCCATTCGCCTGAACAAGGCTCCTGACCGCGAGTCCAAGTATCTAGTTAACGGCACCTACTACGCCACTGTTTACAGCGTAACTCAAGGCAAGTTCCAGGGAAAAGAGACAACTTTAAAATCTTTGTTGTTTTATTAGGATGTGGGTTTGCCAGCTGTTCTAGTGTTTTAGTATTTATTCAACAAAAGTATTTTTGAACTGTTGCCAGGCGTTCCAAAGATATATGAAAGTATACTTGAAGAACTTATTGACAAATCCCACTTCCAGTGTGGCATATTGTTTAATACAATGACCACATGATATTGCAGATACATAACATGTCCTGAAGATGGCGGCATCTCTGCATTTATAAATAATAGTTACTGAGTCAGTGATGTTTGGAAGTACGAACCATCTGCAAGTTATATTGTAAAATACCGATTAACATTACTTATATTTCATATATATATGTAGCAATTTTATTTTCTTATTTTTTGCTTTCTTTTTAATTTCTTTTGTACTTTTTTTAAAAACGGACAACAGTTGTTCTTTCTCGAAAACATATTTAATTATTATTATTTATCATAGTTTTATAATGTTTATATAAAATTGCAGATATAATTTTTTTTTTTTTTTTTTTAAATATGTATTTTTCTGTCTCTTATAGACTTGCCTTCTAAGACGGCAACGGGCACCGTTGCCATCCAGGTAGAGGATTTTAATGACCACTGCCCTACTTTGAAAACCAAAGTCCAGACACTTTGCACTGACAAGGACGCGGTCTTAGTCACTGCAGTGGATGAGGATGCACCACCCAATGGAGCTCCATTCACCTTCAATGTTGTCCCAGAAGGAACTAAGGGCAAATGGTCAATCGAGCATTTAAATGGTACATCTATCTATCTATCTATCTATCTATCTATCTATCTATCTATCTATCTATCTATCTATCTATCTATCTATCTATCTATCTATCTGTCTATCTGTCTATCTGTCTGTCTGTCTGTCTGTCTGTCTGTCTGTCTGTCTACTGGGGAGTCTTTGTCTAATTTATTATTTATTTTTATATTCAACTATTTCTAACAAATAGTCTAAACTGGTTTTAGGTATTTTCTGTTGTAAGAAGTCAAACGTACTATTATTAAAGGAGTGGTTCTCTTGAAAATGAAAGTTAGCCCATAAGTTAGATTTACTCATCCTCAAGCCATCTTGATGTATATTGCTTTCTTTTTTCATATGCATACAATCAGAGTTATATTAATAAACACCCCTACACTTCCGAACTTCTTCTCCTCATCAGATACCACTGCCATCTTCAGGACCCAGGAAAAGCTGTGGCCGGGAGAACATGAGCTGACGGTGGAGGTTAAGGACCAGCAGGGGTTGGGATGTCCACAACCTCAGAAAATAGTGGTGGAAGTGTGTACCTGTACAACCCAGGGGGGATGTGACCGAACTGGAACAGGAACGGTTAAGAAGGGATCAAAATTTGGACCTGCTGGAATCGGCCTGCTCTTCCTTGGATTGCTTTCATTACTGCGTAAGTATCCAAGTTCACTGAGAGATTATGATTTATAGTTAGTACGGTGCTGAAATAAATGCTGTATTTCTACTCTGTTACAGTCATCCCACTACTGGGGCTGCTCTGTCAGTGTGGAGCTTCTGGGATACCAAGAGGTTTTACAGACATGCCCTATGACACTAAAGAGCATCTCATTTCTTACCATACTGAGGGCCAGGGAGAGGACAGGGTAAGAAATTTGATTTAAAGGGATAGTTCACCCAAAAATGAAAATTAAGTCATTAATTACTCACCCCCATGCTATACCAAGCCCGTAAGAAGATATTTTTGATTAAATTTGAGAGGTGGATCACCGCTACATAGGCTCCCGAAGGGATTGAAACTTGACGGCCCAGAAAGCCATCGAAGAAAATGTTTAAATATTCCATGTGACTACAGTGGCTCAACTTTAAGTTTACCAAGCGACGAGAATACTTTTTGTGCGAAAAAACAAACAAAACTTTCTGGGCCGTCAAGTTTCAATCTCTTAAGTGGTAGTGATACAGCTCTCAAATTTAATAGAAAAATATCTTCATTTGTGTTCCGAAGATGAACGAAGGTCTTAAGGGGTTGGTACAGCATGGGGGTGAGTAATGACTTTTCATTTTTGGGTGATCTAACCCTTTAAGAAACAGGTGTGATATGTTATCAGGATTGAGATTTTATTTTTGCCATAAAGCTAAATAAATCAAACAATTTTGTCTCTGACAGGATGTTCCTGATATTAATGGTCCGATGATTGGTGGTATGACCACTAAAAATGTGGGTGGAATGCGGATTCAAGGTGGTCAAGCAATAGCAGGAGGCAACATTGATTCCAATTCCATAGTTGGTGTTCGTGGCTACAATGAAATGAATTTGGACTACGTAGACTCGATGAGGAGAAATGATTATAATCTTGAAATGACTGGCGATTTTGACGGAATGGCTGTGTCAGAAAGGTTCCTGGACGATTACTATGCACAGGTAATATATACCTACAGTATATTGTGTATACTATCTATCTATCTATCTATCTATCTATCTATCTATCTATCTATCTATCTATCTATCTATCTATCTATCTATCTATCTATCTATCTATCTATCTATCTATCTATCTATCTATCTATCTATCTATCTATCTATCTATCTATCTATCTATCTATCTATCTATCTATCTATCTATCTATGTGGATCACATATATGTATTGCTCTGTGTTACAGAAAAGCAGAGGAATGGAGGATGGATTTGCTAAGAACGAACCCATGGTGTATGGTTATGAGGGCAAGGGCTCCCCTGTCGGCTCTGTCGGCTGCTGCAGCATTCTCGAAGAAAACAATGACCTAGAGTTTCTGAATGACCTGGGGCCAAAGTTCACCACACTCGCTGAAATATGCGGAGGTAGGAAGACTGAGGTCTCCGCTCCTCTTCCTCCCCCGCCAAAACCCGTCGTGGAACGCACCGAGGTGGCGTCTTCATCAACCAATGTTATAAATACAGGGAATATAGCCACTAACCGAGATCTATCTACAAATTCAATGAACGTAACTTCCAACATGGCTGCGACATCATCTTCTCGTGTGGAGAACGTGCTTGTTACGGACAACCGGCCCACAGTGATTACGAGTGTCCAGCCGGCTCCAACGTACCTGATGCAACCGCAGCAGATGTACTACATGGTCGAGCCGCAGCCCAGCACGGTACTGCTCGCTGAAAGGCCCAACATAGGAGTCGGACAGAACATGTACGTGCTGAACAGCGGCCCAGTAGCCGAGGGGGTTGTAGTCCAGGGCACCAACATAGCGGCAAATACCCTGAACCGTGGTGAGAGGATGGTGCTTGTGGACAGGGGTGGTCCTGCTCATGCTCTCAACACCGGAATGCTGCACACAAGTAATCTCTCTGGATCACAATTGATTTTGGTGGATGGGGGAGCCTCAAGCGGTCAAGTCCTTCAGGGGACACTTCAGAGCGGGCTTGCCGGATCTCAAGGCCTGCTGGTCATGGAAGGACAAGGGGGCCACGTGATTCAGGGCTCGCTCAAAAAAGGTGTTTCCACTCATGGTGGATCTCAAAATGTCTATTATATGGAGAATAAAGGGGGATCGGGCATGGCCCAGGGGGGTCAACAAGTGGGCATGGCGTCCGCAACAGAGTCCTTTATTGGTAACGCTGGATTCAGTGGGTCATCTGTCCAGATTAACCAAAATCCATCGTCACATAAAGTTGTTGTCCAGGAGAGAAAGGTTACGACAACAAAAAGTATCAAGTAACAACACAACGCAACACTCATAGAGTACGTGTACAGTTGAGAAAATGTTTTAGGGTTTAGAACGCCGCTTGCATGCCAATCATTAGAGTATCATGTTGTCAACAAGTTAGATCATGGAGAACATGCTAATTAATGCTTGAAAAACTGGTTTTAATGCCTCGAGTTTACTTCTCTTTATTTGAAGTGCACTACACTTTTTTCCCTCTTCTTTTATTTGCATATTTGTAATATGTTTCTGCACGTTTGACTTTAGTGTATGTGTTCTGTAAAGACTATTATTTGCATATACTATGCAGTTCTGGTTGCCCCGAGGGCCTTCCAGTGCAGTTTATGCAAATCAGCTCAAAACTATTTTAGGAATGAGCAGACGTACAGTCAGGAACCACCTATTAAATTCAGAAATCAGCCAAGACAGAAGGGCATAAGTGTTTTTTTTTTGTTGTTGTTGTTTTTTCTTTGTACTCTGAAATGTTCAGTACTGTAAAAGACAATTCATTACTCACTTTTGGCATCAGGTGAACTACAATGTATGTTTTGGGAAGATGTTTATGGGATAGATCAGAGTGTTTTTGAGATGGTACTCACTGCTGAACATGAAATCCAGGGGGAGGATTTCATTTTGCATTTTTACAATATTGTTCATTCCTCTTTTTATTCACTTGTAAACAAAAAATATGTCTGATGAGCAAGTTCTGTTTAAAAGCTTGTGGTTTTCATTTGCAGTGCATTTAAATACCAAACACATTCCAAGCAATAATGCATGTGTATGAAAATAATATTATGTAAAAGAGTCTTATATTTGTAAAAATATATTTGTTTAGCTATACAATAACTGAAGCACATTTCCTTTGAGCAGTAGCAGTAATTAAACGATAAAAAAAATAAAATAAATATATATATATTAGATATACATATATTATATATCTTATAGTTGCGGTGCTGGGCTTTTTCTATTGACAGCTCTTGTTTGGTACCCAAAAAATGGGCAGTGGGTTACAACTTTTCCCAGAAATGGACTCATAGCTGCATGGTGGGAAAATATGGAACTGGTTTCGACAGTGAAACATTTTTCAGGGATCAGTAAAATATATTGTAAAGCAGCATAAGGCTGTTTAGAACTTTTTATAAATGGTCATTTTTATAAATGTTTGATTATGTAAAAGACAACCAAAATACAATAAAACGTCATTTTTATGTCACCCAGTGTATGTTATATCTCTCCGTGGCAAATGTCGATTCATGTAGAAAAACTGAACTGCACATTTTGATCTCAGTGAATTTAAGTGGCCAGTTTTGGTTTCAATTGGTGAGAACAGCATACGGACACAGAGACAATATCCACGTTTTTCCGAACAAGCGTTTGGGTGATAAATATGGGTGCTGGTTTTGGGAAGTGCCACTCAAAAGAACTAAAACAAATCATATCAAATAACAAGACTGTGCTACAAATAATCCTTATCTGTCAGTTTGACTGAATGAGTGAAAAAAAAGTTATCCATCAGAGAAATAAGGAATCACATGGTATTTTAATGTGACATTGATATCAAAGAATATCTGAGGCAAGTCCAGAATGTTCAGAATATTTTCTTTTTTCTTTGTATTCCACTGTAAAAATATTAAAAACACAACAGATATGACTCTCTTGTGGTCAGCTCTTCCAAGCCATTGGAAGACTTAAATAGCCATTTTTTAAGCAACTGAAAAAAGCACAAATGTCAGGGCATGTCAAAACTTCTTCAGGGCCCCAAAATACCCTCCCAGAGGGTTAATGAACCATATCCAGAATTTTGTAGGTTATTTCTTGACCATTTCCCATTAATTTCCATGGCGGTCACTTTTGACCCCCAAAGACCATACGTGTGACTTGGTTTTTGTACAACCAGTTGGTCTCTTCAAATTATGACCTCAATGTTTTGTGCGTCCATATACCAAGTGCCATAAGAGTCACCAAGTTTAGTACTATAATGGTTGCTCATAGACAAGGCAGAAAGAGAATCCAATTGAACATCCCTGAAGTCATAATCCATGACAAGGACAAAATTACCACAAAACAACAACTAGCAAAGACCACTTTAAAGGCACAAGATTAAATACACAGAGAAATCAATGATAATTAAAGACAGGTGTAACTAACGATGGTAACTATAACAACTAATAGACAACAACAACAAGGAGAGATATAGAAAACAGGAAGAGAATGAGAACAGACAATACAGTTCAACAACAAGTCCATTCAGTATAGTAAACACAGCACCGAGATCATGACACGTATGAAGCTACCATTTAAATTTTTTTTAAAAATGTTAAATTCATCAGCCGAATACCGCAAGAGGACAAGGGGCAGCCTTCATGATTTTAGCAAGTTGGATAATGTGGTTGAAAAACAACTGACTTCTTTAACGAGTAAATAAATGTTTAAATAAAAATTCAACAAATTGTCAGCGGCTGGTAAATTCATAAGGAACTTCTAAAGCAAACAGTTTTGAACTGATGAGTAATCCAAGCGATTCAAATCAAAGACAGAAGACATTTTAATTGCTTTTTCCATGGTAAAAATAAACGACATAAGGTGTGTTTCTTCTTCAGAATCCATGTGATGCATTAATTGACATTGCGCACGTTAGGACACCAACACAACGAAACAAAAATAATTAAAAAACCCTGCAGCTATTGTGAAGTAAAAAACCTTTTATGTAGTTAACCCCTCCTGCTATTTCCTTAGAACTGGACTGATTGCCATGTTATAATGTATTTAACAATGAACGTTTTACTTTCGGTTTCACAACTTTCAAAACACAACTTTTAAAGAACAAGCCCACATGTTTCTTCTGATGTCTTCTTAGTAAAAATAAAAAAAATAATAATTCATGTTTTTAAAGGGGTTTATACTGTTCTTTCTTTCCCCTTAGGCGGAACAGAGTTTTCTGTCTATCATAATTATTATGTCATTCCTCACAACCTACACTGGGTGAAAAAGAAATGCAAAGAGGCTATACGTTTGGGGCGGGCCATTGGTTTGAGCTTTATATGTTTCTGTCGCAAGAGAACAGAGCACATCCAGTCTGAAAAGCTATATCGACGACACTCTTGACATTGACAGATTTATTTTAGTTCTAGAAGATGTTCCATCACTTTTTGCTGGCTCCCACATTGCTGTTGCTTCTCACAGCGCAGGTATGTAAAAAGAGATGGATGTAACCATTAAAAGATGTTTTTGTTTGTTTGTTTTTTGAAAAAATTGACCAAATGAGTATGATGTAAAATGTTGTCAAATGTGACGTGTGTGGATATCTTGCAGTGAAAAGTATCGTATTAATCAGTATTTTTGGTAACACTTTATTTGTTATATGTTACATGTAACTATAGTAATAAAAATAAATTATATTACATACAACTAACCTTAAACCAAACCTTAACCCTGACCCTATAGTAAGTGCATGCTGTTCATTTATATTATTCAGTACTTAAATGTATAATTACATTGTAACTAATATAAAATTAACACCTTAAAAAGTGTATTTTTGTCTTGTTTTCCAAAAAACAAATACATTTACCTGAGAAGATATACTGCACTGTTAATATTTAACAGAAAAAGAAAACCCAGAAATGCTGCTGTTAAAACCTAAAAATGCTAACATGAACTGTGCGCTAACTGTTAACTAACAATGACAAATGATAATAACTACTGTAAAAAAAAATGTATTGAGCATTGTTAATTAATACAATAACTAATGGCACTTTTTTTGTAAAATGTTACCAATAATATTATTTTTGACACATTATTTAAGACACAAATTGATATACTGTATGTATTGTAAAATATGCTTTCGTTTAAGTAAAAGTATGTATACTGAAAATGTCTATTGTATTTAACAAAGCAATTGTAAAATGAGAAAACAGATTACAGGCAATATTATTAATTAAATTTGACAAATTAGAATTGAGTAATAATTAATCAAATTAATTTAACCATTTAAGATGAGTAAAACTTACAACAAGAACCAAAAAAACATAAATGTAAGTCACCATTATGGTGATCGGTGTTTGTTTTAGGTTTGTTTTAAAATTACGGTTTTCTCCTTCAGTGATTCAGCTTGTTAACATCAGGTGTCTTCAATGTTGGCAATATGAAATAAATAGTTCTTAATTAATCTTTGACGTTTGTCTGTTAGTGAGATATTTTTGTTAAATTTTTTGGTGTAAACTTTACTCATTTAAAATGGTTAACTTTTAAGGAATAATTTGATTAATTATTACTCAATTCTAATTTGTTAAATTTAATTAATAATGGTGTTTGTAATCCGTTGCCACAATTCTATTGATTAGATAAAGCATATTCATTTTTACAGTGTAAGGGAAAGAAGCTCTATTCTTTTTGATTTTAATTAAGTTACATTTAGTGATTGTGTGGCCTTTAGTATCACATAGGCTACATATCACCCATATATACAGTAACAAATTAATTTTAATACCTCAAAAAGGTTGGTAACATAATATAAGAATTGGTATAGAAAATGTTTCACTTTGAAATTGGTAGAATCAGCAAGTAACGTATTGAATTAAACATGAAATTATCAAGAACTTAAATTGTATACATGTAAAACATACAGTAATCTTTGTTGTATTTACAACTTCAAAAAATATTTGTTTTACAGTGCATATACAGAAACCAAAATGCTATTCCGTAATGACTTTAACATCACTGTTTTTATGATTAGGATTTTTATGATTAAACCTATATGCCAATGAAGTAAACAAAAATAATTCAAGCACAGCTGCAAGTCGCAATATCTTAAAAGAATAAGTTATAATATAATAATAATAATAGAAAATATATGTTGTTTGAAGGATATTTAGATATTTTTACAGTAAAGACAAAAGTGCTAATTAAGAAAGTCATACTATTTTTTTTTTCATTTGGAAGACTGAAATAAAAGAAACCCTGTATACAAAATATTAATATAACATTGAAAGTTCACTTGTAACTGTGTTCTTAGCATACAGAAGAGGTGAACCATCTTATTTTACTACTTGCATACACAAAGTTGCATTACTAAAAAAAAATGCAAAAAATCAGCTAAAAAAACAGGCCATAATTAAAAAAATATATATAAAAAATAAATCAAATGGTATTTTAAAAAGTGCTACAGAGCAAATACGTTAGTGTTAAGGTTATGTGTTGTAACCTAAATGTTATGTGTTAATTTTTTTCTTTTTTTCTTTCTTTTTAACAGATCCTGAGCACTGGAGATTGCTGGAAAGTTCCACAAAAGCAGCGTCATAAAAGAGAATGGCTTGTACCTAGCAAAAAGATTATAGAAAATGTGGACTACAGCAATGAGCCCTACGTCAACAGGGTAATAGTAACACCAACTCTCCACTCCTTGCACATTCTGAATATTACAATGCCAGCTTCGATAATAATATTCAGTTATTCAAGTTATAATCAAGTTTCACAATATACTCACTCTGTAAATTTATTTCTTTCTTAAAAGATAAAACTGTTCCTGTATTCATCCAGTTGTAAGCACTTTCCAAAAAGCACTAAGCACTTCTTTTTCAAGCAATACGCATTAAATCGACATACAAATTTCAGTAGACAAAAGGCAAAAACTTTTCAGTAGACAGGTTTAAAGTGTTGACAGTGGAGTAGAAGTTATCACTCAGGAGGGATTAGCCAACTAATGCTGGTTGAATTTGCTTTAAAACCTTTTTTGTTTACACTTTTATTTTGATAGTCCACTTTAGACATTTTACCAATTGCAACTCAAATGACAAATGACTATCTGAGCTATGATGTTTTTGACATATTACAGTTCATAGTACAAATTCTTTTTTAATAAATTATGAAAACGGGGTTAAAGAAATTAAAAAAGAAATGAAATAAATTACCATTTCTTACAGCATAGTGAATGCAGTCAAGTTTGTTCATAAAGTTTGTGTACTAAAGTTTTTTGAAAATTTAACTTTTACCATTAAACTTTAGATAATGCCATGGCGATACTTTTTGTGTTTTTTGTGCATTTTTGTAATGGGGTAAATTTTTAAACAGGACTTTATTAAGATATATTTTGGTTATTAAAATAAGTTAAGGGATAGTTCACTTTGAAATCCATTTTTGATATGTTTTAGCTTATCTCAAGGGCATCAAAGATGTAGGTGTCTTTGTTTCCGCAGTAGTTTCAATTTTCAACCGTTCTTGTCTGTCAGTCATAATGGTCACCTACCTCAAAGGGCATGCACAGAGAAGTCCAAATTAAACACGATTTAATGAATCGTAAAGTACACATTGATGGCACGAAACGAGTGGTTTGTGTGAAAAAAACAAACATCGTTTTTACCTCTTGTAACCACAGGGTTACAAGAGGTAAAAACGATATAAATAATGTTACTGTTTCACAGCCACGTCAAGCTGTCAACCCTCCTGTTTTTTCCGCTGTTTTCCCGCTGTCTTCCCGTTTTAGTATTTTCCCGTAAAATTTCCTGTAAAATATCCCGTATTTACACTCTGTGTGAGACGTTCACGCTCGGACAGATTTGGCTTGAAGTCGTTCATCCTCAGCGGCACCGCGCGCGCTATTAGGCCGTAGACGAGACACACTGGCTGCGTGGCGTGTACGTTTTTATTTCGGCTCCCACGTTAATAGATTAGAGCTTGCACACTGCCTGCGTGACACACGCGTCTCAGGAAAAACGAGTGCATGTGAGAAATAGAACCGACGCCTATATTTTTCGTGTGCGTTTTGGAAGCGATTTCAGGCTAAATAAATAAATAAATAATAGGAAACGATGTTTGTCATTTTGTACACAAATGTATATTAATAAATTACATTTTGATGTTTGAAAGTCTAGGTTTTGACATAAATTCAGGATAGGCTAAAATAACAACATAGTGTGTCTTCTGAGTGACGGTCCACCATCAGGCTAAATAGGCTCTTTAAAGCTACACAAAATGTAATTAAAATAGACAGCCCACTACCCTATTTTTCGGATTTTGGAAGATGTATGATAGAAGTTGAAATTGTTGTCGTAAAGGAGCAACACACCGCTAATCCAAATGTAGATTTTTTTATTTATTTAAATTACACAACTGTCTCTTTCTCTCTCACACATATGTTGGCTAGTTATAATTTCAATGATAAGTGATTTATTTTTAAAGTTTGTGGGTAAGAATCATGTAAAAAAAAAATCCCTTATTATGTGGATGGATTCCAGGAACGGGCGCTTCGGTCTGCTCTAGCACCGGAAGTGATCGCTTTCGCGGTTATAAAAAAAATTCAACGTTGTCTGTTGATAGATCGAATCATAATCGTAATTACATTAGACTTCTCTGTGCGTGCTCTTGAGGTGGTGACCATAGAAACAAAAGTCACCAACATCTTGGATGCCCTTGAGGTATTGAATTGTGATTTTTAAACTTTCTAGACTCTTAGAAGAAAAGGTTCTATATAGAACCTTAAAAGGTTCTAAAGCGCAGCGTATTTGGAACCCCTAAAATTTTCTATATCAAAATTCAAGATATGGGGGTTAGAAAATATATATATTTATACCATTTTATGTAGTTAATCAATATACCACGAAAAGGGCTATTTCAGATGTTCTCCTCCAAAAATCAGCATTATTAAAATGTGATATTAAGCTTAATAAACAATAATTTAATTACAACTACAAAATATTGGAGAATAATGTAATATATGAATGAATAATAGCCTATAAAGAACCTTTGTGCCAAACAGGTTCTTTATTGTCATTATAGAACCTTTTTTTAGCATAAAATGTCATTTGGAGTTGAGTAAAGAACCCATATGCTACATATATAGAACCCCTTTTTTCTAAGAGTTTAGTTTTAGGATCATTTACACTCATCAATAGTGACAGTATTCTAACCTGCATTATTGCAATATGATCTTTCTCAGATGAGATCAGACTTGGACGAGATAATGCCGCTGCGCTACACTTTAAGGGGCCCAGGAGCTGACCAGCCCCCTGTTGGTCAATTCATAGTAGACGAGTTCAAAGGGTTTGTTCGCGTCATACGGCCTCTGGATCGTGAGGAGAGAGAAAACTACACAGTGAGGATAATGAACACACAATATTTAAGATAAAAAGTATATATATATATATATATATATATATATATATATATATATATATATTAGGGCTGTCAAACGATTAATCGCGATTAATCGCGTCTAAAATAAAAGTTTGTGTTTACATAATATATGTGGGTGCACTGTGTATAATTATTTTGTATATATAAATATGCATTGTTTTCAGTGCATTGTTTTCAATATGCATATTGTTTTCAGATATCTAGCTCAAAACTCTCTCTGAATACTCAATGGTAAAATTACAATATCACATTTTTGCTTTAGTTGTTAAAAAAAAGTTGCCCTTGGTTTCTGATCAATTCCAGATAGCCAAGATTTTTTTTTTTTTTTTTTTTTTTTTTTTGTAGTTGTTGTTTTCATAAACAAAGTCATATTGTCATGGAAGCCTTGTTTTATTTTTATCTTGTAGCTTATTGGCACTGCATGGTTCTTTAACAACACCATAGCTGAAGATAATATTAAAGTAAACATCGCCGTGGAGGACCAGAATGATAATCCACCAGTTTTCAAGAAGCCAGAACGAAGCAGCGTTTATGAGGGATGCGCAGTTGGTGAGCCTGGCACTGCATTGACATTGTCAACCATTATCTGATTTTCTGCAATTATATATATATATATATATATATATATATATATATATATATTTATATATTTTTTTTTTTTTTTTTTTTTGTGTCCTTTCCAGGAACCTTTGTAACACAAGTTGTGGCAAAAGATGCAGATAAGGCAAACACTCTCCACAGTAAGATAGCATACACCTTAATCAAACAAGAGCCAAATGATGGCCAGCTATTCTTTGCTGTGAATAAAGACAATGGAACAATCTCAGTGAGCAACCCATCACTTGACAGAGAGGTATTTGCTTCCAGTTATACTGGTACTTAATCTACTTAAGTGTGATTATGGGTCATTTTCTTTTGCCAAAGAGTTAAGGTGGATTAATTTCTCATTCTGTTAAACAGGAACACAGCTTTTACGTTCTTACGGTGCAAGCTGCTGACATGTATGGAGGTGCTCAAGGAAATTCTGCAACAGCTTCTTTAACTATAGACATCATGGATGTTAATGACAATATTCCTACTTTGGAGAAGGATGAGGTGACTATATGCATTTACTAATAGTCAGGAGATCACAATTCTGACAATAAATAGTAATGTATAATAAATATTATTTATTAATTAACATTAATCAGTGTTGTAGTCGAGACCACCTCACTCGAGTCCGAGTCAAGACCAAGTCTACAGAGAGTCGAGTCCGAGACCAGAGACGGTTGAGTCCGAGTCGAGACCGAGACCAGTGAGGGTTGATTACCTAATTTACTTAGAGAAATCCTTTTTTTTTTTTACTGAATTTACTTAGAATTTAAAAAATATGATCAGTTTAGGGTAAAAAGGCCACATAGAAGGTGGTGTTAAGTAATTTTATTACAATTTGTCATGCGCAGACAGTTGCGCACTAGAAAAATCACCAATCTGGGCGTGTCAATCAATTTAAAGAAATATTTTATTAACATACATTAATAATTATGAAAAATATTTTGAAGTGGACTCGGGAATAAGTCCGAGTCCTAAAAAAAATGTTCGAGTACGAGTCAATTCCGAGTCCAAATGCACACGAGTCCATAACCAGACAAAGAACATTAAAATATGGTCTCGAGACCGAGTCCAAGATGAGTCCGAGTCTCGAGTACTACAACACTGATATTAATATTAATTAATAAATAATATTATGCTCTTACGAGAGCATGACCATGTCGGCACGTTGTTCGCTTGCCTTTCTCGAGGGGTTCAGCACTCAGCGTGCCGTGTGCCATCAAGATATGGCCATGTTCACTGTTTTGCATGACTGGCAGCTTTTGCGTGAAATCTCTGGTCCTTCTCATGAAGGGCCAGATATTTCATTCAGGGCTCTAGGGGAGGGCAGATGTCGATCGCTGCATCGGTGAGAGGGTTGTTACTCTCTGGAAATATGACGCTGAGTTCCCACTGTAATGGTGTGTGTGCTCATGCTGAATCAGGTTCAGACTTGACAGCCACACTTCCCGGGCTACTCTGGAGGCGCTGTGCACCGCGTAATCGTCTTGCCCCACCCCCATCCCTGAGGTATGGGTTCAACAGTTCTTATTCATTGTACCCAAGAAAGGCGGTGGGTTATAACCGATCCTGGATCTGCGTATTTTGAATCACAAGCTCCCATTGAAAACGCTTACGCAGAAGCGCATTGTCGAGTGCATCCGTCCCCACGATTGGTTTGCAGCGATTGACCTGAATGACGCGTACTTTCATGTCTCGATTTTCCTCGACACAGACCGTTTCTTTGGTTTGCGTTTGAGGGTCGGGCATGTCATTACACAAGGTCCTACCTTTCGGCTTGGCCCTGTCGCCCCGCGTCTTTACGAAAGTCGTGAGGCGGCCATTGTTCCCTTGAGAGAACAAGGCGTTCTCATTCATGTATTAGTCTATGCACACTTGAGGTTAAACTGTCAACAATGCTTTTCTTTTGCAAATTCTTTTTTCCTTATCTGGCAGATGCCGTGATGGCCAACTTCCCAGCAGCAACAGAGTTTTATATTTTATTATCTTAAGTTGTTGATGTTTCATATTTTATTTATTTTTATCACTTTATATTGTATTTTTAATATTTGATTAGGTCACTTTTATGTTTTGATATTTATGTAAGTTGTTAATGTTCTTTTTCTAAATAAAAGCTTTAAATTTAATTTGTTTGGATAGATTGTCTTCTATGAGAACCTATTTGAGTGAAAATAATCCTTTAGCCATCATTTTGTTGTCTACGGTTTGTACTAAGCACTAAAATGTTGTAATAATATTAAAAGACCGAATTTGGCATTCACATTATCGATGATGCATTCAATGCATAGGCAAGCAGATGAACCCAGAATATAAAATGCGATGTGCAGTTTCTCGTAACGTTTTTTTTTTTTTATGCTTAACCGCCTAGCGCATTGCTTTCATATTCTAAAATGTACTCCTTTTTCTCAAAGGTATTCCTCTTAGACTTTTCAATATTAACTTTAGTATAAGAACATGTTTAATAATAGATGGTAATGGAAAAGAGTGCGAACTGTTTTTTTTTTTCTTCTGGTTTTATAGTTTTCCGCAAGTATTGATGAGAATGTGGCACCCATTGAGGTTTTAAGGATCCAGGCACTGGACGACGATGAAGAAAGGACAGACAATTGGTTGGTCGTTTTCGAAATAGTCTCTGGAAACGAGGATGGACGTTTCTCTATTGAAACTGATCCGAGGACAAATATGGGTATTTTGTACCTGAACAAGGTGAGTGCTTGTTTTGTACACAGTTCTAAGAAGTTCATGTGACAGAACCAAGGAGATCAAGGCTAAAATGTAGTAAGGGTGTGCTGTTTAGGTATGATGTACACATCCCTTGTTATGTACATATATATTCATTGCATGAGCTGTATTGAGTAACCAAATGCAATTTTTTTCCGGTAGCACTTAATTTATTAGTCCTGTTCCCCATGTAGGCTAGATACTATGTATTTTTAAAGTAATTACAATAACTGGGTAATAACTAGGTAATAAGCCTGAACCTACCCCTAAACCTAAACTTAAACTATGCATTTACCTTAACCAGTACTTTCTTAGGTAAGAACACTGTAAGTGCATGTACTGTAGTGTAAAATAAAGTGCAACACTTTTTCTCTCCTTTAGCCTGCAGACTTTGAGTCAGCATCTGGTATGAACCTGAACCTAGTTGTTGCAAACAAAGCTTATCCAGGAGCACCGCTAGGGAGTGGATCAGGAGCCAGTGGACAATCTGGAGCTTCTGGAGGCAGTGGTCAATCTGGAGCTTCTGGAGCCAGTAGTCAATCTGGAGCTTCTGGAGCCAGTGGTCAATCTGGACCTTTTGGAGGCAGTGGTCAATCTGGAGCTTCTGGAGCCAGTAGTCAATCTGGCGCTTCAGGAGGCAGTGGTCAATCTGGAGCTTTTGGAGGCAGTGGTCATCCTGTGTTTTTTGAAGTTAAACCAGGCTCCAGCGTGTCCAAACAAAAGTCATACTTAGTGAAGATCAGTGTGAAAAACAAACCAGAACCCCCAAAGTTCCGTCCAAAGGTCAAGCCTATATCTGTATCTGAAAACACCAAAGGTTCTATTCCAAAAGTAATTGCCATCTACCCTGCTGTAGAAGAGGACACAGGGAAACCAGCAGAAAATGTCAAGTGAGTGTTCAAGAATTTCTTGTTAAAACAACAAAACAAAAGTTTAAAGATTTTACAATTTTTCAACAAAATTATCTGGTTAACTGTGCAAAACTTTGAGAACGGGGCCCCTATTGAAATACGATAATGGCATTGGCTAGTGATAGCCTGAGACGTCACTGCTGGTACTATCATGGGTATAAAAGGGTGCCTGTTAGGGGTGTGCCCGAAGCCAAAAACTTTATTCAGGAAAGGCACAGATAATGGCTTCAAAACGAATAACAAATAATTCTGCTAAATAATATTCCGCTGAGGCTCACATAGTCACTCCTCGTGTTTGTTGGATAAAAAGCAAGTCAGAGGAAAGCACAATATTAACCTCCAAATTCAATACACAATAATGAGTGTGTGAACTGAAGGACTGAATGAAATGAGCGCAAATCAAAATGTGTTGCTGTCGCCTCTCTGTGTGTGTCTCTAAAATTAGAGCTTGGCAAGAGTAAATCAACTTAAATACTATATCATAAATGACGTTGTACTAAATATATGTATATTTAAATTATTTAAACCTTGTACGATATGCACAAATTAATGGAGTAAGCACAGCAATATCCCCAGTAGACAGATACAAGTAGTTTTGAGGCTGTCACAGATAAAGATACAAATACAAAATAATACAAACAAAGGGAATGTGTACTCTAACAGCTTAGACTCCATAGAACTAGCTGCCGAAGTCACTATTTCCTTCTATATAGGTATGCATCAGAGCATTAACATGAAATCCATCTAGAATGAGGGGAGGACTAACTACACTATGTCCACAAACAATTCACCAAGGAGACACACAGGAATTATCAGAGACCTTAGCAGGATGTTTAGAGTGAGAGGAGAAGTAGACAGACAGTTTCACCAAGGAGGCTCACAGACAGCCACGCATTCCATGCTACTGTCTAGACTGAGCTCGAATTCCTCAGAATGATGATCCTCTAGAACGAGAGGAGGCCCAACTACACTCTACAGTAAAGACAGCCTTATCAAGGAGGCTCACAAAGAGCCATATAACTCTATGTCGCTATCAAAGCAAAGCTCTGGGAAGCATGACTACTCTCTAGAGTGAGAGGAGGCCTAGCTACACTCTATCCTAAAGCTAGCTTTTTTCTGTCAGATTCACCTAAAGGTGCCTTACAACAAGGACAGATTCCCAAACTGGGGCAAAAAAAAAAAAAACACTTCCTGTTGGGTTCTTGAAAGAGCTCATCCCAGGGACTGTAAGAGGGGGAGGGTTCTGCTCTACAAGAGAAGAGCACCTCACACGGAGCACATTCAGCCCTAGAATTGAATACACGTCCCTTACCCAAACATATAAGTCACAAGTCAAATGTCCTCAAGTGTCAATATGCTCATATTTCTGAAAACATAGTTTCTGAAATGCTTTTATTAAATTTAAAAAAAAAATTACCATCGCTTTGGCGCCCCCCATGATGCTGTGCCCCTATGTGCCGCGTATAGTGCATATACCCACTTTTTGCGCCACTGACAACAGGCGCCCTCTTATACTCCCTTTTCCACCGCGACTTGTCGGGCTGTTGCCAACCAATGACATTATTGCGTTTAGACACATGGTTCAGACAGGGGTGTTCCCATAGCATCCTTGGATGCAGTGCGAATTACCATTTGAAAGGAAACTACACAGCTGAAATAATTTTCCAAATGCTTGATTTACTAACGAAACTAAAACACGATAACAATAGCTTACGAAAGCTGAAGTAAACAAAACATAACAGGAACAAAAGTAAACAAAATACAGGAATGACTTTTAGCTTTGAAGCAAGCTAACGTTAACTTTGGGGCTGCAGCTCGGTGTAATAGTTTTCAAGAACGAATGAACAACAAAACTTAACATGAACTGTTAAAAATAATCGCATTTTCTCAAAAATTGATGGAAAGCTAGAAGACAAAACACATTTCTTATATTGACCACCTTTCTACAATATGGATCAATTTTATGTTCTGATCTCATAAGGTCTGAGCAAACTACTGAGTAACTACAAAAATACATAACACTCAAGTATTTTGATCCAAAATATGAGGTCATTTTCATCAATCCTATCAAATACAAAATACTATTTCATATTTGAAATATGTAATTTAATTTTGTCAAGAATACATACGAATTTAAAATCTTACAAAATAGATACCTACATCATTCTTGGTGCATTTTCTTTTTTCTGCTCAGAACAGAGAGCTTCGTTTGGAAGCCTTAGCCATATGTCATTATCTGCCTCACAGCATGATGTCCAAAAAAGTTATTAAATAAATAATTTCTACATGACTCCTCTAAAATTGTATCCACATGTATATGTGTATATTGTACAAATATGTTTACATTAGTGATCTGCTACTTAAATAATCTAATAATCATGTGGGTCAAGCCCTACGCATAGTATAAGAATAGGGAGGACTGGCACTGATTACAACTACTCAATCAGGTATAATAAGAAGCATTATTACACCTTAGTTTTACAACACGTGATTAACTATCGCTGTAATAAACCCCAAATGTAGTAATCAGGTAATGTTCCATGTTTGTTTATAGATATGCAAAGGGATATGACTAGGGATCGACCGATATGGATTTTTTAGTGCCGATACCGATACCGATTTTTTTCCCATCAGCCTTAGCCGATACCGATACGGGCTGCCGATTTTCTTGAGCCGATATTTTGAGCCGATACATTTTACTCCCTCAATTTACATCATAAAAATACATGATGTTAACAAATGTTACAGGTCTCAATTTAATAAAAGTAACATTTAATTCACTTCAAAAATTAATATTTAACAAATAGTAAAAACATGTGAGGTAGAACAAGAACAAGTAGATAAACAATTTAACAAATATTAAAAACATGAGGTAGAACAAAAAAAGTTCAGTGTTGAAAATAAATATTTAACGCATAAATTAAATAATTACACTATTGTACACAGTAGCAACCAGCATAATAAAGTGCACACTGTACTTCATTTTAAAAGAAACGAATTATGTACTGCCATGGTTTCATTTTTTCTACATAAAACAAAATGAGCATTTCTAGTCTCTAATATCACTGCGATGTCGAGGGAGACACACACCACACGCGTCCAAACCTCAGCCAGGTGGGTGCTGAATAAATCTCCCTCAAAAAGCACAGAACAACGTTGGCATTACTTAATCCTATGACCAGTGTTCGTTACAGCACCCGTTTGCATACTAGGGCTGTCAAAATTGCTCAAATAGCGTTTGCATATTCCCTCTAAAAAACATATTCGAACATCCCGTTGCGCATTTTGGTCATTGACGCGCATTACGTCAATAACAGGACACATTAATACAAAGAGACATAACTACTGTATTAGATAGTTTATTAGAGTTTAAACATATTTGACAACGTATTAAAAAGCAAGTAAATCAACTAATGGCCAAGACCGCAGAGCTCTCTCGCTCACTCACCGTCTCGCTCACTCACCGTCTCTCGCTCACTCACTCGCTCGCCCTCGCGCTCTCTGCGCGTCAGTTAAATGATCAACAACAAACAAATGTTGAGTGCTTATCAAGAGTTTTGTGCAAGCAATTTAAGATTGTGAGTCGCGACTCTTGTCCCAAATATAGCAGGCTTCATTCATTGATTGAAGTTTCACAGTATTTTGAACCGACAGTGAGCGCTCCGAGCGAGCTGAGCAGCTGTGGTAATGTTATTATTCTGCAACCGCGGGCGTGTTTTTCCACATTCAAATATTAATTTTCACCTTCAAAATTAATACATATTCGAATGTAGAATATTCATAGACAGCCCTGATGCACACTGAACGGATAGTCTACACCTTATTTGCAGCTCTCTAATACAATGGCAAGCAGTTAAGTTTTATAGACGAGGCATTCGCGTTTTCCATTTGGACTCACAAACTTGCTTAGCTATATATATGCAAGCACATAACAGTTATAGAGCAACGTGTTTCCATTTTCAAAGTGTTTGACAATATTTCAGCTGTCAAACATTTAAAAGATGCTTTGAAAGTTAAAGTTACCGTTCTTGTGAAGAGCAGGTTGCACTCTGCTAGTGGGGGAGGGCGGGGCGCGTGAGCTACAGTCTCCAGCAGCAGCACAGAGCTGTCCGTGAACGCCTGCTTATAAATAACGTCGGGAAAAAAAAACTATCGGCGAACGCGCAGCCGTGTATCGGCCGATTCCGATACACGTAAAAACCGCAAATATCGGCCCGATATATCGGCCGGCCGATATATCGGTCGATCCCTAGATATGACCCTGACAACTGGATTTCCATAAATCCGGACACTGCTGAGATCAAACTCAACAAGTTACCAGATCGTGAGTCTCCATATGTGGTAAATGGGACCTACTATGCCAAGATCATCAGCATTACAAATGGTTAGTGGGTACAAAGAGTCAGAACGTTATGTTGGGAACCTTTACATTAGCAGTCAAATATTTGGGCAAGCCTATTTTTACTGTTATAGACAATTTAGATTTGGGTGAACACTTGTAAAATATATTAAAAGAAGATTTAAGAAGGAATAGCAACAAGTTTTGTGTTTGTTATACATTTTAGAGCCGAACCCTCAGACGTCTACGGGGACTATAGCCTTGCAGGTGGAGGACCTGAATGATAACTGCCCCAAACTCCTTGATAATGTGCAGACTGTCTGCAGTGATACCAGAGTAGTGAATGTCACAGCAGAAGATAGAGATTCATATCCCAATGGAGCGCCACTGAAGTTCAGTTTGATAGAAGAGAAGACAAAAGGCAAATGGAACTTGCTGACAAGAAATGGTAAAACCAAACAGAACTACCGACTAATCTCTGTTTTTCAATAATAATCTTATCAAACATATTCAGATATTCATGTAAATAGCTAACGTACTTTATAGCGACATATAAAGTAGATGACGATTTTTCTTGTTTGCTTCTGAGTCGAAAGTAACCTCATAGTCAGGTCTCTAACCTTTTCTCACCTCTTTAGATGCAAGTGCTTCACTGCTCAGTCAAGAGGACTTATGGCCTGGCTTTTACCAAGTCACCATGGAGATCAGTGACATGCAAGGACAGGCCTGCCCCGATGAGCAAGTCCTCAATTTAGAAGTTTGTACCTGCTCTGAAGGCACGCTTTGCGGTGCAAAAATAGCAGCAGCAGCAGGACGCACTAAATCAGCCACTTTTGGAGCGCCAGGAATTAGTTTCCTGTTTCTAGGATTCATCTGCCTCATCTGTGAGCATGGTCTACTACAATAATATAAAGTTTAGTCAACTGTAAGGTTGACAAGCTACAATAGTCTGGATCAAATATTGGTGGTTTATGTGTTTCTATGTCTGTATTTTTAGTGGTGCTCATGTTCTTAATAAAATGTGAATGTGGGAGTGCTGGAAGAGGTTTTACTGACATCCCATTTGAAACCAAGCAATACATCATCTCCTATAGCATAGAGGGGATAGGTGAAGACAGGGTAAAACGAATCCCTTCATGATCTCACACAGCTCATTATTATTATCTGAAGGAACAAGTGACAGTGTAAAGCACTTTTGTATTATGTGATAATTTCTTCTGTTTCTCTTCCAGGATGTTCCTCTGTTGAGAACCCCGCCAATACTCAACAATGGATGGCATGATAATATAACGAAATCCCAAAAACCTTCAGGAATAGTGGAAGCTATGAACTGTAAAACCTCAATGGATGAAATTCATGTCCAGCAATCAAAGCAACTCTATAATGGTTCTAAAATGGTAGGGATGATGCAGGAGAGTGCATTTGGAGGCTTTTACTGTGATACAGATGGAGCAGATATGGAAAACTCTGCCTGTTGTCAAGGAGAGCATGGTGTGGTGTTTGATGCATTCCTAAAAGAATACTACACGCAAGTATGTTACTGTTATTATTATTAGTGTTGTATGAAGGCCTTTTTAATACACAAAGGGATAGTTTACCTACAAAAGTTTAATTCTTTCACTCTCATGTTGCTCCAAAATGTGTATGACTTCTTTTTCTGTGGAACACAAAAGAACATATTTTTAAGAATGTTTAAACTGTATCTATCTGTATAATAAAAGTAAATGGAGCCAAAAAAAAAACCACTGGATCCCATTGGCAAGATTTGGAGCAACAAGATAAGATGATTTTCATTTTTGGGTGAACTATGCCTTTAACACCTCGAATCGATTACATTTGAAATAATGTTTTCTTTTTCAGAAATCTAAGTTTTTAGAAAACTATGCTTCTCCAGAGGAAGGATTGAAGAAGTACAATTATGAGGGTGAAGGATCTGTTGCTGGTTCTTTTGACAACTGCAGCTTCGACGAGTCCAATGATGACCTGGAGTTCTTAAACAACCTGGGTTTCAAGTTCAACACCTTGGCTGAGGTTTGTGGATTTAGACAGACTCAATATATGTCTCAGGCTGAACCACAGGTTATTGTAAGTTCTGTAGAGACAACACCAACCACAACTGCATTTACTGCAGTATCTTCCGATCACATGACTAACACTGTCCAACCCAGTACAACACCAACTGCATTTACAGCAGTATCTTCCGATCACGTGACTAACACTGTCCAACCCAGTCCTGTGGAGATAACTGTCAAGTCACCACTTGTCCAACCTACACCTAGCCATGGGATGGTCATACAGGAGCCTATGTACTTCAGGTTCGAGCAGCCAATGCAAAGCAATGTTTTGCTGCGTGAGGGTGGACTTGGGCAAGGTTTTTACATAATTGATGGCACTCCAGAAACTGACGTATTTCTGACTCAAGGTAATGGCCATGCACATTTAGGTAGTGGACAGCAGGGCATCATTGGTGATTCTGTCTTGTGTTCTCAAATTGGACATGTGGGATCGGTTGTATCTGGCGAGAGTGGGCAGGGTAGAGTAATTAGAGTCGGTACTCTAGGTTCAAATCATCCCATGAGCCCTCAACCACTTTACCAAGTGAGTTCTCCAGAGTGGAGCAGACCAGTACATATTAACCAAAGAGTAATTGATGGCTCAGATTCAATTCAGATGGCTCAATTGAATGCACAGAATGATGGACAAGGGACAGTAACAATTCTAGAGAGTCTTGTCAATGGAGGTAATGTTTTAGTAGGAGACTCTGAAACTCTAGTAAGTATGCCTCAAATTGCAAACGGTCAAGTAAACAGCCAACGATTATTGAGTCCTCCTTTCTCAAGTGCTCTGAATTTTGCATCAGGAGAAGGTGTAGTGAGCAGACTATTGGTTGCTGGTCCTCCTATTGCAGAGGGACATGTCAATGGAGGTAACTTATTGGTTGCAGAACCAGGCCAGTATCCTGTGTCTATGAGTGCAGGTACTACAAGCCTAGTGAGCTTGCCTCACATTTCTACTGTACCGGTAAATAACAGTCAGCTATTAGTAAGTGGTCCCTTCTCGAGTGTTCAGAACATTGTATCAGGGGAAAGTGGACAGAGTAAACCATTAGTTAATGGTCTGACAATTTTAGAAGGTCCCATTCAGCATCCAATTGCCATGAGTCCAGGAGCACATAGTCCTGTAGGATTGCCTCAGGTAGCAAACAGACAGTTATTTCGCTCTGCAGTGTCCAGAGTTCAATCCACAACATCCAAAGGACATGTAGCAAATGGGCACCTGAATGTTTAGGAGTGATAAATATGCAACTTTAAGACTATTCATTCACACAGTGAAATTGCTCAAAGAAAAACTATTCTAGGCATCAGATGAATTAGAATTACTCAATATCAAAATTACATGAAAAATTACACATTAAAAACATGTTATTATGAACATTTCTGAGAAATCTTTTTTTTTTTGCGGTGTGCTTTGAACTTGATTAAATGGCAATGATGTTAATGTTTTAAAACATGCCACATTTTGCTTTAAAAATGGATAAGGTATTTTACATAGTAGATTTTAAAGGGTACATATCATGCTTTTAAATCATTCATTTTTACTTATAAATCATACATTTATGGTCTATATAAAGCATAACTGCAATGCTTGGGTCTGAATTCCTCATTATTATAGCTCAACAGGCCCCTTTTCTACCCCTTTTCTGATGTGCTTCTGTGAGCAACCCGTTTCGAAGCGTCCCCTTTAAATAAAAAGGAGTTGCGTCTTTCCCCGCCCGCTCTCCAGGTCACCTGAGTTCGGTTCAACTCCCCGCGTTCAGCCATTATTGTAGTTTGATAAGAGCTATACGATTACTATAGTTTCAAAGAACATTTTTATTCACACGTTAACAAAATGTCAACAAAAGACTTGTCCATCAAGCGTTACGTATTCGAGCCAGAGCGAGCGATTTCAAAAAGACGACGACAAACCTGCAGAACGTCTTCATATGGATGCAGTGGTATGTAAAGTTAAGTTAACTAACGTTATGTTGTGTTATTAGTGAAAGTCGACTATTTCTCTTGTTAAAACAAGCACTCTGACAAGATAAATGACTGCGGTCTGATCTTACCACTAAAAATCTGTATTGATAATAATATGATAACTTGCGTTTAGAAAGCGTCAGAAAACACAGCAGCTAATGATAGAAGGAATTTACACCTCATTCAGACGAAGTCGATCGGCAAACCCTTCTGTATACTGGCGGAGGTTGTTGGATTGGGGATCCTTGAAGTGCTTCAGGTCACTACATCCAACAACCGAACATTTTGACTAGCCCTCCCGTAACTTCTGCATCATTGAGCTTGGACTACAAAATCGGAGCGAGAAATAATAATGGCGGATTGCTCGAAGTGTTGGAGGGCGATTCCACAGTATCGGGCTTACTTCGAGGACAAAAGTCTGCAAAATTCAATCTTCATGCAGAAAGCCATTGTCCTCAGGTTAACATCCTGTGACAACCTGGGATACAGCTGTGTGAAAGGCAGGATAAATCTGGCAATGTTGAACTTGTAAACTTTGATCAAAGTTGAATTTAACGTATGTAACATGGACGGAAAAACAGTGTAAATTCAAGCAGAAAGTGTACTTAATCTAATTCAGTTTAATAAAATTCAGGTTGAATCCAAGTTCATGTTTTGCTTTGTTCCTAATTTGGCATAATTATGAGTCATGCGTTGTGCATTTTTCACAAAACTGCAATATGACTTCCATGCAGGCAGGGTGGCCATCTAATATGATCTGTTTCATAAACTTAAAGGTGCATTTTTGAGTCTGGTATTGGTATGTTCATAAATTTAAAGCCAGCAAAATTACTAACAAATACCACAGGTATATTTTTCAAATTTCTTTGCCAAATGTAGAAGACAGAAGACGACGTGCGCTTGTTCCGTGGCGCAATTCTATTTTGACGGCGCACCAGACGCACTTCACAATCTGTTCACAGCCGAGGAGATCGACGTTCTCGTCAGGGCCGTAAAAGAAAGAGAAGTGACATTGGGGATGGGACAAACCGACCCAAATTAGCTTCGGTTAAACATGCATATAATAACTTGGGTAAATGTGTAAGTTGTATGCCTATTTTTCCCATCATCATGGACACAACAATGATTTCCCTGATGTTTATAATTTTTTCTTATAATAATGTATCATTTGCAAAAAGTAAAATGCATCTGTGTAGCAGAGAGAATCATCTACAGTGTATGCGCGTTGTTCACTCTCTGTTATGGCCAAGCATGCGCGCTTAAAATAGCATAATGAGCAACGCGCAACGCGCCACTGACATTAGACCAGTTTTTTTCTGGTCATTGGCGCAATTGTTTTCTGGAACTGCAAAATAGCACAAGGAATTGTTTGCGCCGACACACGTCTCCTTTTTGCGCCAAGCCGCCCAGGGAGTAGTTGGATAGCAAGTTAATTTCCTAGTTTACCGACGTGCGTCTGTGGAGGAAAAAACACGCTTTGCGCGCGTGCAAAATAGGAATGATAAATGCGTCAGTGTATAAAGTCATTTGCGCCGGGTGCAAGATAGAGCCCCTAATGTTTAAACTAATGTGTGCCGTCAGAGCGGAAAATCTGCGCGTGTGCCTTACATGCCCAGTTCACTGTTGTTTAACAACCTGCGCTTGACGCCGACAGATTATTCTAATGGCATTTGTGATATTGTGTTAACGCACGTCGCACTATTAACATGTTAACTTGGACAGCCTACGCTATATACTGACATTCTGACAGAAAATAAAATCATAATAAAAAAAAAGTCATTGATGACGATGTTGACTTTCATGAAAAGCTCATTGATTCAAAATACGCGGAAAACAACGTTCGAAGTTGGATAGCTTCTGTCCAATTTACGAACATGAAGTGCATAATCTGTCAAAATATAATACAACCACCATTCATGCATGATCTTCATGAACACGACGCTGCTTTCGGTCCGAAACCATGCACTTGATATCGACTTGATCACTCTTTTATCCTTTCTCTCCACAATGATCATATTTAATGTTTACTTAAACAAAGTTTACCACGTTCGTAACATTTTAACGTTCGTAACCTTTTGGACAGAATCCACAAACTTACCCACATTCGTCGAAATCCGTGAAATCCTGTTAACTCTTCCGCTCACGCAGAGCGACCGTGACCTAGACAATCTTATTCCTGACAGGTGAACCGTTGAGGCGTTAGGAGATGAAATTAAGCGATGAAATAAAATGTTCGAGCGTTATGATTTTTTGACAGAAAATCTCAGCCCCTGTTTTATCCTGATTTATTAACAATTTATCATGTAGCTACGTACATGAGAATTTAGTCCACACAAGATGTTTTTATCGTCTTGTTACTGATAGAAATACATGGAAAAATTATATGTCTGCTTACTTTAAAATCATAGTTTAACGTACGTAACTTCTTTGACGGAAAGTGTAACGAACGTTAATAAATATTTCCATTGCATCGTGGTAGATTAAGGGAATTATAATTTCAGTGTTAGTAGATTTATTTTGTAGAAGACACACCAAAATAAATGTTGAGTGCCAAAATTCAGGATTTTATTACAGCAAATTAAAGAAATGACTTAGGAAAAATTCAGATGCACGTAATGTCCCACACTGACACCTGCAATTTCTGGGGACGGAAATAAAATAAAGTCTCATTACATGATAATGCCAAGGCTTAGTGGGATAAAACTAAATTTATTATTTCTAACATCTATCTTTAACGAAATTATGAACTAAAAATTAAAAAAATGGCAACAGCTGGGTATTATTCAATCTATATAGTTCATTACACCCCTTGTGGACCGATACTGTGGAATCGCCCTGGACCGGTAGTCAATGTCCTTATTTGTCAGTTCCGCTGCAAATACTGTGACGTAATTGTTCAAAAAACGTAATAGACAACAGGAAAATCCGAACAGGTTGAAAAATATGACCAAAACAGAATATAAAGATATAAACGAAGCACCTGAAGAGAATAATTTCATCTTTTCTGTACTTATAAACACTCCAAATATACAACAAAATGCATTTAAGGGCTAAAAAAGTGGATTTTGCATGATATGTCTCCTTTAAAGGACATGTTAAGCACATTAGACATTTTTAAGGCAATTGATAACTTGATTAACAATAAATAATTGATTATGTAGCCATTTATCATGTCTGATTATGTATCATTTAAATGTATAGTAAAGCTTTTATATTGATATTTAAAATGGTTGATTATTATTAGCCACAAGTCAGTTCAGACAGGTACATGATTTCATAGCCTTATTGTTTCTGTAAACAGACGGTAGCAGTCATATGGAAATCATACTACAGATACTATTGTATTTTAAAATATTGTTTCTCTTGGGATTTTTGTTCTTGATCTTTGGTGAACCTACAACTGTGGTTTAATAGATTGTGATAATGAACAGTGTTAAGTTGTTTTCAAGATTGCCATTCATTGTTTTTAAGCACAGTGTTGTCTTGAGCATGTTAATAATGTATCTTATTTTTAAGTAGCTTCAAAAAACTTCCCTTAACCATGAATTCCAATCATTACCTCATGTTTAATGTCGCCTACATTACAATTATTCAAGTTTATTGGTGTAGCTTTTCACAATGCATATTGTTTCCTTTTATGTGTGTTTTGCTTTGGATATGCATTTGGAAACTGTTACCTCTATTGTTACTACTGCGCCAATATAAAAGTAATTAATTAATAAATATACATTTATACACATATGGTTAGAGTTATATTTTGTGATTCACACCATCTAGTGGCATGGAACTGTATTGATGTTTTTACCACACTGGTTGGGTGTTTCTTTTTTGTTAGTTTTTTTGCTTGGGGCAGAGTGCATTTTGGTGATAGGTGTAGCATGAACTTGTAGAACAGGTGAATTCTCAAACTTCTTAGAAGTATTGCCATCTGTTTCATGCAACCGAAACCCGTTTAGACTCGTAAGCTATACATTCACAAGTTCCTTTGCCCATATAATCTTTAAGCTAATAAGGTTGAGCGCATTTGGCTTGTTGTCCGCATTGGAGGGGCTCAAGGAAGCAGCTTCAACTCTAGCTTAGATATACCCCCCCGTTGGAGCTACTAATGCTTGGATGATGAGCAAGATGCCTTAGTTATGTTAGTGGAGTTGTGGAGGGATGGCAAAACAGCTGATGCCAGAGTAAGGTGAAAAGCTGCGTATATGCTCTGGCAGTTAATTGAAATTAGATGGTTTCACTCCTGAACTTCCCTTACATTAAAATATTTCAAGCAAAAGTTCAAGCAAATGCCATTTTCAAGCAAAACATTTTACAAAAAGTGGTTTGTCAGATTTCAAAATGATAAAACAATGCTTAATACTAAAGTATTGTAACACTTGGTGATATATATATATATATTTTATATTTGTAAATGTTAGAAGTTAATGTGAAAAACTACCCTTCTGCTATGTAAACTTGAGAACAGACTTCATCCAGCCTTAAAAAAACTCACCTTGTTTAAAAGTCTCACAAAACTGACTAAAAAAAGTTAGAAAGATTTCGTTTGATATCTTGCTATGCCACGAAATTTCTTTTTGTGGGAGACCATGTTTCACAACCTCATATTCAGCACTGTATCTCATAGTCACTGTATCTTTTCACAGCTTAAATCTGTTGTATTCGCTTCTTTCATACACAATGTGAATAAATGTGAAAGGTGGAGGAGAGAGGGCTCCTCCACATCAGAAAACTCTCACATTTGGGTGTGCACAAGAGAAAGTTCTGTTTCAGATGCCCCACCCAAAAAGTGATCAGTAAACCCCCCCACTTCCAACCCTCTCCTCAAATCATCTACACAAGCATAGCTCTGATCAACAGCTCAGGACTGAAAGAGAAGAAGGACTGGAGAAGATACGAGAAGAAAGGACCGACCGCTAACATCTGATCTACAGCTGTCATGTCTCCCATTTGGCTTGGACGAATATGTTTGGTCCTGCTGCTATGCAGGATTGTGGTGAGTTACACTGAACCAACAGGTGGTTTGGCATCAAATACATTGAATAAGCTCAATTTGTACTCATTAAACAAATTTAATTATTACAGATGTACTTTTGTTGTTTACATATGTGTATTGTATGTTGCATGTACATACAATGTACATTATCTGTAAACAACAAACACTTGCTGCTCTTGATCATTTTAAAACAGTTTTTCTTCACACAAAATAATATATTTTTCAAAGTTTTGTATGAGATTACACCTTGTTAAATGGATAGATTTTGCCTGATTAGTCCTTTAAAGACAAGTCAAAGTAATATATTGATATATTCCATAAAGTAGCATCATCATAGTAAAATGAAAAAAAAAAAACATAATAGTTAATAATAGTTGTGGCCTTGTCATCTTAACCACTGTCAGGATGAGGTAACTACCACTTATATCACAATTAATTAAAAAAAAAAATGCCTTTGGAGAGCATAGTCTCAAGTTTAAACTTGTACTCTTTGCAACAGCAGCAGATTCTCACAATAGGTAGAGAGAGGTATTGCTGTCACCTCAGGAAATACATGTACTAGTTCAGTTTACTGTAAAGAGGACAGATTTACAGTACACTGTGTATGTGTATACATAGCCTATATGTATGTGTGTATAATGTATTTTAGTTTATTTGATATTTATGTGCTGCCATGGCCAGTAACTAATTAATAAAAGCATTTACAAGCATGGAGAGAAAGATAAATGCTTTCATGGGGAATCCATCAATACACCATTATAGTCCACATTGTTCACACACGTAAAAATAGCATTTGGATCCATTTTTATTAACATTAGCTGCCAACCATAAACATTTAAAATAGTAGGTAAAATTGGCATGACTTCTAATGGAATTGTCACTAAAACGTATAAAGAAAGATCTTCACTTGAATAGTGGGATTAGAGGTAGATATCCTTAATATTTAATGACCAGACAATTTTAGTCTAATGCAGATTAAAAAAAATACATTTTTTTTAATTATGTAAAATTAAATAATACTGAATGTATGGTAAACAATGTAATGCCAGTGCATTGGATGTGTACTTAAAGGAATATTTCACTTTAAAAAAAAAAAACATAACTTTTGCTGATAATTTACTCACCCCCATGTCATCCAAGATGTCCATGTCTTTCTTTTTTCAGTCAAAAAGAAATTAAGGATTTTTCTCCATATAATGGACTTCAATGAGAACCAAACGGTTAATGAGAGGTCCAAATGAGAGTTTCAGTGCAGCTTCTTTAAACGACGCCAGACGATGAATAGGGGTCATATCTAGCGAAACGATCGGTTATTTAAAAAATAAATTAAAAAGTTATATAGTTCTATATAAGTTTTATAAGCTCAAATGCTTGCCTTGCACTGTTCTGTAATGAGCGTTCGTGACTCTCCTGTTCGAGCTCGTTTATCAAAATGAACAAATCTTTTTTTGTGTCATTTGGTTCATTCAACGAACGAAATGAACGGATTGGGCGAACAAATCTTTTTTCGAGTCATGACTCGAAGGGTCCAAGATAAGACCTTGAACCGTTTGGTTCCCAATGAAGTCCATTATATGGAGAAAAATGCTGAAATGTTTTCATCAAAAACCACTTCTTTTTGACTGAAGAAAGAAAGACGTGGACATCTTGGATAACATGGGGGTAAGTATATTATCAGCAAAAGTTTGTTTTTTTTTTAAAGTGAACTACTCCTTTAATGTTGTACATTTAAATTTTTTTAGGAATCAAGAGCCAACAGAAGATCTAATCGAAGGAAACGAGAGTGGATTCTTCCACCAACAAGACTGTATGAGAATGTTGACTACACAAAAGCGGAGTATGTGGCAAAAGTAAGCATTTTACATGTTCTTTTTCCTTCTTCTCTTTTTTTTCTGTACATAACCCAAAGACATATTTTACATATGCTTGCACTGAGTCGTGCTAATACGGGTCTTGTCTTGTTTGTGCTGAAAACCTTGAGATCTGGATCTACTGGTTCTTTAAAGCTTTCAAGCTGCCCTACATATCCCACTCAATATATCCTCCTGAGTCCAGGCAAAACAAAAGCTGAAAGCATTTTTAAATTATGTATTTTAGTTAATTCTTTTATATTTGCATACAGGGGTGTCACCAGAACATACACCCCCGGTTTCACAGAACTTCATTCTTGTTGATGTTGTTGGTCGAAGTCACGCAGGGCATTTTGCTTTTAACATTTTTTTTTCAATCACACATTTTAATACTCAATTTTCACGATCTTGATCTTTTTTTAGATCCGGTCTGATAAAGATATTAACTGGCAGATGGTTGAATATGGACTAACAGGTCATGGTGCTGACAAGGCACCATATAATTTGTTTGTAATCAATCCAGAGAATGGCTTTGTTAGGGTCACTGGTCTGCTGGATAGAGAGAAAACATCCTTATACAACGTGAGTTGTGCCCCAGGTTTGGGTAATTCATTTCATTAAATAATGATTGACATAATGACTGCAATATAAGTCCTTAAAAAAACAAAAACATCTTTTCTTATTTTTCTCTATAGCTGACTGGCATAGCACGATTTCGGAACGGATCAATAGCTGAAGAAAACATTGAGCTGAAGATTAAAGTTGAGGATCAGAATGATAACTCACCCATATTCAAATTACAAAAGGGATCTGTGAAGGAAAGTAGCAAGATTGGTGGGTTGTGTTATTTTTTTCCCACATTATAGTTATATAGACTCCCCTAAATACTTCACATGAATGACACTATTTTGGTCAACTTTCTTATGACACTAGGAACGCCAGTTGTGCAGATAACAGCGACCGATGCGGACGAGCCAGGCACTATCAATTCCAAGATAGCATACAGTATAATAAAACAAACACCAGCGGAATCCAAATATATGTTCTCCATTGATAAAGCGACCGGGAAAGTCTACGTGAAGGAGAAAACCCTGGATCGAGAGGTAACTGATATGAAAACTGACACTGCATAAGATTGAAACTGCACGATCATTTAAATTCAGGTTTTTGGCTAATTTTCTTTTACAGAGACACGACACATATACTTTAATAGTTCAGGGAGTTGATATGAATGGAGCTCCATCTGGCAACACAGGAACAGGCACTGTGCAAATTCATATTTTGGACATAAACGACAATGTCCCCACTCTTGAAAAAGAACATGTAAGATCTTAAAATATCCACCGGCACAGCAATGGCACATAAATGTTTATATATATATATATATATATATATATATATATATATATATATAATATCAGTCAGTGTCTTTCCTCTGTTAGTATTCAGGCAGTGTTGATGAAGGTGTGACAGATGTGGTTGTCATGAGAATTAAAGCCCTGGACAAGGACCTGGAATTCACTGATAACTGGCTGGCAGTGTTTGATATTAATAAAGGAAATGAAGACAATCTCTTCACAATTGAAACAGATCCTAAAACAAATGAGGGAATTCTAAAACTTGTCAAGGTAAATTAATTTTTCTTTACTTTTTATATTATATTTGTTGAGGGGTCAATGACTTGACACGCGTTTGTTTTGTGCTAGCTCTCAATTAAATCCAAGATACATTACAAAGGCAATCCATACATTACTTCAATACACCTCTTCAAATAAGAATGGTTTAATTATTTTTTTTATTATTATTATGTTAAAATGAGTCAGGGTGGTAAAACTGTCCTGATATCATAATGAAGAAGAAGAAAAAAATTGTGTTTGTGTCCAAGTGTATATGTCAAAGTGTGTGTGTGTGTGTGTGTGAGAGTGTATATACATATATATATATATATATATATATATATATATATACACACACACACTGTATCAAAGTATATCTATATAAGTTACCACCACATTTCTGAGGAAAATATGTCATCACATTTTCTTGATGGTAATACCACGTCATTTTCAGTGTCATTATATTGAACCTTTTCTTCAGATTTGTGGGTTTTTTTCAGTTTCAGTTGAGAACTTGGCACCTACATTTTAGACTTTAAAAAGATTGTTATTTTTCCTGTATGTTTTTCCTCATATTATTATTCATATCTTTTTTTTGTCCCTTTTCCATGTCTGAAGCCTGTTGATTTTGAAAAGATCAAAGCATTGGACCTCAGCTTGGTTATATCAAATGTTGCTCCTTTTATAAATGGAAGTGCTTTAGAGCTGGACGTTAATCTGGACAGGGATGGAGTAGGGGCTGGAGCGGGCATGGGAGCAGGGGCCGGGATGGGAACAGGATTGGGAGTGGGGTTGGGAGTAGGGTTAGATGTGGGAGTGGATGCTGGACTGGATGCTGGACTAGATGCAGGACTGGATGCTGGACTGGATGCAGGAGTGGATTTGGGTGCTGGACTGGATGTAGATGCTGGACTGGATGCTGGATTGGGTCTGGGTGCTGGAGTGGATGCAGGTGGTAATACTGGACTTAAACCTGATGGTAAGCCTGGAGTCAAACCTGGCCCCTCACCTGGTGTCAAACCTGGGTCTAAACCAGGAACAAAACCTGGCACTAAACCTTCTGGCAAACCTGGATCTGAGCCTGATAAAAAACCAGCGGGGAAGGGTTACCCAGTTAAGATCAGTGTAAACAACCTGCCTGATGGCCCTATCTTCTCACCTTCTTTAAAAGACTTTCCAGTGTCAGAAAATCCAGATAATGAAGATTTCCCAATAGTGCTGGGCACCTTTGCTGCTTTGGATGGTGATACTGGAGAACCAGCTGAAAATGTGAGGTGAGCTTTGATACCAAGTTTACAAAGTAATGTTAATATTAATTATATTGTTGCTTATTGCATTATAGTCATTGAAATAGATTTGAAAATAATGATATGTAATATCGATTTCTATCATTGTTACTATTGATGCATATTATCAAATGTAGTATCGTTGTTTGTTTATACGGGGGCCTACTGATCTTTGATCCACTATGTTCATCTTCATTGTTTTGATCATTAATTGAATACCCAGGTATGCTAAAGGTCATGATCCCGATAACTGGTTAACCATTGACGAGGAAACTGCCGAGATTAAACTGACGAAGGTTCCTGATCGAGAATCAAAGTTTTTGGTAAATGGAACCTACTTGGCAAAGATTATCTGCATGACTCAAGGCAAGCATTTTTTTTTTCATAAGTTATTATTTTCATTTGTAATATTTTCAAAGAGTTAGGGTTAGGCTATTGAGGTCGAAAATGCTGAAATGATTTTGACCTCCAACATTGCCAGAAAGCCAAGTATTCATGTTCAAAAAAAAGCACAGAACCTGTTAAACTACTTTCGAAAGAATGTCAGAAAGTGTTTGGACTGCAAGTCCAGAATGGGTGGTTTTGTAACATAGAAGGCTGTTAAATGGGTATTTTTCTTACAACATTTTTAGACGTGCCATCTAAGACAGCTACTGGGACAATAGCATTAAAAGTGGAGGACTCAAATGACCACTGCCCCACACTGACCAGCACCTATCATCAAACTTGCGAAAATAATAAAGTGATAAATGTCACGGCTTTCGATGAGGACGCTGATCCAAACGGTGCACCTTACCAGTTTGTTCTGATAGAAGAGGAGAGCATGGGAAAATGGGAGATGGTGCCTATAAACGGTAAAAGTTGCTTAAAATACACTAGACTAGACAAACTGGAATGCAGTTTATATGAGTTGCCAGAGTGTAATTCTCTCTTATTTGTAGGAACAACTATGATCTTTCAAGCACAGGAGGCTTTGTGGAAAGGCATCTATCAGCTGACAGTGAAGATCTCTGATGCTCAGGGTCTGTCCTGTCCAGAAAACCAAAAGTTTGAGGTAGAAGTGTGCACATGTGATAAAAAGGGCTCATGTGGGCCAAGGCTAGCCGCGCAACGTGGTTTCCCATTAAAAATAGGAGCACCAGCCATTGGCTTGTTCCTCAGCGGAGCAGCTTTGCTCCTGTGTAAGTTATTTGTGGAATATGCGCAACACATTTGTACAGCTTGTCGTTCTTATAGAGATTATAATACAAACTTTGTGTTGCTTGCATTTTCAGTGGTACCTTTCTTACTGATCTTCTGTCAGTGTGGGTCTGTGGGCAAGTTCACAGATTTGCCCTTTGACGCTAAAGAATATCTTATTTCATATCACACTGAAGGCATAGGGGAGGACAAGGTAAGAAAAATAAATTAATTTGAATGCAAATGTAAAATTAGAACTTGAGTTTATATCATAAAACACACTTTACAACATGTGGACATGATTTTGTATATAGGAGGTTCCTCTTCACAGCAGCCCTGTTGCTACAATAGACCAAAAACAACTGCTCCAGGACGTCAAGGTTTCCAACACAGTATCCACAATGGCCTTTCAAGCTAGTGTTGGTAATGCCGGCAGAATGTTCAACCATGAAATAACCGATGGGTTTACAGAAGCTGACAGCAGGTATTGGTACCGGCAAAACACCCTTTCAAAGGCCAAACAGCGCGACACTGCTCTCTATTCTGCATCATTCGAACATGAAAAACAGGACATTTATCAGGATATGGCATTGGGAGATGAGTTCCTGAATGAATACTACTCTCAGGTATGAGGTTATATCTGTTTCTAGCATCGTATTCAAATTTAAATTAATGTAATAACAATTGTGATCATGATTTCGCTGCATAGTGTTGACTATTCTGGGGAAAATAAGTGATTTTTTAAAGAATAGCTTGACAAATTCTTTTAACATAACTTCATGAGCGAATCATACTTTTGAGTAAAGCCCTTTTTTCAATTAATCAGTTGATCCAATTGACCAAGCAAGTCGGAATGATTAAGGCTGCGTCTCAATTCTCCATCTTACCCCTTACTCTTACCCCTTCCCCTCGGTTTTGCGCATTCATGTCAGGGGAAGTGGTGTCCCAATTCTCATTTTGATTTAGGGCTAGGGCCAAGGCGTCTGGCTACATAGCTCTTGAAACGAAGTTTGCTGAGGACCACAATTGAAAGAGAGGGGTAACAAAAGTGCTCGCATCAAGTTTTTTATTATGGCTGAACGTCGAACTGTTAAGCAGTCGCACAAATGTAAGTGTTATGACACTCGAGTTGTATGATACTTTTAATAAAATTCTGAATAAAATGTTGTTCAAGCGGTTTTAATTAGTAGTAAGCCGCTAGCAGCTATGCGCTATTTGTCGAGCTGAGCAATCTGATAATCCTTGATATGACACTTCATATTATTTTATTAACTTCGCGCCGCCGTTAAATACGATGAAACATACATACCATTTGATCCTTTAGCAGTTGTATGCATCTGAGAAACAATTTTCTTCAGATGGCACCCAAGCGTGCAAAGAGAGAGCCCAGGCAACTAATAACACAATATGAGACGACGGCATCTTTGTTTGTTTACCGGTATGTCAACGCTCGTCACCTCTGTTGACAGCTATCGCGGCAAGGGAAGATGACGCAAACGGTAATCGAGTGGTGTCTCATTTCTTAGAGGAACGTTCTCACCCCTACCCCTTTTCATTCTTTATCGAGGGGCAAGGGGAAGATGCAGACAAAGGGGTAGGGGTAAGACAGAGAAATGAGATTGGCCCTAATTCTTAGTTGATTGATTTTAAGTCAACTCACTGAATCAGTGATTTCATGGCAGCATTTGGCTTGTAAGGTTATCTATATTCATCACACAAATCTTTCACGTGACTTTGACTTGGAATATAAGTTATTTTGACCATTTTTGAGCAACATTTATAGTGCTTTTGCAATCATTTGCAGTTTGACTGCCAAGCCTCATTTACTTAAATTATATTGAAAAAGTGGCCAAGATATTCTTCAAACATTAACGTTTTGTGTTCAGTAAAAAAAAAAGTTCCTACAGGTTTGGAATGACATATGGGTAAATAAATGATGCCAGAATTTTCTATTCTTTACTGCAGAAAGCAAGCTGTGCAGCTGCGAACCCTCCCCTGACAGACGGTCTTCTGGAGTACGAGTACGAGGGTCAAGGCACCCCTGCTGGCTCTGTTGGATGTTGCAGCCTCCTTGAGTCTGACGATGACCTGGAGTTCCTTAACAATCTGGGGTCAAAGTTCCTTACATTAGCGGAGATATGCCATCCTCCAAAGCCTTGCCTACCCCCTCCGAAAACTGAGCAAGTAGTCAAATCGGATGAAACCAGCTACAAAAGCGAGAGCTCTGTCAGCACTAGCACCATCCAGGTTAACAAAAAGACTCAACCTCCACAACAGGTACAACAAAGCTCCGTTATCAAATTTGAGACGGTTAATAAATCAGCCACGCTTCCAAGTGCCAAAGCAAGCCAGACACTACTCGTGCAACAGCAGCCTGTATTCTACCTGGTGGAGCAGCAAATGCCAAACACAGTTTTTGTTGAGAGTCCCACTCAGAGTTTGTACGTAATCGATGGCAACCCTGGGATAGAAGGTTTGATGCCCCAAGGCAGAAACGATTCACAGGCCACTCTGAGGCGAGGACAGCAGGCTATGTACGTGATAAATGGAGCGCCTGTGCCGGATGTACAGGAACATGAGGCATTGCTGGGATTTAGCCCCGTCTCATCTACCATCGGAGCGCCTGGAGGTGTACTGCTAATGCAGACCCATTTTCATGAGAAAGCAGAGCAAAGGGAAACTGGAAGACCAGCATTGTTGCTTGCTGATGTTCCAGCACTGCCCAAAAAACATAAAAAGAAAACACCAACTGAGCCACTAGGTATTAAAGTAGTGGAGGCCAAACTAAAAGATACTGCGTCATCTAAATAGATATAAGGGACATCCAATAAGACAAGCATCTGACAGAGTCCAAAATTAAGCCCCATTCGAGAAAAATTGGTCGATAGATAGATAGATCACTTAGATCAAATCACATTTGACCCTGAAGCAAAAGGCTGCTTCTTACTCTCAGAAAATGTAACTCACTTTCACTCACTGAAAGATCATTTCTTGCACTGTTCAGTCCGTCCGAGAGAAGGGTGTGTCTATGCAGAGACCATCTGGACATTTGGCCCTGAGGTTCATCGGCATTCACATTGACAGACGTGCATGTGGCCAGATGTTCTGACAGCTGATGGAGGAATCAATTGAGGGACAGTGAACAGTAAAGAACACTATGTGTGTGAGCCAAGTGTTACAGATGGAGAAGAAACTGTAAAATAAGCATATAGGAAAAGTAAGAAATCCTCTACACAATTTTAACACGAGCTCACCCATGATGTGAGGGCTTGAAATTTGACTTTTCCAGATAAAAATATGTTCTAAGAATGTTTTGCTAAAATTTCATGAAGTTGCTGTGCTCTGAATGTTTAAATTTAAATTTAAAAAATATATATATTCTTGGTTTTGCAAACATTAAGGAAATGTTCGATTTGATTATTCTTCAAATTATGTGAACGTAACTTTTGAATGTTCTCTGTATTTTTTTTACCATAAATAAAATAGCAAAGGTCCAAAGATTTTTGGTAAGATTAAAGGTGGGGGTAACTAACAGCGGGAAATACTAAACGTTCTCTTTTTTATCAACTTCCAAATGTATGCTTGTACACAGTGACTGATCTGTTTTCTCTTTAATTTTATACTAATAATAGTAGTGATTCTGGTGATTATCCAGTGCATGAATTGATGAAAATCTTTTATTATTGGGGTTTCCAACAATAGCCTTTAATAAAGTCCTTTAATGCTCCAGTTCCGTAGAGTCGTGTTTTTCAAGTGTTACTGCTGTGAGTCATGTGTTGTTAGCTTGCAGCATTCCCGTTAAGCCCGAGGAGCTTTTTCAAAAACATTTTTTTTTCTTTTCATGCTACCTGCTGAAACCTGCCTAACCAGCAGTTTTCAAATGCAGTCATTTACCTGCAGCATTTAACACGAGTCCTCATGACACAGGGTACGAGCTGAAGAATGAGAATGACAGCTTTCAGCAAACGTTAGACGTTGTCACTTATGATTTAAGACTAGGCCTACCCAGCATGCTTTGCAAATTCAAACTAGATCATGAGAATCCCAATGATCAGAGCATGCCTGACAGTTGCAACTATAATGTTCAATGTGGTCTCATTTATATCAGAAAGTATTGAGAAAAAATATTCTGATATAAATTTCTGATATACACTCACCGGCCACTTTATTAGGTACCCCATGCTAGTAACGGGCTGGACCCCCTTTTGCCTTCAGAACTGCCTCAATTCTTCGTGGCATAGATTCAACAAGGTGCTGGAAGCATTCCTCAGGGAGTTTGGTCCATATTGACATGATGGCATCACACAGTTGCCGCAGATTTGTCGGCTGCACATCCATGATGCGAATCTCCCGTTCCACCACATCCCAAAGATGCTCTATTGGATTGAGATCTGGTGACTGTGGAGGCCATTTGAGTACAGCGAACTCATTGTCATGTTCAAGAAACCAGTCTGAGATGATTCCAGCTTTATGACATGGCGCATTATCCTGCTGAAAGTAGCCATCAGAAGTTGGGTACATTGTGGTCATAAAGGGATGGACATGGTCAGCAACAATACTCAGGTAGGCTGTGGCGTTGCAACGATGCTCAATTGGTACCAAGGGGCCCAAAGAGTGCCAAGAAAATATTCCCCACACCATGACACCACCACCACCAGCCTGAACCGTTGATACAAGGCAGGATGGATCCATGCTTTCATGTTGTAGACGCCAAATTCTGACCCTACCATCCGAATGTCGCAGCAAAAATCGAGACTCATCAGACCAGGCAACGTTTTTCCAATCTTCTATTGTCCAATTTCGATGAGCTTGTGCAAATTGTAGCCTCAGTTTCCTGTTCTTAGCTGAAAGGAGTGGCACCCGGTGTGGTCTTCTGCTGCTGTAGCCCATCTGCCTCAAAGTTCGACGTACTGTGCGTTCAGAGATGCTCTTCTGCCCACCTTGGTTGTAACGGGTGGTTATTTGAGTCACTGTTGCCCTTCTATCAGCTCGAACCAGTCTGGCCATTCTCCTCTGACCTCTGCAAGACCATCAACAAGGCATTTCCGCCCACAGAACTGCCGCTCACTGGATGTTTTTTCTTTTTCGGACCATTCTCTGTAAACCCTAGAGATGGTTGTGCGTGAAAATCCCAGTAGATTAGCAGTTTCTGAAATACTCAGACCAGCCCTTCTGGCACCAACAATCATGCCACGTTCAAAGTCACTCAAATCACCTTTCTTCCCCATACTGATGCTCGGTTTGAACTGCAGGAGATTGTCTTGACCATGTCTACATGCCTAAATGCACTGAGTTGCCGCCATGTGATTGGCTGCTTAGAAATTAAGTGTTAACGAGCAGTTGGACAGGTGTACCTAATAAAGTGGCCGGTGAGAGTAAATACCTGGGCAGGCAGCTCGCACCAGCACGAGGCGTGAAAGTATACTGATTACTGAGTTGGTTACTGAGGTATGGGCTACATTCTTGCAAGAAAATAATATATGATTAGATGGACAAAATAATCGGTAAGGATAACTATCCTATGTCTGCAGGCTGACAGTCATGTTTGTTATTTGTTTTTCTGGTGAACGTGTCTTGCCTCAGGCTATAATGCAAATTGGTTTTTCACATTTGCAGATTCATCTATGGTAGCTTGATATTATAATATTGATGACATTGCTATTTTCTATCACACAAACATTGAATTGAATTAGCATATCCACTATGTAAAACAGTAGCCAATAGGCTAACGTTACTATAAAGACCTTGGCTTGTAAGCGTGAGCTACGCAATCTTTTGACGTTTGAAAAAAATAAATAAATAAAAGCCCATGAAACTATTTTCATATGACATGCTGAAATATATGCCAATGTACCTGGGATAAAGACATTTCACACACAACACTGGAGTCTGCCCAAGATGTGAGAACTCCTTCCTTCTGAAGAGTTCGGGGGTATCGCTTGTCAACAAATGGACACCTGTTTTCCCTAGTGTAACCATAACAGATTTTACGACAGTCGTAGAAGACAATACTGTTTCCCAACTGTAGGGGGACCCCGAGATCAAAATTTCAATAGTAACATAATGCTGCTTTAAACTCTGCACATTCTATCGACTTGATGAAATGTCCATTTGTTCTGTTTAGTAAATTTACATGTTTAAGTTTGGTATTGGTATAAGCCACTGCCTAACTCACTGACAAAAATAATATTACCATATCCATTTTCAGTGCAACCAAAGTTGCACTTTCTGTGCATGAGACCAACAAGCCTTTCCTTTTCCTTGCTGTGCTTGGTTTTATTTAAAAGAACAATGAGATTGACTTCTGTCTCACCCAACCACGGGCCAGTTGTGAACTTGTTATGAATCTGCTCACAAGCAAAGGAATTCTGCAGTTCACCACTTCAATGTGATTCAATGCCTTGAGCAATACAGCTAATCTTATGAAAATATGTGAAAAACAAGTGTGCACTCGCCTTTCAAGGGGTATCTACACTTTTCTTTGAAATATCAATAATAGCTCAGACCCTCAAATTTGTGCTGCTCAGAAATATTTCACCAGTGAGCCTGAACTAAGGTCCCTAGAAATTAAACAGACAGTGATCAGATCGCATATATATTAAATGGAGGAACTTTGGGAATTAGCATTCATGAAATGCACAAATTCCAAGAACTGTGCGGTTTAATAGATATGGGCTGATGCCCTTGATTGTTTCCACTGGATTAACCAAATTGTATGGAGTTACTCATTCCCCTGTTTATTTACTGTGTCAACAGGGTGCCTCAAACACCCCCTCGGGTCACCTGATGACAGGGTCGCCAACTGTATAAAGGGTATTTTGGGTGTTATATCTCACAGTGGTGCTCCAATATGGCTAAAGCTGTGATTTGTGTGCTTCTCCCATTTCTGGTTGCCTTCTGTAGATGTGCTCCAGTGGTAAGTTCAATTGCTTATGTCTATGGAATAGAGCTAACACGGGAACTGGCACATTTTTTAGCACTCGAATAACATTTTAGTATCAATAAATTGACCAGTTCAGTGCTAAGAGAAAGTGAAATTGTATGCCGTCTTACATATGTTTTATGTCACATATCATATCTTATATGGAGTTCTAACCCTAACTCTTAATTTGAAGTCCGCACCAAGAAAAAAGCGCTGGAATTTTTTTTTTTTTTTTTTTTGCATTTCTTATCTTCTTATGTCGCTAGTAACCACACTCAATGTATTTTTTTTTTCAACACATCCCATAATTTTTTAAATATCAGCCTCTACCAAATGGTTGAGATGTCACTTAATGGTAATAAATGGTACCGGAATTCATAGACATACTTTGCCATACTTTTTCATTGCCCAATCATCATTTATGATCAAAACCTTTTCTAGTCTTGACAAAACACATTGTCTGAAAGGTCTGAGTCTCAAAGTTCCATATTTTGTAACAGAAGTGATATTTGGTGATAATTTATTCTTTTGTTACAGCACAATACATTAAATTCAATGGAATTTATGTCATTTTTGTTATTACACCTAAACAAAATCTCATGAGAACATATCAACCTTGGTTAGATATATGGCTTTTATAATAATTTTATAGGAAAAAATATTTAGTAAAATATATATTTTGTATAAAAGAAAAATATTTAGTACAGTATATTTGGTTTAATGTAAATTTAAAACTTTCAGTGTTTTCTTTAAAATAAGACAAAACTTAGGTCTTTATTCCAAAGCATACTTGAATTACAACCAAGTTTTAATAGTGCATTGTAATGTCCATTTTCAAAGATATTTGAAATATATTTGACTATATTAAAAATATAGTTTTTTCATAGCACCAAGTAACATCATTTTGTAAAGTTAAGGCTCTTACAGTGTAATATGTAAAACAATTATGCTTAGCTTACAAAATTTCACCAAAAACAGATGGCTGGGGTGATTTATTTGTTTCTGACATCTATGTTAGAAGAAGTGTTGTGACAAGTGCTGTTGATTGACACTGTGAAATCTAGTGGATTTTTTTCACATGATTTTTTTCAGATGATAGAGGTGGCTCAATCAGTTTGAGTTAAGTTAGGTACTCCTCTCAATAAAATACGGTGACTGTGGCAGCCAGGCTCTGTTTCACCTAAATGTGCTGGTCTTGACTGTAAGCCAATCAAAAACACTGTCTGCCTCATTTTGCATGGGCGGGTCTACTGACGACTTTGGAAGGTGTAATTTTGGAAAGAGGCTGTGAAGTTAAATAACTGAAATTTACAGTACCTTAAAGTTATATTTAACTTGGCATTGCATCAAAATCTATGAAATGTACATGGAAGATAAAATGTCTCCTAAATTGGCCCCTCCTGGGTGAGACAAGGTACTTTCTGTTGTTGGACAGGCTAACATAAAGGTCGCAAGGTTATCTGCATTCTGTCATAGTACTGCAGTACACTCTATACCTGGAAAACATACACAACTGTACGTCCAGGTGGTCACTGACCCAACAAATGGCTCTGAGCTGATGCATCTACTTCTATTACATTTTACATGTATTCATTTAGCAGAGCCTTTTATCCAAAGCGACTTACAAATTAATACAACAAGTGTTTAATCTTAAGACATGATCATTAAAGAAACGATCAACTGAAGCACTAAAATCTGTTTTCGGGCCTAAAACCAGCACAAATAAGACTAAGGACTTAGACAGAAAAGCTAAAGCACATTTGAATTCATATTGATTGTGAGCCACTTTGAATGTGCTCCAGGGTTTTCATGGTGGTTCGGATGCTCACTGCCCCCTGACGGTAAAGATCCTAGATGCCGTGAAGGGGATTCCCGCTGGAAATATAGCTCTGGGTGTGTATCGCCAAGATCAAAGTGGGACATGGGAAAAGATTGCGAGTGGGTAAGATCACACCAACTATCATGCTGTATATTATACTAATTCTAATATATAATAATATCTTTTTTATATACTATATATAATATAATTTAATTAATCATTTCAAATATTTCATCTGTAATACCAAACTCAGAGTCTGGAATGGCATTGCCTAATTGAAGCGTTTTCTTTCTTGCGGGGGCATTTGACTGAAGTATGAAATCATTGGTTACCCGTAAGCCATATACGTTTACCCGTAAACATTCAAAATGTTTAACAAACACTCTTATTGTTCGGGCTTCAGTTTGCAAATGCCGGGAATAATCTCCACAACAGAGCGAATTGCATCATATGTCTCCATATCCACAGTCATTTTCGATTTCCCTAAGCTAAAATACAATCGCTCAGCGTCTCCGTCACGGCTCTCAGCCCGCCCTCTGTTCATTGATTGGCGGACTGTTTTCAGGCCGGAGGAAAACTGAGAGAAAGGTCGCTATCTCAGACTGAGTACAGAAGCGAAACGAAACTGAGCGGAGTTGGTTTAAACGCTGATTTCATGCAGCCGCCATTTTGAATTTGAAAGCGAGGCTCCGGTGGGAAGAACCCCTGAAGTATAGCCTGGGAAAACCTAGACAACTTCTGGCAAATTTAGATTTGCACTGAAAGTTAGTCTGGCAAAGAGCTCATTCAAGGCCATTTCCAATCCACCGAAATCGCGGCACCAATCAGAAATGTTGGGGCGGGCTTTACACGATGACGACAGCACAGCAACGGTGGAGCAGATTTTGAACATTTACAAAGGGGTGTGACGGTTATAGACCATTTCAAAAGATGTAAACAACACTGGTCCAGAAGCACTTCCTGTTTCAGTTTTTGAACACTACATAAAAGCTGGGATAAAATACAACCAACAGAACATTTAAAACTGAATCAAAGAGTTAAACAAACATCTTTAAGATGTTTTCTTTACATGTGAAATAAAGAAAACAGTTACAAACTGAAACAGGAAGTGCTTCTGGGCCAGTGTTGTTTACATCTTTTGAAATGGTCTATAGTTGAGCACTGTCATTAGAACTCTATAACCGCCAAAACCATGTTATTAAAATATTTTTTTCACAAACATTTTTTTATCATAGAGAATGTTTAAATACTAATATCAGCTTACGAGGGAAACGGAGACCGAGTTAGTGGTGCTTCAAAGACTGCTACGGCTGGAGATGATTCAGGAGAAGTCTGTGCACCTTTATACCGACCAGCACGCGCTGACACGGAGTAAAGCCTTGTTTATACTCGACGCGTCCGCACGAGTGCGAAGGTGCATGGCAAAAATTACCCGTTTCCCTTAGCTGTGTGCATGGCTTTTTTTGTAGCGGCGCTATGCCTGAGGATGAACGACTTCAAGCCGAATCTGCCCGAGCATGTATGTCTCACCCATAGACAGTAAGGTCTCACCATACAGGTGTGTCTAAATTGAAAAGTTCATTGCAAAGTGTTTTTTTTTTTTTGTTTGTTTTTTTTTTTTTTTTGTTAAGGTTTTGTTTACTGTGTGTGATAACGGAAAGCACATTCACTTATAGTTCTCTTGCTGTTAATTTTAAATAAACGTAGAGCAAGTAGCTAATCAGATTGTCTGCTCGTTTATTCAAACAGACGAATGTCGCTCTGCATACGTCATCTCCTTCAGCGCTCTGATTGGTTTTAGGTCTATCCAATTGCGCCTTTGAGGCACTTGAGCTACGTCCGTTGGTGACGCCCCTCTGGAAATGATATGTCTATGAATCTTTGCCAGATCATATCTCAGTTACAAACTGAGATGGTCTGGTTTTAACCAGGCTACCTGAAGTACAGATAGACAACAATGCCTTGGAGTACAAACCTGAAGCTGCTGCCGCGATATACCCTACTGGATGTTAATATCCAATATAGGACATGTATATAGTTTGTTCCTGCTTCTTTTTTATGTTCTGAATTAAGTATAAAAAATGTTTTATTTATAAATGAAGTTCACTGTATATAGTCTAAAGTATGAAAGAAATGTATGTACATTTTTAGAATAACTAATGTCTACATTAAACACAACAATACGCCATCACATTCGCGACTCTCCTATTATTAAAGGCAACACTTCTGGTTTTCTTCCCACCGAAACCATTTTAAAATGGCAGTTGCGTGAAATCAGCCGAACGTCGTTCAGCATAATGTAATCTCCTTCATCGCTCTGATTGGTATAGGTCTATCCAATTGCGCCCCGAGGCATTTGAGCCACGCCCGTTGGTGACACCCCATGGAAATGATTTGTCTATGAAGCTTTGCCAGACCATAACTCAGTTACAACTGAGGACCAGGCTAGCTATTCATAGTAATTCTTATTAGAAATGTTGCTTCTATTTGAGCTCAGTTTGACTTAAGCAATGACCTTTTTGACATTCACATTTACATTCAGCAAGGCACTTTGTATGCAACTTTAAAGCAACTTACAAATAAGGAATTCAAGTTCTTGACATTATAACTAGCAATACAACATTTCAAACATGTGTAAAAAAAAGAGCGTGAACATCATATATATTTTGATCCACTTTTAATTAAAATGAGAATAATAATACGAAAATGTGTTCCAGTGATGGCAAAGTTAGTGCATTTTGTCTTAGTAGAAAAGTTTTGGCTGCTCTATTCACTCTGCTCCCGTTTTCATTTTAGTCACATCCACATGATTCCTCTTGCCTGTTGCTGTCTGTCATTATCATTAATCAGCTCTTCCTCATACACAGGAAAGTGGATATGACTGGGGAGGTGCACAACTTGATCACCGAGAAGGAGTTCATTCCTGGTGTGTATCGGGTGGAGTTTGACACTAAAGCCTACTGGAAGGAAGAGGGTCGCACACCATTCCACCAGATGGCTGATGTATGTAGGGCTGTGATGACACTACTATATTCATGAGTGTTCATTGGTTGCTAAGTGATAGGTCATTATTGTTTCAAGGCATCATAAGGATACATTAGGACGACTTGGGATTACTCTATAATTGTTTTTATTATCCTTGTTAAGAGCTACCTACTAGATTTGCATACACTCTTGCAGCAAATATGTTTAAATGAATACCCTGAGTGATTGTCTTGGATGTGAACCAAGAGCTATATTAACTGTGGGGAGGTAAATATTTAAGAACCTATATCTTGTTTTCCATAGACACACAGTATGGACCAGTTTTAGATAAGAGGACAGATCATTCAAGGACAACACATGACATACAGAGCACACTGACATAAAGAGTGAAGTGACAGATACACGCATGTGTGAAGACCAGGTTTGTTCATGTTGGAAGGTGTTTCTCAAGTGGCTCTTGTGTGTTTTTGCAGGTGGTGTTTGAGGCTCATGCGGAAGGGCATCGGCATTACACCCTGGCTCTTCTTCTGAGCCCCTTCTCGTACACCACAACAGCAGTGGTCGTCAAAGCACATGAGTGACATCACACAGCAAGTTGGTCCACATCAACATAAACAGAGACATTAACCTACTTTACATCACGGGTCCAAGACTAACACCTTTTGTAATGCCAGGTTGAGAGATATTACAAGCGATTAAACTACTTTATTTTAAATATTCCACACACTTAAATCCAAAAACACTTTTGCATCCTAGATCGGGGGTTTTCAACCTTTTAGGATATGCGCGCACAGAGTTTAAATTGTCTGTCGACTCGAAAAAATCCTTCCCATATTGTCTCAATTAGTTGACATTTGATGTCGGTTACCATTTCAGTAATACGGCGGCTCATAGTGTTGTCTGATAGTGGAATTTGTTCAACGTCACTGGCAAACTTATCTCCAAACATATTTCCATAGATGGTCATTGCTGCTGGACGAATGAGGCTCTCTGCAGTTGTATGAGGCTTTTTGTCCTTGGCAACTACATTCGCCACCTCATATAATGCTGTAAGCGTTTCGACTGCCACAGTGGTTTGGCTGGCGATAGTTTGTTTTTAATTTTTTAATCCTGATTCTTTACGGCAAAAAAAAGTCAACCGGTTTCTGTTTTAACGTCGGGTGTTTGGTTTGTAAGTGACGTATTAGTTTCACATGTTTCAAACTGTCATTTGCAAGCACCTCAGAACAAACAACACACTGTGGACGTGGTTCGTGATAAGTGTGATGCATGTGACGCGAATCTGTATTTTACGTACTGTTTGTCATACTTTTTTGACGCACCCAGGCCTTAGGTATTTGCTATTAATCCTCTCTGCATGGAAATCCCCATTGACGTGGAAGTTTCGACATCAAATTGCGGAAGTTGTACGGGTTCAGTCGGACACTCTTTTTTTTTTTTTTGCCTGACGGTTCACCTTGTTTATCACTGGTATTACGTTTAAGCCACCGGTCCATTATTGATTTTTTTTTTTATATTTAGCTTGAACTCGATCGCGTCAACTCTGCTCCTTTGCTCTGTAGCCAACTAATCTGTAAAGGTCGCCTCGCCTTATTAGATGTGGGACTAATCAGATTACTAATCACACTAATCTTACATTCACATTGCACTTAAAGAGATAATTCACCTCTGGAAAGATAATACTTCAAATAATATCCGAGTCCCAAATACACTCTAAAAAATGCTGGGTGGTTTTAACCCAATTTTGGGTAAAATATGGACAAACCCAGCCATTGGGTTACATTTTCAAATGAAATTTTTAACCCAATGGCTGGGTTTGTCCATATTTGACCCCAAATTGGGTTAAAACAACCCAGCATTTTTTAGAGTGTAGATGCCTGTCTCTTTTACAAGCCAGGTGTGGCAGGTTTGGGTAAATAAAGGCCTATCTCAAATCGGCACTTGAGCAGGCTACTAGAGAGTCTCCGTGATGAGTCTGCCCAAAAATGTGTTTTGAGATCGCCCAAAATTTCCGGGTTTCGTTTTTTGCGTTCTACAGTCGGCATTTATTATGTTTACTGTGGCGAACAGGGCAGGTTTAGGGCCATGGGAGAACGGCGTGAGGCCGGTGACATGATTACCGATGAGCGACACCTATGAGACGCACCGATCTTGTATCTCTCTCGGAAGACCCGGAATTTTCTTAGCAATGTTAAAAGGCACATCAACCGATCACTTGTTTAGCATTCAAATAAACACTACTTTAAGATTAACCAATTGGAATGAATTCAGTGAGATTGAAACAAAAGGTGTGCATGTAAACAATGAATGCCGACTGCAGAAAGCAAATTCTGAATCCCGGACATCGATGGCCGGACATGTCAGGGAAAAATGAGTATGGTAACCTCTACTACTCCAGTTTCCAGACAAAAAAAAAAAACATAAATCCCTCTCGTCTCAGGGGGATATAAGGGTGGAAATTATGGTCATTCGAAAATACAACAGGTTTTCTACTAATACAAGCTTAATGCTAAATCCTGAAGTATCTCTTTAAGCCTCTGAATTCACAGAAATCCCCCAGGGTCCCCACAGGTTGAAAACCCCTATCCTATTTAATAATAAAAGACATTGTTGCATATTGTTGACTTACAAATTGTTTTCTTTATATATCATGTATACCAATTGCATCATCTAGAGTCTGGCAATTATTCAATTCTATTTAAACCATGAATTAGCCTATGTTGCAGTCTCTTTAGTCAAGTTTATTTGTATAGCACTGTTCACAAAACCTTAGTATTGTATACCATAGAGCAAATTATGATTAAATAAAATGATCACACAACAGATCCTCTGATTTAATATCTAATTATATTGTATTTGTAGTGCTACTGTATGTTACAAACATATCTCAGTGCCACACTGACTCGGGCACATGTCGGAGCATTCAAAGGCAATTAAAGGGATATTTCATCCTAAAATGAAAATGTCAAAAATGACTGGTATTAACTGCCATTCCTCACCAACTGCCATAAGCCCAGAGATGGGAGTAAGTCACACATGTTCAAGTCAAAAGTAACTCTCAAAGTCCCTACCATCAAGTCTCAAGCAAGTCTAAGTCGAAGTACACACAACCAAGTCAATTCAAGTCAGTGGTTCACTTCAAGCAAGTCAAGTCCTGCTAAGGGTCAAGTCAAAGTCAAGTTACAATACCAAAATGAAAAAAGGAGTTTATATATGGATCCAACATGGCAGCAGACGCAAAGTTACCTTTCTATTCAGCCTTACGGTAGAGATCCACTTTTGCAAAACAGTCGCGTGGTGTTGTGACGCCTCCCCATATTTGTACTTTGATGGGCGTTCCTCAAGTTTACCGCTATGGGCGTGGTTTTGAGCCAGCAGCACCCTCAGGGTGTGGATCCACTAGTCCGTGCGATATTTCTGTCGCGCCGCGCTCCGCTTTTTTCCTATGGGTGACTTTAACGTGCCCGCAAAGCATGCAGGAAAGGTGGAGCTTTATTTGGAAAAATGCTGCGCATCTCAGTGTTAATTTTGATGGCAAATTTTGATTTAATTTTAGTGAGAATCTTGTGCACTGCCAAGTGGATCCGTACCCTGAGCGGCACTTGAGCAGCGCGTAAGCGTCGTAACTGCAGCTGCGCAAGAGTATTCACACTGGAAGCGTTTGTACAGTGTCACAGCAGCGGCTCCAAAGCTATAAGCGAGCAAACTATACATTTGTTTTTAGAAGTTGGACATTTATAACATCAATGGTCTTGAAAGTTTGTAATGGGAATGGGAAGGTGTACAACATTCGCATAAGTGTTAAACAACCCAGAAAATGGCTCCAATCTATTAGTTTCAGATTCATATATATATATATATATATATACACACACAACTTTCACCCAAACTGAATAAATAAAAACAAGTTTTTACTGGGAAGTCTAAATCTTAAAAAATAGTTTTGAGTCTTTATTCTCTCTTATTTGCCTACTCAAGTTCTTGTTAAAACTCACTAGCCATGCTTATTTTGTGCATTTTGTGTATTTTGTGCATCAGTGTGTATTTTTTTAGTGAAATCTAGCAGTTCAGTTGTGAGTTTGCACTAAGGGCTCAGCCCACCGCTCGCCCCTCCCTTTCGAAGAAGCTATGGAGGCTAAAACAGGACAAACATATCATCATCTGAGACAGCAGAGAATAGCCAGAGTAAGCCAAGAATGTGTAACATTGTAACTGTTTCTGTATCATAACACTGTCCAATAAACCACATCATGGAAAACGTTTACAAAGCCGTTTACTAATAAAAGTAGTTTACAAAAACGTTTACTAATAATAGTAGTCAGCTGATTGTCTCACAAATGTAAACATCCCATTTCTCCCCACAAAGCAATTACATGAGCTGTTACTGTGGCTGAGCTGGTTAAAGCCTAAAGCCTTTTTTAAACTTGATGCGTCAGTATGAGCCCAAAGGTGCGCGTGGCAAAAGTGGCATATTGTAACAGTGCGCATGCCTTAGCAACCCCTAGACACCATTTACTACACACTTTTTTTTCATTGATTTTTAAAACTTTTCACGATCAACTTAAAATGCTTTCAAGATGATCAACAGGTTGGTGATTCCTGTATTATAATTATGGTCAAGAGCTACTAATCAGCTGTCTCACAAACGTAGCCAGCACATTTATCCCCGCATAGCCATAACACAACACTGAGGGAAAAGTCACTACTCACCATGTCTATGGCTTCTAACTTTCTGCTGCTCCTCTTTCAAGGTAGTGACGAAAGGTGCTCTGTAGCGCTGTTTGTTCACGGTCAGCTACGGTAGAAACATGGCGTCTCAATGTCAACATTCAAAGAAGGGGGTGTTCATGGTTATGTAGATGTCTCATTCTAAGGTAATAAAAACAATACAGTTTATTAAGCTCTTTATACACCACTGAAACATAGTTATGGATTTCATATAGCATTTCTGTTAATAGTTACTTAAAATTTTTACACACTGCACCTTTAATTTAACGAGCAGTGCAGCAAAAACAGATTCGACGCCGAACCCCTTCATTGCTCACCCAAAGCTCCTGCTCGACGCTCACGCGCTGCTCCTGCTCAGTGTGATCAATGCACTCATAAAATAAGATTAAATGCATGCGGTGTGAAACGGCCGTTAGATAGGCAACACGCCATCGTGTGCACAAATGAAACGATTTGTTAGACGTATGGTGCGTTCTCAATGGGCTCTATGCACGGCGGTATTTCCGGCGAAGGTCTAATGATGCTCGATAACTTCCGCCGATCGTAGAGTCCAATGCAATACCCAGATACGTTAGCCACAGAAACAGACACCCGTCGTTGTGTTTGCTTCTTTTTAAAATTATATTAACATAACTATTACTATATATAAAATGACATCTAAACATATGAAAGTTTCGTTTCAAAGACAAGAGGACAGTAAATTTTGAAGTCTCTGCCATATTGAGAAACGGCCCCTGTTTTCCTCCTTTAATCTCCCCAACCGGAAACCAAATTGTGTCAAATGCAGAACGTGCATATAGCCCATAAACGGCTCTGGGCATTCGTAAACCACGCCTAAATATATCCGGGGGCATTTTTTTTTTAACCATGCATTTAGGCCTACTACAAATTACAATACAAATGTTATGATATTATCTAAATAAAACCATCAATAATAATTTAATATAGAGAAAATTAGATGCTAAAAAATAATAAATTATATATATATATATATATATATTAATTATGAAATTAAAACCCCCAATAGGTGGCATGAAATCACCATCTTAAAGGGATAGTTCACTTTGAAATTAATTTTTGATATATGTTTTAGCTCACCTCAAGGGCATCCAAGATGTAGGTGTCTTTGTTTCCACAGCATTTTCAATTTTGACATTTTTTGGTCAAACAACAACATCTGTCAGTCTTATAATGCCGTTATAGGGGGGTCCACCTAAAAGAGCATGCGCAGAGAAGTCCAAATAAACCATAATGACTCGTGAATGTAAGTACACATGATGGCCTAAGACACGAAACGAGCGGTTTGTGTGAGAAAACGAACAGTATTTATATAGTTTTTACCTCTTGTTAACAGCCGTCAAACTGATCTGAATCCGATGTCCAACTAAACCAAACTGTCTCCAGACGTTACGCCGGAAGTGATCTCTCGCGCGTCTACGTCACGCATTGTTTACAAGCAGATTTCGTAAGTTTTACCTTTCACTAAACATATTTAGATATACGAGAAATCGCGATGGAACACGATTTCGATATATCTAAATATGTTTAGTGAAAGGTAAAACTTACGAAATCTCCGTGTAAACAATGCGTGACGTAGACGCGCGAGAGATCACTTCCGGCGTAAATAGATATTGGTTTTGCAAGAGTAAGAAAAAAAAATCTCTAATTACAAAAAAAAATCCAAATTAAAGTAAGATTTGATGTTGCAGTTGAAAAGAATGCAAGGGATTTGGAAAAAGGTTGGTTTGTCAAAAAAGGGTAAACAATTTTCAAAACATAAATGAAGATATGCTCCGGTCTATTAAGTAAAATCTAGCCAGTTATCAGTGAGAGTCTAATGTGAGTTTAACATTTTACAAATTTAATAAGAAGTCACTTACGTAAGTGGCAATGTTGAAAAATGCAGGGAAGGTTTTAATAGACATCTCTGATTTCAGGCAGAATTACCATAACACGATGACATCCCACAGTGGAAGAAAATTACTTCAAAGATTTATTCAAAAATTACTTAATATAAACTGGAAGCTTTTAGAAAATAAACAGTGTTTTAATCTCAGAGAGCAAGCCAGAGGCAACAAGTAATGAAAGGAATAGAAAAGGAAAAAATGAAAGGAAAAACCCCACTTTGGTGGCAACAGGCTAAACAATTTATTTTCACCGCATGAGCCACATGGAACAGAAAGTGATCAACATGATTGATTTTCAAACTGGTATGCTTTTACTTTGATTATCTGCAGTCCAAGTTTCAGATTCTCAATGAATGAAGATGATTGGTACCCATCTATATACAGTTATTTCCTTACACGCAAATACTGTCAGCTGTAGTCAGTGTTTCTCAAGTGCAGTTTCTTAACCCAGACGTGTGAGGAAGTTCTTTGACATCAGCTTTGTGCGTCACAACCTTTAAACAATGTCCATTTAAAGAATAACAAGTGTCTTTGTGGCTTGCCTGTAAAGCGGGTAACTATTTCTTAAAGGGGTGATGAACTGAGAAATCAAATTTTACTTGAGCTTTTAACATCCAAGAGGTCATCATATTATAAGAATATCCTGTAAGTTTCTGAACTGAAAACATCCTTGTTAGTCCAATAAAAGCTTTTATTGACACCAGCCTCAGCAAACGACTCGTTTTTTAAAGTGGGGAACTATGACGTCAAAGAGGATAAAACACCACCCCCGCAGAAGATCAACGCCTACTTCAACGGTTTAGTACTACGGCTGGTTTAGCCCCGCCCACTGATTTGTGCATTATACGCATAGTTAAATAACTTAGATGCCTACCTTGTGATGATAAACGAGCTACCGAGGAATACAAAATATTGTGCAGTGTCTGTTTGTGGAAGAAGACAGTCGCTGCATAAGCTTCCTGTGGATTCCAATAGGACTGCATGGATAAACTTTATTTTAAATGACGTTCCAGCTGATGAGGTAAAACACTGTCCATCTGTTTGCTTCATTTCACTGAGGATTGTTTTGTAAACAAGACTGGATTTGCAGACCGAACGGTTCTGTGCCGTCTATATTGAATCTGACAGGAATTGTGCAACACACAGACTCTGGGTTGAACATATATGGGCGAATCATTCAGGTTGCAATTTTACAACATTGGACGTTATCAAAACAATTTTCCCCAAGTGCATCGACGGGAGAGTTGAAACTCATTATAATATGCAAAACTGTTATCCACTCACAGCAGTGGGCGTTTACTTCCAAGTCTTCAGTGCGAGACGCCCATAAAAACTGAACGTTTCAGGTAGAAAATAGCCTATTACTTGTTCATTTTGATGTTTTTGAATGCAAAAACCAAGCGAACGTCATAAATTGACCTCAGACAACAATATAATAAAATTTTAAAAGCCAGTTCAAGACCCCTTTAAACAAAAACAAAAAATTCACTTGCATTTGGTGCTTGGCAAGTTATTTTGAACCCTGATTACACCATCTCACCCATTGAAGAGATCAGACTCAGAATAAGTTTTCAACTATAAAGTCTTTTAATGATCATTACAGAGTGAAACGCAGACCGGTACAACAAAAACAAAACAACAAAAAAAGAAGTCTGGAACCAAGATCGTACATGTCAGTTGAAGCAGCCGGCATCTCAAGACGTTCTGCTTCTCGTACTGGTGTTACAGTTAAAGTGGACCCTCAACCTTGAAGATAAAAAACACGGGAGAAATTCCTCATGTTTTCAGTTCCCACTGAACGACCAGCAGACAATTTTAGATTTATACAGACAGCTCCAGATTGAAACAAAAAAAAACAGAGTAAAAGAAAAATCTAAATGTGCTCCCAATTCTACCTTTAAACACCATCCACACGCACCCCACTGCACATCCCAACAAACAATGTGAAATTGAAGAAAAATAAAATCAAGGCACAAATATGAATACTGCAAAAAATGTAACACTCTGCACATTACAGATCTGTAATGGTGAATAAATTATCTTTTCTCTATTGTTTCTTCTGGATATTTTCGAAAGACAGCTGAACAGGATGGGGCAGCAATGAGAGGGGTCGGTTTGGGCTGGAAAATGAGATGCAGACAAATGACCTCACTGAACAAATCTTCCTTAAAAGCTACAACTGATTTCCTACCAGAACCAAACACACCAGGGCAGTCCGTTTCCCATGAAACACTTTATATCAAGGGAATGGGGCATGACACCACCACAACCAAAAAGTTAAATTATTCAAATCAACTTAACATTCAATATTCATATTGCAACCCACCTCACTTTAAGAACGTTGAGTAAATCTCTGAACTTATCTGTGTAACCAAATAAAAGCATTTTGCAGCAGCACAAAAGCTAATGATTAACACAATCCGTAACAGGCCAACCCGACTCGGTATTGCAGCATAAGATCACGTTTTCACTCTGTTAGCACACTAAAGTGTGGCCTACTGCCTGCAAAACTGTGAAGATGGAATGATACGTCTTTATTTGAGCATTTTGAAAACTAGTACTTGTTAGCCACACTTTCTCTCTTCGAAAACCTATAACCGGTCTAAAATGCCTCTATTTCTACATTAAACAACACATATTAATCTCATCAGCTGCCTCAACACTAACACAGGGCGTAAAACAATAGCTTGGCATCCCATATTTGACGCCAACTTTGCCTAAACTTTGCTTATGTAAATTCGTTGGCCCTGTGCGGTGGAAAAGCGAGGTGATGTTTTTTTTTTAGTCGTGTTCCACTTCATTCTCTTGCCTACAGCCTCTTACACCAGACTGTATATGACACATACTCATACACAAACTCACTTCATGCATACCTAAAAACACTCGCAGACCTTCAAAGCGACTGGCTTTAAATGTTTAGATTGGGATTTACCACACAAAGCCGAAAGAGAGTAAAAAAAATGGGGTGTTTAATGAGGAAAAGCCGACTTTGGCACCAGTAACCTCCATTGAAGTATATCATATTCAGTTTATATCTGAAATGACATAATTTTTTCAATTCCTCATCCGAGTTGGTCAAATGTTTTATTTTTTGTGAACCTGTAACCACAGATCTGCAAACGGGTTTGATTAGACCCAACTGCTAGTCTGATGGTTTAAGAAGAGACTGTAAACAACAGACTGGGCACTGGAGATCACTTCGGGAACATACCAGGGTTTCAGGAAATCATCCACTGAGAAAAAGACAAAGTAAGCTGAGGACCTCAGAGATGCCATGGCTCAACTACACTTTCGAGACATGCAGATGGAAAGAACCTTGAAAGCCGGTGCAATAAAGCGTTTTTTGTGAACTGTGAGTGTCTCAACTTCAAGTTTCATTAAGTCCAGTTAATATCGCAGACCATCCTGCGGACAAAATCAATGTCTAATTCTGAGTGGACAGATACACAAGCACACAGATAGCAAGAGAAGACATGACATAGCAGTTTTAGAACATTTTTATGATAACTTAAAATATACACAAAACAAAGTAAGCAATGTATGGTACATCGACAACTCCCAAAAAAAAAAAACAAAGAAAGAAATTATATACAAAAAGGCAAACATATACCAACAGCTTGTACTGCTCAAAACTTTAACAGCATAAAGTCGTCATGGCCCAAGGGTACTCCGAATGCCATTCAAGAGCAACTGAGAAGTCGCTCTCTCATCTCGGCCCTTCCGGAGCGCAACATCACCCAGTACTTCACACTGAGAGCTACACACACAAACAGGACAAAAACACACAGGTTGAGACACACGCCAAACCCGGCGAAGGGCGTTTTGGCTTTAGCAGCTGCGAACCTGACTGACCTACAAGTCATCCTGCGAACGACCCGTCTCCTAAACATCTTGCTATCATTTCAGTCTTATCTTTTACCACCTTGGAGTGCACTTCAAAAGTGAAAAATGAGAATGATTATGCCATTGACAAAAAAAATAAAAATTCTTTAAGACAAAATAATCATTTAACAAAAAAATAAATTAAGGCATGCAGCAGGTAATGATATCGGTATTCTGTTTTTGATTCTTTTTTTTTTTTTGCATTCTGCAGTCATCGATGATATTCACTGTCAGTCGTGTCCCACACCATTGAAGAATAAAAAAATAATGAACAGAAGTCAAAAACAACAATTAGCTGCCAAAAAGAAGAGTGTTTCCACTGGAATCACAGGCGTCTTTTGGGGGGGGGACAGAGCTAAAGCATTGTTTAAAAGGCCAGATATTTACAGGGGAGTCAGGGTCATGCACGCAACTCATCACAGCCGTCTGTTTAGCCATGGAACTGGGGGGAAAAGAAACTTAACACACCACCATGGTGAAATGTATATCGTAATACAAGAAAAAGGTGGAAGTGAAGGACCGATTTAAAATACATCCATTTAAACTGCATTGACGTCTTCTAAACAATTTGTCTCTTAAAAAACGATATGTATAAAAAATTATACTAACAGAACATGACAAAATGTCTATTGGCGTCAAGAGTGCTGTTGTAATGTAAAACCAAGCTTTCTACAATGTAAGCACAGATGACTAGATCTAAAGTTTGATAGCCTATAAAATTCAATTAAGGCTTCGCAGTAAACATCTGATTTGTTGACGCTGGCACTCCCCACCTTTTTTTTGTTTTTGTTTTTTTTAAATGTGTTGTGATCTGATTCGCTAAAGCCAGCATGGACATAGGAACATGCAATTAAACGCACGCAGTCACGCTAATACACTTTCACAGATATGATCCAGTAATCTTACATACGCACACACACACTCACGTCACACAACTAACTGTGCATTAGACAGGCCTTTGCCCTCCTCACTCCCGTTTTTAAGGGCATTTGGCATCGATACATCACATTTTCTGACTCTGGGTCACGCTGAGGGGGTGAAGCCTGTCAGTACTCTGTTATGGGGGCGAGCTCGGGATTCAGATTGACCGTGATGTTCTTATACAGGCTGCTTAGGGAGATCTCTGGAGAGTACTGGAGATTGTTCAAGCCGTCCAGATGCTGTCGCTCTTTCGAGTACCTCAGCAACTTGTACCTGAGGGGAGGACGAGATGAACGTGGGTTAGTGTCTCCTTGAGATAATCTGCTACAATTTGCAGAGATCTATAGACATGACTGCAAATATGACTTTTTCACACATAGGTCAATCCACTCTAGGATGGACAATCTAGAAAAGAAAAGCTGTTTTCACCTCCCAAATATTAGTTCTTGAATTCCTAGCCTCCAAAATCGCAGATAAAAAGAAAGTAGATCGATGAAGGGGGAGCAGCAGTGACAATTTTCCTTCACAAAGTGCTTGTTAGATAAAAAAAAAAAAAGGTGCTTCCTCAGTTTTGACTTGACCCTCTGCTAAGCATGCAGTTCCTGTTTTTAGGGCCCAAGCCCAGGGAACGCAGGGTCCTATTGTTTTCTAAAGGATATTCATTGTTATTGTTTTTCTTTCAACCTCTTGGGGGCATTAACATGCTCAAACTCTTGAAACTTGCACGCACAATGGAATTGTTGGGCATTAAGGCTTGGCAATAGTTGACATGGGGGGATATTCCATGTTCTGGAAGTCAGGAATCAAATACTGGATATAAAATCATATCTCTTATCAATTCCTTACTGTGTGCATTTTAATATGACTTTAAAGGGATACTCCACTATTTTTGGAAATAGGCTCATTTTACAACTCCCTCAGAGTTAAACACTTGAGTTTTACCGTTTTCGAATCCATTCAGCCGATTTTCTGATATTTAGAAGAATATCAGTAACCAGAGAGTTTCTGGTCTCATTGACTTCCATAGTAGGAAAGAAATATACTATGGAAGTCAATGAGACCAAAAACTGTCTGGTTACTGAAATTCTTCTAAATATCAGAAAATCGGCTGAATACATTCGAAAACGGTAAAACTCAACTGTTTAACTCTGGGGGAGTGGTCAAATTAGCCTATTTCCAAAAAAAGTGGAGTATCCCTTTAAACCATACAAGCGAAAGACCCGCGAGTTTTGTGTTTCAAATCACTGCACGAGTTTTCTGTACTGCACACACATCTAAAGCATGCTCACAGAAAGTAATATTTATGTGAATTTAATCCGTTCAAGTGCAAGAAGACTCGCACGCTATTTTCTGTGCTGAGCACATCCAAAATTTGCACGCAGAAAGCCGCATCTCATACTGTATAGCGTAAGATACTGAAGCGAGTTCTCTTCCACGTCTTTTTGCACTTGAACAGACAAAAACGCCCAAAATATGTCAAAATAAACTCGTAGACACAGTCAGTTAAGTCTTAAGTGAACATAAACAGTTGACAAAGAAAACGCACGTGTAACAGTATTTTGGATCTTTGCAGCTCTTAAAGAGACAGCAGCCTAATATTCCTGCCGCAGTCTCTAGAATAAAGTTAATCAAACGATAAGAGTAAATTCACTCGCCATTTTAAAAACCCACAACCAAGAACTTAGAGACAGCAGCCTAATATTCCTGCAGCCAGCGGTTTCTAGAATACCCACAATCAAGAAACCCACAACCAAGAACTTAGAGACAGCAACCTAATATTCCTGCCGCAGTCTCTAGAATAAAGTTAATCAAACGACAGAGTAAATTCACTCGCTATTTTCAAAACCCACAACCAAGAACAAAATTTTAACTCAGCCCGTCAATTTTCATTTTACAATATCTTCTCTCTTTAAATGGTCTGTGTGTGTTTGTGAGAGAGCTCACGCAGAACTGATACAACAGTACTTTTTAACCCATAAGTAATTAATGCGCTAGTTTATTATGTAACAAAATTACGTACTTTAGTTACTTTAGCAGACTACGTTTCTCAACACTTCGAATGAATAAATAAACGCCTGTTTCTCCAGACTCGCGCTTATCAGTCATCCACAAATCACAGCACTTTTATAATCACTAAGCCATAGCAATTTTAATGTTATTTAGATTTTTTTGTTCATAAATACTTAAGCATTTTATAATTTAACTGGCTGAATCATGTATTCCTCTTATCTGAGTGACCATGAATGACGGAGTATTTTAAGTCCATGCGATCACTCCCATATGATCATCGAATCCAGATTAAATTAACGTTTACCATCAGATTAAAATCCCGTTTACCATCAGGAGTCAGAAGTATCGTGTCTAGTGTACTGTCCTCGCTTACGAAATCAGTCAGACGGCTGGCCGTGGGAGTGGAAGGGGGATCGAGCGGCATTCTCAATAGGCCTTGCGCATCTGTCAATCATCCCTGCTTGCTATTTGAGGAATCAACCCAGTGCGATGATTGGTCGAACTCCGCTTCTTTTGCTGTTGCTTAATTTGAGGACTGCACGCGCACAGAGGCGTCACCAGGTTTTTGTATAGTTTAGAGTGACACATCGTACTTTGAGGTGCGACAAAATGTGTACAGGTGTGCGTGTGTACTGACCTCCCCAAAAACTGCACTTCTCCTCGGTGGTGATGGGGAATAGATTTGTATTTGCCAATATCACCTTCTGGCCTGGTCACATTGAAACCTGCATAATGAACCCTGGGAACAAGAAACCCACCCACACACACACGTTTCTGTTACATATACATCTATTTGTTTATGATAACATGACAAACTTTAGTCACGCACAGAAATATGGTGACGCAACAAATTGTTGTTACACAAAAGTAACTGGATGGTTATAAATTATGCATTATGCTGCTCTTAGAAATATGCACATTATCCAATTAAACATAACTGACCTGTTCCAGAGGTCATCGTCCTCTCCGCCCCAGCCCCAGAATGCATTGGGAAAGCCATTGATCTTGAGGAATTGTTCGACAGTAAGTCCACTCACTCCACCGAAAAACTCATTGTAGGGCAGACTGAAAACACACACACACACACACGCACACTTCAACACGCAGTAAACTGAAGTACCACTATGCAATCAGAAGAGAAGGAGCGGGGGGAAAAATAAAAAGAAGAAACAGAAACCTTACCATCAGGAATCACTTGAAAGCAATAGGCAACAAAAAAACAAGCCTTTTAATAGCACAGACTATAATGCTACTTCACAAGGTGATGAGGAGATACAGCACACTTACTTCCTTGTAATCTCCCCACAAAGCATTTTGGTTTCAACCAGAATCAATCACATGAACAACCGTCCTTAAAACTCAACCAAGGCAAAACTGAACCACGGGGTCTAAAATCAGTCCTTGGTCCCATGCAAAATAAGGGTAAATTCTCCAACAACCCCCAAATACTTTGAGACAATTAGAGCTGTGTTTACACCTCATTACACAAATGACCATCTGCATAACAAAGAGTCCCAAAATCACCACGTCCCAAAAGCATTTCAGTCTTAGGTTCTATGAGCTGCTGTGAAAATGCAATAATGTGAGGATGAACTGCTGCAGCCCTGCATTTATTTGACCAAAAATGTGAGCCGATCTTTTAGAACAAGATAGATACACATACAGAAACAATACACCAGGAAGTGAATTTAAGGATTAAGGGTTTTAACATTTGCATGACACAGGTTTCCTGAAACCCATTTAAATGATTTGGACAGACATGGATCAGATGAATGAGGAAAAAGGGAAATGTTTCAACATTTCTTAGAAATATATAATAGATTCAAATAAAAAGACTAAAGAACGGCATGATAATAGAAAATAATGGTTAAACAAGATTAATGGCACATTATTTAAGAAACGCAAAAAAACTCAAATCAATGCAAATACACCCTGAATAATGAACAGCCCAAATATAGCGTGAATTTGATGACCTCACATTTTCTATCAAATTAAAGCTGAAATACAAATGCTAATGTTGAGGAAATCACAAATGTTTGTTTTTTTTCCAACTAGTTTTGTCTTTACTAAGCCAATTATATTTGCAAGTAAAAAGGCAGTTCACACATTCATATCTCATGATCAAGAAAGTGGCACAGCAAAATACCGCAAAACTAAAGAGGCAACAAATCACAAAAAGACACTGATGTTAATAGTGACAAACTATATTGTTTTCACATTATTTTGTGGCATTCAAGATTAAGCTTTGAACAGTCTTGACTAGGAATTTTTAAAAATGTCCTCTTCATGGTTACACAAATAAAAATAAAGATTATTAAAGCTAATTTTAGCTCTTAATCAGAAAGATAAAACCAAGCAAACAACCAACTAACTAACTAACTAACTAAACACAATCCCTTAAAATCCGCAAGGGTCTACAGGCAGTGGATAACATCACAACAGTTTATACACACACACACACACTTAAACACGACTTAACTCAACTTATCTGCATTAAAAACCTGGAATATCAAGAGCCAGGCAATAAAGAAAATAAACATTAAACAATCAGAAAAAAGCAGAAAGAGGAGGGTAAAAGTAATGAAGAGAGAGAATAACTAAAGTAAACCTTTAAGACAGATCACTTACATGTACATGTACTTGTCAAGCTTGGCAGCGAAGTGACGAGGCATCTGACCACAGCCGTAGTAATTACGGTCGTTTTCTGGGATGTGATCGACGTCGTGAAACACCACACAGTCCCAGTCCAGGTCTTTCATAGCCTCTTTAAAGCCCACGTTAAACAGCATGGCACGGTTAAACGGCTGAGTACCCGCCTGAAAGCACAAATACATGACTGAAAAAATGCAGACTAGAACCCGGCAGCACAACAACCCGCCAAAAACATTTACAAACTGAATCCGCAGGGCTGCCAACTCTCACGAATTCACCGTGACTGGCAATTGTCACATTTTACACGCTCTCGCACCACACATATATTTCCACACGAAATATATCGCGACAGACAAGATTATTATTGATATGAAACAAATTCTGTCAATTTAATTATGAAATTTAAACAATAAATACCGTTTTGGCGCTTGTAAATGTGACATGACAGATCGCTGACAGATCTCAGTTCAAGCCGCATGTGAACCGATTATCTGTTACTCTTTACTACTAATTAATAGTAAATAAACACAAATGATCAATAGGTAATTTGAAAGTTACAGTTCAACTTACCGAAAAGCAATAAAATCGATTGATCAGTTTTTTCCAACCGTGGAAAGAGGTCCATTAAACAGCTGGACATTGTCATGTAACGTTACATTTACCTCAGGAAAGCCATTTAATGACCATTAGCAGGTTAGTTGGACTTTGAAATTGCTACAGAAAGGAGCATTTTGCTAAAAATGATAATTATTTTAACCTCTATTATATTTTCACCTATTTCATTAAAATATTGTAACATTGTTATTGTAAGAGACGCATTATATTTAATTTGAGATGTTATTTTTAACCTTTAATAATAATAATACCAGCTGAGAGTTATCTGTATGAGATATTTTTGTTTGGATAACAATTAACATAACAAATTAACGTATCTGTCCCTGATATTTATCCAAAGGAATCGATATTGAGTCAAGATCAGAATCATATCACAATTTAATTGTGAAATTTGTGTCAAGCAATAATAAAAACGGTAGCATACCAGTCATTGTACCACCATGTAAACATTGTGTTGTCACTAAACTTAATAAAATTATGTTTTGACAATCACAACTTATTTTTCTTTTTTCCACACATCCCAATCCACCCATTTTATGCTCTGTACATTATGTCATGTTACATTTTCACTGTTTACAATGGCAGGGCCTGTCATCTTGTCTTTATGGCTTCTTGTTTCTGACAACACTTTAACCCCAGGGGGGAAATCCATATCAAATCCCAGAAAAAAATTACTTTGTCATCTGCAGATTGATTTTGAGTTAGGGGGGAAAAATCTACTTAAATCGTAAATCGGATTTGTGAAAAAATCTGGGATTTTTTTTTTTTTTTTTTGGCCATATCGCCCAGCCCTAATTTTAATATTGTTGATAAGCTCACTAGGAATAACAACAAATATGCAATGGCAAGAAAGTATTGGAGTATTAGAAAACATACCTGTTCAATGACATAAAAGGCAAACTGCAAGCGTTGGCGTTGGAGCATAGGGGCGAGATGCTGAAAGAGGATGGGAAGATGCTCATGTCGATTCCTAAAAGGGATTAGTATGGCCACCTGAGAGAAAGGATAAGAGGACGACACAAAAACAGTCATGCTGATGTCCTGATGATCTTTTTTAAGTGATGGAACCACAACAGTTACACACCTTCCAGCGTGGTTTGCAATCTTTGGGCTTCCAGTGGCCTCCAAATTGAATGTCCAAAAGTTTGAGCCTCACTTCAATCTCCTCCACAGGAACCTCCGTCATATTGACTTCCATCTGACCCTCTGCAAGGAAACACAACAGCAAGCAAATAAGAAAACGAGATTTGAGAATAAAATCTATGCATGAGACGTGTGTGAACACTAGGAGTGTGACGAGATTTCTCCTAGTCTCGCGAGACTAAAATGTGATGAAATTTCTCCTCAATAGCCATAAAGGAGGCGGAGGGTGAAATTAGCATAGAATCTGCCACCGCTACGTTTCACAATACATTGTAGTGCCCACCACGGCACCGCCTCCACTGTCGTTTTGATGTTTTTATAAAAATAAACGTCTGCTCATCCAGCACGAGACCACTGATCGCGTGTGTGACGATGGCGGAGGATTGGATGCGCAACAGAGCCCAAGCGTCTGACAAATGTCTTATCTTGTAGAACATGCGTTCAGCACCACTGCTCCCTATACACAGAGAATGTGTGATCGCGGATCCGAAAGTAAAACGCGAGCTCCCTGATGCTTGAAAATTAGGCTGCATTCAATAGCCTGTCTCCCAATATCAAATCTGTATCTGGACTGTGTAGGCCTAGTTGTGGCTCTGGTCTCTGTTTACACTATGAATATTCAGAGAGTACTTTGATTATGATTGCAGTTGCACTTATTGTTTGCAGTTAATATAACTAAGAAAAAACTTACTTATTTTTGTTGTTTACACTGTTTTTATTTCAATGTTCAATTTGTGGAAAGGAGTTCAATTAGGAGTCCACACAAAGCCTCAATCATATGTTCTGGAAGCTCATAATTCATGTATAATAAGCTCTAAAAACTTATGAAATCGTACAGGAGAGAAGCCAGTCAATTGAGTTTGTGGCAAAACATTTACAGTGCTTATACATTGTTGTCTTTCAATGCATTTGTTAATTCATACTCATCAAGTAGAATTCAAAAGACATTCATTACAAGATTATTAATAATTAGCAGATTATTTTTCCAGAAATTTTCTAAAAAAATCTCATCTCGTGAACCCAATCTCGTGAGAAGTGTCTCATCACATCCCTTGTGAATGCCAGTTAAAAGCTTCTGACAGCCACTTTGATGGGTGTTACTCACAGAGAGACTAGGGATGCACCTATACCATCTTTTTCAGAATCGATCCGATCCCAAAAATTCTGAGTATCGACCGATACCGATGTGATACCGGCGCAGTTTCGTTTTTAAATCAAGTAGAATTTCTATAACTCTATGTTGAACTGATAATCACTCTTGTGTGTTAAACACAATCTACTTAATACAGACAACGTCATTAAAAATGTATGATCATAATCTATGACAAAATTGCTATTATAAACTAGATTAGCGGATAATTCAGCAGTAAAATTTAGTCTAGAAAAATCATGAGTGCACAAATATTGTATAAAATCTGTAGGGAACAAATAAGAGACAATAAGTTTTAACACTAAATCTGCACATTGCTCTTTGTATTGTTGTAAAATACATTCATGAAAAACAATAACAACTATCAAAAAGATAAATTATTTTAGATATAGCCAAGGCTACTAGAAAATTGAAACATGTTTTAAATGTATAGCACAGCAGTTTAATGAGGCAGCAACATATGATGGATAGGACAGAACAAGAAAGGCTATTAATAATCTTTCATTGCTTCACTGCATTATGATATGAAAAGCTCCAACAGCCGCACTTTTGCACATCCGAGCACAGAATGATGCGCTTGAAGCAACAGGGAGTCACAGCACGTCAAGTCCGCATTAAAAAGTTCAAAGCACAAAGGAAATATTGATGCATAGCGTATTATACAGTATCAATGCAATAGTTTATTGAGCCTTTTCTTTTAAAAGTTTTGAATTGCCATTACTGTGCGCGTGAATCTAACAGACACATGGCAATAAGTTAGGGTGACCATATTTTGATTACCAAAAACCAGGACATTCGGCCCCGCGAACAGATACTCAAATGATACTCAAAGTTTACTCAAAGATGCCTTGTTAATATCAATACATTTAAAGTAGACTATACCTCCTCTGTATAGAAAATTGATATATTACAAGACACAAATTCAGAAAGGCTTCTCAGAGGTTACTCAATAGGTTTTATTATATATATCTTTAGTTTTCTTCCTCTTTATCCTGTTTTTCTTCCTCATCCTCCTTGTTTGCCCATCTATATTTAGCTGTAGGGCTGATCTTTCCCAGCAGTTCTTTGAAAACCAGAACATTTTCATCATTTTATAAAATGCAGCCAGGATGGCCAGGACAGGACGAGATAACAAGACTGGAAAACAGGACTGATGGTCACCCTATAATAAGTAACATGATTAAGTTACAGCAATAAAGTCCAGCAAGATAAAGTTGTTTTATGTGAAACCATATAATAGTAACATTGAATTATCTTGGAGAGGGTGTCATTGCGTTGACTGTCGTAACCGAACGCGGCGTGCTGTTTGATGCTGAATGGAGAATGACTGACAGCCGCAGCGGAGGGAAGAGTTTAAGTGATCTTGAATTTAATCACTTAAATATTCATTTCTATCTTACATTATACTTTATAAAGGCTTCAGAAAACTTATAATAGAGTGCAAGAAAACTTTAAGGTGCTTTACAATGTTTTTGTGCATTTTGTGGGGCTTAACAATAACACAGTATACGCACAATATCGGATTTGGATCAGCCTCGTCAGATCGATACCCGATTCGGCAAAAATGACAGTATCAGAGCCGATACTGAGTATCGGATATGTGCATCCCTAGGCTGTATCCAAACTCAGTATATAATTAATTTGAATGAGTAATTACTTCATGACTGTTGAAAAAGTATGTTATACTATATAGTATGAAGAGGTACCACGCCATGTTGTCCTTGTTATGTGACCTACAGCATCGGTTGCATTGTTTTACTACCATTCACAAATCCCCTAACATGGCCTTATGGGATAGTAAAGTGTCCATTGGATGTTCATATCACAATAGCCAGAAATATTTGATTATCTGGCAGCACCACCCTTACATAAATCACCACACCCGCATTTTTTTTAAATATTAATTTACCGGCCATTATAAATGCCGATAACCACAGTTAGGAAAATGCCTAATATCGGTCGGGCTCAACTGTTCAATGAATATTACTCTTTTCACAAACTGCTTTTCCATCCACGACATGGGCGATTTCAGATGCAGCCCAAAAAGTCAGCCTAATTAAAGCAAATAGGTTTACCCAGTGTGCACTTTCAAGTGTATTTGTATACTTATTTGAGTAACGCACATTTGGCTTAGCAACATCCAACACATAAGTGTATTCAAATAATTTGAGTCAAGTAGACAAATTAATTGTTGAACTTACTCATAGAAGGTAACCGCTCAGGACAGGGCAGGTTCTGAGCATATGTGAAGTTCTCAGGGAGGTATGTGGTTGGCTGAGCGATATACTCGCTAGAATTATTTCCATCAGGATAATCTGTTAAAAACAAATTGAGACGGACACAAATTAAAGTTAATGTGAATTGCTGTTCCCATTTTATTTCCATAACATGACTTATGAGTAAAGATGTATTCAATGGGGGGGGAAAAAATGTGTGGCGGCACTTGGTTTTATCCACTGGGAATTGATATGACAGTGAAAAGAATTGAGCCAGACTGAACGAGTGTCTAAATAGCTCTTTGGCTGTAGGTTAAGATCATTCAACAGCCTATACGGTCTATGACACCAGAGAATTTTTGAATTACATTCTGACTTTGTAAAAATACTTTTTTTTTGGCCGTGGAACAACATAATGAATAGTTCACAGTGAGACCAGCGACATTGAATAAGTGAGAAAATAAGGGCACATTGAAGCAGAGGAAAGGAACTACTTAGCCAAAAGTATACCACACATGTCAATGTTCCACTCCAGCTTGTGTGATGTAAATTTCATTGTTAGCACAGTTCTCTGATGTCCATTTAAACAATTTTTTTATGCACACAGACAAGAACAATAAATGAGCAAGCCATTTTAGCACTGAAAAACAAAGGTCCAGGATGTGGTGCAAACTCACTGAACACATCCATCTGCATTCACGGTCAATCGAGTATATTTTGAAAAACTTGCATGCTCAACTCTGCACTACACAAAGCAATACGCGGAACAACCCTGGCCTTAGCAATAGGGTTCAGTTCAAAGATCAGCTTGGTCAATGTTATTATGAAGAGATGTTTTTGTTGACTCTTACCTGTGCCGTTGAGTGTACTGTTTTTATTGGTGTATAGCCTGATCATGTGACCAATGGTCCGCACATTGTCTCGTAACATGATACCCTGAGCCTGTACCATGAAGAAATATGTGTTGACTGAAACAGAGAAACAGAGAGGGTGTTTAAGGAATTTCCCCAATGATGTAAAGAGGAATAAGTGGAATGACCAAGTACCACAGAGCTGCTGAATAAAAAAAAAATGTGTAAATGTCCATATTGTAAAACATTTGTAACCGGACAGCAAAACTAAAAGCATTTACCCCCCTCTTCCTGAGAGGCACTGAAAAGCTCTTAAGAAAATGGCATATGCATAAACTATAAGCAGATATCGTTGTATGCATCTGTGGTTTAGCCTCAGCTCTTGTTAGTGTAATGCAGTTTTGTTTTAGGTTAACTGCTACAATAAGATTATGTCAGCATTCCTGAATCCAACATTTCCATGTCCAAATTTGAGAAGAAATGAACCGAGATAAGCAAAATGTCAAGCATTACGCATCAATTGTAGGTCTGAAGGGAAGGAGAGATTCACATCCTGCTATGGGACAAACTATGTAAGCAGCAGACAAACTCTTGACATTTAGACTAATATCTAAATTACCAAATAATCCTTTGGTTACTGCATACAGGACAAGCTTGCTTGCATATACACAAATATAAATATGTATTTATATTTAATCCTTTAAAATTTCAGGGGTCAGTAAGATATATTTTTAAAAGAAAATAAAGTATTACTTTTATTAGGAAAGTATTAAATTGGTTAAAAGTGCAGGTAAAGACACTTAAAATGTTTCATAAATGGTGTTCTTTCAGTAGTTGCTTACTATTTTTGTAAATAAACTACAGTGTAAACTACAGAAAAGTGATACTGGTTCTGATTTTTTTTTTCAGGATCCTCTTTGATTAATAGAAAGTGTTTCATTCATCAAAGAATCCTAAAAAAATCTCTATGTAAATTGGTATATTTCACAAAAATAGTAAGCAACAACCGTTTTAAACATTGATAGTAATAATAAAAGCTCCTGTATCAAATCAGCATGATTTCTGAACTTGTGACTGAAAGGCTGGAGAAATATTCAGCTTTCCCATTAGAGAACTAAATTACATTTTAAAATATACATTTAAAATAACATAAAACTGTTATTGGGTTAAATTGATCAAATTGCAAAAACTTCCCAAGCTTTTAATCCTTTTTTAAGAAGGAAGACAAATATAAATAGTGATGAAAAAGCCGATATGTCATGTCATGTCATGGTAATAATTAACTATTTGTTAGAGTGGGGACAAAAGTACCATTTTTACCCGAGAGTTGGAGCCAAATTACAGGGAGGTAAAAAATGACTTTAGAAAGATGACATCATTATTTTATTTTTACACAGAGATTATAATAGCCAAGGTGACAGTTCAAAAATGGAAAAAAGCTACACAACTTTGACAAGTGTACTAAAGAGGGCCAAAGATGGGCATTAACATTAACACATTAACATTAATGTGCTGAAATAGTGTAAAATAAAATCATTTCATTAATATTATTCATGTATCACATACAAAAACTATTTCATATTTAGAAGAAAATAAATATTTAATTAATATTGAAAGTGGCCAAAACAAATAATGACACCAAAACACCAAAGCCATTTTTTGTTGTTTACCATTTAGCCTTACTTCTATACGATTCATGGACTTCACTCGCAGGGTAATCCTCACCTTGTAAACGAAAAGGCTCTATATGGATGTAGTCCAAAGAAAAAGTATTTTATATGTAAATTATAACTGGTTGTCCACATAAATATGTAGTAGTATGTAGTGTAGACAACAGATTTGCATAATAATGCAAAACCTAACTTATCCATATTCCAAACAAAAAAAAATTGTTGTAGTATAGTCATGAAATGAAACCGACTGCTTTATTTGGAAGACAGATTTATAAAAAAAGAAAAATTAGCTTTGCTGTATGGAAACACCAAGATACAAATCTTCAAGCCAGAATATAAACAGCAGCCATTAATGGTACAAAACAATTAACTCCAAGCCAAGGACAAAAAAAAAAACATATTGGTTCTTCCTAACCCAGAGCTCTTCATATATTAGACACAGTCCAGTGAACACGGGTCAAAAACAGTGAGGAAAACATTACCTTTCTTGGGCACTGATTATACAAACACAGCAAGAGCTATTAAACAGGATTTGGTTGTGTGTTCCTGGTGTAGTGGATGTGTTGGAGCGTTGCCTAGACGATTTTACAGACACTGAAGAAAAGAACTGCAGACTGATGTGTCAAGTCCACAAATCAACACATAACTGTTATTCAAGACTGTGAAATCCCTGCTTTATTTGATATCCTAACAGGACAACATTCAGCCTGATGTTAAAGATTGGTTAAAACTTAAAGCAACACAAAGTTTGTGAAGACATTCAGTTAAGCAAGTCGAGACAAACTGCAAACGATTTAAGATACACATGTGCGAGCATCCCAATACAGCTACAGTGTAAAGAGAGAGTACATTATTATGAGTGTTTCTTAACACGCATTGTTATAGTAACGACAAAGGTTTTGCTTTAAAGTAGCCTACACTTTAAATCAATATGCTTTATCTTTTGTCATGCTTTTAAAGACGTAGCCTACTTATTCTAAACTGACTAACAAGCAAAAGCACATGTAAAGTACTTGGTTCTAATTTTAACTGTACTGTGCTACTTGACATTACATTTATTGTTACATTTATAGTAGAGCTGTCAAACGATTAATCGCATCCAAAATAAAAGTTTGTGTTGTTTACATAATATATGTGGATGCACTGTGTATAATTATTTATATATATATATATAAATACAAACATGTGCATGTATTTAAGAAAAAATATGATTTATATATAAAATATTTACATTTATATATGATATAAATTATATATAAATCTATACAGTTTATACATGGAAATATTTCTTAAATATATACAGTCATGTTATATATATAAAATTAAATACACAGTGCACCACCCACATATATTATGTAAACACAAACTTTTATTTTGGATGCGATTAATCACGATTAATCATTTGACAGCCCTAATTTATAGTTAACATTGTAATTGCAGCTACTACAATGCTATTTTACCACTGATAACTATGACTATATTTACATACAACAAGTTTAAATGGAAATGACATAAAAGGTTATCATAAATACTTGTCAATATATTTGGCACTTATACCATTTCAAAGACCTAGATATGAAATTACATAGTTTTATTACAACGTGTACTCAAGTACTTGGGTCAGCTATTCACTTCACCCTAAAGCCATCCTAGGTATGACATTCTTCTTTCAGTCAAACACAATCATAGTTTTATTAAAAAGAAAATCCAGACTCTTCCAAGTTTATGGTACATTCGATTTTTAGGTCCCATCCACCATACAAATAATCCATACGACTCCAGGGAGATAATAAAGGTCTTCTGAAATGAAATGATGTGTTTTTGTAAGAAAAGTATTCAGATTTATAACTTATACTATCCGAGCGATTTTTGCACTTTAGATCGGTCATGGGCCCTGTGTCTCATCTGGTTGATGGCAACATTTCTCAAAAAGTTGCTCTGTGTATCATCACCTTCAGAAGAAAGTCATATGCTAAATCTACTAGGATGACTTGAGGGTGAGTAAATGATGGGATCATTTTATTTTCTTTGGATGAACTAACCCTCTAAGTTCAAACATACATTTAAAATATAGAAATACAAGTCATTTAATTGTAATAGCTAAACCAACCAACCTGGAATCTACTGATACATGTTAGAACTAGGACACCATTGATAACTTTAAAATATATTAGGTATAACAATAAATTTAAAAACTGGGTGATAAGCCTCAATGACAAATTAACCTTCAGTAGTCATGTGGTTTATGATATGAGCAGGTCCAACAAGAGGTAATTGACCTTTACACAGCTTTATTCAATTTATCTCAAGGAGGAACATACTAAAAGTCAAATCTGAATTTACTGTGCTCGCATATTTAACACCGTCTGCGTTACTGGATGGCATTTCTGAGCATCACAGCAATAGCAATTCAATGCCAGTTTAGTTAGCTCACTGGGTTTTTTTCCTAACACAGCCTGTCACTAGTGCTTGTTTGGGAGGTGATGATCAGTATCTGGAGTCAGTGATGTATGAAACACGATTAACACGTTTAATCACATCACACGTGATGCTGGGAGTTATCAGACGGACTCACCTATTCCAGGAGCCGCATAAATGAAGTAGAGGCAGGTCGTGGACATGGAGAAGAAAAAGATGAAGGCCATTAAGGAGCGGTTGGACAACCGCATCAGCCGCCTCCACTTCAACATTTTATCCCGGCTACTAGCTATCCGTCACTCCCATAAAAACACAGAACGGAGAAAAGAGATGCTGTTTGGTGGGGTGAAACGGTCATCCGTGGGAAATGGGGAGAGCTAACGTTAAATCAGGGTGCTGGTAAAGTCCGCATCATTCATTCAGTTGGATGCAAGGCCGCAGTGCTCGATCGCTCTCCCAACAAAGTCAAGAAAATTCCAGATCAAAAAAATAAATAAATAATAAAACGTGCAACATCAAACGGCGTCCGGGCTCGGCGTGCGGTCAACGCGATTCATTTCGTTCGGTGCAGCTGCTGCTGCTGCTGCTGGTTTAATGTTGCAGTATGTTTCTAGTGAGCGCAGACACGCCTCGTCGCGTTGATGATGATATGTTTGGAGATGATGAAGGGAGTGAAAGTGATGGTGATGAGGGACCTGCCCTTCCTCCCACTACTCCCTCTCTGTAAAATCCCCCCACACTCCAGCGATCAGCCCTCCGAAACGGCGGCGTGAAAAGGAAATCGACCCGCAGAGCAAACCGCGACGAGCGGGATGAGAGTGGGAGAGCCGACAGTAACGTGACGAGGCTCGAACGGGATTCCTTTGATTTCGGTTCTGCTGTCGGTGCAGGTGCAGACACCGTTTCCGGTAGGCGTGACCTACAAAATGGCTGCCAGTGAGGGACTCACGCATGAGTAATGTTTTCAAAATAAAAGTCTTCACGGGCTTCACTAAGTCAGTCACACGAGCATCTCTAAACTCTGATAGTCTCTTCGGGCATAGATACAGAACCAATGAAGTCCATGTCATTTATGTCCATGAGAGGGATGGGGTGGTTATTCTTTCTAATCAACCTGATTAATGCATGTTATTTACTGTCTACACCTACAATAGACCTTATAAAGAGCAAAAATGAATGTAAAACTATGACATAGTAAAGCACATTAATATAAACAAAGAACTTAAACTGTAACCTTGTGTTGTTGTCTTGATTTAAACAAGAAATAAATAAATCTGCTAAATAAAGTATATATGTAAAAATTAAAAAGTATTCAAAAAATTAAAAATACATTTTAGTTTCCATATTAAAGGTCATGTTTCATACGCACGATATTTGCCCTGTTCTCTCTGTTTCATAGTATTATATTTAACTCAGTGATAGTGGTGGTTACGGACCTGTTCTGCATAAACAAAGAGGCTATACTGTAGTTTCCTCATGTGAGTGAAAGACAGATTATTCGAGTATTGACTAGGCCTCTAAAGTATGGTCTGCCTTACATTTGTATTTATATAACTGAATACGAAATATGTATTTATGTGTGGTAACTTAAGTGGGGGGAAAAATCAATATATGACCTACAGAATTAATTATTACTTAGCCTATGACTGTATTTGTTATTTGTCATTGTCACTGTCAATTGACACAAAAAATAAAGGCCATCCCCAAAAAAACATTGTTATTTTTTGTCTGTGTAAATAATGTAGCCACATGATTAAAGATTAATTATGAAGTCAAAACCTTTTTTTATATTATGCAAACAAAGACTGACACTATATGTGCATGTGACAAATACTGTCTTTTGTGAAATGGTAGGCCACTGTTTACCTCATGCTTTGTTTGAGATGTTATCTATTCCTGGAAAATAGTAGTAGGCTATACTGAAATAGTCACACTGTACATTAACTTTTTGTCTAAAAAATATTTTAATATCTTAAATGAGAACTTTAGGATTTGTTGTTGTTGATTTTATTCAGTAGGCTTGCTGTTAGGCCTACTTTTTTTTCCACAACGAGCACACCCTTCACAAATAAAACACAATCTGGGTGGGTATACTTTATGTACAGGTTTTGATCTAATGGGCAAAATGAGCTTGTGCAATTTACGCATCTTAATGTGTAAACAGGACCTAATTTTTTTTGGACTTAATCAACTTAATGTAACAGTTTGCATCAAAATTAGGTTAAACCAACAACATAACACCATTAAAAACAAGTTTTTCCAAAAACACATACAATTATGCTTTCTTTCAACATTTAGGCTACTCTCCTTATTTAGTCCTATGCAAAGTATGCTGGGAACTAGAAATACACTGTCCATTTTTTTAAAGTTATCAAGACTATTTTATTAGACAAGTGCAAGTTACTGAAACTTAACTTAAATCACTCACATGATAATTTAAAAACCTTATTTTGTCAACAGAAAAAAAATATGTTTGCAACTTAAAAAAAATTAATTTAATCAGTAAATTCCGATTTTTAACTTGCAATGCGTTTTTTTTTTTTTTTTTTTTTTAATTTGTGGCAAAAGGTCCCTTGAATTTAGAGTGTACATAACTGCTGAAACCAACACCAGTCTAGATAACATCTGTGGTGGTAACACATTCAGACTGAATAACACAGAGTGCTTTAGTATGGCCCAAACTTCCTTGCACAGAAACTAATGACAGGGAGGCTGATCATTTGAAGCAAGACCTCCGTTCATGATCAGATCCCATTTTCATCCAAGGTCGTTCTAAGGTCCTACAAAAAAATGCTTCAGATTTCATATTTTCATAAACAATGCTTTATGGCTGCTGGAGGAATGCCAGCCGGCAAAGTGCCTTTAAAAGCAGCTGATGCATCAATGGAGATCAAGGTGAAAACGAAAACCAAAGGACATCGGAGAAATGCCATGAGTTTTTTTTTTTTTTTTTTTTAATTTATTTTTTATTGCAATATGACTTTCAATGTTTGAATTGCAAAGGATAGAATGGAAGGGAACAAAGATCTAAATTGTGCTTTTAACTTTGTGGCAGAAGCTTTTTATGTAAAGCAATTTACAGAAATGAACTGATGTTCCTGCGACTGGTGAGAACGTGATACGACATAACTGCTATCAACCGTTGAACTTGTCCTACATAGTCATTACAACACTATGAGTGATTTATTCTTCTCTGCAGTCTAAAAAAAACATGTTTTTTGGGTTTTTTTTTAAATGCTCAGAGCTGGAAAGCATAACTTCTATTTTGGTCTGTGTGTCAACAACACCTACCACATCTAAACAGATAGGCTAATACAATCTTTCCAACAGACTAAATTAACTTTCTAAATACTAATTTACACCATAATACTTCTACTTTGTATTAATTATTTAGTAATTACTATATATATATATATATATATATATATATGTGTGTGTGTGTTTTTTGTTTTTCCAAAAGGAATGGAATTTGCAGCACGATTTTTTGATTTGACTTGTGAGAGCCGGGACATTTTAACCTTCACTAGACAATTCTGCTCCCTTGAAGTCACAGTTCAGGATCAGGGCACAATTACCATCACCCCATAGACCTCCCAGAAACCTCTGGGCTAACGCTACTGGAGGGACGCTATCAATGCTCCAGCTCCGCCTCTGCTGGAGGTTGTCCGCCCTTCGCCATCTGTTATGCCAAGTACTCACGTCGAGCCTCAGGTCCTACAGCCACCATCAGCGCCTGAGCAGATACATCCAGTGGCTCCACTTCCGGCCTCAGATCGTCGACCAGTAGGCTGCACCATGGCTCCTACCACTGTTGGCTCCACCAGACTCCATCAGCCTTTTGACTTCACCAGGTTCCCTTGTCCCACCGACTCCCTCTTGTTCAGTTGTCAAACCACCTTCGCCACAGCTCCAGCAGGCTCCTCCTTCCCTTCGGATATGCCTTGGTCCTCCATAATATCGTCTCAATACTGGTAGTCTATAAAATTATTAAAATCAACCAGTTGTATGATAGGGGATGGTTGTAACACTAATTAACAACACACTGTTAAAGTTAAACTAACACACTAACACTGTCTTTTTCAACCCACCCCACTCCTGTCAGTCACTGTTTAGCTAGCCTAAGAAACTAAATTTTAATCTAATATAAGTCTAACTATTTTATCGGCAATTGTTTAGATACTAAACAAAAAATAGTCTTGGTAAAAAAAAAGACTTTTTTTTACCTCAGATTCAGTTTTTTTCTCTATAAATTCAGAATGTGTTGGTTTCCAGACTTGACAACCACCAACCAGTATCAGGAAGGAAGTAGGTAAATACTGAAATGATCACATGACGCCTATCTTATTTCTAAGTGGAAATGGTGGTGTTACAACTCTCCCCGTGTTATAACCATACCCAGTCTCCCCTATGCTATGTTATGCACGCCGTTATGCCTGTCTACCTTTTTGTTTTATTTTATCATGTTTATATTTTTATCCAGTCTTCATCTGTCTTGATCCTCCTTATCCTGTGGCAATCAATGTATTGCCTACTTCTGACCTTTAGATGGAGACACTGTACACTTGTATGTAAACATGGTTCTATATAAATTCAAGTAGCAAATCTCTAAGTAGGCCTACTACATTGATTTTATCATCTAGGTTATCTTTTGTTTTCATTTTGATAAGTTTTCTGAAGGACCTGTCAGGTTTAGTCATGTCACATTTTTGCTACCAGAGATCCCTATAATATAATTTCTAATTAATCATTGTCACCTCATCATCTTTAATTCTCATATTTTTACTTTGCAGTCTGATCTTATTACATATTATTCACTGACACACCTATCTATATGACATGGTGTGGTATATTATAGTACTGAATGATACTGTAAAAACACAGTCTGAAAAAAATGTGATTTAAAGGCTTCTTTTACTTTTAGAATGGTTTTTGTTTTGTTTGATTTTAACTGATTAAATATTCACTTACATTAGTTTGTACTCTCTGTGATATTAACCATCCTGTTGAAACTGTTTGAACGGCTGGTTATACTGTTGTTGTTTTTTTTTTTTTCTTTAAATTATGTGACCTTTTCTCATTTAGTACAATGAACGCATGCAAAGTTAACATGTTGTTTTGGAAAGGCTGTACAATTTTGGTGACTGTGTCGGGGTCGAAAAGTCAACCCATTCAAAAGTAGAGACAGGAAAAAACAGAAAAGCTTATATGAGAACTTATGAAAGGTAAATCCCTAAGGTAAAGTATACTCTAAAAATGCTTTTTACTTAAATTTGGGTCAAATATTGTTTTTACCTAAATTTGGGTCAAATATGGACAAACTCAAATATTGGGATAAAAGTATCATTAAAAAAATCACAGAAAGTAGGGTTAAAATTTTTAATTAGTTTTTAATTTTTTAAAATGACTTTTTTTTTGTTTTGTCTATATTTGACCCAAATTTGGCTTAAAACAACCCAGCATTTTTAGAGTATATATATATATATATGTGTGAAAAGGGAAAAACATCCAGTATGTGGCAGTACTGTGGGCAGAAATGCCCTGTTAATGCAAGAGGTCGAGGTTGAGGAGAGAATGGCCCGACTGATTCAAGCTGATAGAAGAGCAACTTTGACTGAAATAACCACTCGTTACAACCGAGGTATGCAGCGAAGCATTTGTATATATATATATATATATATATATATATATATATATATATATATATATATATGAAGAGTTCAGATGCAAAAGCCTCTAGATGCCATTTGAAATTTTCTTCTAAATTGCCCATTTTTATCAAGCTTGTATATTTAAGTTCAGTAATTTCACTTAAATGACAATTAATAGGTAATCTTCTTTGCCATTTAAGTGAAATTACTGAACTTAAATATACAGTACAAGCTTGATAAAAATGATCATTTTAGAAAAAAATTTCAAATGGCACTTAGAGGCTTTTGCATCTGAACTCTTCATATATATGATAGGTAGAGAGAGAGAGAGAGAGAGAGGGGGGGGGGGGTCTTATGTTTTAACATTTTTGTGTGCCATATTGTCAATTTTTGGAGAATTGGTCAAAGTGACCCTCAACACAAATGGGATACCAGATCTTCAACAAAAGAGAGATTACTGAATGAGAGTTCCACTGCAAACTTTTGCAACTTTTTAGTTTGAAAGCAGTGTTTAGGACCTCTCTGCAGTATCAGAGTTTCACTTTTAATATACAAAACAATTTAATTTCCCAGTTCCCTGAAAGCTCACACCCACATTTTTTTCTTGATAGATAGATCTATCTATACAGAATGCGGAAACTATTTTAACCCTTCAGCTGAAAACCTGTCGTTTAAGTTATGGTTGAGCAGTTGTTTGAGTATCTCTGTCTGAGATTGTATGCAGTAAAATGGCAGAAGCCAACATTTCAGTGGGACAGGACGAGTTCATCTGTCCAGTATGTCTGGATCTACTGAAGAATCCAGTGACAATTCCTTGTGGACACAGTTACTGTATGAACTGTATTACCGGGTGCTGGAATCAGGACGATCAGAAGGGAGTTTACAGCTGCCCACGGTGCAGACAGACCTTCACTCCAAGACCTGTTTTAGCTAAGAATGTGGTGTTTGCTCAAATGGTTGAGAAACTGAAGACAACTAAACTGCAAGATACTGGATCTGGAGATTTACATTGTGACGTATGCTGTGGAAGAAAACTCAAAGCCGTCAAGTCCTGTCTGGTGTGTCTGGAATCTTACTGTCAAACTCATTTTGAACGCCATGAAGAATTTCGCTCAAGAAATCCACACAAAGTGATCGATGCCACTGGACAACTCCACCAGATGATCTGTCCTCAACATGGTAAACAACTGGAAATCTTCTGCCGCACTGACCAGCGCAGCATTTGTTACCTGTGTACAGTGGATGAGCACAAAAACCACGACACTGTAACAGCTGCAGTAGAGAGGAAAGAGAAACAGGTACATTACTGTCTTGGAATATATCATTGTTCTGTAAACTACCAGGTGTCTGTCTCAGTCACCTGAGATTGGCAAGTCTAAAACATTATTCTCAGGTTTTCCCATTCAAGATTGTTCCCAGGTTTTCTCACTCAAAATTATTCTCAGGTTTTCAGATGATGTGTTGTTATCTATGAACACTACTTCAACACTACTAACCTGCTGTGTGTAACCACCAGACGAGACTCCAGACAATGGATATGCCTTAAATCATGTCTGGAGTATCTCAAATTAAATCACAGAGACCAAAAGATCACACCAATTTAGATATAATTCCGCAAACTCCCTGTACTGGACAAAAGCAAATTAGACTTTTGAATACCCTGCTTGTTGGCAAGTATATAGTCATGAGGTTAAAAAATAAATCCAGACAGCCATCTACTCCGTCTCCAAGCATTACTTCAACCCAGTTACTTTAGCCTAAGTGCTAGGACATTTCGATCTCAAAAGCAAATATTATTACTGCAAGACAAAAAGTAATGTTATGATAAAAATGTACCTCACAACAGTCGTTTACAACTTTCAATATTGTGCAACCTCAGAAACAGACATGGTATATTTTAATATTGAGTGGATAAAAGATTTCATTCAGAACGTTTAATAGTTGTATTGTTGTTTTTTTGTTACCAGAAACATCTGGAACAAACACTAAAAGACTTCCATCGGAGAATCTGGCAGAGAGAGAAAGATCTCCAAGAGCTGAGAGAGGCTGTGAAGACTTATAAGGTGAGTTTGGCTTCTGGTAGAAAAGTTTCATGTTTTCAAACTCTCCTCCAATCAGTGAGGATCTCAGTTCACTACATGTCTCACTGAAGCTCACTGTGTCCTGACAGCGCTCTGCACAGACAGCAGTGGAGGACAGTGAGAGGAACTTCACTGAACTGATCCGCTCCATTGAGAGAAGCCGCTCTGAGGTGACACAGCTGATCAGAGATCAGGAAAATGCCGCTGTGAGTCGAGCTGAAGGACTCTTGAAACAACTGGAGAAAGAGATTGATGACCTGAGGAGGAAAAACACTGAGCTGGAGCAGCTTTCAAACACAGACGATCACATCCATTTCCTGCTGGTAACTTAGCCTGAGAAAAACATTGGACAATTACTAATCTGTCTACTTTTTTAATTTGTTTGTCTTTTATGTTTTCTGTAGAGTGTCAAGGCTTGCTCTGGTCCTCCTAAAACTACAGTTGTGCCCACAATCAATGCCCGTTCTCACCTCTTATATGAGGAGGTGGGAAAATCTGTCCTTCTGCTAAAAAAGAAACTTGAGGATTTCTGCAAAGAAGAGATTAAAAAGACATCTGTTAAAGGTGAGATATTCAAAATTAGAGATGCATCGTGCAACAAACAACTAAAATTGCTACTGCAGCACATCAACAAATGTTTTTGTGAAGCATTGAATGAACCCAAGACTTTTGAACATTACTTCATCAGTTTTCTGCTTTTATTAAAATAACACTTTTAATGCTGTTGGTTTCCATAGTGGCACACATTGAGATCATTTCCACTTCTGAGGGGATTTTGGCCGGCATTGAATGTAAGTCAATAAAATGCACACACAATCTTCTTTGATTCCCCCTTTACTCTAGCTACTCATGCAACATTTTTGCATCAAGTGATTATTCAAATCCTTGCCTTAAGATGTATAGATGCACGATATTCTAAACCAGCTGGTTCACAAACTTTCTCAGTCAGGAGTAGGCTATCTAAAACTGTTTGTTTTCCTCACATTGTCACTATTTCAAACTAATAAATAATGAATGCCAGTTTTCAAAGCAGCTTGACAGTTTGACTTTAATATATTTGCTTTCCTTTACAGTTCCACCACCCTTTCCCAAACCAATGCCAAGATTACTGTCCAACAGAGACCAAAAGCCAGAGTTAAAGCAGAGATCCCATTCAGTACCGCAGCCAAGACCCTTCCTGGCGAATACAAAGTATTGGAACTTCACTGAACCGTGAGTCACAGGCCAGACTCTCCAAGGTAATGGCCCAGACCATCGCTGACTCCTGCTCACCAAGACAAACGTCATTTCTTATGCTGATCAATTTTGTGACATATGATTTGTGTCTGAATAAATACAAAGAAAATTGTTCCTATTATATCCTACAAATTCTCCCCATATACACTCCCCATCTATAACCCCATTATTCGTTGGATCTCTGCAATCTCTCATTATGTATATGTTAGAGGAAATGTATTTACCATTTCTTGATTCTTTATGATTTTTAAAATATTAATATTTTTTATCTGTAATTATGTATTTAAAGATTTGGTAGTGGGGAAGTTTATTAAAACAATATTTAATTATTTGTAGCCTATATAAATGGTGTTTGTTGTTGTTGTTGTTGGAATTTTGGGTTAATCCAGTTGTCTTTATATTTAGAAACAATATTTTACTTATTAAAGTTACTGAAGCGTAAATAAAGTTTGGTTAATATATAATAATATAATAACGACTTGGTATTTGCTTCCATAGCAATCTGTTCTTTTACTAGTATTTTACTATGATAAACCAATGCTAACCATTCAGTCCTTGAGTGAACTGTCTATATAAGAAAATCGATTTATGTTGGTAAGCCATTTGACCTAATAATAATAATAATAATAGCCTAAAATTAACAACAATAATAATAATAGATTTTATTTATAGTGTGCTTTTCTAGTACCCAAAGCGCTACAAGCAGAAACAAATAAAACAATTAAAATATTAATTAACAATTAAAAGAATTTCAGAAATTATACACTACAAAGAAACACCAAAAAACAATAACTAATCTGTCACGGATCGCCGATGAAAGAAGATCCTAAAGACTGAATAAAGTTCACAAACGAGTTTAGTGGTTGCAAACATGCAGATTAGCATGACATTCAACAATAACCGACAATGGATCGAACAGAACAAGGAGTAAACACACAAGGTGAATGAGGGATAAACAGTTTGAGGAAGAGGAGAACTAATTAGGACTAACAAGAACAGGTGCAGATAGAATGAACGTAATCGTAATTAATACTATAAAGTACTAATTTATAATCTAAATCAATATTTTAATGGGTTTTTAGCAACTTCTTGAAAATGTGGGAGCATTTCTAACAGTAAGAGGAAATGCATTCCATAACATGCGTGCAGCGATAGAAAATGCTCTCCCTCAAATATTTTACAAGCTGAAGGGTAAAGAATAAGAAGAATGAAGAGAATGAGGAGGTGAGTAAAAGGTAAATAAGTCACAGATTTAATGGGCTGTTCCATGTACAGCTTGCCAATGAAACTGTTATGTGTACACACATGCTTCAGGTACCGGTCACGCTGATGGCGTTCATCAATGCGTCAATCCAAGATGTGAAATCTTCACTAAGTATCTAAGTAGTTTCTTAACTTTACAGCTTTATTATAAGAGAGATAAATTTACTTTTAGTTAATAAAAATACAAGTCTTTATTTTTAGCTGCGGAGCCCCTAAAGGGACATGGTGAAGGAAAAATAATATGAAATGGAAGAAAAAACATTTGCAAACAAACGCAAAGTTTCTCGACGGAGCGCAAAACTTTTGCAAAGAAAAAAAAAAACGCAAAAGCATTGACGTTAATTTTCCTCCCATCTCATTTTCTTTCACCCACATGAACAAGTTATTATAAAAGGTATAAAGATAAAGCAAGTCTCAAATTTTAAATATAAGTACAATCATTGATGACAAGCTTTCGTTTCAGGAGAATGTGGACCATACACAAAGACTAAAAAAGACAGCATTTAAGTCTACTTAAGAAGCTTAGAAATGTTGGCATTGATAGGAGGATCTTAACTATTGTTTATAGATATATGATTGAAAGGGACAGGGATTCTATAAGGACTCACACACTTTTAGGGGCGCCAGACATCAATTTTATTAATTGAACGGGTGCAGTAGTACCTATTTTTTCATGGGGCCCCAAATCCCTGCCGCACCGCTGGTTATGGGTAACTAGGAAGTCATCTGTTTAACAATGAGGTTTAAATACTCTGATTGTAACATTAAATATAATATATATTATTATTCTGAAAGAAGTCTCTGATGCTCACCAGGCTTCATTCATGACAAAAAAGTAAAAACATTAATATTGTAAAACTGAATTGTTAAAACATCTGTTTTCTGATTTGATCAATTAAAATGTAATTTACCCTGAGATGTCAAATGTGTGCTAAAAAAACAGGATTCTTTGCTGAATAAAAAATTCAAAAGAACATCATTTGAAATATAAATTGTAACATGTCTTTACTGTCACTGATCCATTCAATGCAGCCTCGAATAACCTGAATAATTTCTTTCAAAATAATATAATCTTACTTTTCGGTAAATGATGTACATATTGTATGCCAAGTATATCCACTATTGATGACTGCACCATTTTCTTTCTTCATGCTGAACATAAGATATTTAGAAAAATGGCTTTTATTCATATAATGAATGTCACTGTGCCTGAAGGAGAATGATATTTCTTCATCAGACATCTGATTATCACTAAACCATTTTTCTTCTCCCCCTGATTTAAACACCCTGAGATTATATGATCTCACATTAAGAGGTAAGATCTCACTTCTGACTTGGGAGATTTTGTAGAACTTTAGGGGGCCAGGGCCACCCACATATGGACACCTCAGGATGGTTTGTGCTATCTACAGTTTGCTCCCCTATCACATCACATTCACATAATGTTTGTTATGTTCTGTAGTACATATTGAATAGTAGTGACGTTTACTGTTCTTGTAATGTGGCTAAGGATCATCTTAGGTAAAATATTATAATTTTCTTATAAAAGACAACATACCTATAAAAACCACCACAGCACTTTCCTAAACAGCTGTAGTGTTGGAAAAAAAAATAGTTTGGTATAAATGAGAAGAATGGATTTGTCATGATGGAAGTGCAAAGTGGGTCCATTTTGACATGTGGACAAACAAATACACTTTTTTTTAATGGCACGTCTTTTTCCAATCAGTAATACCCTTGATCAGCTCTACCAAACGTGGATTCCACTAAGAAACGGACATTGTTAATATGTTTTGATTGATACTGTGAAGCTGCTTTGATGCAATGTATATTGTGAAAAGCCTGCAAGTATAGGAAAAAACTATGCTGGAATCATCTAAAAAAGGAGCAAAAAAACAGTTAGCACTCTGTTGCTATTGCATGGACTTCAATATTCCTCGTCAAGCTGGTTCCAAATTTCTCAATTAGCTGTTCACAGATCAAACCCGAGATATGCGTTTAAGGGTTAATTCATGTGGCCTTTCATCTTTAATCAAAGTAGGCTAACTTCCTCTCCCTCTTGCTGAGACTTCTGTTCTCTCATGGACAACGACATCACAACCAATAACAAACCACAAGGATTCAATAAATTCCCATTAAAACAAATCAAGTGCCACTCCTGTTTGAGAAACCCTTTCTCTTGGATAGGCCTATCACAATGGGGAAGAAAAGACTCTTGCAACTTCCGTTTCATGCTGACTTTGACCACATGACCACAGAGAATCATTAAAGTCAAGAGAAATATTGCCTATTTCATTTCAAATAGGCCTAAAGTAAAAAACAAAACAAAAACGGACAGAAACTACCATTGTCAAAATAAATCACTTTCTTCCACTGATATAGGATACAAGATGTCGATGTCAATAGAGTCTGCCATTAGCATTGCTAAGATAAGCTTAAAGTACTCACTGATGATGGGCCAAACTAAGCTGAAGGAAACTAATTTACTCTTTTTAGGCTTTCTTTTATTTGTACTTTTCATTGGATCAAATTACTATAATTTCCCTCTCCATAAATTATTGTATTTTTCACAGAGCATGTCATAGTGCATTCTGGGAGTGCCTTCTCAGAAAATGATATTTGCAATGCTGCGTTAAGATCTTGGCTAAAACAAGGTGTCTTAGGGGGCAGATATAATTAGGCTAGCTTTTGGAAAAGCCTTCCTGTCAGCGTCTGACACTCTCTGAGACAGTTCGGTGATAATTTAAGGCACTGAGTCTTGTTATAAAGTCTTGGCCATTCAAAAAACAGTCACTCTATAAACTGTGTATGTCTTGGGCTGTGCATTTAATAGTTTTCCCTTTTTCCCTCACAGATTTTCTCCTCAAAGTGCATAAACTATGTGAGTGTGTGCATTTGTGGGATGCTCAAGCACACAAGAAAATGAAGAGAGGAATGCTCATATGAAGGCTTCTCGTTTCTGCATTTACTACAAATGAAGCACATCACAACGTGCACCAAATTAACGTGCGATGACGTCATGCCAAATGAAAATAATTAATTGAATAAATGAACATACCATTTCTTTTTTTAAACAAAGCACAAATAAGCATTTAAACAACATTGCAAAAATAACATTTACTAATTATATAATGATTCGAAAAGAGACACTATACACTTAAAATCCACTATCACACCGCTTGTTGGGAGAATTTTATCAATTGAACCAATGATGCATATTTGGTTCACACACACATTTGCGAAAATACAATTACTGGATTTGAGCGCACAAGTCACGAGTCTCCAAGTCTACCAAAAACACACTGTAATGATTTGAATGCCTGGGTCTCTCTTCACAACAGCATTTTTTCTTTTAATTTACACACAGACCCTGTAAGATGTTACTAGAGATTTATGTGACCATAAGGAGATGGTTTGAAATACAAATCAGCAAACAGATGAAATCCTAACAAATGTTAATCCTAATCCTAAATAGAAATCAAGCTTTCTCTTGATTATGGGTTTAAATTGGAGATTGAATCAGGATTCATGTGGGCCAACAGGTTTGTGTGTTTGCTTGTCGTCTTTCTGCATCGGTAAGAAATGTCACATGCTGATAAACAGCATGGTTGGCATGGTGATGAAACCTTAAATCCTCATGCATTAGTGTCTTTCGATGTGTGCAGGTTCAGATTCATGCCCAATCACACACAATCTGTCCAATGGAAGACTATTTAAGGTACATAATAAGTTCACTGCCTTTGTGTTATTTAATACCAAAAATGACACAGCTCTCATTCCACATTAATGTTATGTTCTGTCATGAAGGAATGAAAGCGTGTCAGGAAATGAAAGCATCCGGCAGGATTAAGTTATTACAAATTACAGCTTTAGAACTTCACAGAGATATTCTGCAGATTTAGAGCATTAAAATGATACAGTATGTACTATATATATATATATATATATATATATATATACTGTGTATATAAAACCTTATCTTTACTTAGCAGCTTTATACAAAAAAAAAAAAATAAAAAATAAAAAATGGACTTGTCGCATTGGACTTTCCTGAATCTCTCTCTCTCTCTTTTTTGTAAACGTTAAACATGCGTGCATGAAACTTTCATATGTGCATTTATTTATTTATTTTTATCTATCCATGTACGTTTCTGATCATTTCAGGATCCCACTGGTGGCATAATTTGGCTAATGTCTTCATGATGTAAAACTGCAGAAAGTTGGGTTGCATTGTGGCAGAACATATTCGCTCAGCATGAAAAAAGTGAATTATAAACAGCATGGTTATAAAATATTCAGTGCTCAAAATGCTCATGGCCACATATACTTCTGACACACTCATCTGAAATTCACACGCAAAAGCAATTTTATTAGCTTTCACATGTCAACAAACATGTCAGATGAAACAAGAAAAGGTTACTAAAATAGCACTTAAAAGGAATGCTGAAAAGATGACCAAACACATCTGCAAACACAAAGGATTTGCCACGTCTTAGTTTCTCACTATCTTGATCCACATCACATAGAAGGTCATGTATACAAAACAGTATACACTGAATCATTTTGACAATGAATGTACAATACTACAACTGTAAACAACTATTCATTGGCTTTTAAAAAAAGTTATTAAAAAATAAATATTCATTGTTACTATTTTTCAGTTGTACTTTTTATTTGTGTGAACTGTTATGTACCTGATGTCTGAATGTTACTGAAAAAAAAAAACAGACTGACACATAACTTTTCGTCATTTTATTTTACTCTTCTTTTTACCCAATTTTAGTCTTATTTGTCCAACTGTAATGATGCTTTATGATAATATAAAAAAATAAATAATAAAAAGCCATGTTTTAACTGTTTCATGTTTCATAAGCAGCACAGAAAAGATGGGGCTGATGTAAATTATGTAAATTATATTCCTCCAGTCATGCAATGCATATCACACAGGGACATTAGCCACATTTAGGGTACATGATAATTACATACTTAAGTAATTAAGTACAGTAATGATCTTTCAGCCTAGGTTCTTATATCTATATCTATATATTTTGACTCGATGCAAAAATTAATAACTAAATATTAATAACTAAATAATTATGGAATTTATAAATAGGCATTTATATTTATATTTATAAATAGGAATTTATAAATAATTTTGACTGGAATAAAGATTTTAATAAATAAATAAAATATGTGGCATAATATTTGGTACATCTTATTGAAAGAGCGTGTGCCAATCAAATGAGCTCTTCGTTGGCAACTGAATAAAGCTGACAGTGCAATTATACTTGTACAAAGATTCAGTTATATAGAGACTGAAAAAAAAAAGACTTGAAAAATTGAGAGGTTCAACACATACAACTATAACACACATATAAACTTCATATTTTTTAATTATTTTGGATATCAACTCAGTGTTTCCCTGAATCCCTGTTCAGATAAGCAAACACCCACAGTGTATTATTATTATTTTTTTGTTTAACTTAAAAAAATTCACATGGTTACCACATCCGTCATATTGTCATTCATGTGACCAATGCCATCAGTTGTTCCGTGCCATTCACAAATCATCTCCTTGTGGCCTCATGGGATAGTAACGTGTCCATTGAATGCCACTGAAGGTACTGTTTGCATACTGTTTTATCAATACTATGAATTCGGACAAACTGTCGGCTCACATGTTTTTCGCATATACAGTACAACATAAGTATTCAGATGCAGTGCATTTTTCTGTAGAATTTCTTACAGTATTGTGATTTTGTTTATCATTTTCCAGTTTTGGTGGCTTGATGTGAGTAATATGAATCATGTAGTAGTTCACAATTATTTCATTTATTTTTAAGGGTTAAAGGGATACTCCACTTTTTTTGGAAATGGGCTCATTTTACCACTCCCCCAAAGTTAAACAGTTGGGTTTTACAGTTTTCGAATCAATTAAGCCGATTTTCTGATATTTAGAAGAAAATGAGTATACAGTTTCTGGTCTCATTGACTTCCATCAACTTCCATCAGTCAATGAGACCAGAAACTGTCTGGTTACAGATATTGTTCTAAATATCAGAAAATCGTCTGAATTGATTTGAAAACGGTAAAACTCCACTGTTTAACTCTGCGGAAGTTGTAAAATTAGCCTATTTCCAAAAAAAGTGGAGTATCCCTTTAAGTCAGGACCCTGTCTGAAGACCCTAGATAGCAGAAACAAAAGTAATTAAAATAAAACTCTTTGGGGGAAAAAAAAGGTTCAACAGGATTTATAGAATGCTAAACCTTTTATCCCAAAAAGGTCCAATAAATGAAATGTATTAAATGATAATACACTTTCATGTTTAATGGGTCATTTCAATGTTTTAGTGATAAAGTACATTTACAAGTGGTTTAATTCACAATATATAATTTAAAACAATCATTAATTAAAACCAAATCCATAAATTATCCCATTATGGGAACACCTAAAAGGTTCTATATATGAAGAGCCTTACAAAAGCCTTTCAGGTAGATAGAACCAATTCTTCTAAGAGTATAGATACCACATGTTTGTGAATGATTATAAACATGGACGTCAATACGGTCAAAATTTGAAGCATATCACTTACAGAGATTTGAAAGGAGCTTTCTCCAACACGTAAGCTTTCACCTTTTACACGTTTATCAAAGCGACTTGTTTGTTCCCTCAGCAGGAGGGTAAGAAGGCATAACACTTCATTTAAAAATTCAATGTGCTAAAAAATGCATATATTGTGTCAGTTGTCCATAAGAAACCTAAAATACTTAAAATAACAAAACAATCTTTGCACTCCATTGCAGATATGTCAATGCACACAATAATTCGTTTGAAAAGAAATTTGTTCTCAGTGCCTTAAATTGAGGCATATGTGAGAGTCTATTTACTATCGTCTATTTGAGGCAAGCGAATACACACGAGTATAAACACACACCCGTCCGTGCATAGGCTCAGGTGTTACGGTTTGGTGTTATTGGCAGCTTTGCAGTGAGCAGGCACTGTTTCCAAGGTGATCTCCAGACTGTCAATCTCGGAGCACTTCCGCCCCCTCACGATCACCCGCACGGACTTCTTACACTCCATTGACTGGCTCTTTGGTTTGACTTCTATCACTCTATGTTCTTGTTCTGGCTCCAACTCAGGTTCAGTGCTGTCCTTCAGAGACAACTGCACAGTGTTCACTTTGATGGGACAGCGGCGTGGGTACTGCTTAAACTGCTCAAAAGGGTCATTACACCTCTCGCAAGGGCAGTGATATGGACCTACAGGCCCCCTTGTTGAATCTGAGATGGATTGCTCTCGTCGCCGCAGACTGAGGCCCAGTGATGGCCGGGGAAAACACTGGCACAGGCAGTGGTGCACGCAAACCCCTCGCAGGGAGCGCATGTCCTTGCAGAGGAGGTGGCGGAAGTTGGGTTTGAGCAAGAGGTAGATGAGAGGGTTATACAGGGTGGAGGATTTGGCAAAAACCGCAGGGATGGCAAAGGCCAGGGGCGGGATGTCCTCGAAACGGCCGAACGCCGCCCACATAGACACCAGTGCGTATGGACTCCATGCGGCAAAGAATCCTATACACACGGCCACACTCAGCTGAGGAAAGACAGGGAAAGATCTGTCATGAAGAACTTGAATCATGTGAAAATTTTACAGTAATGAAGGAGTTCACGTGTATGACATTGTCATGTTCAACGTTTTCTTTTGTTATCGTCAAAGACAAAAAACTGCTAAAACTGTAACCTGTGTAAAAAGTGAAGTGACTGCACCTTCACTATGATTGCCTGGATGTTGCCCATGCGTGTCTGCACTGACACGTGCTGCTCCACCGCTCTGCGGGACTCTCGGACCGTGAGCAGTATGCGCGTGTAGGAGACAATGATGATGCTGCACGGCAGCAGGTAACAGGCGACGAAGAGCACAGTGGTGTATGAGCGGGCAACTGAGTCGTCATTGGACCAGGACCAGTCGATACAGCAGGCCGTCCCGTAGGGTTCCGGACCATACTGCCCCCAGTGGGCGAGAGGGGAGCAAGCGAACACAAGAGCATAGGCCCACGCACACGCTATTAACACATGGCCGTGTTCATAGCTGAATCTATTACCTACAGAGACACACATATACAATATAATACATAACAGGACTGCATATCTGTTCATTGAACATGGGGGGGTTCAGTTACTCTGAACAAGTGCCCCCTTTGCGGCCAATATGTGCCCTTGATGAAAACTTTCCCCGAGTTTCCACTTAAGACGCGTTTCCACCGAAATTACCCAGAACAATTTGTCCCAGGAACTTCTTTCCCCCCAGCCTGTTGCTGTCTGCGTTTCCATCGCGGTCTAAAGTAAAGTAAAGATTAGGCAAACTAGTCCGTTGACATAGAACTGCGTGCTACTTTCCCACTGGATCCCGCAAGGTTTCGTCCTCTGAATTCAAGCTTAATAAAGCCAGAACCTTGTCGTAGGTACACTGGTCATATTTTTTAAACTCGTTGATTCCAATAGCAAAAACAATTTTTACTGCACCCAAAAATGGTGGTTGAAATAAAATGCTGCGTGGTGTCAACTAATCTGAACCAATCAGCATCTTCAGTGCCCAAGTCCCACACCCAAAAACTACTAAAATTTTAAAAAGTACAACCTCGCCAGCAGGGACTTTCTGAGGTGGAAATTTTTTCCCTGGAACTTCATTTAGACCCAGGTCCCTGCGGTTGAATCACACAGAGCACCACCCCAAAGTTTCTAGTTCCTGGGGAAAGTTCCCGCAGTGGAAACGCGGCTATACATAACCAAATAGAGTAACAGGAATGTTCACACCGCTGACGACTTGAACTTCCAAAGCGGCTGGAAGTCATTCAGTTTCAATGGAAGCTGGCTTCTCTCAGCTGCAAGGAGCGCCAAATTCCTCTGCGTAGCGTTTTGAGCGTTTTGAGCGTCAATCAGAAAGTTGAATGAGCTGTGACGCGGTTCAGCGGCAAGCAGCGGCAAACGCCAGCAACCAATCGGAATATAGACGTCCTTCACGCTGGCTGATTCCGGAGAAATACAAAATGTAAACTTTCGTTCCTACCGAAATATTAGTTCCGAGAAAATGGAAGAGAAGCTAATCATCGTCGTTGCTGTGATTCCTGCTGGTTTCGTATCATTTATGACATGACGTTGTTTGCTTACAGGGACCGCGTGAACGCAACTTTTATTTGAAATATTTACGAACGCTCGTTTTACAGCGGGAAAGCAATTAATTTGCTCATGGTGACACACAGATTTGACCGCAAATAATAATAATAGCTAGCTATTTTTTCCCGACCAAATGAGACCAAAACGGTTAAAAATGCTGTCATTATAAAACTTTTCTTCAATGTATTGCTTGTTTTTTTCTGTTTATTTCATTTCATGTTGTGACACTTCTATTCTCCCTGCAACATCATAGCTTTCAAAGCGTCCAAAGGGTCAACAAGCTTCCCCGTACTTTTTGACAAGCGTCCTTGACAGGGCGGCCAGAGCTTCTTTGATGCTCAAGTCGGCGGCGGTGTGAACGTACGGTAAAGCGTAGAGGACAGGCCTATGACAGGGCCATCTTTATGAACAAATCATTGAATCGTCCATTCAAATGATTCATTAAAAACTGTGATTCATTGAGGAACAAAGCAAGTGAGTAATTGAATCATTCTCTCAACTGAAGTGTACTAATTTATTCAGGATCGAAACACCAGTACTAAATGTTGATTTTAGACATTAAACCAAAAATAGAAATAGATGTATTTTCACTGGAGTTTTGGACACCACTGCATTTAAAAACTAGAATGTATAGGGTATGAATACCGTGATGTGGATAGCAGACTTTGAGGCAGCAAACAGTGCTGAGTATAGTGAGAGTGGTCAGAGAGCAGATCCCGAACAAAACACCACAGAAGGCATAGATCAAACACACTGTCCTTCCATAAAGCCACCTGCAAAAAAACAGAAACAGCACTCATAAGACACAGCAAAATAGGATCACAAGCTATTTCAATATAAAACAAATACAATTTAACTGAAGATTGCTTGCAGTTCTTATAACTTTACTATTTATACAACCCTAACATCATCTCAAAACCCCATAACTTCAGCAGATTGACATAAAAAGTAAGAAAACAGAATCAATGTCATTTACCAACTCCAATTCCAGATCTATGAAGCCCCTTTAACACGTGTATGTGGCCCAGACCTCCTCAATGAAGGATCTTGCGTTTTTTTTCTTCTTTTTTTTTAAACCAAATCAGCATTTTTTCATTGCAAAATGTATTTAATAAAACCGCTGTATTTTTGCTCTAAAACAAGACAAGGCAAGTGTTTTATATAGCAAATTTCTAGACAGAGGTAATTGAAATGGCTTACGTAGCCATGATAAGAAGTAATGCAAACATATTAAATCATTTAAGAATTAAGAAATTTTCAATTTAAAATATATTAAAACTGATACAAATAAATGAAAATAACACATTAAAATATAAAATGTTAACAGAATAGAAAAATTTAAATGAAATAATATTCTCATGAACTGCATTAACCTAACAATTTGAATTTTAGATATTGTTGGGTTAATGCAGTTCATGAAAATAATATGATATGGTGTTCCTGTTCTCAAATGGAAGAGCATAGCACTAGAGTCAAAGTTGATTCCCAGGAAACACACACTTTTGCAAAATGTAAAAAGCTATGGACAGAAAAAATCTGCTCAAGGCATAAATGCAAATGACAGACTGAACAGGAAAAGTGATTATTTCGTAAATGCACACCACACAACATAATAAATGTAATTTACCACCTTAACAAACATAGGCAAAAGTATTGCATCAGTATAATCCACATAACCAAGTGACAGATGAATTTATACCAAAATATTATAGAGTTTGATAGGAACGCACGTCCTCTGACGTCAACAAGAAAAGATATAGGAAGCATTTTCTCCAACTTACATATTGTGCTAACCATGATTATATTAGTTGCATTTTATCTGCCATCTTACACACAGCACACAAATGTGCAATAAATCGTGCATAAAAGGACATTCTCCCCTAGCAATGGGTTGAGTTTATGTGCCTGATGTACAATCCACCGCTGCCACAAAATGAGAAAGACATAAATAATGTCTTGTGTCCATCTCTGACTTGAGTTGCATTCCAGATGCAGCATAAAGTCAAACAAACTAGTGATAGCAATTGTCTGGTGTAAAGGACAGTTTAACCTTGATGGCTGTGGGCTGGATTTGTGTGTGAGAAGTGTTCAGGCTGTAACACAGAGCCACTCTGTGCAAAAGGAGCCATTAGATTCTGTCTGCTCCATTCTTTACATGACTGCTTACATCACCATTATCTTTGAGTTTACCGGACGGTTTCCTGTAACCTCTTGATGGAGCATTGAACCACATGTATGTGTGCCTGTGCCTTTTTGATTTGGTTTATATGAACCATTTTGCCTTGGAAACATGATTAGCTAAAGCAAAGTAACAGCCAAGTAAGTGTGTATGGGACACAGAGAGATGACACCGAAAGAAAAGGAGGAGATCCTTATAAAAAATAATAATAATCAACGTTTACAAACTCTGATGCCAGATTCTAATTATATGGTAATTGTTTCTCATGCGGATGTAAGGTATTTTGGTAACGCTTCCTTTTACAGTCCAGTTACTAGTCTGGACTAGTACTAACCCTGAACCTACCCCTAAACCTACCCCTGTTCCATGTACTTACCTTATATTAGCCAGTACTTTCTAGGTAAGTACACTGTAAGTAAACTGTAAGTACTGTACTGTAAAAGAAAGCGGTACCGGTATTTTCAACATTTACAGGGGTTAGTCGATATTTTATTGCGGTCCAAATGCAGACCCATGTAAAAATTCTCTGCCAAATTACATACTTTTTGGTTTTGGACAAACAACAACAGTCATGTGATAAATTACTTGCAGTCCTAATACACATGTCTGAATTAGAAGGGGATGAATCCAAAATCCTATTTGACCGTATAAACAAAGTAACCACATTTTTAGCTTTTCCTTCTTTGTGGTACCTACCTGTGAGCGAAGCTTGAGGTGACCGCGAGTGGATAGAGGCTGAGGGTCATGCCCAGGTCGCTGATGGCCAGGTTAATAATGAAGAATTCGGCCGGTTTTAACAGGTGCTTCTTCTTGTAGGACACATACAGCAGCATACTGTTTCCACATAGTGAACAAACACCTGTAGGACAAAAAAAAAAAAAAAAAAAAAAAGTGAGATGAAATTGTGGTATGTGGCGGCAGACAATCTTTCTGAAGCTTTATTTATTTATTTATTTTTTCAAGCAACATACTGGACCTGATCCAGATTCCACAATTTATAAATTCTTCATAAAAGTAGAACAGTTGCAGAAAAAAATATGTCAGTTGAGGCATTAATCCCAAAACCTGGTGTTTTAGTGATGAGTTATTTCTTCAGGAGTTTTTAAAAATGGCGTCAAAATCAAAAAAGAGACTTTCACGGTTGTTCTGCTACATAAATTACACCTAATGTAAACAAAAACATTGCTGCCTTAAATATCCAAGTTGATTGTACTTAAGAAACGTAAGTCATTGGAACTTAAATTACAATTAACTGATTTTTAAAATAAGTTGATCATGTATAACTTTTAAAAAAGTCGAACACTGCTTAACTAACACAGTCTCATCCCAATTCATCATATAACTGACGTTTTGGGACGTCTTTTGACCATTCGTCAATATATGACTTTTTAGGGCCCCCTTAAACATTGGTAGATGACGATCCCGGGTCGTCATACAACTGACGCTTTACCTTTAACGTCAGTTAGGTGACGAGTTGGGTTTAGGGTTAGGTTTAGGTATGGGGTAGAGTTAGGGTCCCATAACGTCATCTACCGACGTTTAAGGGGGCCCTAAAAAGTCGTATATTGACGAATGGTCAAAAGACGTCCCAAAACGTCAGTTATATGATGAATTGGGATGAGACCGGGTTGGCTTAACTTATTTTGATGAGTTAATGCAATGATGTCATAGCTTCTTAATCATATCATTTTTACAGTGTACTTCAAATGTGACAGTAAAACTTTACAATAAATATAAGGTCCCATTAGTTAGCTCGCAATAGCTAACATAAATTAAAAATTAACAATGCATTTGGTTTTATATATATATATATACACAATATGTATATACAATATATATATATATATATATATATTGTATATACAATAAAACCAAATGCATTGTTAATTTTTAATTTATGTTAGCTTTTTTAATTTATGTTATTTGGTTATATATATATATATATATATATATAAAACCAAATGCATTGTTAATTTTTAATTTATGTTAGCTATTGCGAGCTAACTAATGGGACCTTAATTAGTTTTTTTTATTAGTTTTTTATTAATAAAGTAAATGGTGTTCAATACGTGATCCAACTTGTGAAGTTGTGGCTCCAGCTGGCTTGTTTAGAGCTTACTTTAGAGTTTCTACTTACTTTCTACTTACTTTGTTTAGAGTTTATCTTACTGTCTGAGATCAAAGAGATTGTGTACATTAAAAATCACATCGTTTTCGAATGATGTGATTTTAACAAAACTTCTCACTGAAGTTCACTTTTAATACTTTTGGTCTACGCATTTGATCAATTATTAACAAAGGTCTGACTTGGGTTGTGTCCCATCAAGTTTGAAAAAAAAAAAAAAAAAGAAAAAAAGGAAAAAAAAAAGAAACCCAGTCTGGATCCTTCCGAGCTTCAACATTTCCATCCAATTTCTAAACATCCTTTCATAGCTAAAATTCTTTAAAAGGTTGTATTCTGACAGCTCTCTTCATTCTTAGCCGAGATAAATATCATGGATAAGTTTCAGTTGGGTTTTAAAACCGTCCATAGTACTGAGTTTGCCTTTATTAGGGTGCTAAATAACATTTCTTTAGAAGCTACCATGGAAACTGTGTCAGCCTTGTCTTGCAAGACTTGAGTGCAGCTTTTGACACGCTGGATCATCTAATTCTGTTAGAGTGCCTTGAGTTGTGTGTCAGGGTAAAATGAAGTGGCCTTATGTTGGTTCTCTTACATGAAGGGCAGAAGATTCATGGTAAAGATTGGGAACTGCCATGCTTCTCATGCTCCTATAACTTACGGGGTACCTCAGAGCTTTATTCTAGGGCCGCTACCTTTTCCCCTTTAAATGTTGTCATTTAATAAACAAGGCGAGGCACTTTCATAATACATACATAAACAACAACAAAACTAAAAATGAATTTTCCATGATTACCTTCTTGATAGTCACTGTTTTGTTTGGTACAGTAAATAATATTTAGTAGTAATATTATCATAATTTTCCTATTTTCATTTGATGTGTTATGCATTCTAATTGTTCTAATTCTAATTCAATATATTTTCTTAAAATGCCATGGAAAGAAAGAATAAAAACAACAACAACAAAAAATGTCTAGTGCCCTTTTTGGTCTCTCCGCCCCTGCCCCTGAAGAGGTCTGGGCACGCCACGGTCTCAGTTAAATTCAATATGGCGTTTAACTTGATTATAAACATTGTAGTTCTTATCAATCTGACTATATTTTTATTGAATATTGACATTTAGAAATCACTGAAGATTCTGCAGACTACATGAAGGAATATTTACACAATGTCTGTCTGAAAGCAGCATATAGAGGTAGGACGGCAAGGCAAGTCTGATTCATTCAGTCTCATAAGAAACCTTCATTTGATTGATTTTAGAAGGCAGCACGTGTCCTATGCAGTCTATAATATCCGCATGCCGTGTGTTCGTTTCTGTGACAGCTGAGCTAAAAAAATAAAAGTTTCTGAAAGTTGCGGCTGGTGGGCGGCTTCTGTAAGTGTTTTTGAACCACTTTTTCAACTTCTATTATTTGCTTAGTAACCTCTCTATTTTGCTGGACATCATTAAAGCATTATGCTGCCTCAGAAGTCTGTCTGAAATGTTTTGTGAGGTAGCTTTGTGCGCAAACACTGTCTGCAAAGTCACTGACAACAAATCAGCCTGTGTTTTTGGGTGGAAGTTTACAGAATTTATTCAAAAATATGCTGGGGAATATATTAGTCACATGTTACCCAGAGCGGATAAACACTATAATTTTTCCATTTTCCAAATGTTAAATAAATGTCGAGAAAAGCATCAATGCATCAATCCATGCGTCCGCCTTCATTCTCAAATGTAATTCAAAAATGTATGCAAACTCATTATAAATAATTTAACAGTAATTCATTCACTTAATGATTCAGGTAGAGGTGAAATAGCAACAAAAGAGTTAACTATACAGTTTCTGCATTTTTTATTATTATGTGAAGGTATAAATTAAGGCATAAGAAACAATTTCTTTAAAGAAAATGGCACATAAAAATACGTTGCAATACCACACTTCATTGCAGCACATGTAAGAATAAGTACTTATTATTTGTGGGATTTTTTTTCACCGTGCACATTATGAGCAAATTTTACTTAAAATCAAGCTATTCACATAAATCTCTTGTTCATTCTGTTTTGTAAAGCCGAGCGAGCAACAGTAACCAAGAGGACAGAGCTTGGTGAAAAGCCAATTATTCAATTCTTGGAAGGGCTGTTGTATATGACAACTTTGTGGCCAGAAAAAAGCCATTAGAAATAGCTTGGTGCCGTCTGTCATTTCCCTGAATTGTGTGCTAACAAGGACACTAAACACTGCACTCTATAGCGTTAGTCGCCAGCACAGGACAGAGAATTTGACCTGCACCGCTGACTTCAGTTCCACACGCAATGCAGGAGTGGATGCCTGTTTATCACAGCAGATGGAAAGAAAAAATGAACCAAGGACAAGAACAAAAAAATACTTAACAGTACACAAGAGTATAAGCAAGAGTTGATTGTTAGTCTCCCGCAGCTCCAGACATTGACCCTCAAAACTGTCCTGTTAGCTAACATTACAACAGCATAATGGTTCTGTGGAACTGCAAGACCAATGTTACTTGTGCATCAAGCCGAAACAACGCAACCTCCGCGTCTGATTTAAGGTCTCCGCGCTTATGATTTTCTAATATTAATGCGACATTGAAATGATATTCCTCTGAGCTTTTTTCTTTTGTAATGTCTCTCAGCCATCTCACTTTCTACAGTCTTTCTTCAAAACTCCCAATAGAGTGCCGAAGTGATGACGTCACTTTGTAGGACAACTCGGAAGCTAGCGGCACATGGTTTCCCTCGATCGAAAAGCAATAGACCCTTACACGTTTTGTTTATCAAGATAATCTTTACAAGTTAATCCAAAATTTATACATTTTGGAGCCTATATAAAGATTTTAAAAAACACATGAAGACACAATAAAGTTAAAAAAACACAAGCAGGTTATAACTGTGTGCTCTATGTCATAGATCAAAACGTGAAAATATTTAGAGGCTTTGTTCACCACAGACCTTATTTCAACCCATTCAAAATAGACTTTAGAGCTAGGGAACCGGTAGTGCTAAAATGCTAACTCACTTCCGCGTTTGGCCTACGTTTGGAGTGACGTCAACACTTCGGCACTCTATAGAGAGCCTAAGTCCCTCCCCTTCCGGTGGACCACCATGTGACCTTATTTCGGAAAAATATTCTATGGTAGTCAATGGCGAGAGACAACAAATATTTTGATCTCGTTTGAATTGTGCCCTATATGTTTGTCAATTTGAAAAATACATTTTAAAGTAAACAAAGTCGCAGTTTGATGTAAAACCGTTGAGGTATAAGAAAGAAAGTACGTAATTACAAAGACTACAAACCCCAAAGGCAAACATTTTCTCTCAATGAATGAAGCTTTGTTTACTGAAGCTAACGTCTGTCATTGTTTCTATAGTCTTACGTTATAATCGTAACGTTAAGCCATCATGCCTCAGTGTTTTGTAACAGACTGCACACACACGAGCAGCAGGATCTTGATCGTTGTTTCACTTCCCGGGAGATTTAGTTCATTGAGCGATTTTCACATAAAACTATTACTCTTCTGTTTTATGACAAAATGCGATGTTTTTGACTTTCAGAATTATCTTTTAAATTGACAAACATCATATGTGTAATTCAGGGCACAGTTCAGACAGAATAAAAAGATAAGTTATCTTTCACCATTGACTACCACACATATTTTTTTCTTTTTCGAAATAAGGTCCCATGAGCAGGAAGCGGAGGGGACTTAGGCTCTCTGTTGCTCTCTCTACAATTAATGGACACGCCCTCTACTGCTGATTGGCTACATGTTTGTTGTGCTGCTCGTTCTAATGACTTTTTTGAAAAATCGCTTACTGCACCTTTAACGTTGGTTGATATAAGAAAAGATTGTGTTTTTTTGTGTCAAATTTATAAACATTTGGATTGATATTAGATTACTAAACAGATGTTCCAAACGATTTACATTTTTATAGATTTTATTTAAGGCTTTAAGGCTTAACAACAATGATTGGAAGGAATATTCCTTGCCTGTCAGATTTCAGCACTATTAAATCAGCTTTAATCAGATTGAAGATCACACTGCCTCCGCTGGCTAGATTAAGCATTTTGACAGAAATTATCAGCAAACCTCCTTTAGATCACGAACAGAAAATCTCATCAAATTTATGCTGACTTTGGCTAGCTTCAAATGCGCTCTGAGCCCTTCTGTGAAGGAACAGCAAGCACACAACTGAAGGCTGAAACCTTGGCAATAACTTAAGCTTTAATGCGCATAACAGTGAGTTATTTCATCAATAAAATATGCCATGGTAAAATTCCCATTACAGGTATCATAACAGGGTTGTCTTGTATCACCCAGTAAAGTGGTATGATGACAGACTGACTGTACATTATCCCTCTTGGTACAGCTTCTTATCAAATAAATAAATTAATGGAAATGACATTTATATGATTTAGAATGATTTTATGTTACTTGTAAAGTATATAAAGTTTCCACTAATGGACCTTTTTCACATTTATCCACTATTGCATTCCTACAACTTTCCAAAAGAGCAAGAAAATGCTGAGAGATGGCTGGTGGACTGGACTTTAGAGAAAAGGTTAACAATCAGAAATATTATCAAATTATCAGTCAAATCTTCAGAAATTGTTCTAAAACTCTAACACAGGATTGTTGACTAGTTTATTTAATATAACGCAAAGTGATATAAATGGACAGTTTAATTATTTAAAAATGAATGAAAAAACATATATAACCATGCTGTTGAACTGCACATTTTTTTTTACACTTTTTCACACTTGTACAATCTTCTAAAACTCCTTATGGTAAGAATGAAGTTTCCTTTGCCTTTCTGTACTTTTTTCCTTCCATCTTCCTTTTATGTAATTTAGTATGTTTCAAGTTCTTTTCCTTCTTTGCAATCAACAGTAAAAGTTTACTATAATGAAAACAATATAGGAGAAGTGATACGAGAAAGATTAAACAGCAAAGGAATGTTGCCGTGGGCAAATGTAAAACATACCGTTCAACAGTACACAAGTATTTGATGGTTCAATGGTCAGAATCAAGTACAGATGCAACGAGAGGGAACAAAAGAGAGCGAGAAGCAAGAGACACCGAGGAAAGGAGGTCAATGCTTTGTATGTTGAATTGCAAAAGCCAATTAGCGTTTGGCACACAAGTATTCTGGCATTCAATCCACCTCCATTGTCTCTGCCATGAACGAATCAGTAATTATGATGCTGAAATGATCTGAATCATGCTATAAAAAAATAAATAAATCACTTTGACCAAGGAGGATGGTAAGTCGTTCTGTAGTGCTCAAGCTTTTTCTTTTTCACATAAAGCACATTCAAGCTTTATGTGCAGGCATGTGTTACCTTCAATCCAACCACTCATCAAACAGAAAGGACACAGAAAAGCACTTTATTGTGGAACATGTAGCCTACATTTTGTATTTTCTAAATAAAAATGAATGCTTTGTGGGACCAGGAACACTTAATTTAAATATTATCTGATCAGGTTATTACCCCCTAATATCAATTAGAAATCATTTTTAGAACCCCATTAAGAAAATGTTGGCTTAAACACATGTGCAGGTGCAGGTGCATCATGGCTGTAACCACCAATCTGGACATGTGTAATCACTTCTTTTACACAAAACAGAATTTGAGGTTATATAAAACCGCAGTATAAAAACAGTAGAATAATAGGCTATTTCATTCATTTTATAAATGACGTAATTTGCAAAGTACACTAAAGGGCAAGTTAATTTAGCAATTGTAGAATGGCAAAACACTCTACGTGTATTTTAAAGAGGCTATATGCAACTTTTTCCCCAAAATAAACATAACAATAGCCTTTTTATTTTACCATTTATGACTCAAACATCTCCGGATGAGCATACTGACACCTTGTCGGCTCACAGTGGGTGCACCTATAAGCCTGTATCCTATTTTTCTTATTTTCTGTCGGGTCCGAATTTTCCCGCGCTGTCTGCGGATGTGACGTCAAGCGCGTTCATGTTACGTTTATTCCGCAAACTAAGCATCCAGGCGGCGCTACATTTGAAAAAATGCAGCGCGTCAAAAAGCTGGCCGATGCCCATCTTTATGCAAATGAATAAGGTCCTTCTCTATATGAGTTCGCATCTACCACGGATTTTTTTGTAACAATGAGTTCAATCGTACATTAACAGTGCAGTCGATGCTGTTGTTTACATCCGAGTGCCTCCATAATGGCCGCTCATCCGGGTTACCGCCCAGAACGTGACGTCGGTGAAAACCCTCAGTCAGATCACTCTGCCAGCCCACAACTGCTAGTCAGCAAGTAGCCTACACTCGCAAACAGAACTCTTATCTCAAACAATATATGTATTTAACTGGTCTTACCTCTGTAAACATAATGTTGACCTCCTTGCTCCAGATGACTTGTTAAGTGTGCACGTACGAGCGCGCGCTGCGAGAGCGAGCAGAAAGGAAGAGCAGTTCTGTTTTTTGCCCACAGGTGTCAGTCGCGAGTTTAAATTTCAGGAAATCGCATGTAGCCTCTTTAAGGGCAAGAATGGCAAAACACACTATATGCCTATTTTAAAATACATAAATGCATTGCATGTCTGTGAATGTGCGCTCTTCATCTGTTATGATTTGCCTTACCGCCAATTACACGGCTTTCAAATTGCGATCAGATTGCGCAAACATCCCCATTTCCACAGGCTTGTTTGTGCCATTATCCGATTAGCATAACTCTTTAAGCGATTCAGGCACTAAAACAACACAGCTAGAGCACACCACAAAAAATAAATAAATAATCACAAATTCATTTTAGCATTCTGATAATCACAAACCCGTATCACTTACTATGACCTAGAGCAATCATATACCATTAAAGAACATCCAGCATTGGAGATATAGTTCAGAACTGTACACATGTGCACTGTTTCACTCACTTATGTTAATGTAAGGGCATTGGATGCCAGAACACAGCCATGCAATTGCAATTGCAGTCCACATTTTCTCTCAGTAGATGGAAAACCTTCAGTTATGGTTCATCGAACAAACTTGATGATAGTGCAGATTAAAATACAAATGAATTCTCGCTCTTACCAAAAAGGGAATAAACCACGCCCACTGTGAAGTCAACAGCCACTGGGATGTTAGACTGGAAGCTGCTGTTGTCCAGTACTCGCATCTGTAAAGCACACACACACAGAGTGAGAGAGAGAGAGAAAGAATTTGCTCACACAATCAAGCTCACACATTTACATGTCGATTGCAGAAGACTGCTATGGGTTTGTAATGAATTGCCTCATTATTATTTTGACATATCTGGGAATGAGTCAGTAATCGGTGCCATGTATCCCAATAACTTACTACTGATATCATTTATGGGATATTGAACTTGGTCTCATTATTTAATGGATTTGACTGTTTGTGTAAAAGGTTAACCAATGTCAACCAATTTGCATGACTTTGTCCATTATAATGTCCATTAAATATAGCTTTCATTGAATCTAATATATAAAGTTTTCATTGTCTAGGTTTTGTTTCTCTAAAATGCTTTATGCATTTCAAAGAAAATACATATGCCACTGCATTTCTGTTTAACTCAATCAGTATAAGCTATGTAGTGCAAGCAATGGGTTTGATACCCAAGGAATGCATGGAAAAAAAAATGTTTTGCTAAACCATCTGCCAAATGCATATGAAAATGCATCTTAAAGTTGCTACACAGTTCAGTTAATCCTGACATCAACCTTGTCATGTTCACGAGACAGCGAAGATTTGTAAATAAATGAGTCAAAGATCTGGCTCTCGAAACCACTCTGAATAAAATCAATGGATGACCGATTGTTCATTTTAACGCCAGCAGTTCTTTTAACCTGCTAGCAAACATGGCTACTAACGATGAGAGAGTGTGAGAGAGAAGGAAATGTGATTGTAAAATGCTGTCAGTTATCCTTCTATCACCTACTGCCTCAATCATTTCAGAAAACACTTGGAAACAAATCTCCTTTTTAGTAAATCTGGAGCACATAACTCATTTCTCTGAACTTTGTTTTAGAAACGTGTGCTCTTGACCCTTTTAGAAGCATGCTTTGCTGAGAGTACATGACTATTAAAAACTGTGTCTATAGCCTTTAACTTTTATTAGGCTCATTGCCAGGCTCTTTAAATCACATCTGTATAAATATTCCATCTCTATCCCTCTAATTTTTCTGCCTTCTTTCTTACATACTTCCCTTGAAGACCCTACAAGTTAATCTTTAAAGGAACGCTGTGTAGGAATTTCTCCTATCTAAGTAAGAATTTCTCCCATCTAAGTATCAACCACTTAGACGCCATTCTGCTCCAGCATATCAACAATAGCGGACTATGATGACGGCTCACTCTGTTATAACGCTGCTGTCAATCAACAATCGTGGGAGGGGCATCCGACCGTGTGACGTCACACGGTCAAACGCCTCGATTTGAGGCTCGGAAAAACAAGGAGATTAAATCAAAAACACTGGATGGATTTTTAGCACTATAAGATGGTTGTGTACAGGCACTGCCAACACACATTTCAGTACAATCAACTTGTACAATTATATGACCCCTTTAATAAAAGGAAGGACCCCGAGGTTGTCTCCATCAGATTGTTCTGCATGCCTGGGCAAAGTCATCATGTCTCCAGATATGCATCCATAACTCAATCTATATGTATTCTAACCCTCTCAGGGCATGCATTTATATCAGTCAGCCGCAATGATTCAAAATCCATCTGAATTTGAGGTCGATTCCAAAAAGAAAGTGTGTTGTGTCATTTGTGTTTGCACTGTTGTCACGTATAGACTGAGAAAAGTCCACCTCACAACTTCCTGAATTTACCATGAAATGATAAACAACAGTTCTGAGGATAGCCTTTTCTCAAAACCCATTAATGAGGAAAAACAAGTGGTAAATATAAGTTACAAGTCTTGTGAAAGTCATATGATATCAGTATGACTTAACCACAGTAGACATTGAGAGAGAGAGAATATTTAGATAAGTGGTCAGCTGGCATTTCCCACTGGATGAGACTATGCCCTCAAGGGGGGTCCCGTAATAAAAATGCATCAGTTCTGGTGCACTTTGAGGACACCTTAAAGACAGCCTTTTCAGCGATTAAATTGTAAAAAATAAAACATTTCTTTGCATTGACTTTTGCCTGAGCTTTTCAGTTGTGACAGTATCTCGGTCCACATCACATTCACACTGGTTTTAGGAAGCCAAACAATCTGATTTAAGTGAAATGCCATCATAGACATTGTATAAAGATATCAAATTAACAGTAAAAATAACAGAAAATAGCAGTTTAAACTGATTTAACTAAATTCAATATTTAACAATTAACTCATCAACTGTACATTTATGTAAACATTTTACTGGCTCCATAATGCAGTCAGGCTTTCAACACAATGATTTCACACATCAATCCTAACATATCTTTTGTATCTTTATTCCACTCTGGACAAAAACACAGTGCTATTGTAGTTAATTACTAGGACAGGAGTACAATTAAAATACTTATGTCTAGATTTCCTCACGGGCAGCTTTTATTTTAGGGGAAAACTCCAGAGTCATTTCTTTTAGAGCAAGGGTTTTCAGCAGGAGGTCAAACACAGTATTTCAGGAGCTCTGCCAACCGCTGATTGACCTCAAACTAATAACAGCACTTGTAATACTGCTCAATTTAGGTCTCTATTCTGTCTCTGCCCTTTCTGAAAGATTGAAGACCCTTGTTTGAAGGGTTAGTTTGGTATTTTACACCCAAAGCCCTGTTTTAAGATCGTTTCTGATGAAATAGCACAGTCAAGATTGAAATTTGGACAAGGATTTTAGATTACTGTGTTAGCACCCCCCACCCCCCACCTACTGTACACAGTGATTGTCTATGTGCACTGGAACAATCATTCATAAAACGCATTCTCCATTGACTTGACTTGGTACCAACACTATGATAAAACCTGTTGGAAAGCATCTTTTGCAGCGATTTTCGAACACCCCAGACCACTCGGTGAGTTTCACGTCTTTGTAAAGTAAAGTTTAAAACATTTTATGAATGATTGTTCCACTGCACATAGACAGCAATCGTGTAGGTGGGGGGTTGGTACTAACACAGAAACCTAAAATTCTCATCCAAAAACTGTACTATTTCATCAGAAACGATCTTAAAACAGGGCTTTAAGTCTAAAATACCGAACTAACCCTTTGAGTGAACTACAAAACCCAACAAAATGCTTAAAACAAGTGTCAATCATTGTGTGACGTTCAAAGCTTGATTTAAGTAAGAGTTTAAGATTTACAAGAAACAGCCACAATATCATAAACATTCCAGATTATAATCACACAAAAGGATTGCATTAACTGGATTTCATATAAAACGGTATAATATGCTTTCCTGACAGTTTTGATATACCCCACTTTCTGGCACTCCCGTGTATTCATCAGAGTAATATACTTAAGTAATATGCTGACCTGTTACATCATAACCATAAGAATGCATGTCAATTTACGATATTGATGGAAGAGGGGCTGCAGTCAGGGACAGGTGAAGGAGAAAAGAAAGCATTACAGGATGAATCCCTGCCAGAGCTCTTCATACGAGTGTTGAGTCTGAGATGAGAACCACAACAGACTCCAGGCGCAGCTAAAGGCTGTTAATGATTAACTTCAGTGGGAAAACTTCAGATTTAGAATGAAAAGGCATTAAATAGAGGTATTGGATTACTGGAATATTTTAAATGAGTAAAGTAATAACAAAAATCATCATATTATGGTTTGTTGGTCTCTGTTTCATTAATCTGTGGTTGGAGAAAGTTTCATTGCAACAGCAGGGAGTGTTGTAACAGGGTGAGAATGAAATGAGATGGGGAAAAAATCACTATCACACATGACCATCCCCGTGAGGTGACTCTATAAGCTGTAAGTATCTTTGTGAAAAAAAAACAAAAAAACAAACATGGTTTAATAAGCACCTGGCTTACATTTTGAGATAATTTTAATGGATTTTAAATGACATAATTAGCTGGTTCTCTTGTTTTAATTTATAATATGTCTATCTACTGTACATGTTATAAAAATATAGTGGTTTACCAGACATGGAGGGTTGTGATTATGTACTTCTACAATTGCATTAACTCATCAACATAGTAGTTTTTTTTTTAAATATAAATTATACTAGATTTTATCTTTTTTTTTCTTTAAAGTCTGTTTAATGCAATTTAAGTTGAAATGACATAAAAATGGCTGCTTTAAACACCCAAGTTGATTGTAGTACAATCAACTTGGGTGTTTAAGGCAGCAATTTACAATCACCTTCGGTGTTCAAGGCAACAATTTTTTTTTAGTGTACCCACAAAGACTGCATATAAAATGACTACACGCACAGATCACACGTTTCCATGTTTTGAGGGGACTTCCCATTGACAAAAAATGTTTTTATACTGTACAAACGGTACACCCATCACAGAAAACTAGTTTATAATTTTAAAATTAAAATGAAATGAGGTGATGATGCAACGAGCTGAGGGAGGTGATACTTATTTTGAAATAAGTACATTTGATTCCCGCAAAGTAATTTACAAAAATTGTAAAATATCCATGTTTATTTCGAGTAACTAACACCCAATAGTGGGGTTAATTGTAGCAGCAATATTTGTTTGACAATAATTGACGCAGTTTATGAATAAGTTGTAGATAGTTGTAGACGAATAAGTTGTATAATATTGAAAAATAAAATGCAAAATAACACTGAGATACAGACGTTTAAGAAAAATGTTACAACACTCCCCGATCTCTATGGGAAGAGAAGAGCAACACTCAGCCAATAAGCACACGACCTTTCAGCTTCGTTGATTCACTAAAATGACCAAAACTAAAACCTGCCCTGGGAAAACACCACATGCTATTGGATTACAACCAGTTAACAAGTGTATGGGGTAAATAGATGCTATCACGAAACCATAAAACTACAGAGAAAAGCGTAATTATCGCACACTCAGGTTTCTGGCGCGCGCCTCAGCACCAAACTCTCGCTTCCACACCTGCTCCCTTTGCGCGCTATTAATCTACATGCACCTGCTCACTTGGACCTATTCGATGTCATCTCGCAAATTCCTTATGCAAAGTGGGTTCAAAGAACCATGACTGCACTATTCCACTCAACATCCCCAACATCACCCCCTCTTACCGTGACAGCCGTCAGCCTCGCCTCTCCTCGGGAAGCCGAAGGGATTCATCCGCTTTATCCGTGATCAGTCGTTAAAGCTCCTCAGTTCGGACCCACATCGCGGTGGCACGCGCAGTCGTGGGGATGCGCGTGGGAGACCAAAAGCGAGATCAAATTAGTTTTGCGCAAGACTGTGTGCGCGCGCAAATGCACGTGCAGGTGATCCCGAGCGGTTCACAGTGAGTTGTGAATGACCCCCACCCCTATATGATGCGCTCAAGGGTTTGGAAATACACATTTGACGACATAAGCCTCTCGTGCCTTTACACACACACTACTTCAGATCTGGATACTCGTAATGGGACAGTATGGTTCACCATTCCCGTTCAAGTGCAAAATTATTAGTGCTCTAAGGTGCTCTTTTCAAAACTATGAATAAGAAGGTATGAATAATTGCAATAAGCAAATAATAAAGAAGAAAAGAGAAGGCATGGAAAAGAACGGAAAGACACGAACGGAGATGAAAAGGGACAGAAGAGGAAAGAACGAAACGCAAAAAAAGGAAGGGAAAGGGAAAATAAAATAGAGGGGGAAATTAGCATTTAATTAATGAAGTATCGGTAAGCTTTCATCAGGTTATCCAAGGGTTAGCTTTAATTAATCCCACTATACGCACCATTCGTGAGCAAAATACTTTTGAGGATAAAGGTTGAGGTCAAATGAAGACAGACGGGCTTTCAATAAGGTTTGACAACTTTGTTAAAGATAAATCAACGTAAAAAGAAGAAAAAAGAAAGTCACTATAAACGTGCTGCGTTTCCTACGAGCGCGCGCATTAAAATGCACGTGAGCGCTCGTTCAATCTGAAGCGCGTGGATGAAGCGGGGGGAAGCGTCACACTGAGCATCACCGAGCTGAACAATGCTTCCCAACAGCGTCATCATTCGCGTCGAGAATTTACCTGAACATCTTACTGAAAGTATGATTCAAAATGTACAAATGAGTCAATTTGCAATACTGAAAGTCAGGGAAATGCATGTGGACTTTTTGGAACTATAAAAACCAAGATAAAACAGGAAACACTGGGAACATCAGTTAAAGGTATATTTGTTGCTAAGTCTTTATTCACAATCAATCAATCAATCAATCAATCAATCAATCAATCAATCAATCAATCAATCAATCAATCAATCAATCAATCAATCTATCTATCTATCTATCTATCTATCTATCTATCTATCTATCTATCTATCTATCTATCTATCTATCTATCTATCTATCTATCTATCTATCTATCTATCTATCTATCTGAGCATGAACAAAAGTTCAGAGTTAAGTCATTTGTGCTATAACAAAGTATAGCATTAAAGGGGTGGTTGATTGCGACTTCACTTTTTTCATTTTAAATAGTGTGTAATGTTGTTGTTGGTGCATGAACAGTATCTGCAAAGTTGCAGCGCTGAAAGTTCAGTGTAAGCAGAGATATCGTCTTTTAAAAATCAGGAAGTTTAATGCCTACAAAAACGACTCGATTGGGACTACAATGGGTTTTAGACGTCACTAACCCATACATTTGCATCAACCCTCCCTCAGGAATATGCAAAAAAGGGCATGGCTATATTTCTGTGGCTCGTCGAAAGCGTGTTATTTTGACCCAGCTATCAGGTCTTCTGTATTCGGGCTTCCCACGGACGTTGTAGTTCGTCAACAATGGATACAATTTATATTTGATTATGTTTCTGAAAATTACAATCGTAATTTAGCTCTCTGTGCTGTGCATTTTACGGAAGACAGCTTCCAGAATCTCCACGAATTCAACACCGAATTCAACAAGAAACTGTTACTAAAACATGAAGCAGTTCATTCCAACTTTAAAAGCAGAGGCAGCAGTTGTTGGGCCACGACCTGTAATCATTTTAAATGTATTTGCATGTATAATTTCAGTCGTAATGTTTTAGTTTTATCAGATGCCAGCGCTGGCTTTATAGCCACTTAGTTACGCTATTTCGTGTCTACGACAAACGCGTACAAACATTTTGGACCTGAATTTGTATACGTACTAATGTTGTAAATATATTTTTCATATATATTTTCGTGTATATAAACTTTATGACGTTATTTTCCGATTTGAGCAAGAACGTAAACCAGTGACAACGCTGTTTGTGTATATAGTAGCCAGTTAGTTCGATGCTATTGTGTAAAACAAACGTGTATAAAGTAAAAAAAAATATATATATAGGCAAATTACCATTCAGAAACGTTTCGTCGCCATTCAGAGCCATTTGGTGAGGTTCTGCTTGACTCTCTTCATCGCCACCTTCTGGGTCTGATTCTGGCTAATACTGATACGGCAGTATCGACACCATTATTTACATTTGACAGGAACACATGCAACTTCTCCTGTAAAGGTAATTGGCGTGAAGTTTACGGACAACGTGTGCTACACACTTTAGCCAATCACAACACACCGGCCCAAACTAACCAATCTGAGTCCACTGCCTGTTTCTGAGTGAGTGGTTTCATAGACTCAGGATGTAAACCGCTCGTTCAAATGACGGCTTTGAACGCGGCTCACAATAAAGGTGAAATTTATAAAAAAAAATAAGACTTTTTAAAAAAGAAAAATCACGAATACATGTTATATTGCACCCCATAAACACAATCATCCAAAGAAAAAAGCAGTAAACCACCCCTTTAAGACAAAAAAAAAAAAAAAATCAAATATGTGGGCACACTGTTATGTGTATAGCTCTGAAATTTGTCACATTCCTTTCACTGATGTTTCAGCTGCCATTGTCCACAGAATGATGCTTAACCACGTTGATTTTTCCAACTAGTTTTTGTTTGTTTCAGGGACAAAATGCAAAATATTTTAGACAACCTAGAGGCTTGTCCAGCCTTACATACGGGGAAAACAACCACTGAAACAATACCACTAACAGAATCAGCTGTGCTGAATAATTTTAGTCACAAAAAGCATTTCTGGCAACATTTTGAAGCTCAGTTTTGTGTAACACTTCAAGAAGCTGATAGCCAGACACGCAAAGACAAATACTGTTATTAAAAATAAATCAAAAGCCTCGCTCGCATTCACCACCACACCACATGTTCAATTACATGCTTCCCAGGGATTGCATGTTAGAGAACAAACATGCATGTTGTGCTCGGTAAACGGTACTTGCTAGATCAATATAGTAAATTACATTTCTAATACAAACAAAAAAACATCTAAGAAGGCAACAGGCAGCCAGGTTCTTGGTTATTGGTTACATTTTATTCTATGTACAGTAATTTGTTATAAATATAATACATCATTTTTTTTTCAGAAAAGCAGTCATGTAGATACATTTAAATAACAGTTTGATCATAGTAGTGGAGATGGAAAGGAGAGCAGAGGGGGTGGGAGAAGATGATTGGTTTTGTAGAAAATTAAAAATTTCTTGAGAAGACAACACAGCCCACCCACACAAAGATGCACAAACAAAAAAATATGCTCTCAAACTGTGACTTTGACCCTCTTGATGTTCTAACGGGTCCTTAAAATGTCTGCTGTTTGACTGGGCAACATGGATTCTGCTAATTGCTTAACGGGTTACGAACATTAAGATGGCTCCACATTGGACTTTGCCAATTCTACTGGCTTCTCATAAGGTGATGTTCAGTTCCACTTGACTCCACATCTGCAAACTGACTGGATTTGACAGATTATGCCATCGCAGTTGCAAAGTTATCACCGGTTACAGCTCATCAGTTACGGTGTTTCATCTTCTGGTTTCAAGATAGCACTGGAGATGTTTTTATGTTACTGTGGCAACAGATCACAGTGGGCAACCATGAGACATCCAGCAGGACAGTATGAGGCAGAAATGCATAGCCATTAACATTACCACATGTTTGGTATCTTGAAAAAAAAATTATATAGTTCTAAAAACAAAAATATTTCATAAAACAAGAACAAATCATTCAAAATAATACATGGACTGACATGAGATAAATTAACAGGAAAAAAAAAGAGATCCAGTCACACTTCAGGTGCATTGAAGACAAAACATCTAGAGTCTGTTTGTGTTTAGCTCACCATGGCAAGCACATCAGATGCGGTGTTAAGTTGAAATATTTGTGTTCAAGTCTTTTTAATTTACTTATCTCTCTCAATTAGATTTCGTTTTAGCAAGAAGTAAAAAAAAAAAAAATCTTGGACTCCGGTCCATTGGGACGAGAACAGGGAAACATTTCGGTGTTACCTCAAACGCTGTTGATGATAATAAGTGCAGGCATGGCACTCTGCTGGCTGGTCTCACACATAGCGCTGGTCTGTGCCAACTTGGCGAAGACACGAGGTGTACCCAAATTATAAACTCCAGCTTGGAAGAAACAGGCTTTCAAGGAAAGCATGTGCACCTCTTGAGCTTGGAGTTGTAACTTATATTGGGTCTGGCCCAGCCAGCTAAATGAACCATGTACTTCCAGTGACTCCGGGCTGCATGAAAAGACAACGAGAGAGTGAGACAAATACCTTCCATATTTATAACAGCACATAAAGGCCCCGATATACTCATGAAGTTCTTTTCATTCTTCGCTAAGGGGTAAAAAGATGTTCGAAATACGTGACCACAGCTATACTGTTCGTGAACATCCCAACATTTCCCACACTGCTCAGAGTGAGTTTAGATGAATATGTAAATATATGCTGCACACTTTCAATAACAATATAAGCGATGAGAAAATGTGAGCTAAAAAGCATCTGATCAGAGTGATGTGGATGTTTGCACCAGCTCTGCAATTTGGCCCTTCAGTAAAGGCACGTCATATTTATTTAGGCTATAAAAGGGGTCAAGAATTTGAGAAATCAAATTTTCCTTGAGCTTTGGACATATACTATAAAAATAAGTTTCAGAACTGAAAACGTCGTTGATTTTATTGTAACCAAGCCCAGAGAACTCATTATGGAATGTGTCTGTCTATAGGTAAAAGGCCGCCGAAGAAAATGAACACCTACTTCATCATTACAAATTTGGCCCCTCCCACTAGCGAGAGAAAAGAGATACGAGATCACTGGACTAAACATTACCTTCCAAAGCATCCTAATGCTAAGAAAGTGGTTATTCATTTTCAACAATGTGAATGTCTCAGTTGAGAATTATTTATTTGTATGCGGTACATTATTTCACAGTGGATTATTTGGTAAATCAGTCGCAATTCCGGTGTAGGTTTTGCAAATAAACTTTTACGACATGGACTCGACAGTAATGCGACAACATGCAAGTAACCGTGTTAATTCCAATGCCTGATTTCTGACATGTAATGATTCATGTAGCAAATGTTAGATATTCTTTGTGTCAGTAACTCAAACCAATGACTAAACCAGTCAACTTCACAATGTTTCTCTTAGTAGGATGAAAACAACCTGTTATTAAAACTGTGATCAAAGAATGCTCCCTTCATAATTGCTGGAGCAGTCAATCAAACAGAGCGAGTTTATATTTACATTGTGTTTGCACGGTTAGATATGATAACATTCATAAGAGTGCAGAAATCGAGTTACAATGACGAGAATCACTGCATTTATGAGCTCAACATGTCTGTAATCGGTTACAATGCTCATCGCTCCAACCTTTCATGCCACGGTCTAAATATGATGCTAAATATACTATAATCAACACCTTTTAAGGATTAAAATAATTTCAGGATTATATAACCTTGTCAGCTGTAATAGTAAAAATGTGGTAAAAGATTACGAGAGAGTTCCAAGTGTAACTTCATATGCAAAGATTTCAGCCAATCACAACAGTGGGCGTCTCGCATAAGACACACCCCTTCAAACAGAGCGTTAGCTAAAATCAGGGTAGGAAAAATGCCTTCTATTTTTTAATTATGATGTAAAAATCATGCTAACATAATAAGTGAACACCAGGAAACATTATAAAAAAAATGAAAATGCAGTTCATGACCCCTTTAAAAGCAAGGAGCTTTACATTATTAAACATAAAAAAGAAAAGTCTATTTATTTCAATTACAAATACATAATTTTTTATTATAAAGCAGCTCCTCAGTGTGTTCATGTTTTTACTCGCAGATGTCTGACCTCGACGGATTGAAGCGAAGAAATGAACCGCAGAGGATTTCCACATCAAAGCCGGAGTCTCATTTACAACATAGCCACGGACCAATAGTAGTTCGAAGGTGTTTACCAGCCAGACCGTACTTTTCCGGAAAGTTCACCTTGGCAAGCGGTTTCGAACTCGCGAAACAAACACCCAACGAACTTCGTTTTGACCTGATTTAGCATGAAATTTCGTCACACCAGTTTGTTTTTGTTAAGTATAGCGGGGCCTTTAGGCATCAGGAAAAGCCAAGATGTACCTGGTCGTTTTATGCCGCAGATCAATGATGACATCTACCTTAGCCAAGGAACAGTTGGACAACGTCAGGGTGACTGGTACCATACATAAACTAGGGGGTAAAAAAGAGAAAAAATGTCAAGTACAGCAAGATTTGACAGGTGGGTTTCAGATGTATGTGTAATTCTTGAAATTTCTCCTCTTGACGCAGTGCTTGTGCATCTTCCATGAAAGCAAACCAAATTTAAACAGTTTATTCTTTATTTGAAAATTGCAAAAACAACATTTCCTGCAACTCATTTCCACATATCATGAGCCAAAACTGATCAATTTTGTGATGTAAAATAGACCACTCTTGATTTTCGTCTAGATGTTACTTTGATGAATGGTTCTCATAACTTCTGTTAATCTTACACTGGTGCGCAGCAACTTTAAGTCATTTGTCCTGAAGCACAAATATGGATGGACTGCCTCTCTGCCTCTGCTACTGAACATTCATCTCATCATGGTACAAGATGTTTAGCTCAATTTCCCGGCAAATTTAAGCTCTTTATGTCGATGCGGTTGCACAGTGGGATGTTTTTAGGTTTTCAGATCTGTTCCCCAACTTTCCTATCTCCCTCCCCATCCTAAATTTAAAAAGAAAATGATTTAAAATAATTACTTTAAGTGTTTTATGTAGGCATGACATGAAAAAGAACCCTATATATTTTGTAAAAAGCATGTAATAGATCTTTTGAATGATTCATCCATGTGTCTCTCTTTTTTCGACCTTGTAATTGGATTGGATTTTGCAATTGCAATTGCAATTTTCAGTGAAAACAACAGACGAAGTACTGCAAAACTTCAAGCTATTTGTCTGTTCACACTAAAAGTGACTGACAAATCAGACACAATTATTTGGTATATGTACCATACAATCTTTAAAACTCTCCCTGGGATCAGCGGTCTCACCCCCCGGTGAGGGGAAGATGGTCTTGGTAACCAGGACAACCATCAGATAAGTTGGTTTTATTGCTGTTAAAAATGTGCTCACGTGTTCATGAAAGAGACGCTGGGGAAGACAGAAACGGCCTTTAATACAGACTTTGCTGCATTAATTATAGACAAATTGGTCTATAAATGAACATGAAGAATGTCAGTGTCTTTTAATACTATTATTTTGTTGATGCTGTGTATTTTACAATAGAATCAATGGTCACTTATACCATGTTTGGTCTCTATAAATTGGTACTTTACAGATCGAAATGATTGTGTACATGATATTTCGATAGCTGTGCAACATATTAGTATAACCAGAATCCTTTTTAATTTCTTCATCGGAAACAAATCCAGCTGCACATGCAAATGAGAATGCTTAAAACAAAGAATTTCCCGCTCGGAAATTCCACCCATCTCATTGGTCAAGAGGTGGGGCCTTTCTCTGGCTTTATTAGAGGCCAGTTCACAGTAACTCTCTCTCTTGTTTTCCTGTTCTCAACTGCTGGTTGATGTCTATGCCAGCCTGCTATCCTTTCACTCTCCCAACAGAGTCAGTCTGTAGTTTCTTCAATCCAACTCAGATGAAAGTTTGCCATTACTGAATGGGCCACCATCAACTCTTCCGACTTCCTTTACCTTTGTGGCCTCTCCAGCCCAAAGCCAGCAGGCCTTGGCTCACAACCAGCCATGAGCTCATTCAGGAGAGAGAGGACTCTCTCAACCACAATAGAATCAAGGACAACCTCAGGAGTTTGGCATGACGTCTTACATTTACATTTATTCATTTAGCTGACATCCTTTCACCTTTTATACTTACAACTGCAATATGTCAGAGGTCGCATGCCTCCGGAGCAACTAGGGGTTAAGTGTCTTGCTCAAGGACAAATTGATGTCTCACAGTGGATTTGAACCCGGGTCTCTAACACCAAAGGCATGTGTCTTATCCACTGCTAATCTAACTGATCTAATCGAACCAAATCTAATAAACTGACCCAAATATTCATAATCAAAACAAGTTATTGATTATTAAGGCTCAATCCCAATTCACCCCTTAGCCCTACCCCTCCGTTTTGCGCGTTCACATCTAGGGGTAGGGTGTCCCGATTCTTCTTGAGATCGAGGGGTAGGGCGAAGGGGTAGGGCTACATAGCCCTCGAAACGGAGATTTTTCAGAGGCACACTCCAAACCGAGGGCTAAGAGAAAAGTTCACGGAATGCATCGGAAATCCCCGGTGAGATGGATCGCAAATAACGTTAGCGCCAGATGATTCCATCGCGCACTTTATTTACTCTTATAATAACACTATAGTCGTTTAAATTAAGAAATGGTATAATAAATTACCTTTCCGATCAGAAAAGACATACATTTCGAGGAAGGGATGTTATAATCATCATGTTTATTCAAAGTTAAGAACAGCTGCGCTGATTGTCAGTTGTTGTCATGGAGAAATCCTGTACAAACTCTGTAACGGCAGAGCCATCGCCGACGACTGATGACGTATCGGGTTCATGAAGGGTTGTTCCATTTCGTAGGGGAATATTTCAACCCCTTGGCCCTTGTAACTCCGTTTTAAGGGCCAAGGGGTACACTCGAAAACAAGGGGTAGGGCCAAGGGGTGAATTGGGATTCAGCCTAATATTTAATAGAGCTACACAGTTCACAGTAAGTTTTTTTTTAACACAGTAATACGCAGGAAATCTTAATATATATTTGCAGTATAAGGTTATGCTGTGTGGGATTTTTTGGCCAATGAGATTCGACTGCGGGCAGGGCCACCCAGCAAAGTTTAACCAAATTAAAAAGCAAAACGTCCGAATGCTTGTTTGGTTAGGTCTAAAACTTGACAGTAAAGAGCTTTTAGTGCTTGGCAGTTGGTCAGATTTTATTAAGACATTTTGTAAGGGTTGTTTATAGCATACCTCAAAAAATAAACTCTGACTTTATTCTAACTTTATAACACGCAATTGGGGGATATAGGGTCAGAATTGCATGATATAAAGTCGCAATTGAGTGTTAAAAAAGAATTCTGCAATTCTGAGGAAAAAATTCAGTCTTTTTTTCCTTAGAATTGGACTTTATAACATTTTCCATTTACATTTATTCATTTAGCTGACGCTTTTATCCAAAGCTACTTACAATTGCTATATATGTCAGAGGTCGCACGCCTCTGGAGTAACTAGGGGTTAAGTGTCTTGCTCAGGGACACATTGGTGTCTCACAGTGGATTAGAACCCGGGTCGCTCACACCAAAGGTATGTGTCTTATCCACTGCGCCATCACCACCCCATACGCAATTGCAAGCATATAACTTGCAATTGCAAGATTATCCCACAATTCTGAGAAAAGATGTCAGAATTGCGAGATATAAAGTCGCAATAGCGAGAAAAGACAGAATTGCAAGTTCTTGCAAGACTTTATTAACACAAAATTGTGACTTTATATCACGCAGTTCTGACTTTATAACACACAAAAAGAAGTAAACTCTCAACTGTGAGATAAAAAGTTGCAATTATCTCTAAAAACGCTTTATTCTGTGGCAGAAACAAACTTCCACACTTTGCTCCTCACAGAATGACCAAACAAATTTCTGTGAGCACATTCGCACAAAGCTATGAGTGATGACTGTCCGCTTAGAGTGCCATAACCACAACATGGTCCAGTTTATCTCCATCTTTCACACTTTCATGCGAACACACCTACTTTCCACGCACCGCTGCAGAACTAGGCCAGACAACCGCTCCTGTGGGCGTGACTGGGCATATTAGTGTACGTCTCTGCAAGTCTTATCACCTCTGAAACACAGTGTGTGGATTTGGGGCAAACCGATTCAGGTCTCTAAGGTTTTCAAGAGTGTTTGTTTGTGTGCGCTTCACCTCTTTTGTGGGAAGGGATGATCATAAGACTCTGGGTAGTGGAGGCAGGTCTTTATGAGGTGGGAAAGCTGTTCCAGCGAGGGCTTGCTTATAGGAGGTGGAATGTCAGGCTTGAACTTCAGAAGCACCATCTCCTGAGTTTCCTAACGGACATAAAGCAGAAGTTTTATTTAATTTGAAAGCTTAAAGCAAACATCTCAGCTCCAGCAGAGGAAATTGCTTTGTTACGTTTTTCATTCAGGTTAAAGCATGTGCGTGGCTAAGAGAAGGGATGAGAGAGAACTCAAAAGGGAGAAAAACAAGCTCACGTGAGTGTTTCTATAAAAAGACTTTGAGATCAACATGTGTGATGCCATTCCCTCACGTGAGGGACTTCCTCTGCCATGAATGAGTGTTGCTATGCAACGCATGCAGAGGGAAATTTCAGACTGGATGGATCAGGCCCAACCGTAGGAGAGAAACAGAGGAGAAAATAAACAACTGACAGAACAAGGGAATAAATGAAGAGCTGAAATGGAGAGGGAACATTTAAAACCAAGTGAGACAATGTTTGAACACTGATGATTTTCAAAGGAAATTGTAGAAATCAATCACACACACACACACGAAGGTCAGAGCCTCTCTCTTTGTGCTGTCTAGTTCTCTAACTGTTTAAAGCACCTCAGGATGCATCCATCTTCATAAAGAGCAGGACTCACTTATAATGCTCAAAGTCACTTTGCTCTTGTACTCTGTCTCAAACGGAGAGAATAGAAAGTCAAATTATGAGAGAAAGACTTGAGCGAGAGCCAGAGCAGAGGACTTTGCATTTGTCTTGTGTTCGAGGGCATTACAGTATACACTTCTCTTAACATGGTGAAGGGATTTAAAGTATATTTATTTAAAATAGAGTAGCATCATACAACCTACTTTGAAGTTTATGAGCAGTACACAAACCGAAATAACACGATCAAAGCCAGACACCACACAAGGAAACTGACTGTCTTCATCCCTTTTTTCCTCACATTAGAACAAAGTGCATGGTGCAAAATGCTGAAAAAAGAGAGATGTAATGCAATGGCCAAAAATGTCCATCTGTGATGGGCTCTCTTCAGTTTTGTGTGTCTTAGAGGGGTCTGGGTTCCTCTGGAGTGCTCACACGGCCACTCTGAGACCCCCTGAGAAAGTGTGAATACCCACCAAATGTTCAATTTACTAAAGAAAATGTCGCTGAAAGTTTTTGCAAGGAACATAAGCATATTGAATGAATAGTTCACCCAAAAAGTACAATTCTGTCATCATTTACTCACCCTTGTGTTGTTCCAAACTAATAACACTTTTGTTCATCTTAAAAATGCAAAATAAGTCATATGTTTATGAAACATGAGAGATTTTTGTCCATTCCGCCAAAACTTGACACTTCATAAAGCTCTCATATAGACATTGTAAAAGAAATCCATATGAAATGTTTGCTTTACATGATGAACAGATTTAATTTTGGTAACACTTTATTTCGATAGTCCACTTTAGACATTCTACTAACGATAAGTAACTTTTCAACTACATGTCAACTAACTGTCATTAGAGTATTAGTAGACTGTCAGCTTAATATCTGCTAACACTTTATTTTGTTGGTCCCCCAACAGACATTCAACTATGAGTAACTTGGCGACTACAAGTAAACTTAATCTCCTAACCCAAAGCCTAACACCTAACCATAACCTAACAGTCTACTGACAGTCTACTATAATATACTTATACTCTAATGAGAGTTAGTTGACACGTAGTTGAAAAGTTACTTATAATTAGTAGAACGTCTAAAGTGACTATCGAAATAAAGTGTAACCTTAATTTTATTAACATATAAACATTGATCATCATGCATTCAAAGAACTCACCAAATCTGGTAAACAGAATCTCAACAATCCTCACTGGTTCTTGCATGTCAATCAAGTATGTTTGAGCCGCTGTTTACCATATTTGATGTGCTCTATGTGCATCATATAAATCAACTAGTTGATTCAACAGTGTTGATGGAATGAACTTTCAATGAAAGGACAGAAACCTTTTTTGGTTTAAGGAGATCAATGAAAAATATTTCATAATTATAATTATAGATACTAAAAATAATTATAGTTTCCGTCAATGTCGTGAACTACTCTGGCTTCCACAAAAAGTAGCAAGGTCTCTAATAAAATCACACACCATGATGAGCCTCAAGATCTGTTTCCTCCGTTTTATCTATCCTTGCACCGTGTGAACACCAAAGAAACTTCCATCCAACCTTCACCCCTCTTCATAAAAGAAGCCAGAGGATTTGCACACGTTTCGCAACATTTCAAGGTCAGGAGACTGACATTATTTATTTTATTTTTGGTCCACATTGTTCAAAGTGCCTTTATAACCACACATGCACTACAAAAGAACCAAGGCTTTGATGCACTCCTGACACAAAGTCCACAAAAAAAGACTTGAAGCGAAATTGTCAACAAATGCCTTAACAATTCTGACGTCCATTACTTGAGCTATACCAATAGATAAACGCAGCCCTGAATTAAAATACTTTGACCTTTATCATTGTTGGACTGATGGACTTTATCAGAAAGACATTCGCGAAAAGTGGGCACTTCAGTGTTTTGATTCAGCGCTTAAGTCTGTTATCTTGAGTTAACAGTCTGCCAGTCGGTGATGAATTGGCTCACTTAATTTGAATTCCAAACCAACTTTATGAGACAGATGTTCTGGAAGGGTGTGTTTAACACACTTTTCTTACAACGTCAGAAGACAAGACAAAAATTAAAGGTAAAAAATAGACTAAAAATGATCAATTTTAATGTTTTCTTCTGGCAATGCAAGAGACATCTTCCTAAAGTATTATAGAGTGATCTTTCACTGATACTCTGAAAAAAAGCTAATTTTGTATTCATTAAATTCAGAGCTTAACCTGAATGTATTAAGATGAGCACATCTTGGTCTGTAAATGGTCACACACACAAAACATTATTAGTCATGTGCATTCTAGGTTTGCTGCGATTTTGCCAGTGTTCAGTGTGTGCTGAATGAGTCACAGCACAAATCAGCAGTAGAAGTCTGATTTCTCCTAACTTCGCCCATTTCACCTCACACTTGACTTGACTGTTTTAAACCGAAATGGAAAAGCATCCATTCAAGTGAATTTGTCATTGTACTGTTTTGTTGTGTTTTTCATTAAGAATAATAATGAACTCAACATTCAAGCAACTGCCAGCCCCGAATTGGGGCCAATTCAGGGGCGGCAGTTCAAGTCACATCCCTAGTGCATACATAGGTATACACTCGCCAATTCTCTTTGAAAAGATAAAGTGGTCTCCTGCACTAGGGGAAGTATAATCTCTAAAGGGTGAATCTATATTTATGTAAATTTATAAAGCACCCATGTGACGAGCCGAATAGCAATAGCATGTCATTGTAAGATATTGTCTTCTGTATGTACCGTACCTCTTTCTGCGAGAGCGAGCAGGCCTCTTTGCCAATGGTTTGCAGTGCAACATGAAGCTGCCCCTCTAAAATGAGCTGTTTGTTATCCTCCACAACATATGCCTAAAATAACACACCATATGATTAACACGATGACATTCTGACCTCAAATTGTAAAGCATCGATATTGTCACTAAGCATTATTTACATCAAAAGTTCTTTGAGATAAAGGGGCCGGTTTTCTATTGACAGAAAAAGTCCTGAACACAAGTAGTGTTAAAATCTAGTGCATTGATCCAAAACCAACAAGTGCCAAGCGCAAAATAGGCACTTACCGGTAGTTTGGCTGGTAATTTTTTAGTAATCATGTTCTATTAAAGGGTTTCAATTTCCCAGGGGCCAGTTGAACACTTAAAGTGCTTACAGACATTTATTATAACGACACTATTGGTACAGTTACTGATGGAAGGTGACAATAATAAATAAGGTGACAATTCTAACCACTATTGGAGGGAATAAAAACTAGACTGGCGACATAAAGCCATTAAGTACTACTGGTAGTGTGAAGCTTTACTTGTAAAAAGTAGTTAATGGAATGAAATAATCATTATTAATCTCATAAATTCTGAACAGTCTTTAGGAGAAAGAAAGAATAAGAACCAGTCATATCATTTGGTAAAGTCGTTATTGGGCTATTTGGTAAGTGATAAATTACTGCCTTAGACATATATCTTAGACTAACATATTAACTGTGAAAGTCCTAATAATAATTGCTTTATAAACAAATTAAATGACCTAACCCCCGCCATATATATATATATATATTTAATTTTTATAAATATATTCTATTTTTTTTTTTTTACAATTTCTCAGCAATTGGTAGGAGTTACCTTCCAAAGGATGATGATGTCAAGCTCTACTTCGCTGCATTTTCTGACAATGTCTGTAACACCATCATCAGTCCCGTTCTGATGCGTGAGGCTGTGTCTTCGCATTTGACTAGCACCGCCTAAAGACACGCCTCCTCTCTTGGGTTCAGCGGGCAGACTCCTCCGGAAGAAGAAATCAGCACATGGAGTGGTAGAGCTGACAATCTAATTTAAGAGGGAAAGCCAAAGAGAGAGAAATATTTTTAGGACAGTTGAGAAGCTGAATGAGGATGACGGTCAGTGACTCAATCAGAAAATTATTCACGAAAAGGCAAGTGTGGCTTTAGTAGGCACTTCAGTGTTCAAGTGCATTATCCTGAGTTAACTGTCTGCCAGATAGGAGGAATCAAACGGTGATTAATCAATTATTATTATTTTTTTTAATTATTCGAGTCAGTATCACTGAAATAGTAGTGAGAACCAAAGGGCTTTCTTACTTGTTCATTGCCAAGGTTGAGGTCAGCAAAGGTGTATTTTTTTGCTGCATCCGAGGTAGCTTAGATGTTGAGAACAAAAAAAAAAAATTCCACACGTTCAAACATCAATGAAAAAAACAGTTTGTTGCATTTTAATTGGCTGAGAGCAGCTGTGATTGTGTATTGAAAGTCACATCTAGGAATAGGTTTGGTAAATGTGATTTTAAGTTTATGCACATCGTCTTACAGAAAAATAAGCAAACAGGTTTTAATATGAATTTCAGATTTTGAGGCTGTGAATGTTTGTGTATAAGTGCATGCACTAGAAACCTTACCTTCCTCTGTTCTGCATCTTGTGGCTTTGAAGCACAGCTTACCCCTCTCCCTGCTGGCCAGCTTAGAGTCTGCAAACATAACATGAATTGAAGGAAAAGACAAGAAAGATGATTAGCGTTCATTCACTTATTCTCCGAGAATCTTTCTTTTTGATTCTCCTACATCATAGAACCCCATACACAAAAAAACAGTTTAAATGTCAAGGCCAGATAATCAAGCATGTTGAAGTTAAATCATTTTTCTTAAGTTTTGATTAACAAATATAAATGAACCATCTTGAAGAACATATTCAATAAGTATTGTGGGATTAAAACAATTAATTAACAGCTATCGCGTATTTTTTTTTCTTATCAGTGCAAAAGAGACTCAAATTACTCTGTTGATTTTGATCTTACATAAGTGTTATACATCAATAGAACCTGTGAAGTATATACAGTATATATATATATATATACACACACACACACACATATTTTTTGTGGATACTCACAATAAAAACAAAGTGTTCTGCTTTTTGTCAAATAAAAAATAAACATGATTCAAATTTCGAATTATGTATTCTCTCTGTCAGTGAAGTTCATTCTGAAACGCGTCCGAAAAAAAAACTAACTCAGTAAATACTTGTCACACTGTCACGAAAGATTTTTCGTTATAAAGCTCTTAATAAAGATAAAATATAAATTCTCTTCTTTTAAATGAAGTAATTTATCCAAAAAAACAAATATTCTCAGTTCATGTAATCTGTGTGAAAATAGAGAGATGTCAGTCTTTTTCCTTTAATGTGGCCGTGCCCACTGAGAGCGCGCGCTATGCAAACGCAAATGTTGAGGCAAGCCATGAAAACACCCACATCAGCTGGATAAAAGATCCAGTTTAATAAAAGTCTTGTACTTTACCTTGTCTTGCTGCACTGTGAGGAATAATACTATCGTAATAATCCTGGAAAAGTTAAAGAATAACGTAACTGAACAGGATTTGTTTCCAGGTATGACAAAAAATGTGCTTTTATTTTGCTTTTATTTTGTCTAATGGAGTCTCGTGAACAGATATTTAGTATGTGTTTTGTGGCCTTATTTCAGAAATACTTGTTGCTCACATATTATGGTAACCCTGTTTGTGCTAAATAGTGTAATTTCACCTGTGCCATTAATATGTTTATAAGCAACTGAAAAAAGCACAAATGTCAGGGCATGTCAAAACATCTCAAGGACCCCAAAAACATCTTAGACCCCAGAGGGTTAAGCTGAACAAATAATGACTGAATGCCAATTTTTGAGTTAAATATTAAAGGATTAGTTCACCCAAAAATGAAAATTATATCATCATTTACTTAATATACCCTCATGCCATTCCAAACTTAAATTTCTTTCTTCATTTTTGTGAACAAACCTAAATAATTCTCAAGCATTAAGCAAGCATGTTTACCATATATTATGTGCTCTATACATGTCCAAATATGAGAATAAAAGTGTAAATTAAATCTGTTCATCATATAAAGTGATTGTGCCTCTTCAGGAGACTTGGAGTAAAACACTCAGGTCATATGGATTACTTTTACAATGTCTTTATGAACCTTTTGATGCGTCGAAATTTTGGTGAAATGTACTTTAAATGGAGGGACACAAGTCTTCATTTGTGTTTCGAAGATGAACCAGTCAACCTAAAAATGTATGTGTGAGAAGCAAACAAGAGTATGCAGCTATAGTGATAAACAGATCAAACTTTCAGATTAGATCTTCAGAACTCAAGGTCTTTCAATCCCATGATGCCTGGTGTGCTTTCATGTCTTAATCCTTTTTTCTTGCAAAAACAAAAGTACTCAAAGACTAACAACAAGGAAGTATTTATTATTTGTTTGTAGCTGTAGGTCTGTCCTAGATTGTCTCCTCAGGTTAAAGCCACTCTTTTTCATAAGACGGATAAATTAATTAAAACTACTGAATTAACTAACAAAGGCGATGCAGTGTAAACACAAATAAACAAGCCACTGGGCTTCATTGACAGACTTTGAGAGTTCACACACTTACTGTAAAGCACAAGCAGGAAAACGACTTAAGCCTTGGAAGTTTTACACTCTGTTAAAGATGCACTGTTTAGAAGTCATGAATTCATATCCACATTTTCACATCATTACATTTATTTACCCATCTGAAGGTGACACTACGAAACAAGCGCACACACAGGATTCAATTTGCATTTTAGTTAGCCACTAAAATGCATGTGCCTGCAAGTTTCACACACTCAGCACAATTTGAACGTGACCTAATTTTATCTCAGCATTTCAGAGTTGCTGCATCCCTTTCTGCAGGGTTTGTAGGAGCACACGTTTCTCACATGTAGGGTATCAGTGCACCCGTCCAGATGACTCAACACAAACGCGATGTGAACCACTGTCAATGAGCTACTTAAGGGCTGCCGGTCACTGGGTGTATCATCGTGTTTGTTCCCGTTCCCAGCTTCTTTTGATACTCTGCCCGCTTTTCTGGCAAGCAATCAAGTTCCTCTCTGTCAATACTCACAGTGCTGGCGGTACGTATGGATTTATGTAGGCAGTCTTTACACGGCACTTTAAAGAGAGATCCGTGTGACGTTTCAGAGGAACTAGAAATGTGCAAACTAGTAAAACCGACTATAGAGTTAGAATTACCAAATCATTACTGAAATTTAAAAAAAATGTGACAATATCAGCATTTCCCTCTAGCATTTTGAGCGCTGTTGAACGGATTCTTAAACACCTCTGATTGGCCAACATATACAGTCTCCGATTGGCCACATTTTAAAATTTCAGTACCGACTTTACCGACAAATTTTCATTAAAAAAAATCTGGATAAATTATTTAGTTTCTGGATGACCATTCTGCCAACCCTTGGGAGAAATATCTACACAAATCATACACACAGACACAATTTCACCACCACCATCATCATCATTATCACAGCCAGCAGGAACAGTTATATTCAGCACCTGAATGCAGTCACTGTATCCATAGTAACTATAAAAAAAATAAAGAAAAACTTGACAAGTGCAAAGGAGAAGAATCATAATGATTATACTTATGATTATACTGAGCTCCAAATCATATGAAACATGAGGAAAGGACAAAAGAGTAAAAAATACATATCATTAATGAAGGACCAGCATGATTTGCTTTTGGACATTCCTAGTGTGGACATTTTGCAACACGCCGGAAAACGTAATGGGCGTGGTCGACATGTCACCTCGATCCAGGGTGGCCAATAGAAAAATCCTGGTTGGTAGAGACCACTCACTTAGACACAGCTTCATTCGGAAGCAAAACTTCTCAACTTGGAAGCAAAAGATTTAGACCCTCCAAAAAGACAGCAGAAAAGAGAGCAAAATGTGTGCTTTTGTGATGAAAAGTGTGCAAAAAAATGCACAAAGAAAAAAAAAAAAGGTTTTCAATAAACTCTAATTTATTGAAAAAAAAACTATTTTTTTTGAAACTTTGGTCATGTTTAGCATGAGAATCCAACTCTTTAACAGTGTAAATAAGTCAAAATGTATGAAAAAACATTAGACATCCCTTTTAAAGGAGCGATCCACAGTCTAACAAGCAACGTTGAGCATTAACACTTAACCCCAGGTGGCTGAGAAAAGCAACTAAGTGCATGGTTCCAAAGCATTCTAGAGGATTCATACCTTTCTCTCCCACAGGGTTGATGCACTTGTGCAGCCTCCATTGCCGACTGCTGCTAGACACCTGAACTATGTGGAATTCACGAACACCTGCTTCACTCTGAGAGCACGAGAGACAGAAAAGGTTCAAATCAACACACATAATTCGGAGGATGAGATTAAACTGATCTCTACAAAGAAATCAACTCTGATGACAGAGGAATTGGTGAAAACTGTGGAAACACCAATGATTTGGGTGCTCAAATTAATATGATAATATACTAGGGCTGTCAAAACGATTAATCGCGATTAATCGCATCCAAAATAAAAGTTTGTGTTTACATAATATATGTGGGTGCACTGTGTATAATTATATATATATATATATATATATATATATAAATACACACACATGCTTGTATATATTTAAGAAATATTTTCATGTATATTCTGTATATAGATTTATATATAATTTATATTATATATAAATATAAATATTTTATATATAAATAATATTTTTTTCTTAAATATACATGCATGTGTGTTTTTTATATATATACAAAATAATTATACACAGTGCCCCCACATATATTATGTAAACACAAACTTTTATTTTGGATGCGATTAATCGCGATTAATCGTTTTGACAGCCCTATAATATGCTAATGCAATAGACAGTAATGTAGTATATTATATAATTTAATACTATTCTTCTAAAGCCATTTTTAAATGTTTATTCAATGGTTAACTCATATTCCACAATGTAATGCATTTGAATATGACAGAGTATATGTGATTAATAGCACTTTTTTCATTAATATTTATTCATTTTTACATCAGCTGCAAGCCCTGCTTACGATGTGTTTATCTTAACACGTATGGGAAAAGTAGTTAACAACAATATGTTTGTGTTAAAGCGTGTCAAAATAAGTTATTGGGCAACATTAGACTTTTTTTTTTAATCTGTGCGAGCAGTACATAGAGTTTTTACAATGCATACATCAGTATATACAATATTTACTTGTGTGAGCTCAATTACCTTATTTTAAAATATAGATTTTATCTCTGCTGTCATCTAACGCTCGCTTGAAGAATACATTGAAAACACTGATAATAATAATTTAATAGCACTGTTAAACGTAATCTTAAAGGAGAACTCCGGTCAATTTTAACAGTGAGCTCATTTTTTGGTACATTTAGAGTGCAGACAAAATGACAAAAATCAGTGTTGCCTACATTGTGTTATCGTCTTTTTAAAATTCACACCCTGTTGACTTCAATGGGGCATGAAACCTGCTTTTTTCTAGACCTTCTTTTATATATATGTATATATATACATACACACACACCGATATATTATATAAACAAAAACCTTTATGTTAGAAGTGATTAATCACGAATAATCGACATGACCGCACTATAAATTTAACATCTGTGCATCCATAATGCCAGAGTGCAAAAAGAGAAAGCATTTTAATAAATAAAAAGACACAGCAGCTCTGCATGAGTCGTCCATGTGTGGGAAAGAGCTCACCGTGTTAATGTTTTCCACGTCTACAAAGACCAGCATGTTGCCGTTCTTTTCCTCCCTCCCTCTGCCCTCTTCTTTCCCTCTCTCTCCGCCGTGCAGCGTGTTGCTGCGGCTGGCCGTGGCTCTGACGCTGAGAGAGCGACTTGCACAGATGAAAACCGTGTGTCGAAGAACCCTGTGACTAAAAGTTTCAGAGAAAGTAAAGAACTGGAAGTCGTGTGGTAATTTTCAGACACTAAATTATGTACAGTAGCAGCTCAATTAGTCCTCTTTAAACTTCAGACAACATATTTCCAAATGAAAATTTATGCGCTCATGTTAAATTATCAGCCACTATCAAATTACTCAGCATCAACAGTAGCCAATGAAAGGGAACTCTTTTTTTATCTTTGAAAAGTTACTTCAATGTTGCTTAATTTTTGTGTTTGTGTCAATCTGTAACACTATAGACCATTTCAAAAGATGTAAACAACGCTGGTCCAGAAGCACTTCCTGTTTCAGTTTTTTAACACTACATAAAAGCTAGGATAAAATACAACCAACAGAACATTTAAAACTGAATCAAAAAGTTAAAAAAAACATCTTTGAGATGTTTTCTTTACATGTGAAATAAAGAAAACAGTTACAAACTGAAACAGGAAGTGTTTCTGGACCAGTGTTGTTTACATCTTGTGAAATGGTCTGCAGAATAAGTAATTATTTTGGGGCTTTTTTATTAGATAGTACAGTCAAGGAGAGAGGAATGGGGTTGAGAAAGGCCCACAAACCGTGACTCTAACTTATGTCGCCCGTACAATTGCGCTCTATGTCAGCACACTGCCCACAAAGCTATGGCTTCAAATGACCAATATTTCTTACAGATATACAAACTTATACTTCATTATATATTTGAATACCCATAAACGCTGCCATTTGCTGAGTCCCAATAAAAATGGCACCCTTTTAACAAGGAACATCGTGATTCACAGGTACTTTTGGAACAAATTGTTTCTTTAACTTAATCATAAAGTACTTGATGTACTTTTTACATTAGAGCAGGGGTGTCCAAAGACCGCAGCTTGTCTATTAAAATACATTGCTTGTGGATATTTTACAAATCATGCCGTTTCACAGAGACAACAAAACTTGATAACTGAAAAGCGCTGCCATTTCTGATGCTTATGGGAAACATTAAACGCGGCAAAAGCGGAACGCTTACTTGTGTCCATCACGCGACCACTACACAGCGCAGTGAGATCCAATGACAAGGGTTTGATACAAGAGGTCTTCGATGCAAAGATCAAATGTCTTTGTGATTTAAACTAGTTTAAAGCCGAATGAAACAGCTGTGACATTCTCAGCAACATTCACGCGGAAACAACGAGAAACATTATGAATACTTTCAATCCCTAAATCACCAACATTTACCATGGATTTACTGTAATAACACTATCTTTAAACATATAGCAGAGATGTGGGATATACATTGAATTTTATAAGAAAATGTCCATGTATTAAATATTAAAGGAAAAATTAAATGTAGGTCAAATTTCAGAAACCAACGGTTAATGGTTCTAACTTAAGTAAGAATATAAAAAATTAGGCTGTTCAAATTGTACAGATGTTACTCTGCGTTATGAAGAAAATTTACGGCACATCAGTGTTCCAACTCAAGATACAGTTAAATGTGCATTTCAAAGAGACAAAACATTGGATGGATGAATGGATGGGATTGGATGGTTGATATCTTTCTAAAAATTAACCCATAAATCCAAGTGCAGGTAGTAAATCAATGACAGTCCAATAATATTTTCCAAAATACCAACTGAGTGAATCCAGCTAAAAAAGCTGCACTTGCTTAAGGAAACCTTCTCAAACAAACCCAGTTCATTCAATGGTAATCACTCTTAGTAAAAAAGTAAATGGCCACGTACCTGAGTTTGGCAGTCTTCTCTGTGCTCTCATAATAAAACAGGAAGTTGATTTCATGTACACCCTCTAGTTCAGGCCCCCTCAGCCACAGTGGGATCTGTAACGCCTCCCCTGGTCCCAGCATACCTCGTGACAAGGGAATCTCCGCCACCATCGGCCGGTCACCACTGGTGACCCCGAACGCTGCTGGTGACACGAGCGACACCGTGGCCACTGACGGGGGCATGGACACAGTTTTGTATGCGGAGCAGTGCTCTGCTGCTGTGGGGGTCACTGGGGTGAGGTCAGAGGCGGCACTCCCGAATGTGAAGAACTCTGGGTGTGTGGACGCCACCCGAAGACCAGTAAGAGGGACTGCACTCACGTTCACAAACTCCACCCACGCTTTTCGGATCTCACCACACAATAAACCAGTGGGGAAGTTAATAAAAAACACCTGGGAGGAAAAGGAAAGAGATAATTAATTTTCAATGACAGGTTTATTTCAAAAACATTGTTTAACAAATGAATAAAAGAGGCGTTACATCGCAGGTGGCTTGGAAGACGTGGGTAATATAAAGTTAATCGATTTCGCAACACGAACTGGAGGTAAGGAAAAGTAATTTGTAGCTAGTTTGAACAACAGAACTAAAAGATCTTCCTCTTTTCATTTTTATTTTAATTTTATTTTTGCTGCAGATGAAATGGTTAAACTGTTTTCACACAGGCGCAGTGAGAGAAAAAAAGAAACAATTTAGGGCAATCGGTCCGTAGCTTTGCTTCAACTGTCACGAGGATCGACCACAATTTTTGACATGCCAAAAATTCATCCGACCAACCGATTGTCGATTGGAAGAGGATAATCGCCTCTCTTTTCCCCTGTACACTGCACGAAACACAACAAATCGGTCCGCCCCCCAAAAAATAGTCGAACGAGTCAGAATTCGGCTTAAAAAATAAAAATAAAAAAATTGGACGTGTGTATGGCCGCCATTAGTGCTTTAATACAAATTAAGAGGGTGATTAGCAGTCAGGTGCTCCTGATCATCAGCAAGTGTGATCAACTCTATAAAGCAGAAGTTTTGGCAGTTTGCCTGTCTGGAGCATTCAGGTGTGTGTTAACAATGCCAAGAAAGAAAGACATCAACAACTGGAGCATTCAGGTGTGTGTTAACAATGCCAAGGAAGAAAGACATCAGCAATGATCTTAGAGAAGCAATTAATGCCGCTATCAATCCGCGAACGGTTATATGGCCATTTACAAACAATTTGAAGCCCATTATTCTACTGTAAGAAAGATTATTCACAAGTAGAAAAAATTCAAGACAGTTGGCAATCTTCCGGAGGGTGGACGTCCCAGCAAATTCACCCCTTTGTCAGGCTGTGCAATGCTCAGAGAAATGTATATGTATATATATATATATATATATATATATATATATATATATATATAGGGCCACATTAAATTCAAGCTTTGATTGACACAAACACACCTCCAGTGAGGGCATTGGAGGGGTGATAATGGGGTCAAGGCGGCGGTCTGGTCCATATTTGACTGAAGTCTTTTCTTCTTTGGTTACATTGAGTCTGGGCCCCTGGATTTCCAGATTCTGCTGTCCACGCACACACATCAGATCACCGGGCAGTGAATCTGCAGCACAAACCGACCGCATCTACGGTTAGTGTCACATCACATTAAATGATTGTTTCATTGTATAAATGCGTGTCAAAGAATGTCCGTTGTTTTACACCTTCACCGTTGCCCACTTCTCCAGTGCCCAGGTTGTACACCACACCGAGAACATGCAACTCTCCTGTCTTACGAGGAAGCAGCTTCAAACGAGCCTGAGAAAGCGGGAGAAAAAGCCAATTCAGTTAAAAGCAACAGAAAAAAAAGAGAGAGTAGAAGGGGGGAGTGAGAAGAGAAAAAAGGTGCTCGAACCACTTTAGTTTCCTCTGGACTTATGTTGAACTCTGGAATGACTTGCGTTTCAATTATGTCATTGAGAGCCGTGGTCTGGAACGGATTCAAATGCAGGGAAGTTAATCAAACTGATGAAAAAGCCAAACCTGGATGCCTTAGGCATGATGAACCGAGAGATGACTAACAGCCTTACTTCTTTTAAAGACGCTGCCTCTTTCTCATTGGTGATGGTTTCTCCGGTTGTGCCACCTTGAGAGCCAGAGAAGTCTTTCAGAGTAAACTTCCAGAGCAGAGACAGAGCCGACAGAGCCAAGGGAACCTTCAAGGGGTTACGAAAAACCAGCTCCACAATGATGGGTTCTGTGGGTTTGCAAAATGATAAAGAACCCAATGTATTAATAGCAAATGACATGACAGAACATGATGAGGAAGGAGAACAAAACATGACTTGGGATCTAAGGATGTAGAATTTGAGCTGATACACTGAAAATGGAAATCATTGAAAATCACATAAAAATATACATTTACACAAAAAATACTTGATATTACAATAGATTTGTATGGTAATTATTTTGTTTATTTTCAAAGTTATTAAATACCATGTTCTGTCATTGTTAATAACACCATAATGACACGAATTTCTGATTATTTGTAGTTTAGGCTTACATGATGACTACAAACTACAATTTCAAATATACACTACAAAAGTTTTGGGTCAGTAAGACAAAAAAACAGTTATTGATATTATACTTATGTATTATTTTTGTATTTACATTTGTATTTTGTGTGTATTTATATTCAGACATTCTAATCGATCCGAGACACACAGAGCTTTGAACAGTTGGATTTGAAACAATAAGGCTTACTTTGGTTTGTGAGTACAGAGGAAATTAAGATTTAAAAAAAAAGATTTATTGTATTGAGAGCAGGATGGACTGTTGCCGAAACCTGATATGTTATGAGGGAAGGACGCCTCAAGAATGTAACGCCTATGTGGACAATAAATGAGATTGCGTTTGACACAGGAAAGGAAGTAAACAAATGTGTGATAATTATAAATAAGGCCGCATAATTAAGATGATGGAAAGAGAGCATCAATCACTTGTCGAGATGAATGAACAAAAACTGTTAAAACTAATAGGCTCTCATAGAGCAAGACTGGTCATTTTAATGAGAAAGGTAAATTAGCTTCAGAGTTTTTTGAAGAAAGGAAATGTGGAAAACATTTTCAAAGGTGTTGATTAATTCGACAACACACTAAATGAATTTAATCATTTGCATGCCTCAATACAGAGGCTGTGCTTAGAGGAAGATGAGAAATATGCTGATCAGGTGGACTGGTATAAGCCAACATTTCATCACTTTATTGATTTTCAAAGGGAACTAGATATATGGGTGGATATTATGAGTGCATTAAATGTACCACCCCAGCGCAAACAGAAATTGCGCAGTTGTAGTCTAACAAAGGTGCAGTTGATTTACATGTGAGACTGAAGATAATGTATCAGTCGCTTCCATCAAAGCCTCAAAGGGTTCTTCATCTGCCTGTGCACAGGCTGCTATAATAGCACAAGCTTCTGCCTTAGATGAGAAACATGCCCAAGTTAAAGGGTGATTAAGCAGTTCGAAATATCAACTTGAGTTTGTCAAAAGGTGCCTAAGGATGGTATGGATGCATGATCCTTCTGATGCAGAACCAACCGTATTTTACAACACCCCAACTTCCAGTAAGTCGTTGTAAGGGACTCTGGAAGCAGTTCAACGAGCTCAAGTAAATTTAGGGATCCTGTTCTAACCAGAGTTCTAAAAAAATAATTCTTGACTTAATTGCAATGCAAAAGAGTATCTTCACTTCCAGTAAGGGAAATAACAGGGTTTGAAGGCAATCCACTTAAATGTTTCCTTTATTAGAGCCTTTAAACACAGAATCGAGGACAAGACAGACAATGCCAAAGAAAAACTGTACTTCTTAGAGCGTTTGATTATACATCTGCATAGTAGTTCACTATGAAATTCATTTTTGATATGTTTTAGCTTACCTCAAGGGCATCCAAGATGTACGCGTCTTTGTTTCCACAGTATTTTCAATTTTGATATTTTTAGATCAAACCGTTCTGTAGATAAAATCATCTTTCTGGCATTTGACCAATCGGGTTGACACTTGTGAGCTTGTGAAACCCATCAAATGAGTGTGTCTCACGGCCAATGCGCGAGAGTTGGCAGCTATGCATCTGGTAGACCAAAAGAGCTGATACAAAGCTGTCTGTAAAAGGATTCTAAGAAAAGATTCCTTGAGGCATGAAGGCTTCTAAAATAGCACTTTGGTAATGAGGTCAAGGTGTATTGATAAAAAGCATTGCCCTGGACTGCTAAGTCAGAGGATGGAATTGTTCTGCACAATTATGCACTATTTTTGAGAGCTTCTCTGAATGATAAAAAAAGACATCAGAACCATTGTCTCTAAACTTCTATTCAATCTGAGAGACAAGTGGAGAAGCTGTGCATGTGATTCGTCTGATAAGAGGGAGAATGAACACATTTTAAAGACCCAGAAGAATTTGTAGAAAAGCAGACAAGAATAAGTTTGGATGCAGTTTATGGAAATATTATAGATCCTGTGCAGAAACACAGTAACCTCAGTGCGAATCCGGGTCAAGGCTCCAGAATGATGCCTAGAGCATCTAAGCAAAGACAACCCAAAATTGCATCCACAAATAGAGAAAGTAGTTTTGCAACAAAATTCAACTGCCTCATGATGTTTCAGCATCCGAGTCTACATTTACTATATTAAAAAAATGGAAAACTGCCCATTCAAAGTCCAGAATTGCCTGCTCCAGGGTTCAAAATATAGAATCATGCCCTGAATATTAAATAAAACAACACCAAGACAAGGTTCAGTTCCTAAAACTGAAGGGAGTATGCTTTGGCTGCCTTAAGACAGGCTATAGAAGTAAAGACTGCAAAAGACAAATGAGCTGTGACATCTGTAAGCTTAAGAATCCAAGTGATCTTTTCAATTTGTTTTGAATAGGCCTGTGACAGTAAAATTGGCTAATATTTTACCAGTAAAGGTGGAATTCTGAACATTTGTATAGATAGATGAATGAATGGACTAGAATGAGCTGGAATGGCCAAGTTTATCAGAGAAGGTAAACCATCTCTGCCAAGACGATCCTGAATTGAAAAGGGAAGTTACAGTAAATAGCATTATTTACAGAACTCCAGTGTCAGATTTCTCACCCATTATTCAGACTGAAATGGTCTTAGAAAGGGATTCGCTTGCATTTTGAGGCAGTTAAAGGTATAGAAAACAGATGAATCCTAATATCCCTAAGGTAAGATCTGATATCATTCCTCAGTGCCTTTCAGTCGAAGATGTATTATAAGCAGAGAAAGCTATCATTACCCTTTGAACAAAACCGATACTTCAAAGACGAACTGTCCAATTTAAACCTCAGAAACTGCTTTAAAACAAGCGGCTGTGCACAATTTGGATACTCAAATTGATCATGGAATCATGAGGGAAGGAAGCAGGCTCATTAAAACTGCAATGCCAATAGAAATGAAACATCCAATCATACTACCTAAAGAAAGCCACATACTTGATTCTAAGAGACATCCACTTTAGGCAGAAATTACATAATCTTCAAACTTCATAGAAAATACTGGATTCCATCCACTAATGCTCTGGCCAGAAAGATCATAAAACACTGTATGATTGGTTTCAGACACCAAAGTCCTCTAACCCCAAAAAAGAAGGCTGATTTGCCTTCTAACAGAGTCACACCTGATCTTCCACCATCACTTCTGTTGGTGTCGATTATTTCGGCCCAATCACAGTAAAAGAGGTTGCAATAGTGCCAAGAGGTATGGTGTGAAATTCGCTTGCATGGCTGTTTATCTAGAGAATGGCATACATACTTCATACCGATTTTATATAAACGCCAATGCAGAAGAGGCTAACATGCGATCAGACAATGGCTCTGATTTCAAAAGTGCAGAAAGAGAATAAAAAGAGTAGTTCACTTTAAAATGACCCCATGATTTACTCACCCTGAAGACATCCTAAGCGTATATGATTTTCTTCTTTCAGACGAATACTATCAGAGTTATGTAAAAAAAAAATATATATATACCGGCTCTTCCAAGCCTGATAATGGCAGTTAATTGCAACTGTAAGCCGGTTGCCAGTTCGTCTGGGTGCCAATTCGTCTGAGCATCCCCATCGAGACAGCCAAAGGCTCTCCTGAGAATTAACATTTGAACTCCCTCTTGCATATGTAACAGCAACATCCAAGACGCAGCACACAGTGCAGTTCAAAGCTTACTCTTACAGTCTCATCACATCCCCTGCTCCCCCACTTCTCCTCACCTAGAACTCACTGAAAACCTAATGCAATATTATGAGTGTACAACAAGTAAATACATGTTTGGTCTGTGATGTGTTCCCTTCCCTCCCTCAGATCCTCCAATCAAACAACCTCCTGTATGTAAAAAAAGAACCCATTCAAGCTGTGAACCCCTCTATAGGGGACCGAAATCTAATTACAAGGACAGACAAGACCATTTAGCCAAGAATATTGAATGTCTGGGTTTATACAGTAGATATTCTAGAGGAGTCTGTAGGTTGACTGGCCACACAACCACTGTGTGTAATTTTCGCTACCAGGTAATAATTTCTACAAATACCTCGACTGACGCTAAGATTATTTTTCCCAAATAGATTATCGGATTCGTATACTTCCACAAGTTTTGCGTCAGATAAGTGACGACTAGTAGGCGCATCACTTCAAGTGTGCTTGGGTGTAGAGACAAGATATTTCTAAGTTGCAGCAAATGCTGCTTGATCAGCTTGGATTCGAACGCGTCTCAGATACCTTTGTTTTAATTTAATGTTACTTTAATACGCGTGCTTGAGTAATCACGGGCTTGGCCAATCAAAAACCCTTTTGAGAGAAGTGAAGCTGTTCGACTGACGTCTCTTAATGGTGGCCAAAATCTCAAGTCACTTGAAGTAAAACGTTTGAATTAAATTAAAACGATTTAATTAAATTTACAGAGGAATTTCATTGATTGTGTTCGTGTGAATACGGCATATGTCAGATATTGAGCCAATCACCTCGGTTTGATGACTAGAAACTGGCGAGGTTGTGATGGAGACCTGCAAAAGATGCAGGGACCTCAACGTGGTATAGTTTCCAAATCTGAGCGGGTAAAACGATTGATCGAACACTCGTTAACATTTAATGATATACAGATATCATTAAAACATTTTAATTCGAGTCAGATGAAACTGTGTTCCATTTAATCTTGTCATGTTGTGTAAAAAGGAAAGCAACACACAGTGACCTTACCCATATTATTGGAAACACTCTTTGGACCAATAGACGGGCTTACACAACCAACAGACTGACGCTCAAAAAAGTAAATCCATCCATCATAAACAAACTCCACATGGCTCCAAGAGGTTAATACAGTTTGTGTAAGAAAAATATCCATATTTAAAACTTTATAAAGTAAAATAAGCTTCCGGCCAAACGAACTTATGGATTCGAATAAAGTCTAAGCACAACTTATGCGATTAATACAACTTACAGCTGATAGTTACACTATGCCATGACGTACTATGCTACTTCCAACGCCATAAATTGCACAAGTAGACAGCTTATGGCTTTTGGCCGGAAGCTAGATTTTTACTTTGTGTGAGAAAAATATTCATATTTAACACGTTACAAACACATTTATTTACTTTTGTATTTTTGTATATTTCTATGAGTTTATTTCTATTGAATTGTAATATTGGCACCCCCTGTGGTGACACATTCAACTAGTGACAGGAAAAGGTGCCGGGTGGGAGCGAACCAGTTTTTAAAGGCAATATAATTGTGGGAGAGTACGTCAAACTAAACGTCAAAATAAACTGCTTATTACCAAGAGGAAATACTGGAATGCTTGTTTGATACTAGCCATCCAACTGAGCAGTCAAAGCTTAATGATCTGATGCTTCCACAGTCATTTATTCGTGTGTTGACGAAGCTGAATTTTCAGCATCATTACTCCGGTCTTCAGCGTCACACGATCCTTCAGAAATCATTCTAATATGATGATTTACTGCTCAAGAAACATTTCTTCTTATTATTTATTTGAAATAAAAATCTTTCGTAACATTACAAATGAAAATTTTCATTTGTACCTACTGAATAAAACTTTTGAATGCCAAATGGCTATAGTCACTTAATTAGTAATACATTTTGAACCGATCCAATCCCTATATTAAATTTATAGCAGATTTACTTTGTCAATAAGCAAAGGTTTTCCTGAGCATTTAAAAGATTGAAAACGCTTATGTTTCCTCTCTAGATTGTGCTCAGTCTTGAATCCTACAGTAATGAAGTGAAATACAGGCGACAATGTTCCATTAGCCTATCAGGGACAGGAATGCTACCAGACAGCTTTTTCAAGGTATCGCAGCCAAACTTTTTTTGTCCAAACCACTTCAGAAAAAAGGCAGAGATGGGTCAAACCTGTGCAACAACCAAATAACTACTCACATAAACATAAAATCTATTGAAAATTAAAATCTAACTACTCACATCTCACATAAAATCTATTGAACCGTAAGGTTTACAATTACTATGGTTTATTTGATGTGCTTTGCTAAAAAGGAATCCAAATAAGTAGGAACATGGCAACATCACCAAAGGGAGTTTTCCTGTTCCTCTATGATATCCCCCTACGAGGTGTTGAGAGGTGAATGTTCATGCATTATGATAACTAATTCAATTCAATAATTAATGCTAATCTCACTTGCACTACTGAATATTCAACTGACGAGGCAGTGAGGCAATTCAAACAGGTCAAATCCAGGTCCGGGTCTCTATGATTCATTGGTTCTCTCATAGTCCCTTTCTACAGATTTCATGAAATAAAGAGAAAATTATTTACAAATGGTAAATAATTGATTTCAGTCCAACTAAAAATTCACTAATAACCCAAAACCAAGCAACGGAACGGATCAAATGGAATAATGAAGACCTTAGTGCATCAACACCGCATCAGAAACCAAGAGTTTGTGTCTATGGACCAATCAGTGGAATGGAGGAATTAAAATTTGGAGGACCAGATATACAGTACAAATAAAAATGCTTAAGGAGGTGGAGGGGGGAAACATACCCTCCACCACGGCGAGGGGGTATCTGAGGTTGTCCGTCTGGCTGTTCAGGCAGCACTGGGAGGGCTGGAAGGTGACTGGAATCGTTCCTCTGTTCGCCACGGCGACGACCCGCTCCTCCAGCTCCCTCCACATCTGGGAAAGATCACGGTCAAACTCCTGGTCCAAAGAGACATGTGTTGCGGCCTGTTTCTCGCCTGTTGGAAAACAAGTCAGAGATGCAAAATGCCACCGATTACATACCAATGACATGGGCATAAAAATCTAGAATTTAAAGTTCAAATTGGCATAAATGTGGACATAAAAGTTTTAATAGCACTCATTGGCCATTATTATTAATCACTAACTTGTTTAAAGGCCTGTATTCATAAAAACGATTCCAAGTTTTCTGCATGTATAATTGTACAAGAAAAACGGGCCGTTTAAAATATTTTGATGAAATTAATTAGTAGTCAAGTTTTATATAAAACATAAAGAAAGAAAAACACTTATTCAGCAAGGATGTATTAAATTAATCAAAAGTTGACAGAAATCTTTTCTAACAATCTGAACAAACTTCTATTCCAAATAAATGCTGTTCTTTTGAACAAAAAGGAAAAAAAAACTGTTTTCAATATTGATAAGAAGCAATGTTTCAAGAAGTAGCCAATTAAAATGATTTCAGTAATAAATTACATTTTAAAGTATTAAATTAGAAAATTGTACTACACTGTTGGGCACACTGTGCGCAACAGTGTAGTACAATTTTCTAATTTAGGTCTGAGATCACACTAAAAATCTGGGATTCAAAACTCACAAATAAACAGGACATTTTAGTATTAAAAAACAAAGCTACACTGCAGTATGACAAATACCAGGGTTTCTGCAGGTTTCAGTAAGTCAAATTTAAGACCTTTTTAAGACATTTTAAGACCATAAACATTGAAATTTAAGACCTAGACGACGCATTTTTTAAATTTAAAAAAATAATATTTGTAAAAAATTATTGTGTGTGTGTAGGTGAAATTTGTACTTTGCATTTTATACTGTAAAAACGCAATTATAGTTGATCATACCTAGAGATGAAATGGCATGAACAATTCATTTCATGATTATTATGAAATCAATTTGCCAAATGTATGTCTAAACGCAGCAAATAAATAAAATTAGCATTAATATGCACTTTTTGTTTACATAAACATTAAAATACCATTAAAAATGATGGCCAGATTTTTAAGGAGTGTCTTGCAACAGGTTATCTAGTTAAAATAGTCTTCACAAAAAAATGTTTTATAAGCAGATAAACCTCACGTATTTCAGCCTTTAAATGGTCTTTTATAAAAAGATTGAGTCAAAAAATGATAAATTATTGACATTCACATCCCCTTATCTTTTATTATTGATAGTGAAATTCAGACGTTTTTTTTTTCGTATAAAGCCACGAGCTAACGCTAGCACGCGAGCGGCGTGTTTGAACCGCTTTGAACCCCTGCACTAGCGCTCCGCTTTGTAGGCTACGACTCAATATTTATTTCTACTTTGTAATAACTTTCCGCAGCCATAGTTTTGGCAAATGAACGAGGGTAAAATCTTTTTAAGACCTGACCAAATCAAATTTAAGACCTCAGATGAAAATCTAGCCGTTTTTAAGACTTTTTAAGGCCTTAAATTTAAAGTTTAGAATTTTAGACTTTTTAAGTCTTTTTAAGACCCCGCGGAAACCCTGAAATACTGTAGCCATTTCTTATCCATTTTATAGGCTGTTAGACAAATAAGTACATTTGGGACATTGATCATGTGACACTTTACAGATGGACAGATGCTCTTCAAGATCATTCCAAAGAATATGGAGAGTATGATCATCAGGTTACCTCACAGATTTCATCTCTCCTTACAAATATGACTGACAAATCATGGCAGTGAAAATTATATTTTGGGAATTAACTATATATAAACTCAACATCCTTATGTCCATTCAGCCGGTGTCTCAGAGGACATTTGGGATTCAGAGCCTAAGGCAAGCAGAGCATTGGAACAGACAACAGTTCCGTTTATTTATCATTCAATACACCAGTACATCCTCTCTCCCTTTCAGTGTGAGATCCGGGAAAAGACTTTAATTAAATAGGTTTTCAAACCTCCAAGGGCCTGTTCTCTCTTCACTCCAACATTCAATTGCCACTTCTTTTTTTTTAACACACATCTGAGTTTTGTGATTTTCTTGAAATGAGTCTTTTTGTTTGCTTCTCTTTAATTGAAGAGAAGCTCATAGCAGATATGGAAAGTGGTAGTTCATGTCCTTTCTCTTATTTTAAATGCAATTTGTTCTGTGATGTAAGGAGCAGCTTCTCAGCACCGCGCCACTCTTTTGAAGTTTTCACTGGAAATTACTTTTTTATCTGGTGTTGTGTTCATCTTCATTTAAGTGTGGGCATGATGGGAGAAAGGTCATCACAACTTAATGTGGATGTTAAAGTATCAGAGTATAAAGTGATCAGGGTATATAAATGGTGTTGTGTTCATCTTCATTTAACTGTGGGCATGATGGAAGAAAAGTCATCACAACTTAATGTGGATGTTAAAATGTCAACCGTAACAGTTGCGCTGTGCTGTTTAGTCATTCCATTCAATTTAATTCAATTCAATTCACATCTCGTTTCAAAGCAGCTTTACAGAAAATTACAAGACTACGACTAAAATTGTGTTTGTTTTATAGAGACATGCTAGGAATATACACCACCGTTCAGAATTTTGTGGAAAGTAAGAGATTTTAATGATTTTGAAAGAAGTTCAATGCTCACCATGACATTTATTTTATTTCCAATACAGTGAAAACAGCAATATTGTGAAATTTTAATATACCATTTTAAAATGTAATTTATTCCTACGATGGAATTGTTATTATTAATTCTTATTAATACAAATCATGAAAAACAGTTGCGCTGCTTACTATTTTTTTGGTGGAAACTGTGATACAGTTAAAGGGCATCCATTAAGCCCCTTTTTACAATATGCAAAGTAAGTCCCGAGAGAGTGTATCTGAAGTTTAGCTTAAAATATCCCAGTAGAGCCCGACCGGGTTAGATGATTCATGTAAGGGTGGCGCTGTCAATAAAGCACATAAATGCTATCACAAAGAACTGGCAAAAGTAATGATTGTGCATACATCAAATATAGCAAGGAGACATTTTAATTGTTTATTAATAACAAGTGCTTTCAGTCAGTGTTATTAATTTTTATTAATATATTAATAAAATCAATAATATATTATTAATTTTACTTCAGTAAATTTACTTAATTTTACTTTTTACTTTAGAGGAATTAAGACTAAAAATAGAAGATAAGGTTGTCAGTAACATTTTTGATATTTTTATTGAAACAAGTTATGTTTTAAATAAGTGACTACATTAAAAGACGAAGTTGTTAGTGAAGATTATGCAACAGTATTTATAATATACTTAGGGCTGTCAAAAGATTAATCGAGATTAATCGCATCCAAAATAAAAGTTTGTGTTTACATAATATATGTGGGTGTACTGTGTATAATTAAGTGTGTATATATAAATACACACACATGCATGTATATTTAAGAAATATTATTTATATATGAAATATTTATCTTTATATATAATATAAATTATATATAAATCTATATACAGTATATACATGAAAATATTTCTTAAATATATACAAGCGTGTGTGTATTTTTATATATATATATATATATGTATATATATATAAAATAATTATACACAGTGCACCCACATATATTATGTAATCAAAAAACTTTTATTTTGGATGCGATTAATCGCGATTAATCGTTTGACAGCCCTAAATATAATATAACATGCAATGCAAACTAGTTTGGTTACAGCTCAAATGCATCATTCTCATTCAATCATTCACCCTGTCTCCATTACATATCTTTGTCACGTGTTTGATGATCACCACAATTGAGTGATCATTGCAAAACAAATATATTTATTCTGATACTGTGTATTCCTTATACAGTACTGTGCTATAATACACATACATAATATTCCTGCTGTATCATAATATACACATAAATAATATTGACCGATATATCGGTATATGGCTTTTTTTAATCGGTATCGGCCCCCAAAAATCGGGCTCTATATCCCAGCATGTTAAAATTGCCACTTTTTGCACACTCACCGTTTGAGTCTGAACCAGACTGCTTTTGATTCATTGGAATTATATTTAAAAAAAAAATGAGTGATTGGATTTTTACCTTAAAAAAGGCTGGTTGCTCTCACTCGTGTACACATCCGTGGTTAAACACTTTATAAAAGTGAATTGTGCATAGTCTACCCTTTAAGTCTTCCCACTGGTTATCTTAGCAGTATGAAATACAAAATGGTTAATCAAACTGGGAATAAATTACATACAAAAAGCGAGCAAAGAATGTTCCCCATCATTGAAGCAGTCAATGACTTTCAGCTCAAGTCCTGCACACTCACAAAAACTCCTATTATAATCAATGAAGCGGTCTACACTGCAAAATCAATCCCTTACCTACAATGTATAGGCAATTTATTGTTTAAGGTGAGAACTCACAAGCGTGCAGAATCGCAGTGTGAGTGTTTTCAGCAGGGATGCTCAAAACACTCAACAAAAGCGCGTACAATTGGCTGTAATGCTCAATGGTGCAAAACAATTACATGTAAAAAGAAATCTTTGATCAGATGTGCACTGACCTCATACATGACCTCTCTGCACTCCAACTGATGGAAATTTGTAGCAGTGATGGATAACTTTTATCCCAGACAACAAGTAAATGACACACTTTATTATTTTTGGTGATCTCTCCCTTTCTTGTGTCTGTGAATGAGCGAGACACACAGAGGGTGCTTACCTTCGGCGAGTCTGCGTTCATGGCCGAAGAAGACGCGTGTTTGTGAGCTGTGTAGGCAGGGCAGAGGAAGCTGCGGGAGGGAGCTCTCACCGGTCAACTGACTCATGCTCTGAAGGCAAAAGGTCATAAATATCAACATCATTTGAAGAACACCTCTTCTTTTCATCAACAAGTTGTACTCAGTCATCCACCGAGTACCGTCCCTTCAATGGATGTCTTCTGATTGGCAAACAAAGGTCATGTGACCCCAAAAATATCAAAATAAAAGCTAATTCAAATATGAATAAATAGTAATAGTAAACTAAATGCTAATGTATAAACACCAAAAAACCCATTCCCGGTCTCGTTTCACTTTAATTATGCAAATTCGTAACAAAAAGTCACATATTGTATCAGTTAACTTTGCCGTTTATATGAAAGACACAATTTTTTACACAACTGCTCCTGGAGTGGTCGATCGGCACCATAAAACTCCCATTAAGAAACGAGGCAAAGCAGAATGTTGTAATTTCCTCTTATGCATTCAGGCGCAGTGCTTGAAGGTGATGGGAGTTCTGTGGACCTGAACCACCCAAGGACAGAGCGCTGATGAGACAGACTCAACCAAACGATGACGAAAGACCAGTCTCGCACAGACACAGACAGTTAAACTCAGGGCTAAAGTCTGATTGTGGTGGGGGAAAAAAACTGGGTCAGTGGCCTGAATGTGACACTATCAGAGACTAACTGCTTTCTGAGAGCAATTTAAGAAAATGTAGCCTGGTTCAATGTGAAATGAAAAAAAAAAAACAGATATTTTAAGCATAAAAAGTCTTCTGTAAATCTTCAGCTACTTTTATTATACATTTAAAGTCAATTTTGATTTCACCTTGGCTACGTTTTAAGTAATGTGATGCCTGTGTGTGTGTGTGTGTTGCTAACCTTGTACACATAGAGGTATTCCCTGAGGAAAGCAGCCTGCTGTACAGCCGACTGTTTGCTGTCGTTAATGAGAATGTGCCGGAAGGCAGCCACGGCGTTTTCCGGCTGCCGCAGAGTGAAGGACTGCCTGCCGATGGTGAAGTTGATGTGATCTTCAGCCAGTGTCCAACCTTTACCTTTATACACCTGCAAAGCCTGGCAGTAGCACCTCAATGCATGTCTCTTCTGTGAGAGTGAGTGAGTGAGAGAGAGAGAGAGAGAGAGAGAGAGAGAGAGAGAGAGAGAGAGAGAGAGAGAGAGAGAGAGAGAGAGAGAGAGAGAGAGAGAGAGAGAGAGAGAGAGAGAGAGAGAGAGAGAGAGAGAGAGAGAGAGAGAGAGAGAGAGAGAATGTGAACAGACACTTTTAAAGAATACCTCCATCGATGAGTGCACTTTATCATGTTACTTTTATGGCTGTTCAAGAAGCATCAGTTTCCAGGTGAAAATCGACAACCTGACCATATCTGACCCTTTCCAGCAGCAGATCAGCATCAGCATTTGATTGGTGACATTTAGGTGTCACTTTTAGGGTTTGTTTACTTGGACTAGGCATCTATATCTCTATCATCTCTTTCTCTATCTCTATCATCTCTATCTGCCCTCACTCCACTGTATTTATGCCCTGAACATGACTGACTAATGGCAGAGATGATTGGGTGCAATGACTTAAAAGTCATAGAAAGTGATACATCTATAGTCCAATGTGCCTTTCATCCACTTTGAAGGAGTTATAACTATTGATAAGGCAATTTTAGATGATCGCAGGTCTCCGGTAAATTTGTATTTAAATAATTTCAATTCAATTATCTCAACACTTGATCCATTTAATGCAGTGCTTCTCAACCTTTATGGACCCCCAAAGAACCCCACTAGCAAAGACCCCTCAACATATTTCTGAAATGTCAGCTACGATAGCAATATAACTCATAGGTGTAATTAAACTTGAATTAAAGTTTTGCAGAATTGTTTTTCAATCTCATGTTAGTGTTTTACTTTATCAATTTAATTTAAAACATCAATCAACAATTTATAACATCTGCATATTCTATATTGAACTATTTTATACATAATAAATTAAAAATCAAGCCTTTTAATTGTCTAGGATAAAAGTTTTGCCATGTCTGTTTAATATATTGCATTTTTAAGGGTCTTGTTTTCTTGATTTGTGATATCTGGCAACCCATGGAGCATTAACCCTCAATTGGTCCTTGGGGTAAATATGACCCCAATCGACTTTTCTTTAATAAAAAAAAATGGTTTCCTTTATCTGAGTGGAATAAGATTTTGTGACTTTTCCTACATAATCTATCTATACACACACAAAAAAACTGGGCTTGATTCGGTTGTTCTGAAGGTGTGTAAAAAAAATTTTTACAAATCTGGGCTTCGGGGTCAATATGACCCCACATTGAAATGAATGGGAAATGTGAAAAAAACTAAATATTTTTTATTCATTTGTCCAAAAAAATATATAAATCCATCATAAATCAGAAAATTTCCACACAGAAATGAAGGCCTACTACTAGAGCATAAATGTGATGTAGAAAATACATGCTCACTCACTCACACACACACACACACACACAAAACACACACAAACAAACATGTATGAGTGTACTGCCACAGAGAGCATTTTTTAGAACTCACAAATGAAATCAGTCACAAATGCAGAACAAAGATATTAAAGTGTGAGACCTAATACACACACACACTCACACACACTGATTATAGTTTTACAATTTGTTTTACATGTTTTTTGTAGCTTGTTATTGCTTTTTAAGTTCAGAATTTTATTGGAAAAAATGTTAGATTAGATGTTCACTCATATTGCTTTTGTTTTTATATTATTTATTTTATTTATTTTGCATTCTAACGTTAATTATTTATTTTTACATTTTTTTCAATGAAATCAACAATGTGCAACTAAAATCTGACTCCAAGTCTTGTCCTTTAGGTATGTATTATGTGGCATTTAGGTGTCCTTTTTCTGTGGCACTTTGTAAAAACAGACGTTTCAAAATGCATCAAAAACTACAACAATTATACTATTTAAATTTTTTTATTATTTTAAATGTCCTTTCTTATGTTTATATATATAAAAATTCATAAAATGTATTTCAAAAGTTGTGACAAAAGTAGTAGGCCACATGCAGTAAAATGAATGGCTCTCTATTGCCTTCTGCTGGTCAAAACTATTTATTTCTAAAACTGTAAAGAATTTAATTTTATCTCTAACCAGTAGATGGCGCAATTCTACAAATAACACCTAGCTCAATATCCAGAAGCAATTTAAATTAAATTTTGATCATTATTTAAGTGATTTTTTCATAAAAAATTAAGATTTCATATGCAAATTTATGGTGTGGTTGAGGAATTGTGTTGTAAATAGGTACAAAAGTACTTCTTATGTCCCAAAACACAGCATTAATGAATAGATGAGAAGTAAACAAAAAAAAACATATATTATTTGTATTATTAAAAATGTATAGTTTTTGTACAATTTCTCTATCAATTGTTGGGGTCATATTGACCCCAATGACCAGATTTGTAGCAGGAAACGAAGACCATTTGAGAAGACAGGGGAGAGTTCAGAAGAGAGTAAAAGGAGAGCAGCGTTATGCAAACAACAGCAGCTACTGTTAGTGGAGTTATTTAATATGGTAGTTTAAATTATACACATCTTGTAACATTATTTTACTGAAATGCCGTCGCTTTCATATTCGCCTTTCACAGCATGAGTATGCTGTGATGCAGCTTTTGCATCATTAAAATGTGTGATTATCAGCTGGTTCCGATCAGTGGCCGATCTTTTGAAGTTAGAAAAATATCATATGCGCAGTTGCATTCTTAATATTTAGTGATTTAGCCTCAGATAAAGGATATTTTCATTCGCTTGTTCATTCAACAACACCGCTCATGTTTATGTGACACAAGCACAATAAACAATCTTTCACACATTACATACACGCAACATGTTTCCAATCAAACTGAAAAGAAAAAAAAAAAATTATCCTTTCATCAAGTCTCTGAAACTGTTCATGTGAGCAGCACGACGCATGTGTGTCCGGCTGACGCAGGATTCGGCCAATACTGAGCTGGCGTTCTGACTTAGAACTTGGAAGTGTTGCACTGTGTTTACAACGTGAACAGCATTAAGAGACACGGAAGAGAATCAATTGTTGAATAATTGTGTTATTTTTGTTTTAGCGCACAAAAAGTATTCTAGTCGCTTCATAACATAAAGGATAAACCACTGGAGTCACATGGATGATGTCTTTACTACCTTTCTGGGCCGTTGAAGTGGTAATTACGTTGCAGTATATTTAGCTGTTTTAAACCTTGTTTTGTCTTATTTTAAGCAATCTTGTGGCCTACTTGTAATGTGCCAGGGCCCATCTAGACACCAGTGATTTTAATGTAATGGTGATGAGGACAATTGTGTGTATTTTAGGAAAGTGTATTTCCTGAATCAGCAAACATACCTGTCCAGCTTTGCTGAAACGATGACCAGCCAGTATCATGTGGAAGGCAAACTTCCTCACCATTGGGCTGCGCATATTCATGAAGCAGTGAGCCGCCTGCTCCAATAGGAGTGCACTTCGCAGGTCAGAGTCCTATTAGAGAGGGAAACAAGACGAATGAAGTGAATTAGGTTAATGTGAGCAGCATGAGACTGAAACAACAGATCAGCTGTAAAATGAAAATGAAATTGTAAGACTTTCAAGGACTTTTCAAGCAGTATTTTTTGGTTTCAAGTAGAACTTTTTGGACTAAAATCCGAGATCTCACTTATCAAACATTATCACAATGCTCAATGTCATGATCGGCGTTCGACCAATCCGCTGAAGTGACGACAGTGTTACCCTTCACTGTGAACTAAACATACTTAGCAATGGAAGAAGATTTCGATATATCAACAGACAATGTTGATTTTTTTTCACAACCGCGTAAGAGATCACTTCCACACTTTCTGGTGCTTGTGCAGACCGAAGCACCCGTGCCTTCAAATCAGTTGGACGTGATTGTGGTTACAAGAGGTAAAAAAGATAGTTTTCTCACAAAAAAAATGCTTGTTTCATGTCTTAGGCCATCAATGTGTACTTACATTTACAAATCATGTTTAATTTGGACTTCTCTGTGTATGCTCTTTGAGGTGGTGACCATAGACGTGCATTTTATGACTGACAGACAAGAACGGTTTGACCTACAAATGTCAAAATTGAAACTACTGCGGAAACAAAGACACCTACATCTTGGATGCCCTTGAGGTAAGCTAAAACATACCAAAAATTCATTTCATAGTTATCTATCCCTTTAATTTTGTACAAGTCTACTGAATGTTGACCTTACAAATCAATCCTAAATAGCTCTATTGATTGATCCTTACAAGTATCTTTGGAACAATGGTAGATTTCTGTGAGAGTAATTGCCATCAATTGTATTTTCTGGTTTAAGTCGGTGTAGATTGTTTACAGCGTCGTATATGCTTAAGATTTCGGTTTTGTTTCTGCATTTTTCTTTTGGTATGAAGTTTAGAGGCTTGGGATAATGGTTATGGGGATTTTGCCGTGATTATTTCATTGATTTGGTGACACTCTTGTTTTCTTGGTTTTCTGTTTCTTCTTTTTCCAATTTCTTTTTGTAACCCCATTGCACCTTTTCTAATAAAACACTTTCACTTTGAACAACACCATAAGGCGCAACCAACAAGCAAATCGGCCAGCACTGTCCATGTAATTGGAAATCTCCTTAACACAGTGGTTCGCAAACTTTTTTTGGTCATGTCCTCATTTAAACCTTTAAAAAATATTGTGCTTTTCTATGGCAATGCAACTTTTTTGGGCTTGTTCAAATGATGACAAGCCAACGGTCTGAAAAGGACCAAGTCAGGGGAATTGCCATTTGGTTATAAAGGCAGAGCCCCAACCGTCATTCACACACTTAAACGCTGTTGCGACAGCTATTTTCTTCTTAGTTTTTTTTCAGATTCATTTCAACAAGTCAAATTCAAGCACGTCAATCCATTTAAGCACCTTGTACGAACCCTGTTGCCTGATTACTGGCTGATAATGGCAAAGAAATGACTAAATATTTGGTACAGTCTTCAGATGTAGATGTGTCAACGGTGACTTGAGCTCACCTCACTGGTCATCTTGATCAGAAGTGTGGCAGCATCGGAATATTTGGTTTGACTCTTCAAAATCTCAGCACTTAAAAGACAACACCGCTCAGCCAAAAGCATGTTTCTGTGACACAAGCACAAAAAAAACAATGTCTTACACATATTATGCATTTTATACATACAAAATCAACTGAAAATTAAAAATAAAAGATTCTTTCATCAAGTGCTCAAGTACTAAAGCAGCATATACTGTCTGGCCTAAAAACAGAAACAACTAAAATTAGTTTTATTTTTATTTTAAATACTAATAAAAACAAAAAAAAAGGGATAGTTCACCCAAAACTGAAAATTATCCCATGATTTATTAAGTGTATATGAAGATATATAAAAATAAATAAATAAACAACGATAACCAGCTTCTGATAAAAATCTGTATGCAAGTCAACTTATGGCGGAAACGTAACCTCTGACGCGATGTTTGACTGAGGATGTAGGAGTAGGTGGGAATAGACGTCCCTCGCAGTTCAAACAAATAGGCCTGGGCAACAAACTCAAGCTCCTCTTCTCTTATAAAAATCCTCCAACATTTACTTGAATTCTCATTTTAGACTTCTAATTCATGACCGGTGTTTTGTTTTGCTAAGGGGTTCTGCTAAACCCCTTAGCAAAGATAAACAAACAAGTTACATAATCAAATCTCTGAATTTGTATAATTAAATAATGACTGCAAAGGAAACTCGTTAAATGTTAATATTTCACTTTATTTAGGTTGAAATGTAGCCCTGAAGCTTTAGAAAAATGGTTGACAGAATGTAAGGCAAGTGGAATTCGATGTTCATTTTTTAGAAACAACGTTGTTTCATCAGCAAACTGACTTTTGCCTTTCCAACACAGTTGGAAAGGAGAATATTTTGCACAAATAGGAGAATATTTTGCTTCAACGCCAGATTTCATCCTTCACCAACAGCACAATCCTTCTTTCCCAGCCTATGTATGATGTCAACAGCCTCTTCCATTTGGCCTCCATCTCAGGTGCAATTTACTTAGGATCTGAATGACATGTAATCTGATATCTTCATCTTTTCTTTCTTCTGCCTTTGATCCAAAGACACCACCTCTTCTTTCTTGCTCTCTCACTCTCTCCTTAAGTTCATAGCTCTCCTTGCGAAGATGCTCATTTAGTATCTCCAAGTCCTTGCCTCTTTTCTTGCACTTATTCACCTCTTTCGAGTTTTCGATTTCGACTATTCACCTCAACCAGTTTTCTGAGCCGCCTTCGATAAGCTTGCAATCATGGCGCTGCTTTGCTTGGATTGCTCATGTAAATCCTTCAGCTTATCATTCACCCTCCTTTCCAGTTTTAAAATTGCCTCCAAAGTTGTTTCGTAGGACATTTCAGCCCTCACTTTTTTTACGCAGGATTTTTACTTACCGTTGAAGAAATGAAGCCATCTCCGCGTTCTCTTTTACTGTGCACAGAAACCTCCATTGCGTAGTTGTGCTCTGTTTATCTGGTCTTATCTTCATTTTCAATATTAGGCGATAAATCTTTCCAGGAATGAATCTACATTCAGTGTTGTTGCACCCAAACTATGGAACTCTCTCCCCCGATCACTATGTTGTGTTCATACTATTTCTGAATTTAAAACTATGCTCAAAGCTCACTTATTTTCTGAAGTTGTATTACATTCTGTTGTGTCTGATTGCATTCCCCGTCTAAATAATTCCTTTACTGTACTTTTACTCTCATTTACCTACTGTTGTTTTGTTTGTTATCATTGTCCATTGCCATTATTGTCGCTTGTTCATAGTAAAGCATCCTTGAGCCCTGGTTTTAGTTTTACAGGTTTAATTAGTGTTCAAAACATTTGGAATTAGTCACTTTAATCTAACTAGTAGGAAATAACTATCAAGAGCTTCGGAAAACATAACTGCTCAACCCATCAACGGTCGCACAGCTGCCGAAAGTCGACTTGCACACAGATGTTTACAGGAAGCTGGTTATTATAGTTTATAACATTTAAAAACGAATATTTTCTTACTAAAACCCATCGCTTCAGAAGGCCTTTATTAAACCCCTGGAGTCGTATGATACTTTTATGATGGATGGATGGATGCACTTTTTGGGCTTCAAAACCGTGAGCGGCATTTATAAAGCTTGAATTTTTTTAATAAATGATTGTTTTCGTCTGAGAGAAAATGATTTAATAAAAATAAATCATTTTCATTTTTGGGTAAACTATCCCTTTAAAATGCTAAACTATATTTTAAAAGCCAAAAACACATCTGGCCAAATAAGAAAACAAAAGGTGTGAAAAACATAATTTTATGGAACGTCCCAATGTCTCCAAGACGCTTGAAGAAACCTACCTGCAAAGCTACAGTACAGTGCAAGTTTTAGGTACTTGTGTAAAAATGCTGTAAAGTGAGGATTCCTTCAAAAATAATGTCACAAAATGATTTTATATATCAATTAACTTCTATTACCTAAATCAAATCAATATTTGGTGTAAGCACCCTTTCCATTTAAAACCAATTTTGTCCTCAGTAAACATGCGCATAGTTTTTTCTGGTAGAAAGGTTTCTTTATGTAATCACAAACAGAGTCGATGATTGGTGAGATCAGATCTCTGTGTGGATCATACAGGCTGTTATCATACTCCAAATACAAAAATCTCAATGGATTATTACAATTAATGGCAAAAGGAATGTTTGGAAATGAAATATTTCCCACTGACACACTACAGCAAAAGACATTACTGGCTTAAAACCATTACTTGGTGAAAATACTAACATGCCTAAGACCAAGTATTTTCTTACTTGCACACGTCTCTGTAGGTCTGAATGGCCGTGTCCATGTAGTGTGCAGGGTACGGCCTCGGTGCCCCGCTCTGCAGAAATGCAGCGACAGCAGCCATCTCCTGTAAAGACAGAGACACCAGGCAATCACTCTGAGACATGTTCAGACAGTATTACTCTTTATAACCACAGAAACAATGCCAGTGTCCCTATCTGTGGAGCTTTTCTCAAGCAGCAGCTTGGTGTGCGTCTCACCAGCGATCCCGCGGCATACAGCATGGCCTGGTCGGAGAGGAAGTCCTTCTTGGCAGTGTGGTAGCAGTTGTAGGCCAGCTCATAGTGCTGAACTAAGAAGCAGAGGTCCGCCATCTTCCTGATCTGAAGCTCTGGAGCCTCTGAGGGATAGCTGACATCACAAGGGGCAATGATCAGATGAGATGTATAAAACAACAAACAGGTTTAAATTGGTACTTCAGGTCACTTACAGCAGCCCTGCAGTGTTCTTTAGCTCAGCAATACTCTTCTCTGGGACCTTCCCTCCACCAAACAACTTCTTAGTGGCGGAGAAAAGAGACCGGCTCAGACCTTTTCTCGAGACAAGCTAGAATGGGAAATAAAACAAAATGAAGTCAAGATGAAAGGAAAGCTTTAAAAACTGTGCAGAACTTTCAGAAATATATATATATATTTTATAAGATTGGAACAGTATATATGCATTACTGTCAAAATGTATAAATATTAAAAGATCCTAGGCTTGTACTCATGGGTAATTTAAGCCTATTGGATTTATTTTGAAAATATGAAAACTTCTTTATTAAATGTAAGAATGCAGCCAAGATATGCGTATTAAAAAAAAAAACAGCAAAAAATGTAATAATATTATACAGCCAACAAGAATGAATTATAAAAGGTATAATGTAAGAAGGTAAAAAAAAATAAATAAATATATATATATATATATATATAGGATGCTGGAGCCAATAAAACATGATTTTTTATGTGATTTTAATGTATAAGGGATTATAGAATAAATATGTACTGTACAATTTAAAGGTTAAGCTTCTCGTTTCTTTTTATTTTTATTTCTTTGCTCTGTAAATTTTATCAGATCAGATTTTTTTGTATGACAAAGAAAAATAAACCTGAACAGCAATAAATAAACAATTTACAAAATGATTGTAAATAAAATAAAATGTAACATAATACAATTTTTAAATATTCTATTATTTGGTCAAGAAAATATACTATCAGAAGTTAATTTTGGGTCTCAGTAAAGACATTTATATTGTTAAAAAGACTCTTATTTCAAATAAATACATCCCCCCCCCCCCCCCCCCTTCATCATATTATAATGATTTCTGATGGATCATGTGACACTAAAGACTGGAGTAATGATGCTGAATGATAATTCATGTTCCTGTGAAGCTTTGCATCCCAGAAATAAATTACATTTTAAAATATAATAAAAAACAGTTAAATTAAATTTTGATACTATTTCTCAATATTTGATCAAATAAATGCAGTTTTTGTGAGTGTAGGAAACTTCTAAAACTTTTACTTTTTTATTTCCACCAAATATGAGTCTAAATGTACACAAATACCTCAAAAGAGAAGACAAGAAAGTCAATCAATACAGAGACTTGAGAACAATTAGATCTAACATTTAAATTGCGTGTGTTTATGTACCTGGTCATTCAGTTGCCGTATGTTTTTCTCGATGTGCGGCAGTAATCCTCTGAAAGTGAACTCCTGGATAAACTGCCGGATGTGGTCGTGGTCATTGAGGGTCAGGCAGGTTCCACGAGGGGTCGGGGTGGAGTGAGAGGTCAAGCTGGCCTTCGTCACATCCACACTGTTTACAGGGTTGTTGCTAGGGTAAACGGCATCAGTGGGCTGGTCCAGCTGCAGAGGATGAGACTCTGGGATGCCGTCTGTGTCTGCAAACATGAGTGGAACATCTAATTTACATCTCACCAACATTTCTCATCAATATGAGGTTTATAACCAAAATCCTTGGTAATGGGATTCATTTGGAATGGACTAACCTTTAACCGAAGGATCAAGACCATCTTCCTCTGCACCGATGTTGTTTTCAACTGCATTATTCACTGCACATTCTTCATATAGCTCCTATTAAACATTTCATTTGGCAGAACAAATTTAATTTTTCAAATCCAACATAGTCACACAACAGTAATTCCAATAGAGCAACAAATTTCACAATAACTAAGAACAATCAAATCAAAATTGCAAATAGCAATCAAAATTGATTTTAGATTTACCAATAGTTCACCACACTGCTTTCAGACAAATGTATAAAAAAAAAAATCTTTAGAGGAAATGATAGCAAATGAAAGTATTATATTATAGCAGGATTTAATAAAAATGGATGAAAAGCAATTAAATCTTTATTAAAATATAGAATTAAAATACATAAAACGTTTTAAAATAAAAAATCATTTAAAAACAACTGGTTAAAAAAAGTCATGGGAATGTATTTTGAAATTATTGAAATGTACTACTTCAAGAAAATGTTTAATTACAAAAAAAAAAAAAAAAATTATTATAATTCAATCATAAATATAAATTCATAAATTTAAATAACTAATTTTAAGGACCATGGTGGAAGAACAATATAAATAGTGTACATTATTATTTATTATTATTTAAGCCTCTTAAAAGTCCTCATCCGTACTCATAACAATTTTGACCTTAAGACCTCTTTTAAGGGTTAAGATGCTTTCTGAATGACTTTATTCTTTACTAGGATTTTTTTTATGAGTAAACGCCCACATTTCTAAGAATTTTCTTAGAGTTTTGTCACTAGGAGCGACTCAATTGCATTAAGATTCTTTATGAATACAGGCCCAGAAGTTTATTAGTTGTAGGAATGTCACTTTTGTGAAAAAAATCCTCAATTTTGAGACATAAGAGTTCATTAAATTGATTGTAAAATCAATCTCAAGACGTTTCCATTTTCAACGCCATATATCGGCAAATCCACAGAAAACTAACAGGCATTAGGCTGAATGTAAAGCGGGCACTTGATACGCCCATACGCTAGCAATATTTCTGATGATTTGTTGGCATGAAATTTCGTGCCAAAAGAAAAACAGGAGTGCAACATTTTCGAAAAACAATAAGCAGAGTGGACTGCCATAACATCAATGAAAAACATTCCTGCAGGCTTCAACATGGCTGTGTTTTCGATTAGAAATGTCAAACAAATTTCGCCTACTAGAATGATTGTAGCCCGTAGCCCAAATCTGTATCTTTATGCATGAGTCTGTCTGAATACCGGGTCCGGCAGAATTCACATTTTTGTTGTAAAAAGAGACACATTATGCAGAAGTATAATTTGCTGTTATGTTTGTCAGAGCCTGCAGTAGCTGCGTGACGCAGGCGTATGGTGGACGCGCTCCGAGAGAAGGTCGTTAAAACGATTTTCCTATTTTCGTTTTCGAAACTTGTGTTTCGATCGTGCGATCGATTTTCAAACGTAAAGTGACAGGCCTAATTAGTTGCATGTTCATCGCCTCCAGTGAGGTTGTGGGACTCACAGGGTTGTGTACGCTGGTCTTGTGCAAGTACTGACTCCAGGGGTCCGGCATCTGTTCGTCCGCACCAGTGCTACCGCTCCGGGAGTTTATCTTGAGCAGATAGCAGCCCTGAGTACCATACCGCTGTTTCATATCCTCGTACACCGAGTCCGCCCTGAGAGACACGGAGATAGACATTAATAGTTGTTCTATACCATCATAAATCTATATGACAGCCTAATCCTTCTCCCCACACAGTCAAGTTATCTTCTATTCATCAGACCTTGAGGCTGCAGACAGCGCACGATTAGAGTGACTGGCAACTTATCTACATGCAGTAAGTGGAAAGGAAAGCAAGCATGCCAGTCGCTCAACTGATGTCAGAAATCAATATTCCAAGAAAAGCACATTGCAAATGCAGTTCGATTTATTCCTCTAATTAAATGTACACAATTACAAAAGAAAAGCAGAAATGTTCTCTCCTGACATCACTTTCGTTTTAATTCCTGAGGCAGGGTTGGATACATGTTTCTAGTGTTAATCAACTCTTTTTCGTTTAATTGCAGATTCAGAATACCAGAGGCTTTGAATGGCATATTGAATAAAGGGCATTTATGAGTCCCTCGCCACTGGGCATTTTATTTTATTTTTTAATACAACATTAAATCTCAGCACAATTCAGCTAGAAGCAGTTTAATTAATAAACGGATTTCAGTAACAGAAATAAATGATGAATTGTGAGTGAACACACTCATGCAAGAAGATCTATTTTCCTGTTTCCTTTGACTTCTAGCTTTGATAATTAAAATAGAATCTAATTTAGCACCATATAAATTTAAAAAACTGCCAATAGCAAGAAAACCCCAATTATTTGAATGTTAGCGTATTTCTGTGTGTCATAAGTAACGACTGGACAGATCAAACACACCACTGTTCCACTTAATCTTCACAACCCCTCACCCAGGAAGACTATGATGTCTGGTTTCGCCACTGAGAATTGGAATGGAAATGGAATTCTCTCCAACTAATTCATTGAAAAATCTGTCTAATTAAAATCATTTTGCCAAGAAGTAGCGGCAGAGATTGGGAAAATTATGGGAGTAGAGATGGATTTTTCGTTCACTACTAGGTATTTATGTAAAATACCAGGAAATGTTTCAGACAAGGATAAATATTTATTAAAAATATGGTTAGCAAACAGTAGGAAAGCAATAACCCGCAAATGGTTGCAGGTGGACTTTCCAACTAAGGAACAATGGCTAGGGATCGTAAATGAAATATACAGTATGGAGAGACTTACATTTATGTTAAAGGGTACATATCATGCTTTTAAATCATTAAATTTTACTTATAAATCATACATTTGTGGTCTATATAAAGCATAACTGCAATGCTTGGGTCTGAATTCCTCATTATTATAGCTCAACAGGCCCCTTTTCTACCTCTTTTCTGATGTGCTTCTGTGAGCAACCCGTTTCGAAGCGTCCCCTTTAAATAAAAAGGAGTTGCGTCTTTCCCCGCCCGCTCTCCAGGTCGCTGAGTTCACGTTCGGTTCAACTCCCCGCATTCGGCCATTATTGTAGTTTGATAAGAGATATACGATTACTATAGTTTCAAAGAACATTTTTATTCACACGTCAACAAAATGTCAACAACGGAAGACTTGTAAATCAAGCGTTACATATTCGAGCCAGAGCGAGCGATTTGAAAAAGACGACGACGAACCTGCAGAACAACGTCTTCATATGGATGCAGTGGTATGTAACGTTAAAGTTAAGTTAACTATGTTGTGTTATTAGTGAAAGTCGACTATTTCTCTTGTTAAAACAAGCACACTGACAAGATAAATGACTACAGTTTAATCTTACCACTAAAAATCTGTATTGATAATAATATGATAACTTACGTTTAGAAAAGCATCAGCAAACACAGCAGCTAATGATAGAAGGAATTTACACCTCATTCAGACGAAGTCGATCGGCAAACCATTCTTTATAATGGCGGAGGTTGTTGAAGTGGGAATCCTTGAAGTGCTTCAGGTCACTACATCCAACAACCGAACATTTTGACTTGCCCTCTCGTAACTTCTGCATCATTGAGCTTGGACTACAAAATCGGAGCGAGAAATAATAATGGCGGATTGCTCGAAGTGTTGGACCGGTAGTCGATGTCCTTATTTGTCAGTTCCGCTGCAAATCCTGTGACGTTATTGTTCAAAAAACGTCATAGAAAACAGAAAAATCTGAACAGGTTGAAAAATATGACCAAAACAGAATATAAAGATATAAACGAAGCACCTGAAGAGAATAATTTCATCTTTTCTGTACTTATAAACACTCCAAATATACAACAAAATGCATTTAAGGGCTTAAAAAGTGGATTTTGCATGATATGTCCCCTTTAAGGATCAATTTTGACAAATGTCACAAGCTTTGGGAAAAATGGATGATGTATGTAAACCATTGAAGAAAGTGTGATATTGGATATCAAGATGTTGGATTTATTTTGTTATACTGTCTGATATTGTAGCATCCATGATAACTTTGTGTTCTTTGTTCCAATAAAAAAAAAAAAGTAAAAAAAAAAAAAAGAAAACGAAAAATCTCTCTATTGAATGAACATGCATTTCCGCAGTATATTTTGTTTATTATAACTGTTTGTATATTATCTTTTCAGATTCTATGGTGTTATGCACGCCTGATGATAGAACAACTAGTTAATGTAACCCCATCTTACTATTAATATTACTAATATTACTCGTTTAATGACTCACACTTTGGTGGACATCAGCTTCTCATAGAACGCAGAGTATAAATAGACACAAACAGCCAGTTTACTCCAATCATGCAAAGGAGTCAGCTTTTCAAACAAAACAACTTTCCTGCTTGAGAATTGCACCTTTCTCATTGCTCAAGCCAAAAGCCAAAGGTGTGACCTCAGTGGAAATAAAAAAGCCAACATAAAGTTCCCTCCGCGCACTCGCAATATTTCTGGGATAATATGAACATTTGTAACAGAAATAATGATACCGTGTGGCTGAAAAGACTGTTTGTGAAACTGTTTTATAACCTAACTGCTCTCTCTGGGTCAGTGTCAGCGCCAACGCAAATTTAAATGATCCGCTGTGTTCGTTCTTGTGAAAAGTTAAATATACATGGCCGAATGAGATTGTGTGTTTGAATCCAGATCTCTTTCTCTTAACACTTAATCGTGCAGCTCTAGTTTACAGTAATCATATGAGTGAGTTGAAGCTAGTTGAAAGTTGTCCAAATGACTTGTGCATAGTATGGTATCAATTATTATTGGCTCTAAAGGTGTTTTCGCACCTGGCTCATTTGAAGCCTTTGTTTTGGAACCTGGTGAGTTCGCACTTTTTCTCAGTTTGGTTCGTTTAGCCATACACGAACGCGGCAATCGCGTTCGGATCGTCATCGAAAACAAACGGTCTGAGATCGCCTGAGCAAGGTGGTGTCTGACCGATTACAAATTATCTCTTGAGGTGTGAAAGTAATCCGACCCAACGGACCAACGAACCAAGTGAGCACTACAACGCTTGTGTGATACTGAAGCAGTAGCTAACTAATAATGAGCCGGCGTTCTGACGTAGTACCCCAGAAACGCTGCAATTGTGTTAACTACTTGATCAGAGTAGGACACTGACACAGAAGAGAAGAAATTGTTGAATGAAGTCATTATTTTTGTTTGTTTGTTGCGCACAAAAAGTATTTATCGCTTCATAATATTAAGGTTGAACCACTGTAATCACATGGACTATTTTAAGTATGTCTTTACTACCTTTCTGGGCCTTGAAAGTTGAATTGACAACGCTGCCTATGGGGGGGTTCAGAAAGCTCTCAGATTGTATCAACAAATATCTTAATTTGAAAGTCTTAATCTTTAAAAAGTCTTTTGAAACGACATGAGGCTGAATAATTAATTACAGAAACATCAGAAACAAATATCAGTAACCAGATGGTTTCTGGTCTCTTTAACTTCCATAGTATATTTTTTTTTCCTACTATGGAAGTCAATGAGACCAGAAACCGTCTGGTTACTGATATTCTTCTAAATATCAGAAAATCGGCTGAATGGATTCGAAAACGGTAAAACTCGACTGTTTAACTCTGGGGGAGTTGTAAAATGAGCCTATTTCCAAAAAAAGTGGAGTATCCCTTTAAGCAGAGGGAGAGTGCCAAGCACAAGACATGCTGAGACAAGTGTGCGGCAACGAATTTATATAAACATTTTAGTTTTGGTGGTGCTCCTAACTTTTTGAAGTTGGTAAGTAAAAAAGTTCTTTTCGACCCCTTACAAGGAGAACACTTGAGACTGATGTACACACACACACACACACACACACAAACCTCTGCTCGTCTCCGTCACTGATATCGTGAAGCAGCACATAATATTTGAGCGTGTTGGGGATGAACCATTTGGGGTGGGTGTATTCTCCACTGTGCTGGATTCTGTGCTGTTCCTGGGACAGCTTGAGGAACTGCTCCGTCGGCACCGCCTCACGGGACGACACCACCAACATACCTGCAGCCGAGTTCAGGAGATCTCTCACAATACAGATGAAAAAAAAGTTATACAACCAAAAAAAAAAAAGCGGAGAAGAGAAAGCTATTTACAAGAGTGACAAAATATATATTCTTGCCCGAAACCAACTCAATCAAAAATCTGGGCCGACTGGGCAAGCAAGCATATTAAAATGATGTGAAATGTAATAATATTTCACAATATTACTATTTCTTAGTTATTCAAGACTTTTGAACAGTGTATATACCCTTTTTTGCATCAACGGACATCCATAACTATAATTTATATCAGCCTGTTCTCATCCCAAGGCGTCATATAGGTGACGCTTTTGAAATTGCGTCTACATCCGACGCACATGGCACCCTTTGGGGTCAATATGAGACGCAGATATATGGGCCAAAAGGCGCCTCCTAGTGGTCTAACCCTAACACTACCCCAGACCTAAACCTACCCATAACCAAAGAGTGTCATATTGACGCAAAATGGTGCCATGTGCGTCGGATTTAGACACAATTTCAAAAGCGTCACCTATATGATGCCCTGGGATGAGAATGCTTTGTTTATATTTAGATAACATTTATACATATATTAAAAAATGTATTTTAGAAACAAATACTTTTACATTTTACAGCATTCTTGGCAGAAAGCTTTATACAGTCAAAATTTCGGTGCGTCCCTTGTGATAAAGAAAGAATACAAGCATAAAAAAAAGAGAAGCAAGGTCGAGTTATTAAGAGAGGGGCAAATGAAGTAGTTCATCTGTGTTTTAAAGGATACAGGCCAGATAGTGGCTGAGGAACTCGTGCTCAGATGCCGGCATGGACTGCAGGAAATTCTCGCGGTAAGCCTCAAACCATGGTGTTGTGGCTGTAAGATAAACACACGCACAAAAAAATATTATCTTGTTTCAGAAACAAGATTAATACAGGCCACATGACCAACCCTCCAGGAGGAAGAGGAGAGAAGCACATAATGAAAGGCAGGACGAATAGGGGGAAAAAAAGACATTTGATATTCAATAGAAGCTTAACAGATCAGATTTTAAGTCTTTTACATCAAAATAATAGATCAAAATCAACCTAATCATTGTTAAAATGTAAATTCAGCTTTTTCAAGCATAAAGGTCCCGTCACATTAACAAAATTTCATTTAAATTTCGTGGGCAAAAAAGGTCTATTGTATATTGTCAATAGTGTAACGATGTCTGAAGCCCAGTTCACACAGAAGTTAAACCAAGCAGCTTTCTGTTGGTCAACTTAAAGCCACTGGGAAATCTGTGAGGGGAAATCTTTCATCTTGAGTATTCCTACTCAAATTACTTGATTTCGACCACCGAAAAAAATAAGTAATAATAATTCACCAAAAGACGGAAAATCTGACCATACCTTAAATCGGGATTACAGCAACTTACATCTAACATCATTTTGAAACCCTTAACGATATAATTAAGATTCAACCTAATTTTGCTTAAAGAAAAGCAGGTTGTTTTTAACGCAAACATCAGCATTCATGATCAATTTCCCCCTTTTAGTTTTTATCCAGCAATGAGGGAAGATGAGGATGGACTGATTTGTATGCTCCACATTCGTTAGTTCAGTTCCTTGACATTTCGTCTCAATCAATGGTCCTCTCTGAATCATTCATGACAATAAGCAGAAGGCATGATGCACTCCACTCTGGCAGCCTCAAGATCAATTCTTTATCTGAATCTTTACAGCGAGGGTAGAGCTGAAACACCATGTTGACACTACAAAACAACAAACCATATCTAGCACATCATAATCAATGAAGCACATCCTGTTTGCAGAGTAGCTTTAATTATTACAATGGCAACTTTCTAGTGAGAAGAACTAATTTACCTATATATATATATATATATATATATATATATATGTGTGTGTGTGTGTGTGTGTGTGTGTTTTAAAACAGGAGCTTTTAACTTTTATCAGTACATGGACCCCCTGATGGTTTTAAAGGGACCCCCTGTTGCGTACCGTGTAAAACCGACAGCTAAATTATGGTCTGGACAATTAATGAACTTTAGCTGTGGTAAAATGTATTTTTGCCTAATGAACATTTTAATTGGTTTTCAAACTATAATTAGCACACCCCCTGCAGTAATGCTCTGTATCCCATTGAAGCCCCCAGCTAAGAAGACAATGTGTTAATGTAACGATAAAGGCTAATCATAATTGAAAATATTATAAGTAATTTCCATAAAGAAAAATATAAATTGAGTACATCTCCTGGTGTTTCATGAACATGGCATTAAACAAGTCTAAGTCTAAGCAAGTCTAACATATAAGCTTCTTACTAAGTTCAGAAAAACCACAAGGATTTTTGAAAATGTGTTTTGCATATTCTAAATCCAAAAGTTTAAATATGTAATATTCAGCTAACTTTTTACTTCTTTGGGACCATTAGGGTATTGATAGAATGTACAAATATCTGTATTGTGTACAGAAAGTATATATACAGTATGGAAGAGTAAAAACCTGTTAACTGCAAGGTGACCTTGTCATATACAATGAAAATCTATAAATGTTTTAACATTACGTTTTTTGAAAGCAAAAACTAACACTTTAAAAAAAAATTTGTTGGTTTAACTTAAAAAAATGAAGTAACCTGGTTGCCTTAAAACTTTAAGTTCATTGAAATTGAAAAATTGAGTTAATACAATGAAGGAGATTGATTTGATAATCAGAAACTCAAAATATTATGTTATCTGAACCACATAAATTATCTAAGTTGATTTGACATAAGAAAAAACGCTATGATAACAAATCTTAATTTTTTTTTTTACAATGTATGAATTAACACACAACCCCAAATCCAGAAACGTTTGTAACATTTAGTAAAATGCAATAAAATCAAGACTTTGTGATTGTTAATTCTCTTTAACCTTTACTTAACTGACAAAAGTACAAAGAAAAGATTTTCAAAGATTTCACTCACACCAGCTCAGAGATCCACTCGTTGACGATCACACGTTGTCCTGATTGGTTACAAGGTAGTTTGTGACCTCAGAAACACCAGCAATTTCAAACCGCGTTTTTGAGACCGTCTTTAGCCCTATTCGTAAAAAATTGTTTCTCAAGTGACACTTCTGTAAAATTAATTTGCATGGCATTGGCACCTCACTAATAAAACTCATGCATTCGGATGGTGATTTATTCACGGTGGAGGAGCGAGTTTTGCGATACTATGAACCCGGGAATGTGGTATGATTATCTGCTGTAAATAAAATGTCATATGCTTGTAATAATATGAATAAATTCAGTAAATTTAATTTAATGATAGGAAAACATCCAATTTTTTGTTTATTTAAATCTCCCGCTTCAAAATCTGAAGATATACACACTAGTTAAAATGATGGTCTGTATTGTATTTTAGCTCAAAATGGAATTTATTTCATTTTAAAAATGTGAAAATACGGTTAAGTTAAGTTAATACGGTCTCTTATTTACATGAGGTAAACACAAAGCTGCTTGGTAAATTTTGTAATGCATGTAATTGCTGCCATAATAACAGCCCATTTCAAATGTTTACGTGTTTTTCTTCTAACAAGTTACAAGTGTAACAGTATATAAGTTGTTTAATATACAGTACATTGCATCAATATGTAATACCTGAAACATTGTCATTTCCAGCAACCACAGCTGCCAGTATTTTACAGTAAATTTAACAGGATATTTCTTATGGTGTACAACAAGAAAGAAACCAATATTTCACATTAGAAAGTGCATGTAAAGTCAATCTCTACTTCACAGCAACAGGAACAGTGGATCTACAGAGAGGAGGAGACACTAGACTAGAAAGTGAGAAAGATAAAATGACTCACTGAGCTGAAAACCTTTAAAAAATAAAACTAAAAAAAGACGGTCGAAACAATCGGTAAATATCGTCTGACTCTCAACTGGAACACATATAATGAAGAAATCCCTAAACCATTACATGAGAGTTTCAGCACAATGAGTCATTTCCCTTGGATCTATCTCAAACACACACAGGAAGCTATAGGACCACCACCAACATCCTGAGAAAAAGGAAAGAGGAAAGGAGATTTAGCGGCAGGTGTGCTACGGAGCGAGAGTGGCCAGGAAGTGATTTGGGAGAAGGCGTCTGAGGAAAGCCCTCTCACGCACTCCCAGCACGGGAAGGACGGGAATACCTGTGTAGTACTTGGACGAACTCAGTTGGGTGAGTGTTTCTTTCCAGTCAGAGTACCAGGGAACGCTCGCTTTGACCGTGCGGTCTGAGAGGAGAAGAGACAGGCAGTCTGGTTAAAGCTCACTGACAGGAACCACAAAAGCGTAACGCATCCAAAACCAAAAATGCATTCATCAACGCTTATTCAGTTGAAAGGAGGATGCGGCTGGTGGAGTTTGGTGTGTTAGTGTCAGGGCAGGGGTTTGTCAAGCTTCAGGCCCACCTAAGTGATTGGTGTAGCAGAGGGTCTACGTGGGGGGACAGGCTCTACTGACAGCCTATGAGCTGAGAGGGAACCAAACACATCACACTCATTGTTTAAAGGGTTAACAGCACAGCATAACACAGCACACATGTGTGTGAGACCTGGCATACACACACTGAAGGAAAGCATGTGTATGTTGTAAGAGCTCTTACCAAAAATTAATCCACAGGAGAAGTGTTGGGGGGAAGGGGGGTTGAAAAATGAAAAACAAGATCAGAAACGATAAATCGTAAATGTGTAATTCAAACCAAAACCTTTAATTTCATGGACAATTATGACATTGGGTTCTCACTCCTTTCCTCAAGGGAATTCTCACTCTTTTCCTTCCGCTGGTGCCCTCATCAGGTGCTGATATGAAAGACTACTATGAAACGAATTCTATATATATTTTTTTTAAGTTGTTACCATGAAACTGGTCATAATACATATTCCTCTCCTCAAATGTTTAAATACCCTCTGCAGATTTTGATTTATTAAGATTTGTTTCATTCAGAAGTCATAACATTTTTCTGTGTAACACATTTCACAAAATTTAGAAATATCTGTAAAAAAAAAAAAAACCCATTATAAAGTATAAATGTGCAAAACATGTTAGTTACATTGGGGAAAAACATGCTGAACAGACATTGATAAAACAGTATAGTATTTATTTATTTATAAAGCCCTTTCACTACAGTGTTCATGACTATTTAAATGGTATAAAATATGTATACTATAAAATCTAAATTTAACACATTTTTGATGTCTACCATTACTTTAAGAAACAATGCTGGTTCTAGATGATTTTGAAATGTCAAATTTACTTTCAAATTACAGTTATGCTAATGTTACCGATGAAAATTAGGCAGTTTTCACTAGATTCTATTAACACTAATGTAAAAATAGCAATATTTTCTTTGCAAAAGGTGTAAATAGTAGTTAGATGCTATTAATACTTAGAAATAGTGGCAGATACTATTTGCACCTCAGTGTTGTTGTACATTAAATGGTATGCAATAAAAAGTGTAAACGACTATATTTATTCAAATTATTAAATGGACGCCACCATATTAGGACAATAAAGCCCTCCCTGCACCTACCCCTAACTATAAATACTATTATTAAACATGTTATACATTTTTCGAATATTTCTTTATTTTTCTTTGAAAATAAATGGCTTTCCGATTTGATATGTGATGGGGAAAAGGGAGTAGAGCGAGATCTGTTAATAATCCAGCGTTTTATGTAATTTTGTCTAGCCCAACCAAACATCAGCCTCTGTCAATAAATAATATATTATTTTGAAAAGTGTAAATGAAACGGAAAACAAAACCACTTAATTTTACCTCAGACCTTGCATGTGTTTGTTTTCTCCATGTCATTAAGCAGGCAATTTTCTTAGACTAGTCAGATATTTTTTTTAGTTTAACATTATGGTAATTTGTCATGACATCTCCATCTTGCTATCAACCGAAACGAAGCATATTGAGATATAAATGCTTGCTTACACTCAGCTAAAGGATTATTAGGGACACCATACTAAACTGCGTTTGACCCCCTTTCGCCTTCAGAACTGCCTTAATTCTATGTTGCATTGATTCAACAAGGAGCTGAAAGCATTCTTTAGAAATGTTGGCCCATATTGATAGGATAGCATCTTGCAGTTGATGGAGATTTGTGGGATGCACATCCAGGGCACAAAGCTCCCGTTCCACCACATCCCAAAGATGCTCTATTGGGTTGAGTGTGCCAAGAAAACATCCTCCACACCATTACACCACCACCAGCAGCCTGCACAATGGTAACAAGGCCTGATGGATCCATGTTCTCATTCTGTTTACGCCAAATTCTGACTCTACCATCTGAATGTCTCAACAGAAATCGAGACTCATCAGACCAGGAACATTTTTCCAGTCTTCAACTGTCCAATTTTGGTGAGCTCTTGCAAATTGCAGCCTCTTTTTCCTATTAGTAGTGGAGATGAGTGGTACCCGTGGGGTCTTCTACTGTTGTAGCCCATCCACCTCAAGGTTGTGCATGTTGTAGCTTCACAAATGCTTTGCTGCATACCTCGGTTGTAACGAGTGGTTATTTCAGTCAAAGTTGCTCTTCTATCAGCTTGAATCAGTCGGCCCATTCTCCTCTGACCTCTAGCAAGGCAATTTCGCCCACAGGACTGCCGCATACTGGATGTTTTCCTTTTTCACACCATTCTTTGTAAACCCTAGAAATGGTTGTGCGTGAAAATCCCAGTAACTGAGCAGATTGTGAAATACTCAGACCGGCCCATCTGGCACCAACAACCATGCCAGGCTCAAAAATGCTTAAATCACCTTTCTTTCCCATTCTGATTCAGTTTGTTCAGGAGATTGTCTTGACCAGGACCACACCACTAAATGCATTGAAGCAGCTGCCATGTGTTTGGTTGATTAGATAATTGCATTGATGAGAAATTGAAAAGGTGTTTGCAATAATCCTTTAGGTGAGTGTATATTGCCCATATTCATTTATCGCTACTGAAAAATGCAACACAGTCACATATAGAACTGTAAATGTTGCATAAGGAAGCAATTGGTCAGTTCCTGTTTCTGTTCACTTTAGGCCTTTCCACTTAAATGTGGCAATAACAGAATCAGCTCCTCAATGGATACCCCCACCACGAACAGAAAACTCTCCACAAGCACTTACCGCTTATGTTGAGGTCGTAGTCTCCAGCCGAGATGACGTTGGCAGGCGAGCCTTCAGGAGGCTGGCAGACAGAAACCGCCTGGCTGAGGACCCTTTGCAGCTCTGGGGTCTGTGGAGGACGTGTGTTGATCCCAGTCACGCTGATCCGGAGACCCTTCACCACAACCACCTGGTTGTTGGGGTCACGCAGATGACCTACAGTTCAGTAACGGGGCAAAATGGGAAGATGGGAGAGGAGGGGGAGGAAGTTTGTCAGTCGAACTAGCTGATGCCAAATTCATAACAGTACTGCTCATTTTCTTGTAGCTGAAGCTTTTATCCAAGACAACTTACAGTGTCCAGCAGAACCCAAAAATGGCTGTCCCTGGACCACAAGATCATTATCAAAAAAATGCATAAAATAACGTTCGTATTTTAATATTTCAATGCAATTTATTCCTGTGATGCAAAGCTGAAATTTCAGCATCATTACACTCCAGTCTTCAGTTTCTCATTATCTTTCAGAAATAATTCCAATATGGTGATATGTTGCGCAAGAAACATTTATTCCTATTAATTTTGAAAAATGTTGTGCTGCTTAAAGGGTAACTAAACCCCTGGTCAGAGCTTGACTCCACCCACTGGCAATATTTGAAAAATGCTGAAAAAGCGGGCAGACCCCAGCGGAGATAGATACTAAAACACTCTATCCTGATCGTTTTCAATACTCGCAATTCCAACTCCTGACTCGCTACAGTGGTTTTGACAAAACAAGCTGGTTTTTAAACTGCCTAGGGCATAGCTCGTACCAATAGTGTGGTGAGCTGAAACAAGCGTACGTCACGAAGAACTGTTAACATCCAATAGGAAAATTACACTGCAGTAGCCACCGTTCAACCTGAAGAGGGCAGCACTAAGACGTGTTTACACCATATATTCTAGAAATAAAACACTTTATACACAAAAGTAAAAAAAAATACTCAAATCAATGACTGGTATTAATAAAGATCCATTCTTGCATATCATTAACTAAAAAAGTTGGTTTAAGGTTTAGTTACTCTTTAATATTTTCATAAATACCCGCATACACAAAAAACACAATCACATGGAAAATAATCAGTTGTTGTTTCTGCCTCTTGTTGAGTCACATGGACGACTGAAAGAATTTGTATTTATTTATTTGCATATTTAAATCTTTATGATTTTGTATAAAAATACAATAGAATATAAAAGTACTTAATGTTAATATTGATAAATGTTTTGATTACTAATATTACTAATATTCATTTTAAGGTACAGCTCTGAAAAGGTTCTATTCTATTCTTTGTAGATGCTTTTGAAATAATATAAGCACTATACAAATTCAATGAATTATTTGCAGTTCATAAACTTGTTTTTAGAGAGTATTTAGGATTTATTATTTCCTTATTTTACAGTGCATAATGGCATCCTGTCAACTTCACAAAAAATGGTCAAGGTATAGGAATGGCACAACACAGCTGGGTTTCTGACCTCTAGACCTCACCTTATCCCTCATCCACCCTTCCCTGTTCAAATATGTTGCCACCCCCTGATATGTTCACACCCTCTTCTGAACACTTTCCCATAATGCGCCTATGTTTTCTCACTCCACACTTCACATGATAAGCATAACATGCAGAATAAAGATGAGACTTTGCTCCTCTGCTGCCAAGGCATTCCTGAATAAATCCAATCACATTACCGAAAGACAAAACACATACACACAAACACACACGTACACAGAGAGAGCACTGTGTTCATTTGGGTCATCCTGTGTTAATATAACTTCTCAGAAAAGCACAGCACACTGAATGTATGAAATTGTTCTTAGTGTCTGAAAGAGTTATCTTATAAGAACAGACAGCAAGTGAATCAGTGATGACTGACTATGAGCTACAACAATATATGTGCCATATTTCCCCACGATTCCTCAATGTCCGATATTCTGTGCGTGATATCGTCGCTCAGACAGAGATTTAAAAGCTGTTCAATGACCAGAAACTAAAAACGAATGAAATAAGAAACAGTGCACAAAGTCCGTTTCAACTGTTTCAGAGTAAATGCTGATAACCAGCTGGTAAATATTATTTTGTTCCAATAATTTTCCATAAAATCAAAGAATTTGTTGCAGTTAACTTTCAGAATAGACGTCTGCGAATCTTTTCATTGCCCATCATGTGTTCTTCTGAGGGGTCGTCATGTGTCCAGTGTCGACTGCGGTGATTCAGTTCATTTTGTCCTAATCAGGTTGACATTTGAAAAAAAAGGCCAAAGATCACAAATATATATTTTCGGAACTTTTTGTTTCTAATCCTTGGGCTAATAGGAATATTTGTTGTAACATTTTAAACCATTAAAAATGCCATCTGTTGTCAAGTTTACACTATTTTTTTAAAGGAATATAATTTTATTCAGCAAGGATGTATTAAATTGATCAAAAGTGACAGTAAAGACATGTATAATATGTCAAACAAATATTATTTTGAACTTTCTATTAATTAATCCTGGAAAGATAAAGTATGATGGTTGCCACAAAAAAAAAAATTAAGCAACACAATTGTTTTCAACATTGGTAAGAAAGGTTTTTTTTTTTGCATCAAATTGGCATGTTAGAATGATTTCTGAAGGATCATGTGACACTGAAGACTGGAATAATGATGCTGAAAATTCTGCTTTGCATCACAGGAATAATAAATATATATATATATATATGAAATAAAGCAATAAGCTTTGTGAAGCTGTGATTTTCAGTGAATCTAGAACAGGGGTGTTGTTAGGCACGACCCGGAGCGCAGTCAGAATCAAGGACCGGAACTATCCAGTTTAAAAATTTAATTTATTGATTCTAAAATTGTGAAACATTTTAATAATAAAAAAGATTTAAATGTAATTATTACATTTTCATTTTTTTATTATTATTAAAATATTTCACAATTTAACAGTTTCCCTGTATTGTGATCAAGTAAATCTGACCTTTATCAGCAACAACAACAAAAAAAAAAAAAACACTTCCATAAAAAAGCATTAAAAAAATCTTCCTGACTGGAAAACTTTTAAGCGGCAATTTATATCTGTATTGCATTGCGATTTAATGGCAAACATTACTATGACAGACTAGTACGCTAATGTAAACAACCAATAAGTTGAGCCAGTTGATCTGATTGCCTGCCTCTTTAGGATTATCCCATATACTTTACTAGATATAGGCTGATTAAGAGCACAGGCCCAAAACAGACCTTTATTTCATTGGTTATCTTACCCTCACCAACAGAGCAATCTGATCTGTGCTGTGTCTGTCTGAGTCTCTGGTCACTAAATGCTCAGGTGAGCGGAAATCAGATCCGATTTCGGGTTGTGAGTCGTGACCCTTCCTGTCATTTGACTCAGGGCTGGATTAAACTTACAAAGGAAACACAAAGAACATCTAGCACAGGGGTTCACAAACTATTATTTTGTTTTGATTATTAATATTATTTATATATACATATATAAATTATATTTTTTTTATCTAATTGCAAAAATTAAGATATAAACATATCACTGATGTAAATTACAATTGACCTGTGAAATAAAAAAATAACATTTGATAAATTGTATCCTAAATATTTTTTTTTACACTTTAACACTGTAATGCTAATAACCTTTATGGGTAAAATTCTTCACCTTCAAATATTGAAAAAATCTTTTCAAATGCGTTTTTGTTTTGATGAAATACTAGTGAAATGCTGTAAAAATCTGTCCACAGAAATGCTGGAAATTAAAGTGAACTTAGTAAGGGATGGGCAACGATTAATCGCATCCAAAATAAAAGTTTGAGTTTATATAATGTGTGTGTAGTATGTATAATTAACTTGTATATATATATACATACCCACACATGTATGTATATATTTAAGAAAAAAAATGTATTAATACATCAAATATTTATATTTATATATAATATTAATTGTGTATAAATACATATAAAGTATATATATGCAAATATTTCTAAAATATATACATGCATGTATGTGTATTTATATATACAAGTTAATTATATACACTACATACACATATATTATGTAAACACAAACTTTTATTTTGGATGCGATTAATCACGATTAATCGTTTGACAGCCCTAAACTTAGTGCACGTTCCCAAAATGCACATTAAACTCAGTGCACATAAAGCAATTGTGTTGGTGAGAAGCAGCATTTACTGTGAAGTGAACTGAAAACACTCTGAGATGTAATACAGCTTTACTTTTTAGCTAAAACATGCACAAAACTGTCAGAGTCAGACTATATTCATATTTAATCAAATTGCAGCCTTTGATTTGATACTCACACTAAATCATATCATCATGTCAGCCATATCATGACCATCATACCATGACCAGGGACTCAAGACGCAGAAAGCTCCAAATTTCTAAACACACACAACAATTCCCCATAGGGCCCGGGCTCCTCACTATACTGTGCAAGACAGGGACCAGAAAACTATATTTAATGTTATCAATATCATAAACATGACCTTTTCAGAACGAGGTCTGCCACTATGATCAAGAGAGGCTAGGGAACCACCAATGACGTCTGGCCAGGGGCCTCCCCGGACAAAGATAGGGCCCTAAAATCTAGTGAGCTGTCAACCAGCCTAAACAGCATTTTCAGGATGTCTCTCAAACCCAAGTGACCCACCTATTTAGACAGCATTTTGAGAATAAAAATCCAATGATCTGTCTATCTAAACAGCATTTTAGGGCGTGTGTCTCAAAACCTACTGAGCAGCCTGCCTAGACAACATTTACAGCGTGTCTCAAATCCTAGTATGCTGCTATTCGAGGAGAGTATTGTAGGCATGTCGCACAAACTCTACTGAGCAGCCTGTCAAAGCATAACTAACGTCAGTCAGTTTTAGGCAATGTAGCATAGGCAGACAGCTCACTAGGTTTTGTGAAAGTGTAGTATGCGCGTATGTATAACACACAGCCTGTGAGTGTGTAACTTATGTTTAACAGCCGTCTTTTCGAGTGATAAGCAGTTGGGATGTGTGATCCGCGGTTGTCTGCTCAGCTGGGTTCTTACCCTCGGACGTCAGGCGGCAGAAAGGCCGCAGCAGCTCGGGGAAAGTCAGGTTGTTTTTGCGGGTCACTCTCTCCGCATCTTCGCTGCACAGGACGGCCACCATCGGCACGAACGAGTCCTGGATGAACTCCTGCACTGACTGCACGCACTGAGCCATGAGCGCGGCCCTCGTCTGTTCTTCACCGAGCTCACGGGTCTGTTGTTGACTGCTGTTGAAAACAAATACCTCCTTTACTGACAGCCGACGGCAGACATGTTGAAATCCACTGCTGCCTGCTGATCGAATTTGCCCAAGAAGCTTAGCGGTGGTCAGGTGATTTCACTTCCGCAATAAAATAAAAGCTCGCTTTCTTCCATAATAAAAGCCCTGTTACCGGTAAATAATCTTTTACTTTCTGTATTTATGATAGACAAAGACAGACCGGCAGATATCTAATAGCTACAGGTTGAATAAACACAAAATTCACGTAAAAATAGTGTAGCATTAAAAGTAGTGTGAAACTCTTTTCCTACAGGGAATAAAAAAATAAAAAGGGTACGAGTTTTTGCTTGCAATTGCGAGTTTACATATCAAAATTCCGACTTGTTTTTTTCTCAGAAATCCGAGTTATAAAACGGATTAGGAATAAAGTCAGAATAACGAGATATAAATTCAAAATGACAAGATTTAACCTTTTGTGTCCGAAACAAATGTCACTAGTGGACATAGCCTGTATAAACGAACCTGAACATATAATCAATGTTGATTGTTGATACATCTTATTTAATGTGTATCAATTTGACATTGACGATTTTGCGTTTTAGACAGACAGACAGACAGACAGACAGACAGACAGACAGGTAGACGCTGAAAACACGGATAGACAGACAGTATTAAGAAAAGTATGTCCCAGCTAGGACATTTTGAAGGTGAGTCAGTAATAATAATTTTTAAATTATATATTTTTTTTTAAATAATAATTAATAATATATTTTTTTTTTTGCACTGATGGTTCCATGAACCACATCCATTGAATCTTTCCATTTCACAAATCACTATGTTCTTCTGATTAAGGTTCTTAACGTAAAAGTGCCTCTTTAAAGGCATAATAAAATAAAAAAGTGCATGTCTAGACAACGTACCAACAAAACTCACTCATATTATCAATTTATCAGTTTGATGCTTTCATACAAAAATGTTCAGTAGCCTAAATAGACATATTTTTAATTGCATAAAAAGCTTAAAAGATGCCTCGTTACAGTCTCTGAGTAACGTCACTTTATTTAGAAGACAAGTTCCATAAGGCCATTATCACCAATGAAAAAGAAAGTAAGCTTACGTTACAGAGCACACTCCCTCTTTAAGGCAATAAGGAAGTTGACTGTACTTAAGTAATTGCAATATGAAAGTGAAGATATCAATAGACTAGACTGCCAGACAGCTGACAACTGGACAGCTGACATGTCAGCTTCAGAGGAAGAGGAAGAGTGTCCAGTGTGCAAAGGGAAAATAAGTAATCCTTCTCAACCTTCATCATGCTGTGGAAAGGTGTAAGTGTGATTTATGTTTTCAAATATATAATTTTGGTTAGGGTGACCAACTGTCCTGTTTTCCCAGGACATGTTCAATTTTCTATCCATACAGAGGAGGCATAACCTACTTTAAATGTATTGAAATTAATAAGGTATCTTTGAGTAAACTTCGAGTATCATTTGAGTAGGCTTATCTGTTTGCTGGGCTGAGTGTCCTGGTTTTTGGTAATCAAAATATGGTCAGCCTAATTTTGCTGCCTTCATGTGGAGTGGACACTTAAAACAGACAAATTTAGATCAATCTCGTACGTTTTTAAGACATATTAAACATAACATAACATGCTAATTTTTTTTTTTGCAATTTTATACAGAAATGTCTTGGATGGAACTCACTAAATTAATCACATCTAAAAACAAATGCTTTTGGGTTGTATTTGAAAAACAGTGTTTATGGTAGAAATTTTTGTGATTTGCTCTTTTTGACTGTGCTATACATTTATATTATTTCCTCCACATACAAATGATTTCTAATAAACAACCTGAGCTATCAAAAGTGAAAGTATTTCTAAAGGGAAATTCCATCACATGACGTGTTGACTATATATTGACAGCCACTTTATTCTTCCTGATGATAGTTGATTATTTTACACTCTCTCACACAGTGTTTGTCTTTCTCTGTACTTCTAGATTTTGCCAGAGATGCCTCAATCAATCTTTTCGATTCAGGACTCACTGCCCACACTGCAGATTCAGAAGCAGTGTTTCTCCAAATAATCAAGTGGTAATATGGCCTGTGATAAATACCAGTCTTAAGTTCATTAATGACTGAATGCTTAAGAATATTTTTCTTGCAGCCTAGTAGAAGGCATCTGCATCAAATCCTGCCAGGGAATTTTGATGCATTTAATTCAAGAGCGCGTGAAGGCTCAAACATACATGCGTAAGTCTCAAGCAAATTTCAACGTTTAGTGCCTTTTCTGTCAAACTTGAAAGAATTTACCATGCATTTAATCCAACAGTCTCATCAGCCGACTTCAAGATCAACAGGCACAACATAGAAACACTGGTGCTCAAGTCATTCTGCCCAATCAGGCTACCCTGGCACCTGCCCCACAAAACCAAGCCCATCCTCTTTTAAGTCCAGCCACACGGCCCGTTCCAATGCCACGGATTCGATTTCGACCGGCAAATGTAGCAACCTTAAATGCTGCCCAAGGGGGTGTTTTGCAAGCCGCCCAAAGACCTGCCCCAGCTCCACTGCTGCCAAACCCCCTCCCACTGCTTCCAAACCCTGTCCCAGTGCATACAAACCCCATCCCACTGGTGCCTTCTTCTGCCGGTCCCAGGGAAGATTTACAGGCGATGCTTGATGATTGGTAAGTGAATAATCAAGAGGATAATCTTGATAATAAATTTGATTGACTTGGCTAACTTATATTTTGTTTCATTCACAGGTCATGGCAAACGGAGATCACTCTAATGGAAAATAATCAACCTCAAAGGTGAGGACATCTGTATAGACCATTTCAAAAGATGTAAACAACACCGGCCCAGAAGCACTTCCTGTTTCAGTTTTTTAACACTACATAAAAGCTGGGATAAAATAAAACCAACAGAACATTTAAAACTGAATCAAAAGTTAAACAAACATCTTTAAAAAGTTTTCTTTACATGTGAAATAAAGAAAACAGTTACAAACTGAAACAGGAAGTGCTTCTGGACCAGTGTTGTTTACATCTTTTGAAATGGTCTATACACTTCTTTTCATTACACACTGCACTGCCAAAAAGCATGTGGAAAACCCCGTCCAATGAACGACTTACTGGAATGACTATTCCAGTAATTCAACAAATCCTAAACCTACAGTACGTATACAATTAAATTCTAGAGCAGGGGATTTCTTTTAGATGCCAAATATGTTAATTACCCAAAAAGTGTTTCTTTCTAATCATAAAATTATTTATTTATTTTATTTCTATTTGTATTATTTATTTTAATCTACTTATTTTAATACATTTTTACTATTCAATTTATTTTAATGTCATAATCTAATTTTATAAATTTATTTATTATTTATGTATATCTCACCCCGCTAATGTGCAAGAGTTTGCGGTACCTCTTGTTAAGTTGGTGCTCATTTTATAGAATATTTTTCAGATTTTTCTTGTCTGGAAACATGTTGTCCAAATAATGCACCATTAGGCTATACATAATTCTAAAAATAGGGTTATTTCAAATTGACAAGCATTTATTTAGGATCATTTTGGCATGAAAAATGAACGAACATTGTGTTATAGCCTACTCTAAAATAAATAAATAAATAAATAAATAAATAAGGTTAGTTAAAAAGGTTCTTTATTGGCATATTTGGTTCCATTAAGAACCTTTAACTTTCTATTGCACAATATAGGTTCAGAATCAGATTAATAAAATTATTTGAATTTCTGAGGGTTCTTCAGGAACCCAAGACCTGTGGCATTTTTGTGAATAAGTAAGCAAGTAAATAAATAAATTAATTAATTATATATTTCATAATTGCATAATATACTTCAAGTCTGCTAAATTTATATTTAAAAAATAATAATAATTAAATAAATAAATAAAACATAAATGTAGGCTATTACTTGAAGGCATTTCATTTCCCTATTTCTCTCTCTCTCTCTCTCTCTCTCTCTCTCTCTCTCTCTCTCTCTCTCTCTCTCTCTCTCTCTCTCTCTCTCTCTCTCTCTCTCTCTCTCTCTCTCTCTCAGTTTAACATTGAGGACATTTGTGTGTCCATACTGCCAGGACAATGGAATGGATGAACTTGATCTACGTAATCACTGCAATGACCGTCACGCCAATGACAGCAGACGTGTGGTCAGTCAGGTTTCATAGAGTGGTTCTTCTAATGTCCAATGTGTTGAATCAAACTTGCACCCCATTCATTTGAAACATTAACTAATTCCTTTAATTTTATTCCAGTCATATTTATCTCCGCATTCTAATTTGAGAAAGCATTTTAAACACACCTTCAGTTTGAAATGAATCAGCAGTGCTGACTGGTACACGCTCAAGAATCCCATTGTGTGTCCTCTTGCGCCCCCTAGGTGTGTCCAGTGTGTGTGGCGACACCTCACGGTGATCCGCAGTACTACAGCCGCAACTTCGTAGGCCACCTCAACCTGCGCCACTGCTACTACATGGACGATATAACTGTAAGTCATACACGTAGACAAATCAAAGAACTTTCCTCAATAAATATTTAACACACACTGTCAATATTTAACTGTAATCCTTTATTTCTCTGATCCGCAGAACCTGCACCAATCCGATGAGATGAACCTTCAGTGTGCTATTCTAGCATCATATATGAAAAACATTTAGAGAAACATAACATGAACAACACTGTTCTCTGGGGTTTTCTTTCTGGACAGCATCTAAAATCAGTTTCTAATCATGACAAACGTGAATTAAAGCAACAACAACAAACAAACCAATTGAAAAGTTGATTATCTGATTAAGATGTGTTGTGTTTTCATATGACACCATTTCATCATATAAATTGAAGTTCTTTTCACATTTTCATTCTAGCCTATTGCCTATACATATTGATCATGCCTTTAACAAGAGCTGAAAACTCGCACTTGCACTTTCTTTTTAGATATGAGATATATATAGTGTGCAATGTACACTTTTTGAAGGATTTAGGATTAATGTTTGAATTAATTATTTGAATGGCTTCAGAGTCTGCATCCTGCACTGTAAAATATATATTTGTGAAATAAAAGTTTCTACTGTGAAACAACATTCTGTGGATTTTTTTTTTTTGTGTCGCAGACTTCAGGAAGTGTGTGTTTATAATTATATAGTGTGCAATTAAACCTCAAACTCTTAGCCATTATCAATAAGCTAACTACTTTTATCATATAATATCTTGGTGACCATCAGTGAAATCATATCCTATCAGCTGCAGGCTCTTATCAATGCAGACTAAGCTCTATAAGAACTATAAATTGGTTCATTCACATGTACACTGATATTTTGAAGAGCAGACTTAAACAGTAATGCGATCTCATGGCATCTCTCCATACATTTCTCATTCTATCCTTATGTACCACGGTCCTGGGTTTGGTGAGTCCAGAATTCACTACTTTCAGTGTCAGGAAATGTCATAGAAAACCATAATTTTGTGATTATATAATACATGTTACACAAAAGGAACTTATTTTAGAGCACAGCTACTTTAGTTAAATGTAAAAATGTAAAATGTATTGATCCTGAGTTTTGTGATGAATGGTTATTTCACAATATCAAGGCACCGTCATTATTTGTTAATGTATATGCACACCTTTGACACTTTCCTCAAATGTTTTCTTTCGAAGCCAACATCTTCACTGTCAGGTGAGTCATTATCATCACATTCATTCAAAATCACATTTGATTTTAAAGGATTTTATACTCTGTGCTCTGGATTTTGACTTTTCTTTTTTTTTGTATAGGCAAAACAGAGATTGATGTAGATAATGGAAAAGACCAGGATATATTTGAAATAAATGAAGGTTTGTGGAAACATTAATATACGTCTTAAATCTGTAGCATTATTTGGATAATACATTTGCAGTAAGGGCTGTGTTGTTCAACAGAGGCAGGACTTCATCTGGTGGAAGGAGACATTCTGATAGAGAAGGTCAGTGCTTTATAAAACTGGTTCTCGTGGTACTTTCCATTAAGTGCAAAATAGGACCAGAAACCTGTTTTTTTTTTTTACATTTAAAGTCAATTTATTTATTTTATTTTTTATGAGGTCTGTAACACATAGGACGTGTAAATACAGTTTGTGTAATAAACAGAATTAACAAACTTCTAAAAAATATATTTTTAAAATAATTTAAGATGCTTATCTGATGTAATGACGGGTCTGGATGAGGATCCACTGGCAGTTTTATTAAAAAGCAGAGTTATAAAGGTGCAGTCTACAATAACAGCGTAAACACTAACAAACAGTAGGATAGTCCAGGCAGGAACAAACGTGCAGAGTCCAAATGGCAGGCAAGGGTCAAGGCAGGCGACGAGAATCAAGTACACTAACAGTCCAAATCAAACACAACACGGGTTAAACAATACACACAATGAATAAATGCTCAGAAAAGATCACTGAGGCAAATCAAGACTTCTCAAAATGTATGCGGTTGTGATCTACTTGGGAATTGTGTGTTTGTGTGTGTGATAAAATGCAGGTGAGAGTGCTATCAGTCACAGGAATGAGGGCCTATGGGAAATGAAGCCCAAAAGAGAAAGTCAATATTGGGATTATAGCTCTCTCTGGTGGTGCGAAGTGAGGAGCCACTTGTGACAATGACATTAGGACAAAAAAAAAAAAAAAAAAAAAAAAAAAAGTCAAACTAAATAAATATTATACGAGTAATATTATATATGAGTTCTAATGAGGTCTGTAACTAAAATCTAGGACATCTGAAACAATATTGCTTTTAAATTTAAACAATGAAATTGACAAAACATCAAAATAAAATAGTTTTAGGAGATGCTTAACATTCAGAAAATGAAGTAAAATAAAATAAAATACAATAAAAATGGTAATTTGCTTATTAAATAACATGGATGTGTAAATGAAGCTAATCCATGTTTGGTTTGTGTTTAACAGGGAGAAAGCCGAAACACTATTCTGGGTGAACAGTATCGCTGGCCTACCACTGTGCCTTACTTCCTTGACAGCAGCCTTGGTAGATCATCTTTAAAATAATTGATTCAATTCAGTTGAATTATTTCTTTGATCTTGACAGGCATACTCACTTTAACTTAACCTTTTAAAAAGTCTTGCTCACTTTCTTTCTCTCTTTTACCTGCTCTTTCATTCATTGGTATATCATTTTCAACAGAGATCAATGCCAAAGGCGTGATTCTTAAAGCATTTGAGCAATACAGACTCAAGACCTGCATTGACTTCAAACCCTGGGGTGGAGAGCCAAACTACATTTTTGTGTTTAAAGGCAGCGGGTGAGGAAACGTCAAACATTAAACTCAATAATCAAGTCTATCCAGATGTGCTCTCACATTTCAAAACAAAAACAGATAAGTAAGTAATTAAAAATGTAACAATTTAAAAGTATTAAATTATATTATTTAATTATAGTATTTAATTATATACCAAATTTTGGTAACACTATTTTGATGGTCCACTTTAGACATTCTAGTAAGTAACTTTGCATCAAAAAGTGTTAGCAGATTTTAAGCAAACACTACGAATACTATCATGACGGGAAGTTGATGTAGGCCACATGCAAATAAATGAGAGTTAGTTGACGTAGTTGCAAAGGCATTGGTAAAATGTCTAAAGTAGACCTTCGAAAAAAACGGTTGCCTAATATTTTATTCCAATAATAGCATAAACTTTTCAGGCATGTGCAAGCTGCAACAGTAAGGGACTTTTCATTCCCCTTTGGACTGACTGAATCCGAAGGGGTGTTTATTTTTGCAACAAAGTGAAATTCAGTATTTCTTTCTGTTCCAGATGTTACTCGAAGGTGGGGAATCGACAGATGGGGAAACAGGAGTTGTCAATTGGTGCAAACTGTGACCGTTTAGGAACGGTAGAGCATGAGTTTCTACATGCGTTGGGTTTGTGGCACGAGCAATCCAGAACTGACAGAGACGACTACGTCACCATAATGTGGGACGAGATTGAAGAGGGTAATGATGCCATCGGTTTAATGCCATCGAATAATAAATATCGTTTTAGTGATATCATTCTATCATGCCAAACGCTTTACTTTATATTTAGTATTATTACATAATGCAACTGTTTACTGGTTTAATTCTCACAGGTAAAGAGCACAACTTCAATTTATATGATGAAATGGTGTCAAGCTCTCTCGGTGTGCCATATGATTATGCTTCGGTTATGCACTACAGCAAGACATCCTTTAACAAAGGCCAGGAGCCAACCATCGTTACCAAAATACCAGAATTCTCGGATGTGATTGGTCAACGCATGGAGTTCAGTGACAGTGACTTGCTCAAGCTAAACAGGCTATACAATTGTAGTAAGTTTATGATTACAGTCACTTTCTGGTTGACCTTCACTGGTTTTATACATTTTATTTTTATTTCATCAATAATACTTGACTTCTCTCACTCATCTTCTAAAATATCTTTCAAAATTCTTCCAGCTACAACCTCAACTTTTCTGGACTCTTGCCACTTTGAGGAGCCGAACATCTGTGGTATGATCCAGGGAGATGGTGGAAATGCCAAGTGGGCTCGTGTACAAACTGTAGAGGGTGGTCCAATGACGGACTACACCACTCTGGGTCAATGTCAAGGTATGAACACCCCTAAACACAAAAGCCGGATTCAAACCAACAATGTTTTGCTTTAATTTCCTTTTTTTTAACCACAGAACTGTTGGTGACGAAACTCCATAAGTTAGAGCTAACAGAGCTATTGTGCAGCCTCGCCCATTGTGAAATCTCATTGGTCCAAAATCCCCATAACATAACCTCAAAATATTATTATTAATATTTTTTGATTGGTTTTGATTAGCTGTGTCCAAAATAGCATAATATCTAGTTGGAAGTAGTATATTATTGCAAGGGTTTTTTTTATATTTCTGATGTCACTGTAACTATCTGATTAACAAAGCGTGAAAAAAATAGTCTTATATCATACCTAGTTAGACCAAAGATAGGCCCTTCATGTGGAAAACACATTTGTTGTCTGTTTACTGGTATACCACCATTGTGTTAAAAGTTTAATAATTCAAAGTCCATAATCCTGCATTGATAAACTCTTTTATGATATTATTATGGTGGCACTTTGGTCCTCATGATAAACATATTTTACCGACACAACAAGGAAATCTCATTCTTTGACCTCATATAGTCTTCTTGATCTTTAAATGATCTTTAAACTCCATTATAAGGTTCAAAGAGGTTTAAGAAAGCGACAAGATTGGCTTAGCTTATTATCTGATAAAATGTATATTTTTACAGGGGTTGGATTCTTCATGCATTTCAGCACTGCCACAGGAACCCATGGAGACAAGGCTTACCTGGAAAGTCGCCTCTTTTATCCCAAAAGACGCTCCCAATGCCTGCAGTTCTATCATTACAACAGTGGGGGCGCCGATGACCAGCTAAACATCTGGGTGCGCGAATATACCTCTGAAAATCCCAAAGGAGATCTGAGACTCATTACGAAGATCAGTGGTAATCAATCCAATTATTTGAAACCTCAAAATCAAGAAAAATTTACTGTAAAAGCCAAGGTGGGGTCACATGTACCGTTGCTCAGCAAAAATTCGCAGACAAAACCTAGTCATTCCTATAGAAATCTGCTTGATTGAGAATTTCGTGTGAGAGCAAAAAATTTTCCCCATGCACGCAGATTTCACTTGTGTTCGCCACGTAAATTCAATGTCTTGACTCTTGACCAACAGAAAGCATTTAACGACATTTACCGTTGCTGCGAAATCTAGTCGTTCCAATCGGGATCCACAGATTTGGGAGTTTTGTGTGGGGGCTAAAAAGTTTATCGTCCATGTCCAAGTTTGTTACATGAATTTGACGTACTGACCAACAGAAAGCTTGTTGATTTGAAAGTGATTTCTGTGAAATGTAGTGACCACACCTTAAGGATAATATGTAATGCTATGGGTAATGTATACTTGCTATGCTATTTAGGTGGACTTGAAGACTCCTGGGAACTACACCATGTGGCGCTAGATGTCTCTGATAAATTCAGAGTGGTGTTTGAAGGAGTTAAAGGAAGAGATGCATCAAAGGGCGGTCTTTCTCTGGACGACATCAACCTCTCAGAGACCCAATGTCCTCAGTTCACTTGGCGTATACGAGATTTTTCCACTCTTCTTGCCACAACTGCGGTCGGCGCCAAAACCTACAGCCCCCGCTTCCTAACCCCAGAGGGTTACTCATTTCAGATTGGTTTGTACATTAATGGCTTGAGCAGTAGCCCTGACAAAATGGCAATCTACCTCCACTTGACCTCTGGACCTTATGATGACAATCTCAAATGGCCGTGTCCATGGCGACAAGCATCCATGGAGATGATGGACCAGAATCCAGACATCCAACACCGCATGAACAACATGAGGATGATCACTACTGATCCAACCAAGACCTCCACTGACTGTAAGATATAAAGAGTTAGGGAGGCATGAAAGCAGCAGATATTTGGCATTCTTATGAGCCATAAATGCTTCTAGAGATCCTTGGTAGTTGGTACTAGATTATTTAGGCTACATTCATTCATGAATTTGTAAACTGCGTGTTCACTTCCAAACACTCTCCAACCACACTAGCATATCAAACATTTTCCATGAGTTTCTCACAGACTGGGGGGGTAATAATTTAGCGGGGGTCAGAATTAGGCACAACACCGATATAACCATGCGTATACTGTGGGTACAATATCACATGACAAAACATAGACGTTTTCACAGTCCACTCTACAATGCAGAAACATTTTTAAATTTATCCTCTTAGGGAAGCGTCTTCAAAAAGCTGTTTTCACAAGACAAAAATACCAAAAATTAAAGAAAAACATGCACTTTTAAATCTATCTGGATTAATGTATACCTAGCCTTAGTGATGAACGAAAAGAAAAGCCTTTTTACAAATAGGATCTTCTCTTTTGTGCAGCCATGGGTAATGTGAAGTATTTCTGGGATGACCCACGAAAAGTAGGCAGTCTAGTCACTGACACAGACGGCAGTTCGTTCTACCGGGGACCTGGTTCTGGAACCAGCAATTACATCACACATGATCGACTGAAGAGTCGGAGCTTCATTAAAGGAGATGATGTCATCTTCCTCCTCTCCCTTGAGGGTATGTGAGCAGTACGTTTTTTTTTATCCCATTCCTGTGAAATTCCTATGAAATATAACCGAAGTTGACCGAATGTGTAACTTTGTCAATAGATGTGACTGGACTTTTGAAGCCTCAGTTTTGGAGACCGGAAATCAGAGATCAGCGATTACAGATTGAGGACTCCAATGGAAGCTCTATAACAACGGTGGCAGTAAGCATCTTTGTGGGTTCTGTCATGTGCCTTGGTCTTCTTGCGAGTGTACTGTTCTACGTGCAAAGGAAAAGACGACAGATGGAAAGAGAGATTGAACCAGAGAGGACGGATGGTTGTGAGTGTCCATTTACCCAATTCAGTTCTCTCATTTCACACATGATAACTTGAGATTAAATGCATCTAACTCCTATTGTACGGAATTTTCTCTTCCAGCACCCCAAATATCCACAGTGGACAGTGGACTACAAGCCAGGCCCTAATGATATCATGAATGCAGGATATATCATGAAGCCTTAATTTTTTGGAATCTGCCCTTCATTACTGAGCTTGATCTATGGAGTCATAACTTGCCTATAACATTTATGTAACTCCAACCAAAAATAAAAAAAGGAGAAAAAAAATCAAATAAAAGAATAAAATGAAATGCACAATCAAAAAAGCACAACCATTAATGCTCAATACACAATTTATTAGTCATTTGTTACCAATTGTTGACATATAAATACTTGCAATGTTATCTACATTTCTGAATTTGCAAACGCTGCAGCGGTCTATTGGCAATCCTTTAGATGAGAAACACCACATTCTCTGAGAGCATGACCTGGTTGTCATCCTGCATGCGCTCCAGCAGAAGGTTAATCTCGTTCTGGTCAAACTCCTCATTCTGGTCTTTGTTGATGTGAGTCAGGAGATCAGGCACTGCCACAGACTGAGACCGGGTCACCTTAAAGGCCTTCAGTAGAGCCGCCTTGAAGACTTTTAATCTAAAAGTGTTGCATAAGGTCACATGAAAGTCATCAGTTGCCATATCTAATGTCCAGTTAGTCTGTTGAACCAACCAGAAGAACCAACCAAATTCGAATTTATATTTACGTCTTCATTGTTGGACAGAGATCAATGTCAAGGAGCTGACAATATTTTTTATACTTTATTAAAAAAAAAAAAACTGTAGAAACACCAATATAAACTATCATTTTGATAGTTTTTCACAGTGGATTTGGGGGAGAGAATGAGATAGAAGTGTAGTATGGTGGTATCAATGTGGTGCAAATTCTAGTAGTGGAAGGAGAATGTGGGAGAACGGAAAAAATATTTCACATTATTGGAACAGGCCAGCATGTGACTGAAAATGAAGAAGACTCTGTTGTACCTGTCCTGACTGATGTCACCCTTCCTCCTCTGACTGCTCCGCTTGCTCTTCTGACTCGGCTGAGCTGTCGACAAAAACATCATCATCACCACATTTGAGCCAGTTTCAAATTTATAATGCCACTGAATATATTCAAAATATTAACCACGTAAAGCCGGCATAGTCAGAAAAGGTTAAGATGAATTTACAGTATGATTGATTGTAATGCAAATCAATAGGATATTTATAACACTACACTTGCACAAACAACAGTCGACTACTTGCATAAAACACAAATTTCAGTTATCACTATATCCTGAAAATGGTTTATCTAAAATGCTTTGCTATATGAGTTTATGATTGAAGTACTAAACAATAAAATGACGTTTGAGAGATCTACAAATATCCATATTCTATGACATGAAAAAATGTATATATGGATAATCAAATAAACCAAAGTTGCTTTAGTCCAGCAAATGTTCATCTAAAAACATTGCTAACAAAATAAGTTATTTTTTAGGTTTAGTTTTGAAGCTCAAAAAGACCAGGGTTAAAATTCAGTGTAGATAATTTTTTTAAGCTACACTGTGTGATTTTTACCCCCATCTAGCGGTGAAAAGGTGTATGACCTTCCAGTGAATATTAGTTTCTGTTCCTCTCAATTCCAATTTTGTTTTAACTCCTACGGTGGCCAATGTAGTCCAAGATTAACATGGCTTCCAGTTCGACCTCGTCCATGAGTGTTAACTCAAATGTAAACTCGAAAGGCGAAGCTTGAATTAACAGGTATGTCCCTCTTTGGCTAATGTACTTTCAAGATGGAGGGGCAACATGGCGACCGACATTAGAACCCCTTACCCGTATGTATTTTCAATGGCTTATTATACACTTACGACAATACTTTATTACTTGAACGAAGGAAATATACATTAATGAGCACATATATTTTTGAAAGAACTAAGTGTTTTTAGCTAAGAATAAACTAAGAGTTACACAGTGTAGCTTTAACTGGGTTGAATAGCCTTGACATTTACTGTATGTCAACAATTGAACAAGAACCTGCATTGGTTTCTAGCAAAACTACTGAGAAAGTCAAACTGAATCAGTTGACCTACTGTTTTCCTCTTCGGTGAAATCATAAGGGTCCGAGTCTTCTCCTTCTTGAGTCATTTCCACATCATCTTTCGATATGCGAGAACGTTTCCTGTAGAAAGAGTCAGCTCACACCTGCTACTCAAACACTCGTAACGTCAACCTCCCATTCACACACCTGAGGTTCCTTTGACTCTCGGTCTCTTGGCTCTGAGAGACGTCCATCTCCGAGTCCTCGGGTACCTTCCTCTTCTTGTCCTTCTCCAGAATCTACAAAGTCATACCAAATCACATTAAACGCAAATGACAACAAACAACTATCAGTTCTAGATGTGAACAGTTATATACCTTTTTGAAATACGCAAACTGTATGAGTTCAAGCGCAGCTTCTGCATCTCCCAGATCGATGGTTTTACTCATGCGGGCCTTGGCGTGCGCTGTAGACAATCGAATCATGGTCTCCAGAGCTCGAGCAGTCACGGGCATCGTCTGTGGGAATGGACACAGTCGGTCTATACAAACCAAGCAATTCCAGAGTAACAGTGGGATGTGATGCTCTACAGACCCTGGCAGAGTCACTGTTGACTTGGTCATGGCTCCGGAGTCTGGAATACTCCTCTGCTATGTAGTCCGATGCCTCCTGTGTGAGGACTGGCTTCACCAGCTTAGCAACATGGATGTACTTCCTGATGAACTCCATGGTAACAATCTTCTCCCTTTGAAATGAATAGGATGAGCACCACAAAAAAAAACCCAATGGATTATGGTAGACCGACAATGTTACACAACTTTCTAAGGAAACGAAGAAAAGTGTACTTTTTCCTCCTGTGGCCATGCAGGACGTTGTCTTTTTTCTCAAAGATCTGCAGCTCCTGCTCAGCGGCTTCTGTGATGTTTGGGTCTTCTGTGGCGAACACATCTACTGTACTTCCCAGTGACATTGCTGTTGGTGTGGACATGACAGAATGAGAGCAACAGCTGATTAAAGCATCTAAAGAGCGTAGATCTCAAACTGTGGTTAATGAGACGTTCCAAGTGGTCCACAGGTTACAATAAATGTATTACAATGTAACGTAAATGTACGGTATGTGTGCGCAGTGTTGTGCCTGAACACGTTCATTAAATGATATACATGAGCATGTGTGTGTTCTGACCCCAGATTACATTAGTGGTGTGAACAGGTTTATTGGTGTATTTTTATTTCAGAAAGGCAAGAATTCTAGGCTGTTATTCAATTTTAGCATATATGAAATGCTTGAATTAGTTTCATTTTTGTTAAAACCAAAACACTGAATCAAACAGGTTTACTTTATTTCGAACAACACAAATATTAAATCATGCCTCCATTACCAAATGTTTATTTTCTTTAGAAAGAAAGGTCATTTCCATTCATTTCCCCCAGGCGAGTCTACGGCCGTGAGTCTCACCCGTTCCCTCCGGCTCTCCCGGCGTTCTGTACCGATGCATCCGCAGCACATGCTCCGAGATATCCCGATCGCTATCTGGATCCATCTGATCCAAAACTATGAAGAGCAGATCAAATCGGGAAAGCAAGGAATCCTGGAGCCCGATGTTCTCCATTGGGGTTTTATACTGGTCATACTGGGCGAAGAATACAGTAGGATTATTAGAAACTAAAGCAAACCAACTACCCTTAGGCCTATATATTTTAACCAATCAAGCCAATAGTCATTATTTACCCTTCCATACACGGGGTTAGCAGCAGCTAACACACTACAGCGAGCATTAAGCCTGGCCTGAATCCCAGCTTTGGAAATGGTGACCCTTCCCTGCTCCATCACCTCATGGATGGCTGTTCGGTCCATGTCAGACATCTTATCAAATTCATCAATGCACACCACACCTCTGTCAGCAAGAACCATGGCTCCGGCCTCCAAACGACGCTCACCTGCATTAGCCAAATAAAACACACTTTATAGTTTTTAGCTTCACCATGCCAATTTTAAGATGCCATTGTTGACAATTAAATCTCGAAAAAGTTACTTGCAGATGTACGACTACTCAGGGGAATTTCCTCTGTACACAATGAGTGAAATGATTTGCCTTAGACTTTTGTTTAGAAATGTCTGCTTTTTTGAGTGAAAATAAGCATGCGTACTTGTCGACAGATGTTAAGAGTTACCCGTCTCTTGATCAGTTGTGACCGCTGCTGTCAGACCCACCCCAGATGAGCCTCGTCCAGTGGTGGGAATCGCCCTTGGTGCCGTGAACAAAACATAGCGCAGCAACTGAGACTTCGCTACTGAAGGATCACCTGAAAACAGTCAAATGAAAAACACTGCACTGTGGAGCCAGAAATTACTATATATATATATATACATATAGATCATAAACATCACAAACCTATGAGCAGGATATTGATGTCTCCTCTGATGCGTGTCCCATTCTCCAGGTTGGTCTCATTGCCTCCCAACAGCAGACACAGAATAGCTTTCTTTATGTACTCATGGCCATGGATACTGGGAGCCAAAGAATGACTCAGTTTCTCAAAGATATCCTGAAACATGACAATAATCTTACCTTGCACAGCGAAGATGAAACTGATCAGGGCAGCATTTCTCAAAAACACAGCAAGCCAAAACACTCACACTACTCTACTCTATGGTTTAACTAAAACACTACTCTATGGTTTAACTTGAGAATTGCAGCCAAGTTTAGAATAAAACACATATGCGTCTCTTACTTTAGAATGAGCTTTGCAAAACTTCTTGATCTTGGCAAGATCATCTGCAGAGAACGTCGGCACAATCTCTTTACTCATAAGCTTCACGTTGTTGGCCAACATGATTGTTCTGCAAAGAATCAAGAGGTTCATATGAGGACATGACCCTCCGACCTGATCATAAGTTCAAATATACACACACCTGAAGGTCCCATTGGTGAAGCCACCCTGTTTCGCAGGCAAGCAACGGTAGACCCCTACAATCTGCACACGGTCACCTGGTTTCACCAGGTCAACGAGGTCATCATTGGCGATGATGTCGACAGATCGTGGCAGCTGTCCTGCGGGGGCTTTCTCAGGCATCTCCTGAATGGTCAGCGTCTGGTGGTCCTTATAGCAGCAAAGCCCAAACTCCGTCTCCAGAGGATTGTTTTCTTCATCCTACAAATGCAAGATTTATTTTGATTCTTGTCATCATAATACTAAATAAGTGGTTATCAAGGCATGATCATTTACTGTGATTTGGTCAACTTGCTCCTAGATAAACTTCCACGTTTCAATGATAAGAATGGGTTACAGGAACAACTAAAGATGACTTTTATATATATATAAGTAAATATAAAAAAGTAAATATATATAGAAAAACGGGTATATAAAAAATGTTATATTGTTTATAATGAATTGATCGAGGAATACTAAGTTGATGGCGACTTAATAAATAAACAACTACATTTTGAAAAAACTACAAATATAATTATAAATGAATATTTTTAACTTTTTAATTTTGCTAAATAGCTAAATTTAAAAGTTTATAAATACACAAATACAGTTCCATAAAGGGTTTAATAGATTATATTAATAAATAGTTAAAATGATAACTGTTTATAAGGAATACATAACCCATACAAATATAACTTACTTTAGTTGGATAGATGGCACTGGAAGGAAAAGCATCCAATGAAGTAAGGTCAGTGTATTTTCGTTCCAGGGTTTTCTTGGTGGCTGGACAATAGTGGACACTCCGCATAATTTTGGGCCTGACCAACGAACCTACAGATAACATGAAAATACAAATTAGAAAAGACAACTTAACAAGCAAGGCTTAAGCTATAGTCCCAGACTGAAATGCATGGGAGTGGTTTTAACTGAAAGTATCAAAATATGTCAATGCCATTGTTTTGTCTCAAGATGCACACCAGTAATGTTTTTTCTTTCTAAGGCAATCACTTAAATGTCCTAAATGAACTAAGGCCTAATCCTGGTTTAATCTTAACTATGTCTTAAACCAGCCCCCTTGTGCTCAACTTAAAATAATGCATAAACATCTATATTACATAGATCTATACTAAGTGCAAATCCATAGCTCTAACCTAAACATGTCAATCCAATAATCAAGAGTCTGAAAGGCAGAACAAAATTGTATTTAACTATTTGAAAAGATTATAATTTGTAAAATGAAGTGAATCTTACTCACTCTTGGTCACAATTCCTTCCACACACACCAGATTTCCCAGAAAGCGTGCACTTAGAGTACGCGGAGACACATGTTTGTTCCCAAAGCTGCCCTCAAAACCAACATGGAACTCTTCAAACTGCTTCGCGTAAGTGGCGTCTATTGAACCCACAAGGTCATTTAGGGCTTTCTGGAACGCCACCAGCTCAGCAAAAGCATTCTTCAGTAATCTATTGAGAAGAAACTATTAATCAGATCAGTGTCAGAAGATTCAGGGATCAGATCAAGGTCAAAGTACTTCACGATGTGAGAAAATTGTGAATAAAATGAGAACATATGTTTTATTCATTTTTTAAATAATTCTCACGCTTTAGCTCTTTTTTCACTTTTCCGTCGCAGGTCATTAATGTTAACAATAAGGCGACACCGGCCCTCAGACACCATACTCCTGACCTTCTCATGATAAATACCCTGGTCTTGCTGTAAATTACAAAATTAGTTAGTGTTTGTGCAAATCAAAAAGTCAAGACAAACAGAAAGACACAGAATAAAATACTTCACATCATCATCCAAAAAGTGCAGATACTCCCTCTGTGACTCTCTCAGCTCAAGGTCCTCAAGCCCAGAATCCATTTCTACAACACCAGTGTCAGCGTGTACATTACAAAAAAAACTACAATTTAGAATTCAACATGAAAAGCCAAACACACAAACATAAAAAACCAATCAATTGTCTTGTCTTGGAAACCAGGTGGAACCACAGGCCTGCCAATCAATTATGTTAATTAGGCACATTAACCAATCCAGAGCGTCTGATTATCATTGAATTACACAACTGCTTCCAACTATCTGTTGAATATAAACATGAATTTGACAACAGTGTCTTCTTTTAAAGAACCAAGTCACTGGACACTGCACAGTAAATGTAAGCCATTCATCTCTTTAAAGTGCACCAAAAACAATGGCAGAGCAGATGAATGTGGTCCTTGTGAAATACCAAGTCACACACAGTCTTTTTGTAACAACCCCCACATAATTAATTTATTCTTTTATACTGTATTCGACAAAGCCTAGCCAGTGAACACACATCTGAGACATTTACATGGATTCTTAATAGGAACCCATAAAGACATCACAGTGTATTAATCTGACAATTACTTTCATTGAGATTATTTTGGATATTTACAGTTGACACTGACACATAGTTGCATATGCGCATATAAATGACCTAATGTTATTTTATTACAACATTCCAGAAGGAAAGTGCCTTAGGGCCTTGGCAACAACTCATTTCAAGTGGTGTTTATGGCTGCATCTTCCCTATATAGTAAAAACAATATTTGACAAAAGTAGTAGGCCTATGTCTGAATTCAGTCCTCATAAAAGAGTAGACTGGGTGTTTCTCAAACATATCTCGGCTGCCACGTCATCAAACGTCGCTGAAGGCCATCTCAATTTGAAGGATCCTCGTGTCCTTCTTTTGGCCTGTTTTGAAGGATGCATCGGATGTATCCTTCGTGGCCTTAAATCCCCCACAATCGTTTGCACACATTTAAATTGACAAAAATAAACTGACGGAAAACAAGTCTTTACTGAGTTTGTTATGAAATGTAAGGCAAAAAAGTACGTTTTGGGATATGAATTCATGGATGTTATCTTTTGTTTTGCGGTAAATTAATCACTTAACATTAAATTGTCAATAATGTAAGTCACTGGGAGACCAGATATGCTTGTCATTCACTGTTTTACATTAATAAAAAGCCAGTTAATGTAAAAATGTGTAATACAAAGTGTTTTTCCAAAATTAAGTTTGAATAGTATTTTCGTGATGTGATTCCGGGGGTGGAAAGATTTATGATGTAGCCAAGCGCACTGACTTGACTGTGTAGTAATTTTAGCGTTTAATGCTGAGGAGACTAGCCTACAAGTCTTACTGAAGGACTGAACTAGGAAGGACGTAGTCTCGGCAGGATGCAGACGGATGTAATCCGTCCAGATTGTTCTTAGTCATTATCTGGTTCATACTACACACACTCATACCCTGATAGTACAAGTAGGCTACATCTCGGAGTGGTCTATTTGATGTCTGCAAGATGTATTTTTTAGAAGAATATATATATATATATATATATATATATATTTTAATTTTTTTTTACTTTGCATACTCTTCAGTATTCAAATGCTTGGACCTGTTAAACTAACACTCCATCTTTCCAGTTACAGCTTGAAACAGAGCTGGATGAACGTCTCCATCCTCAGTATGCACTATTTTTTTTTAAGAATCATTTGTCTGACTCATCCACAAAAAAGACACTTGCTTATCGACATTCACTAGCTTGAGGTCGCATCACTGTTCGAGCTTGTACAAGAGTGCAACACTCCTCTTCCTGGTAGGCTAGCAGGTTCAGTACCCGGGTCGTCACTCACGACTGGTTTTACATAAGCAAATATAGCAATTTTTCATGGGAACTGTGCCCTGTTTCGAAACGTGCAGTGCACCCCACTGATCAACTCAGTGAATGAATCTTTTTAGTGAATAATTCAAAAGAATCGAGTCGCCGGGATGAATCAAACCCCATGGATTCCTCTTCATTGGCGTAGGTTTAGATCCAAACAGAGCCACTTCTGTTGCGGGCACAAGTTTAGGATCTCAGACAGCGTGACCCTTGCTCCCGTTATCACAGATAGGATCTTTTAGGACAGATTGAATAAACGATCACACAAATAACGAGCTCTTTATTATAGTGCGTTTCAGAGTAGCCGCGTGTGCACCTGCTCAACCCCACCTTTACAGGTAATCATCGCGAGAATTCACTGACGGGTTTCGGTCTCGTGACTGTGGGAAGTGGAGTTTTGATTTGGAAAACCAAAACAAATGTGATCAGCGCCGTATAAGCAAGTAAGTTATTTTTTACGATGTGTTTACAAACATTGTTTGGTATATTTGTTAACAAAAACGAAAGTGTAATGTTGTGCTTGCTGATGTCAACCGAAACAAAAGACAGGTGAAACTTACCGAGACGCTCCGTTGCTTTGCGTTAAATTGAGGTAGAAAGCTGAAACATTTGTGTTAAAAGAACCCCTGACGAAAATGAACCATGTTATATTTGTCGTAAAACCATATGGTGGTTATTATGGCTGTCTTGATAATATAAAAAATTGCTGAAATGTTAATGATAATGTAGATATACTCTATAAATCCAGATACTCTATAAATCCAAAGTCCTCGAAAAACTGTTACGGGTGAGTCTGTGGCTGATAAATCATTCACTTATAAGCTATAAAAAAGACCTATAATACTTAAATATTATGCATGTATGCGTATGTCATTAATGACAAGTATTACAGTGGCCTATATCCATTTTTATATAGGGATATCTCGATTCCCTCAAAGTCTGGCCGGGGTCCCCTGGTTCTGGAAATTTTAAAACTTCTGCTATAAACACATAACACATCAAATTATCATTCCTTCATGTAGCAATGAGCCAGCCGTCCAGAAACCAGCGTGCACAGAGAGAGAGAAATGGTGGTAGTAGAGACAGAGATCCCCACACCCGACGGGACAGTCCTAGTGACCGACGATCAGGCAGTGGGAGGTGAGATGACATACTGTTCAAACAAGCAACAACACACAAATATTCACCATGAAAAAGATAAAAAAAGGAAGTAATTTTTTGTATATTGTACGTCATTACCAGCCATTGTTTAAAATCATGCTGTATCTAACACTTGTCTTATAGCCAGCCCCCGTTCTACCCCAGAAATGATCAGAGATCTGTGAGGAGCGCTCCTCGAGAGCAACACCAGGAGTCAAAGTGCTCTCACATCTGTTCCAGGAGAGGTAGGCATTCACAGACGGCCAGAACTATCAATGGATGGGAGATAAATGTTTCTGTATTTAGTGTTGTAGTCGAGACCACCTCACTCGAGTCCGAGTCGAGACCGAGACCAGAGAGAGTCCGAGTCAAGACCGAGTCCATAGAGAGTCGAGTCCGAGACCAGAGATGGTCGAGTCCGAGTCAAGACCGAGACCAGTGAGGGTTGATTACCTAATTTACTTTTATTTACTTAGACAAATCCTTTTTTTTTTTTTTTTTACTAAATTTACTTAGAGTTTAAAAAATATGATCAGTTTAGGTTAAAAAGGCCACATAGTAGGTGGTGTTAAAAGTAATTTTTTTACAATTTGTCATGCGCAGTTGCGCACTAGAAAATCACCAATCACTGGGCGTGTCAATCAATTTAAAGAAATATTTTATTAACATACATTAATAATCATGAAAAATATTTTGAATTGAACTCAAATGGACTCAGGAATAAGTCCGAGTCCTAAAAAAAAAAAAAAAAAAAAAATGTTTGAGTACGAGTCAAATCCGAGTCCAAATGCACACGAGTCCGTGACAAGACCAAGACCATTAAAATATGGTCTCGAGACCGAGTCCGAGTCTTGAGTACTACAACGCTGGCTGTATGCATGTTGAAATGCAACCAATGCATCTAAACAACTGTGTATAAGAGTCTAAACCAGTTTCGTGTAATTTCTCAGAATTTGGGTGTCAAGTTTGGGATCATGATTTTTTTTCTAAACATGATCTCACACAGAACTGGTTTTATTACAGCTCTAGCAGACTTCTGACACAACACTATGCATTTACTCCTTTCCTCGTCTCAGCTGGTCTAACCGGTTTAGCTGATACTAATCTTTCATTTACAAACCTTTACTGTTTTTCACCGAGCAGACATATGCAACATTTGTTCTCACTCTAGTTTGAACAAACGAATACACTAGATAGAGTATGCATATTTAAATGAACTCTGACATTGTCTGAGATTGTTATAAAATTATATTGTTAGTATTATAAATATAAAATTGTATTAAGTTATATTCTTTTGTTATATTGTTTACATTGTTTTTCAAAAAATTAAATTAAATATTACAAACATTTTTATTGTTCACTTTATATTATGTTAGCGTCTGGCCATCTTTTTCAGCTGCGCTTGTTTGGGAAGTAAATTTTCCATTTTTTTTTCATAAGGATTTAAAAAAAAAGTCTTCATTAAAGCGTTATAAGTAACCTTATTGCTTTCATATATACATTTTTGTGCAGTATATAATATTTGTTTGTTAGTTCATGCATTCACATTGATCACATGACCTTGGTGTTGCTAGCACCATGCTCTGCTATTTGACCTACAGGAGAGCGTACATTAATATTATTTAAATTTGCACTGCTTTTACTACTTTTATAAATGTGTCTGTCTGTGTACTTGAAAACATATAGCTGCTTTTAATTTTGGAAAGAGGGTCCCTTACCAGCTGATCATCATATTTGGAGGTTTTTAGGCATTAAAAAGTTTGAAAACCCCATTGCAGTTTCTTATGTAGTTGCATGTGTGTGTTTCAGGTATCGTGTTGTTATGCTCCATCTTGACCAATGTGTTGGTGCTCATCTGCGTGGTGGCTGCTCACATGTCACAGATGGGAATGTCTGCGATGGGTATGGGCGGCGGAAGCTTTATCGACGCCATAATTCCTTTTGAGGGGACGGAGCTGCAGAAGGTGCGTGAACTTGACATGCAGTTCGGACAAATGAGAGCACCTCTAGTCTATGGAGGCGTGGCCTTCAGCCTCACATTTGGTGTTCTTTCACTCCTGTTCGTGGTGTCCGGCAGCAAACCCGCCCACAGGCTTCCACGGAAGATCCTGATTGGACAGTTTTCGTTCCAGATCATTGGTGCTGTGGCTTACGTGGTTGCTGTTGGTTTGTACCTGCATTTCGTGATCTATGTGAACTCAACCGACATGTGCCTTCAACGTGAACGACTGTATGCTCGTAACGGATATACCTGGATGAACTGTAGCGTAAATGGGGGGGATGCATCCGTCGCACTATTTGGAATCATAACCGCAATTCTGTATGCTGCTGGCACCTATTTAACGGGAAAAACTATCCAGGAAGTCAGAAGTTACTTTAAGGACCGTGAACGTTACAAAGCCGAACGAAGAGAGGAAACCAGAGGTCCCAAAGAAAGAACTGTTAATTCTGACCTCTATGTCTGAAATGTAGACCGAAACCTTCTCGACTGGATGTACATAAACTGGTTTTAATTTTTCTTTTCTCTTTTTTTTATATTTCTAAAATAGTTGACTTTTTTTAGAGTGTAATTAGTTTTATTTTAGTAAATATTCCAGTTAATATTGTAGTTAATCCTTCGTGACTAAAAATTAAGCTGTGGCATTTAGCATTAACTGTTTTAATGAAGGTTAAATCAATAGATATTAATAGAATTACGTCATTTTTGGAGATGAAATTTCAAATTTGGCATTGAATATTGAGGTATGTGCTGAATATTTTAAAGGGATAGTTCACCCAAAAAAACAAAAATTCTGTCATTTACTCACACTTACTCACAAAGCCTTTCACAAAAGAAGATATTTTGAAGACTCTGCAATGGTTGGGTTTGGTTACCATTGACTTCCATTGTAGGGTAAAAATGCTGAGACATTTCTCAAAATATCTTCTTTTATGTTCCCCAGAAGAACGGTTTGGAATGACGTGTTTAAATAAAGGATTTTAGGTGAACTATATTAATTTTCTATGGCTGATTGTCCAATAGGGGGCAGCAGCTACACATTTAATTCTGGCCCCTAAGTCTGACCTCACATTTACTATGAAATATGTCCTTAAATAGCATTACAGATGAATATGACTTTAGGATTCATGATGCAATCTTTTTTCTCACTGTGACAAATGTAATCTTTTTCTTGATGTTATTAAAAAAAGTACTTTGAAGATTCCTTATGGATATACAGTTGTTTGGAATTAAATAGTAGAACCTCAAAACACATTTGCGTTTCCACAGTTTAGCTGTCACACTCTTAGAGCTGTTTTCAGTTTGTGATTGACCGGCATAATCGCACAGCTCTAGATACAGCAGGAATGTATAATGCACATGCTGCTAATATTTAACCATTATGACCCAGTAACAGTCAAAGCAAGGAAAAAAACAAAACAAAACAAACGTGGGCTCACATAATTTCAGTTATTTAGAAATCAATGGATCACTATGATAAATGTTTGTATTTTACCTGTTTTATATCAGGCCTGGCCTTTCCAACACGCAAAGACAAAAGAGAAGTGTCCAGTGTTACTACATCACATGTCCATATGTGACTCAGGGCTTTTTCTTTGTGAGAGAAGTGTTCCCCTGGTAGTGTTTCTTTACTCATGCTTGCCACACAAACAAGTGCTGACAACGGGTGAAAACACGCATACATAACAACGGCCAAAGTACATGTGAGCTCAGTCACGGACCAGACAAAGCCTTTTGCTACCTTTCTTTTCTCTTTCCGTATTCACAGACGTTCAGACGATTACTGAGAGGAGATTTCAGCCAGGCAGAAGGGTGAGTTCTTTCAGCTGGTTTCTATATATAGTCTTTCAATGAAGACAGCGATAATTTGTGTTATGTTTCTTTTTCTTAACAGATCTAGTTAGAGATTGAAGGTTAAACAGGTTGCGGATTAAACAAACTGTAGATAAGTGACCAGACGCACGTCCGCATGGAGCACATGGTGTAGGTGTGCAGTGCTGAAAGTGAAGGTGGATGAACTTTAAGAAATCTAATCTGGTGTGAACAGCGAACAAGGTGAGCAGAGTCGTGTAAGCCTTTATACTCAATCTAAAGTTATATTATTCTCCATTTTGCAGTAAATGGACAAAAAAATCAACCTTTGCTAGAAGTTACGTTCGGAAGCAGGTATTTATACTGAGACGTAAATTGAAGCGAGAACTGAAATCATTGTGAAGTCCTCTTTGTCTCTGTGTTGTCAATAGGTGTGTCCACTTTGTGTCAGGTCAACTCAAAAGAAGTGGTCTGATTGGTTCATTTTGAGTCTCACTTCAGTTCAATGGATCTGTTTTGCCTCTCCACCATCACATGACAGGGGTCAGACAAATGTCATTTAAGAGACTCACCGTCTGTCATGTGTTTATGTATTGGAAGCTTGTGTGCTACGTGTTAGAGGTCTTTTTTTATTCTTTTGAACTTTATAAAAGCATTAGTTCGGACAATGATCCCATATATTGTAGCCTGAAGTGCAGTATGAGCCAAACTGGTCTTTGCTTTTTCTAGAGGAAGAGAGATACTGAATGAAAAGAATAGAGGAAGCATCCTTGGTGTGAAAGAGGGAATGTCTCCAAGCTAAATATGTTTATCTTGTGACTCTGAGTCCTTGATGAGCAACTGTGGTTGCTTATTCAGGTTGCTGGTTTCAGTTTCATTTATGCTTTTATTTTTAAATGCCACTTGTCAAATGATAATTTCTGTACTCTACGCTCTAAAAAAATGCTGGGTTGTTTAAACCCAAATTTGGGTCAAATATGGACAAATCCAAATGTTGGGTTAAAATGTAATTTAAAAAATTACAGTTGAAAGTGAAAGTTGAAGTGGGGTTAAAATTGGAAATTATTTTTTTTTTAACCCAACATTTGGGTTTGTCTATATTTTCCTCAAATTTGGGTTCAAACAACCCAGCATTGTTTAGAGTGTACCATTCAAAAGTTTGGGGACCGTAAGTTTTTCTTCTTTTTGCTTTTATTCAGCAAGGATGGATTATATAAAAGTTACAGACATTTAGATAAAATCATTTAAATTGTTGCAAAACGATATTTATCCTATACATTCTGTTCTTTTGAACTTTTTAAAAAGAACATTGAAAAAAAGAATATATATATATATACAGTGGTGTGAATAAGTTTGGACACCCATGCTAAAGTTGCCTAAAAAGAGGAATAAAAAAATCATCTTTTGGATATTGATCTTAATGCCTTAATTAGAAAAATGAGGAAAACTCCAACCTTTAAGGACACACATTTTCTTTGTGAATGAATAATGTATCATAAATAAATAAATGTTTTTCCTTAAAATACAGGGTGCATAAGTCAGGACACCCCTATGTTAAATTCCCATAGAGTCAGGCAGATTTTTATTTTTAAAAACCAGTTATTTCATGGATCCAGGATAATATGCATCCTGATAAAGTTCCCTTGGCCTTTGGAATTAAAATATCCCCACATCATCACACACCATTCACCATGCCTTGAGATTGGCATGGTTTTACTTCAGTTAGCCTAATATCTGGTTTGATTTGCATTGAAAGATGATCTTATGGAAAGTACCCCATGCCAATCTCAAGGCATGGTGAATGGTGTGTGATGATGTGGGGATATTTTAATTCCAAAGGCCAAGGGAACTTTATCAGGATGCATATTATCCTGGATCCATGAAATAACTGGCTTTTAAAAATAAAAATCTGCCTGACTCTATGGGAATTTAACATAGGGGTGTCCTGACTTATGCACCCTGTATTTTAAGGAAAAACATTTATTTATTTATGATACATTATTCATTCACAAAGAAAATTTGTGTCCTTAAAGGTTGGAGTTTTCCTCATTTTTCTAATTAAGGCATTAAGATCAATATCCAAAAGATGATTTTTTTATTCCTCTTTTTAGGCAACTTTAGCATGGGTGTCCAAACTTATTCACACCACTGTATATATATATATATCAGTTTTCAAAAAAACAAGATGAATTGATGCTGTGTTGGCTGAAAAGGAGGCTCTACACCATACTAATAAATAATTGTGGTCTAAAACCACTCAGAACCTACAGATATTCATATATTAAAGTTGCAGTTTAACAAAGAATTATATGGAAATTAAATAATGCAAAAAGTTCTGCATGTCTTAGAAACTGTCCTTTGCCTGTTGTGCCAACCAGTGCCGTTCTTTCATGGATCCTTGCAGATTTGCTCATCCCTACATGCATATACTGTAAAGAGTCCTAACTGAATCCAGTCTCCTCCTCTCTGCAGATCTCCTCACATGAGGGAACACCACTGTGATGGCGGAGGGATATGAATTTGACCTGAACTATGTTACGGAGCGCATCATTGGTGTCACATTCCACCAATTCTGCGCAGAGCAGACGTATCGACACAACCTGCACAGCATCACGCAGATGCTGCAGTCCAAACATGCTGATCAATACATGGTGAGAAAACCAACTCATCACATGTCTCTGTGTGTCTGTTGACTGACTGTGTCAGTGTGTTTCTCTTGGGGACACGAGAAACAAAATCTTGATTTTCCTGCACGCAGGTCATCAACTTATCCGAACACAGTGATGATCTCAGCAGAATGAATCACAGGGTAAGGTTAAAATGTGTCATGTGGCTGATGTTACAGATGTTTGATGACTAATGTGCACTGCCATTCAAAACTTTGGGGTCATTTTAAATGTTTTTGAAAACATGTTTTGCTCACCAAGACTGAACTTTTTTTTATTTTTAATTTTTTTTTTAAATAACTTTTAAACTTACATTTAAAACAAGTTTTCTATTTGAATATATTTTAAAATATCGTGTATTTCTGTGATCAAAGTTGAGTTTTCAGCATCATTACTCCAGTCTTCAGTGTCACATGTTGAAAACTCAAACTGACCCCAAACATTTGAACGGCAGTTTATGTATGACTGTTTGCTCACATCTCTGGCTCTGTTAGGTGGTGGATTTGGGCTGGCCGGAGAGTCACGCTCCATCACTCCATCTGCTGTGTTCTCTGTGTAAAAACATGAACAACTGGCTCAGCGCACATCCTGAAAATGTGCTTCTGCTGCACTGCAAAGTGAGATTTGAAGTTATTTGCACTTTATTCTCAGGTTAAAGGAGCCGTATGTAAGATTGTGGCCAAAACTGGTACTGCAATCGCTTTCAAATTTCTGTAGAGCGGTGTACCTAAGAAGACTTCACAAGTGATGATATTACTGTGCCGAGTCAAAGTGCTCCCAATCACTTGCTGTGGTATTCCGCCATACAATATAGTTATCCACTTTACACGCTTAGAAAAGCACAACATTTTATTTTGGGTCACCGTCCTAGGTCGAGTTACACTGCTTGAGTAACTGTATTGAAATAGGGAAAACGTGGAGGTGTTTGGTCGCTTCTCTGCTTGGCCCATATTGAAGGAATTGGGCTAGTTAAGTGCTATCAAAGTGTCTCGCATGCCAGAGCGATTGAGCGCACGTACTGAGACGACAGAGGTATGCATCAACTCCTCTTAGTTAAGGGAATAACATAGTTTAATATGAAAAAAACGGTGGGGTATCCCTTTAAATGACAATATCCTGGCCGGACTAACTGTTGTCAGTGATATAAGTATTTGAAATGAACATCTTAATGTCTAGTGACATATCAGGGCCCTTTTATGATTATTTGAAATACATTTCTTACATACAGCTCCTTTCAAAAGTCCATTATTTATCCCTGCGTCCTATAGGAATGTCAAACTTGGTTAACTTGTTCCTGTCTCTTTCATATAGGGCAGCAAAGACAGGGTGGGTGTGGTAATATCCTCTTACATCCAACTATCTAATGTTTCCACCAGGTACAACTTAATTCATATCTTTTGTTAACAAGTCAAAATATCTTTAAAAGACAATTGCCTTCTCAGAAAAGCTGCTTAAAGGGAAAGTTCATCACAAAAATGACAATTGTTACCATTAGGATTTACTCACCGTCATGTCGTTCCAAACCTGTATGATTTTCTGTGTGATTTATAATAAATGGCCACTGGAGCTTTCGAGCTTTGAAAAGCACTCAAATGCACAATAAAAAGTAGTCTATATGGAATATAGCCAGATTTACTAATAGATTGCGGCAGCGCAAACCCTATTTTGGCTACTACTGTCAAGATTTACTAAAGACACGCAGTGAAAAGTAAGTGCTGAAAAGGCTCGGACAGGGTTATTTTTGCGGCTGGCCTTATTGCATTTGTAGGAGTTTCCCTTCACGACATAGATCATGCAAGGTGATTTACTGGTGTTTGCGCCATTATTTACTGCCCAAAAAGCATGTCTTAAACCAGACTTTTAATTTGCTTTGCTCTTGGTAGATTGTGTTTGTCATTGTGGAAATAATCCGACAGCATCTGTGTTTTTTAATTTGTGTCGTCAGTAAATCACGCGCTGAACTTTCCTCTCCCATCTGCGCTTTTTTTGGAATTGCGCTCTCACACTAAATTTACCATGTTTAGTAAATCTGGCCCTATATTTCAGGTCTACCGAGTTCATATAATAGCTTTGTGTAGGAAAGAGATTTGAATTTAAGTCATTATTCACTGAAAATACTGATTCTGACAGTTTATGAGCAATGTCCAGTTTTTCATTGTTTTGATTTGGATCTTTTCAATGAATTGGTTGAATCAGTTCACAAATCCAGTCTGAAGGATTTGCTCGAGTCGCAGAGATTCTCAAGTTAAAAACTCACTGGTGGGGAAGGATTATAAGAGCAGGATTATTAAGAGGATTATTAGGAGGAACGAAAGTCATATGGGTTTAGATGGAACAACCTTCAAGACCTATAATAAGATCCCTCACTATAGACGCAGCTCAATCAGAGGCTGATTGTTAGACTTAGAATACTGTCATAAAGCAGAAGTGTATCATAATCAGTCTATATTTAAATATATGAAAGCGTTGTGAATGTATTTTGAATTGCATTTTGTGGCATGTTCTGTATGTTAAATAAATATATTTTATAGGTTTGTACATTAATTTGTGACCTGTTTCATGTTCTCTTGTACCTAGTGAGGAACATGCATTAGACCTCTACTCTATGAAGAAGTTCTGCAGTGATAAAATGGATAACCTCATGACTCCATCTCAGAAAAGGCAAGTCTCATTTGTTAATGCATTAACTTTTATGGTAACACTTTACAGTAATGTTCCATTAGTTAACTTGTACTAAACATGAACAACATCTCTGTTCAGCATTAGTTAATATTTGTTAACATTAACTCACACATGTACTAATGCATCAATTCACATTAACCGCATGTTTAGTTAACATTAGTTAATGCTTTTGTTAAGATGAACTAACCATGACCAACACCTCTGTTCAGCATTTGTTAATGTTTATTAACACTAATTCGCGCATGTACCAATGCATCAATTCACATTAACAGCACGGTTAGTTAACATTAGTTAACATGAACTAACCATGAACAACATCTCTGTTCAGCATTAGTAATATTTGTTTACGTTAACTCGCACATGTACTAATGTATCAATGCACATTAACAGCACGGTTAGTTAACATTAGTTAATGCATTAGTTAACATGAACTAATCATTAACAGTGCCTGTAAATAGCTTTACTGTTTTGTAAGGTTAACTTACTGTACATATTTACATTAGTTTACGTAGTTGACGCACACTAAGTATGAACATTTCTAACTCACCATGTTATCCTAAATGTAAAAATACTGTTGTGTACCTTATGTAGTCAAATAGAATAATTGCAATAATTTTCCCCAATATTACTGTATTTTTGGCACTTGGTGAGCATATAAGAGACTTTTGATTTTTGAAACATTTTACTGACCCCAAACTTTTGAAAGGTAGTGAACTTGTGCAAATGCACTCGCTTTTGACACATCGTGAGCTTTTTTAAGGTTCTATCTCCACTTTTGGTCGAAATTGAGTTTTTGACATAATCTGATCCATTAGGTGATTATTAATGCCTGTGTGGTGTTATTTTTGTAAAAAAAAAAAAGATTAATAGATAAAGCTATAATCGAAGATTATACTACATAACAGTTTTGCCAGCTGGGATGTAAAAACTTTGATGCTCAATATCTCAGAACTACCCTAAACGGAGATAGAACCTTATAATTCTAAGCTCACGACATGCTTATGATCCATCTTCTCCCCCTACTTTATACACATTTCCATTGTGAAGGAGTGTTACAACTGAAATCTGTAGTTTGTCTTCTTAAAACACACTGAGGTGTTGGTCATGTTATGGCTTTTGGACACTCAGCAGTCTGTCACGACTCACGAGTGAAGGTTTCACTCTGGACATCGATTCAGGGTCACACACGAGAGGAAATCCCCCTATGCAATCTGGACGTCCTGACATTATTCCCACTTCCCTTTTATCTGAAACATCTTCATTTACACTTTGGAAGGTTTTTTTTTTTACATCATCCTAAAAGCCAGCACTCATCATCACCCCTCATGCACATGCAAACTGAGGAACAGTTTTTACTCTACACTTCTTTCCCTGCTGTTTAGTCTATTATCATTCCCCCTTGCCTTATGCTCTCCCATCTCTATTGACTCTTGAAACACTTTTCAGTAAAATGAGTTATTGTAAAACTTAAAATATCGCAACATAAATATTCAGCTCTGATCTGTTGCTGGAACAACACAAAGAAGATGTTTTTGGCAACACTGTAAAGAAGCTATGTATTCTCTTTGATAATGTGGCGCACCCAGAATAGCAGTGAATCATGTTAAGAAATGTTTTTTTTCTTCAGGTTTCAGAATCAGTAACACTTTTTACACCTTTATCTTGTTTGGTTTAATCGGTTAGCTGACTCAAAACTGAAAATACTGTCATTAACTACTCACCCTCATGTTGTTCCAAACCCGTAAGACTTTGGTCCATTTTCAGAACACAAATGAAGATCTTTTTGATGAAATCTGAGAGCTTGCCGCCCCTCCATTGACAGCTACACAACTACCACTTTCAAGCTCTAGCTAGGTAGTAAAGACATCATTACAGTAACCCATGTGATTTCAGTGGAACATCAATTTTATGAAGCGACACGGGTGCTTTGCTCAAAAAACAAGATAATTTACCACTGTATTTAAGAAATATTAATTTACAATGCGTCAACACGACTCGCATGTGTCGTAGTGCTCTCGTGAACACATTGACGATTAATATTGTGTAAATCCAGTGGTAAATCATGGTTCGGGTTTATTTTGCACAAACCACTCGCGTTGCTTTATATAATTGCTTTATATAATTGATGTTAAACCACTTAATAATGTCTTTTAACTTCCTTTCTTTGGGCTTGAAAGTAGTAGTTGCGTAGCTGTCAAAGCTCTCAGATTTTATTAAAATACCTTCATTTGTAACCAAAGATGAATGAAAGTCTTACAGGTTTGGAAAGACATGAAGGTGAGTAATTAATGACAGAATTCTCCATTTTTGGGGGTGAAATAACCCTTTAAAATATTCCTGCATTCTTTCTTCCTCTTAAATCCTTTTGTTTTTAAAAGGCTGATAATTGCCAGCTATGACTAGACTGATGCTTTTTTGCTGTTTTATTTTCAACATCTGAAGTTGTTGTGAGGCTTGATTTAGGATTGTCTGGTGTCAGTATGAGTGACTGAGGTGTTTGTGGATGGGTCAGGTATGTGCAGGTGTTTGGCAGGCTGCTTGCTCACCAGATCCACATAAACCCTTCCCCTCTCTTCATCCACCGCGTTCACATCCATCCCATTCCTGACTTCCACCCTACAGGTGAGGAAAACGCCAATATCTTACATCCAGTCGTTTAAGTTACAAGTGAAATAGTGTTTTTAGTTTCCAAATAATGTCAGTATTCATCACCCCATTTAATATCTTAAATATTTCTCATGAACATTAATAGTTCAAATTCTTCTGAAGTTCTTCTCTGGAGAAAAATACATCAGTAATTTTGAGTATTGTGTAAATACTCTGAGTAAATGAAAATTGTGTCAGTCATTTACTCACTCTCATGTCGTTCTAAACCCGAATGACGTTCGCTCTTCTGTCGAACACGAGATCATTGACAAAATATATTTAAAATATCTTCTTTTGTGTTTTACAGAAGAACAAATGTCAGAACGAAATGAGCAAATGTGTGTAAATGATGACAGACTTTTTTTGGACTTTTTTTTTTTTTTTTTTTTTTTACTATTTTTAAGAAGTTTTTTTTTTATATTTATACAACATGAAATGCTAAAAATGTCAACCTAACTTGAACTATTAATCAAGTGTCAGTTTTTGAAAATCAATTTTTTGTCTGGGTTTGTTTGTTTTCAGTGTGTCAGCTGTTTATCAGAGTGCATCATGGCACGCAGACAATATACACATCAGGAGTGCAGTAAGACACTGGATATGATATATAAATACAATATTAAAAAGTATATTTTGTAAAATGCAATGCGTATTGTGTATCATCATGTGATTATATTTAGAATATGTGTATATTTAGTGCTTGTGTATAACTCTCAGTCAGGTTGCCGTAGGTCAGACGGACAGTGTGTGTTTTATTCTGGAACCCCCACAGATGATCAATGGTGATTTTATGGTGAGATCTCTCTCTCTCTCTCTCTCTCTCTCTCTCTCTCTCTCTCTCTCTCTCTCTCTCTCTCTCTCTAAACCTGTACATACTCACACACGTTTGTTTCAATATATTATTGAGAAGATTGCAGATTTCCATTCATTTTATATCAGGTTAAGTTAACAATATTTTCCTATCACCTAACCCATTGGTTTAAAAAATTGTGGGGCTGCGCAGAGGAACTGCAGGGAGTGCAGGAGATCGGGGGATCTCCTCAGAGGTTTAAAGGGGGGCTTGACCAAAAAAGTTTGAGAACCACTGACCCCTAACCTGGCCCCTATCCCTAAACCACAGAAACAAGTGCAAAACACTATATCCTACAAAAAAGCTATAATTTTGGGTATACTTGTGAGGGCCAAATGTCCTCACTTATATAGTGAAATATGACAACCACCCAGTGAGGACATTTTCTTTGTCCTAGTTTAAAAGGCTAATAAATTGTCCAATATATATATACTGTGTATATATATATATATATATATGAAGAGTTCAGATGCAAAAGCCTCTAAGTGCCATTTGAAATTTTCTTCTAAAATGATCATTTTTATCAAGCTTGTATATTTAAGTTCAGTAATTTTACTTAAATGGCAATGAAGATTACCTATTAATTGTCATTGAAGTGAAATTACTGAACTTAAATATACAAGCTTGATAAAAATTATCATTTTAGAAGAAAATTTCAAATGGCATTTAGAGGCTTTTGCATCTGAACTCTTCATATATATATATATTTTACACTAAAACTGGATACTGTATCATCGTCATTTCTTCTTTCTCTGCAGATTGCCTGTTATCATAAAAATGTTTCCGTGAGGACTAATGAGACGGTGTTTCGAGTGCAGTTTCATACTGGCGCTCTGTCTGGAGACCAACTTTCCTTGCAGAAACAAGACCTTGATCATGCCATCAATGGTACCCACATTTTTTTTTTGTGATAAAAATCATCAAAGCTGGCCAAAACAAAGCTGGCCAAAAATATTTGAAGATAAAAATCTAAGAAAGTATTTGCACTTGCAAAATATCAAACCAAATGATATTTATCTTGTATGTAGCACAAAAATGTTCAGTCAAAAGGCAAAATGGTCACGCTTTATATTAGGTACAATGTAACTAATGTGTTCATGTTGTATTGCAAAACACTTTTGCTGCTATTGAGGTGGGATACGGGTAAGGTACGGTACAGGTTTGGTGGTATGTTTAAGGTTAAAGGTTGGTTTAAAGGGTAAGGCAAAGGTCCACCATGTAATTATAGATGTAATAACAGAAATTAAATAGATATATTTTTAAATAGAAGTACAATGTAAATACACATAAGCAATAAGTGCGTTCAGTCAAATGGTTATTTTGTATGTTTGTACATGGTAGATAAAAACACTTCATATAAAGTGAGACAAAAATAATAGATACATTGTTCAAATTGATTACTGAAAGTATTTGGACCAGAAATCTGGTCGACAAATGTTGTTGGAAAATGTTCATAGCTCTCTGAGAAAAGCTCTAGCTGCAGTATCTGTATTCCACACGGTTTGGGGCCAACATATGTTTGTGCTTCATTATTTTGAATGCAGGTTGGTGTTTCCAGGTGTGAGAGGGTGCGTGATTGAGTGTGTGAGCGAGCCGAATGTTTTTGGTAAATAATGACAGGCAAGACGCATGGTGGCCCAAGCAGATCTGAGAAACAGACTTAACTCTTTACACAAACACTTGTGTAATTTTCCTCCTTGCACAATGGAAAACCTTACACAATCAAGACAAATGTAATGTAGATGGACAGAAGTGAAAATTGTCACATGGCTGTGGCAAGCGTGCTTACAAGTCACAGATACATCAACTGTCATTGAACTCATGTGTGTTGTTGATGTTCCCACATTGCTGTGCGGAGTCGTTCTTTCCATCCCTTTAACGTCATCGTTTGCTTTTTGTTTCCATTCAAGACCCAAGATTCCCAGAGAATGGTGTAGTGGAGGTGCTCTTCTCAGAAATAGCGGAGAGAGGTCCATCCCTTGCTTCAGGTAGCCTTACATTTTTCTGCAATGGAAGATGTTTTATAGGTCTTTGTGGATTTGTATGATCCAGTATACATTTATAAATGATCACACTGTTTTTGTCTATTTCAAGACTGTGGCTACTTGAGGAACAGTTCAGCCGTTGTCATTGAAAATAACCCTCTGGATTCACTACAGGCTCAATGGGACTTCAGTGAAAATGATACAGCAACAGGTAACACTGGACACCTCAAGTTCTACATAAGGTCTAGAATAGTCATCTTGAATAGAACCAATGAGTTTTCCAATGCCTGATTCTGATATCCAGCAAACTATAAATGTGTACATACTGGGAAGAAGGAAGGCATGTTGTCACAGATGTTCAAACGTTTAGGGTCTGTTTACAGAAATGTATACTTTTATTCGTCAAGTACGCATTGAATTGTTCAAATGTAACAGTAAAGCTATTTAATTTTACAAATAAATGTTCTTTTTAAATGTTTTTATTCTTCAAAGAATACTGAAAAAAGCATTGTGGTTTCCTCAAAACTATGAAGCAGCAACACAACTGTTTTTAACACTGATAATTATAAGAAATGTTTCTTGAGCACAAAATCAGCTTATTAAAATTATTTCTGAAGGATCATGTGACCCCAAAATTTTGAAAGTTAGTGTAATTCAGCAAATTTATTTAAATATGAAATGCTTTATTTAGGTAAAATATGTTGGTAATTTAATTGCTTTTCAGAAATATCGAATCAGTAAAACTGTAAAATATATATATATATATATATATATATATATATATATATATATATACAGTATATATATATATATAATTATTATTATTATTATTACTATTTATAAATGGCAAAAATGTAAAACAGTACAAAAAATTTGAATTGTTGTAGCCAACAAAACTTAAAATGACAACTTTCAGCCTGTTAAATAGCTTCATGATTTCTGTTTTATTTAACTTTGATCACAACTGATAAATATATATTATTATTTTAAAGTATACAGAATAACATTTGTTATAATTTAAGAGTAGTTTTATGTGAAATGAAAACAAGCATTTATAATGTGACAACTTTACATGACAAACTATATGTATAGCAAACGAAATGTGTGCTAAATTTCTACATTTTTACACATTCTACACATTTTTATTCACCCAAACCGAAAACAGCAAGGGAAAAGATTTGTTTATCGGCAAAGTGATTATAAATATTAGTCAAAAAGGCCAAATATTGGACGAAAATCACTACGAAAATCATCTCTTTATTTTTGCTCATGAATCACAGTTAGTTATTCTTTTTTTGCGATCATATCTATTTGGTTTTCTGGAGTGTTGTGGAGGTTTCAAATAGACGAGTATGTATACACTTCGTCTTTTTAAACATACAAGCGCACTAAATCTGGCTTTGCATTCACTAATTCGGAACATACTTTCATAGTACTTCATCGGCGTCTTGTGGGACTTCCGTGGTGAAACCATGGGATTGTGGATATTTATTTTTAGGAGAGGAAAACAAAAGCATGAATGCACATGTAAGCAGTGTTTATTTCAGGATGCAAAGAATAGCTTTCCGAGACACGAAGTCTCAGTAATGGTCTAGTAACGGTCTGCTACAGGAAACACGCTTTAACTCTAATGCCATTAGTCTGGGCACTGTTTGCTGAGGTTAATTGGAACATATGAGACTCTTCAGGGTGGGTGGAAAAGCTTAACCTCCTATACAATAATAGTCAAATTCTTGTACTTGACCCCAATCTAATCTTGTTTGGTCTGAGGCCTCCAGACCATAATGACCTGCCAGTCACCATAGTACCACCACAGTTCTGCTATTGCCTTGGATGTTTCCCTTTGAGGGTTTGTAATTACTGTAAATGTTAACGTTGCTGCACTAAATGAACCCTAGTAATAGAGAGCTGCTCAAAGTTAATGATGTTTTGTCCTGAAAAGTGAGTCAGAATATCAAAACAGGGGGATGGAGGTCAGACATAACAGACCCAGGTGATGAGCCGTGATATTCAAGGGCCAGCATGTATAGGGTAGAGTGGGGGAACATTTACTTCCGGTTTCAGTTCAAGTCATCTTCTACACAAAGGGAAATAAGGCAGAGAAGGAAATATGTTGAATTCCTATGAATGGACAGTGGGATGTATCGTTGAAAGCAAGCAAAATGGTATTGGATCATTCTATGAGTCATTCTAGGAGTAGTTCACTTTTAAAAAAAACTTTTGCTGATAATTTACTCACCCCCATGTCATCCAAGATCACCCATGTCATTCTTTCTTCAGTCGAAAAGAAATTAAGGTTTTTTGATGAAAACATTACAGGGTTTTTCTCCAGCACTTTACTGGGAACCAAAGGGTTTAAAAGAAAGTTTCAGTGCAAACTGTTAAAAGGGCTTTAAATGATTCCAGACGATGAATAAGGGTCTTATAAAGCGAAATGATCACTTATTTAAAAAAAATAACAAAGTTTAAATTTTAAAAGCTCAAATGCTCGCCTTGCTCTGTTCTGTGATGCGCGTTCGTGACTCTCCTGTTCGAACTCGTTCATCAAAATGAATGAATCTTTTTCCGAGTCAATTCGTTCATTTCGTTCGTTGAATGAACCAAATGACATGAAAAAAGATTTGTTCATTTTGATGAACGAGTTTGAACAGGAGAGTCACGAACGTGCATCACAGAACAGAGAAAGGCGGTTTGTGAGCATTGTGCTTTTAGAAAGCTATTTTAATATTAATATATATATATATATTTTTTTTTTTACAAATATCCACTTTTAAGTTATCAGATGGGTACTATTTAAAATCATAACACGTTTTATCATACTGAAAAACATAATATATACAATAGAATTGATCTGGAAGAGTTCATGTTTTGGATGGATAATGGTTTTGACAATTTTATGGAAAAGTTTTTAGCTTGTAAAAATCTTAATTTTCCTTAAAAAAATAAAGAAAAATGTAAGGCTAAAAATAACAGGAACTTTATGGTGACGTATTGTTCAAAAGTTAGGGCATTCTAAGGCGTTTTAATGTTGTTGTTTTTTTAAAGACACAAAAAGAGTTCATAATTTTGTAATATATTATTACAATTTAAAATGTATTTTCTGTGATGCATCATTACTCCAGTCTTCAGTGTAACATGATCCTTCAGAAATCATTCTAATATGATGATTTAGTGCTCAGAAAATATTTCTTCTTATAATCAATGTTGAACAGTTGTGCTGCTTAATATTTTTTTGTGAAAAAATAATACTTTTTTTTCAGAATTTAAGTAAATAGCATATATATATATATATATATATATATATATATATACAGTATATAGCACATATGTATGTATGTATATATATATATATATATATATAGTGGACTAAAAACTTTTGAATGAGTACTGTATAGAGTAACAAAAGAGGCACATCTTCCCCCCATCTTCCCCTACACATAATATAGAATTTTGCAGAAGTAAATCCGCTTCAGGGAGTGGAACATAGTGAGTGTTTAACTTTAATAAATGAACTTTGTTCTCCTTGTCCAGTTAAAGTTCAGCGATCAGAGAACTGTTACACTTCGTCACACTTGTTATGGTGGCCCTTTGCACAAGAATTGGAAATTCCAGGGCCGGATGTTTAAAGGCGGGGAGTTTCTTTTCTTAACTGTAAAAAATCAATCCCAACAGCTTAATGTGTGTGTGTGCGCATGTGTGTGTCATATGGGACTTGAAGCACATCTGGTTGTGTGATTCCGTCCCAAGCAGCCGTGTAATTTAGAGATGCCTCATGGTTGGTGCACAAACAGCCTTTACAATTTACAATACTTGAGCTCAAATATAGAATTACACACACTCACAAACACACACTTGTATGTCTGTAATTATTGCCAGTTGCAGCGACAAACAGTCTGAAGGAATGCTACTGCCAGTCGCCCAAAGTTTCAGACTATCTCTCTCCTGTTATCTTTCTTTTGCTTTCTTTCAATCTTTCTTTCATCATTTTGTTTTTACCTAACACTCTTGTTCTTTAGTACATCAATACCTCTCTTATCTCTCTCTTTTGCTCAGTCTCTCTTTGCGCTCCATCTCTCCACCCACACATAACTCCGCCCTTGTGTTTACATTCCCCTCTCCATATTTGGAGGGCTCAAGGTCCTCGGAGCGTCCATGCGCGCTCTACAACAGGCATATGTGTATGTGTGTGAGTGTGTGTGTGTGTGTACAGCTGTATTCCGAGGAGCATTGGCTGGTTCAAGCGGAATAATGCTTCCCAAGCCAGGATTTTCCCGTACACCCATGAGGGGCACCTGAAAGGGGTTACCTGTGTGTGGAGGTGGAGAGAGAGAGAGAGTGTGTGAGAGAGAGGGGGAACGAGAGAGAGAGAGAGAGAGAGAGAGAGAGAGAGAGAGAGAGAGAGAGAGAGAGAGAGAGAGAGAGAGAGAGAGAGCGAGAGAGCGAGACGGGGAGAGTGAGCAACACTGTAGAGGAAAGGGAGGAGGGAAAACAGGGGAAAGGGAGTAAAAAGATTGACTGAGAGAAAGAAAAAGTAGAAGAGTAAAGAAAAGGAGACCCAGGGGAGCTGTTATCACCTTATGGGAAAGAATGCAAGCTGCCTGTCTGTTTAAAACTGCATGAGGAGAGAAGGACTGAAAGAGAGAGCATGCAGGACAAAATGGGAACAGTCGCCTGCAGGATAAACACGGTCAGGACTGCTTGCCTTTTCCCCCCTTTTCTTTATTCAATCTAAGGAATATATATATATGATTTTATTTGATTTTTTTGTGTGTATTGTATAATCTCTCTTTTCACTTGTGACTCTGTCAGATGTCTCTTTCTCTTGCTCTTTGTAATAGTTTCTATGGTCAAAGTCATGTGTTGTCCTCTCAGATACCTTTGGGGTCTGATTCGAGAGGATGTTTCTGGAAAGCATTAGGTTTGTGCTGCTTCATGTGTTTTTGAAGCGGTGGGATACACTTTCAACAGCAAAACGGTTGATTTGTTTTGTGAGCTGTTGAAAGCTCTTGTGATAAATGAATGCAGTTGTGCTTCATTTATCAGAAAGAGTTGCCGGATAAGTCCCTTTCGAAGCACTTTTGAGTGTTTCCCGCTTTGCATTTGACGTATAGTCTAAAAGTGCTTTGATGAAACATGGGCCAAATATTAAATAACATGACCAAGAAAGGTCAAACTTTTTGTTAGATTCAAAGTCATGTCGTTAATGCATCGGTCTGTTTGAGGCTTTGAGCTAGTTAGTTTTGTTCAAGTGGTCTATTATAAATTTATTTTAGATTTTAATAAAGTGTGTATGATAGTGTGGTGACTATTGAATCTGAGTTGTTGTTGTGTTTGCGTGTGTGTTTGAGTGAGAGAGAGGGAGAGAGAGATGCCAGCTGTGGTGTTTTATCATGCATGCCTGGTATTTGGATTTCAGCCTCTTGAGAGTAGAGAAGCTTTACTGGTTTAGTTAAAAAGAGTCTGTTTTTTATCAGTTCACAAACTGACCAGTTTTACCATTTTCTGATCAGTCTAGGTGTCTCTAACTACTATTTACGTTGGTACAGTATTGCAAAACACTTTTGCTGCTATTGAGGTGGGGTACTGGTTTGGAACGGGACAGGTTTGGTGGTATGTTCAGATTAAAAGGATGGTTAAGAGGTTGGGTCAATTGGATAAAACGTAAAAACATATGTACGCATTCAGTGCATAATAACAAATGATGAACTTATTTTAGTGACCAACAAAAGTTTATTTTATAAGTTTATTATATCTCTTAAATGTTTTGTTAATGTAATCTTCACAAATTAAACTTTTATGAATTTTGAAGTCTACATACAATCAGCAGAAGTAAAAAGCTAAACTTAGCCTATAAAGTAAACTCTTCTGGTCTTTATGTTAAAAAATAAAAAAACTTTTACCATTACCATGAAAGTTTGAGCTAGAATCTTTTGCAAGAGTGTGATTATAAACACTATAAGGCTGTGAAAGCGGACTAGTGAGTAAGTGAGTTTACTCATCTGTTCGTTATGATGATGTTTAAGTTCAACGACCTCTTCAGTCCCATTTAGCCACTTGTTAGCAATCGCCTTTTTCAAGACAACTAAAAACTTTAACACAAGGGGGTGTTATGAAATATTTAATGTTGTAGAATAAAACATAAAAATGACTTGAGCATGTGTTCACCACAGACTTTATTCCAGGCATTTAACCAAAAACTCATTGAGTTCAGGACGATGCAACCTGTGGTGCTACAATATAAACTCGTTTCCTGGTTTTGGCCTGTAAAAATACTTCATTCCTGCTGCTCTCAGCTGTCAAAATTGATCTTAGTGTGTGGCGTGATGCTAAATATCGGTGTTTACGTGCGTTTGTACAGCCTGCATGTGCGATGCTGCCTGCTGGCTTCATGTTAAACGGTAGATATGTGTTATCAGTCATGATCAATGTGAGTGTGTGTGAGTGTGTCGTGACACATGATGCTATCTGCCGAGATCTGTGTTCAGCTGCCGCTGGCTGACTGATGTGTCTGCTAGAACACACACAATGGCCACACAAAGACATCTACATCTGTGTGTTCGTGTGATGACTAAGGTGTCTGAGACGTGTTAACATCACCCATGTATCCCAGACTATGACACACAGGGCTAAATGGAGGAGTGGGTGAAGATAAGTACCTATGATAAACCTGTTTAAAATGAAGTGAAAATCTACAATTGCATCTGTTGCCGAAATATTTTTCATTTGCATGATGTTTCATCCACACCAATAGGTGTCAGTATAAAGTTATACAGGCCAGAGAGTGATACATGTAGATACACAAATTACTAAAAGGGTTTGTTCACCCAAAAATGAAAATCCTGTCATCGTTTACTCACCCTCATGTCGTTCTAAAGCCTTGAGACTTTCGTTCATCTTGCAACACAATTGAAGTTATTTTTGATCAAGTCTGAGTGATTCTTTCTGTCCCTCCATTGACAGCTACGCAACAACCACTTTGACTAGGGCTGCACTCTAAATCGTAAGTTTAGAGCCTACATTTAGCTTTTTACTTCTGGTGATTGTATTTAGACATCAAAATTAACAAAAGCTGTGTTTATTTGTGAAAATGACCTTGATGGACAAAACGTGTAAGTTTCATAAACTTTTGTTGATCACAGAGCTTATTTTTTGCAATAAGGAATAATCCTATTGGGCTTTTGTCGAGGGAACCAGTGTGATGCTAACTTCCGGGTTGGCCTACAAATCTGTCATCCCTGCACCACTCTATAGAGAGCCTAAGTCCCTCCCCTTCCGGTCGGCCACCATGGGACCTTATTTTGGAAAAATATTGAATGGTAGTCAATGGCAAGAGACAACAAATATTTTGATCTGGTTTGAATTGTGCCCTGAATTACACATATGATGTTTGTCAATTTAAAAGATACATTTTAAAGTAAAGAAAGTCGCAGTTTGATGTAAAACCGTTGAGGTATAAGACTGTGAAAATACGTAATTACAAAGACTACAAACCCCAAAGGCGCACATTTTCTCTCAATGAATAAAGCTAACTTTACTGAGGCTGTCTGTCATTATTTCTACAGTCTTACGTTATAATCGTAACGTTACGCCGTCCTACCTGAGTGTTTTGTACCAGACTGCACGCACACGAGCAGCGGATCTCGTTTCTCTTCCCGGGAGATGTAGTTCACAGAGCGATTTTCACATAAAACTAAATGTTACTCTTCTGCTGTATGACAAACTGCGACGTTTTTGACTTTGAGAATCATCTTTTAAATTGACAAACATCATATGTGTAATTCAGGGCACAGTTCAGACGGAATAAAAAGATAAGTTGTCTCTCCCCATTGACTACCATTCATATTTTTTCCGAAATAAGGTCCCATGAGCCGGAAGCGAAGGGGCGGGACTTAGGCTCTCTATAGAGTGCCGAAGTTATGACGTTACTTTGTAGGACAACTCGGTAGTTAGCGGCGCATGGGTTCCCTCGATCGAAAAGCTATGCATTTTCCCCATAGACTTTTGGAAAATCGCAAAAAATAAGATCTGTGTTCAACAAAGAGTTGTGACCCTTACACGTTTTGTCTATCAAGATAATCTTTACAAGTTAATCCAAAATTTACACATTTTGAAGCCTAATATAAAGTTTAAAAAACACAAGGTGGTGTGTTTTATGTCATAGATCAAAACGTGAAAATATTTAGAGGCTTTGTTAACCATAGACCTTATTTTAGGCGATTTAGCAAAAACCCATTCAAAAATCCCGTAGATTTCAAGGCGAGGGAACCGGAAGTTTTAAAATGCTAACTCATTTCCGCGTTTTGGCCTACAAATTGACATCATAACGTCGGCACGCTATTGTACTGATTCTTTTTGTTCTTTCTTCCACAGCCAAGCCAAATGAAGGCGACCATTCTCTGAGCAGTGACTCTGGACTCTCCAGCTCCTCCCAGTGGACTGGAGGACAAGCCTCTGGGCTCACAATCAGCTACAGCTCTGAGGAGCATACTCAGCTCCACAGAGGTAATCCTGGGCTCAGAATGGAGGAGGAACAACCTTCTCCAGGCATCCCGAGACACGACCCTATAGCCAGTCAAGCTACATTTGATCATTCCAGTCATTTAAACGGTAAAGCTATGTTCATAGAGCGGGAGACGGACATTATAGATGATGACGACGACATCACCATCCCTAATGATGCCATTGCTGCTGTTTCAGACTCTAAAGACACACAATCTTCAAAGGAACTGTCTGTTTTTTCTTCAGGTGAATGTCAGAACTTTATCCAATCAAATGATTGTCAAACTGGAGCTCCTCCTGCCATATTTAGAGATAATGTGAGTTCCTCAAACACACTCATACACTCATCAGTACCTGCTGGATATCAGACACAAATTTGGGTGAAACAGCAGCAGTCGGTGTCACAGTCCACCTCTTACACGCACACTCCGTCAGACAGACTGAAACACGAGGAGACGGAGCTCCAAAGAGGCGCAAGCAAACCTTCGCTACCAGACAACGGCTTTCCAGAGGCGCAGTCAGAGCCAGAGAAGGACGATGAGTTTGCAACACTGGCTTTGGATATAGATCAGTCAATCGAACAGCTCAATCAGCTGATACTGGACCTTGATCCTGACTTTGAGCCAATCCCCACACAGGCAAGGAGTCACATGACCCGCTCAGCCTCCCTTCACACCAACGGAAAGACGCACTCAGATGGAAGGGTTAAATCCCACCAATCAGGTAAGAGCAAATCATCACACATTCACCAATACTAAATCCATTTAGTGATTTCAACTGACAAGCAATCCACTTACAATCACTTTCGACATCCAGTGTAGACACAGTGTTCAATATGTATATATATATATATATATATATATATATATATGAAGAGTTCAGATGCAAAAGCCTCTAAGTGCCGTTTGAAATTTTCTTCTAAAATGATCATTTTTATCAAACTTGGATATTTAAGTTCAGTAATTTCACTTAAATGGCAATGAAGATTACCTATTAATTGTCATTTAAGTGAAATTACTGAACTTAAATATACAAGTTTGATAAAAATGGTCGTTTTAGAAGAAAATTTCAAAGGGCATTTAGAGGCTTTTGCATCTGAACTCTTCATATATATATATATATATATGTTTTTTGTTGTTGTTTTTTATGTTGTATATTACTATTGCTTTGGCAATATTGTGCTATTTTTACACAGTCATGCCAATAAAGCTCAATTGAATTGAATTGAATTGAATTGAATTGAATTAGAGAGAGAGAGAGAGAGAGAGAGAGAGAGAGAGAGAGAGAGAGAGAGAGAGAGAGAGAGAGAGAGAGAGAGAGAGAAAGAGAAAGAGAGATAGATATGTATCTAAAGCCCATAGCATGCTGTCAGTTATCAAATAATCTTTATTTAATTAATTGCTCAACCTTACATTGTTATGGTTGTAAAATCAATTCAATGCAAAAGTAACTGTTAAAAGATCATATCATATCATAGTGCTCCCAACATGGTGTTTATTAGATTTACACTACAGTTCAAAAGAAGGGGATCAGTAAGGTACTGTCACTTTTGATCAATTTAATCACAAATAAGCAGATTCAAAATGTTACAAAAAATGTTTTATTCCAAAATAATGCTGTTATTTTGAACATTGAAAATAATAACATGAAAAAGAATCCAGCAGCAGCTGTTTTCAACATGTTCTACCAAGTGTTTTTTGGCCATCAAATCAGCATATTAGAAAGATTTCTGAAGGATCATGTGACACTGAAGACTGGAGCAATAATGCTGAAAACCCTGGTGAACATAACTCACTTTCAAATTCTTTCAAAAACATATAAAAATGTTGCACCCGACCCCCAACTTTTGAATGGTAGGCCTAGTGTGTATGTACATAAGCATATATAATACCATCACATTTCAATTATATATATATATATATATATATATATATATATATATATTTGTAGCTTTCAGTGGCATTTTTGTCTTGTTCACTGGTTAATTTCTGAGTCTGCAGTCTAGTGACTTTGAGTTTGAGCTGATGTTTCCATTGAGGTTACTATTGGCAGGGGTCTAAATTATGTTAATAGATGCACACAAGTAACATACAATGGTTCTCTATGTGCAGCTCCTGACAGGTTTTCTAAAGAAAATAAAGTCCTGCCTTTCATTTCAGTGAGTATGTGTGCGCCTGTGTGCAAGTTGTGACTGTGTTTGAATGTCTAAACATCCAGGTCTAGTATGGAGTGCTTGCATCTTGCTTATGTAACCGCTGAGCTGCCTTTTTTGTTTAAAATTTGACAATCATATATCTAGTGGTTGACAACTATTTAGTGACTTCCTAATGTCATATTGACTGCTGCTCTTTACCAAACACATCTGTGATGCAGTCTCCCCGTGAACTCAATACTCTGGCTTCTTTGACCTCAGCAGACTGAAGGAGTCTTGTTGCTTTTGAAGTGTGTCCCCTGCCTTGCATGCGTCTCCTGTCTATTCTTTTAGAAGATCCTTTCAACAGCCCATGTCACCATGTCAGAGCAGCTCTGGCACCTGGAATGGAGTCCTTTAGTTGAGTGGTGAATTCGTCCTGTTGAACAGAAATCTATGCAGAGTGTTATTAGTACCATAGTATGTCACTAGATATATGCCCTGTGGTATGTGTGTGTGTGTGTGAATACACATGTGTAAGGGCTAAGGAATTCTTTTGAAGTGAGCGTATCCTGACACAAAAACATGTTGTCTTTCCCCATCGCAGTCTTGAGGATTTTTAAAGTGATAGTTAACAGAGCCTGTACTGTTTGCCATTTGTAATCAATTATTACCATGTTTATAGTCATTGTGAAAAACTGGGTAGTTTTTTTTAACCTGAAAATAATCAGTTTAGGATTAAAAAGATTAGATAACCAAGAAATGTTATGTAAAATGAATAGGAATTTTTAAGACTCTGGATTGTCACTTATCAAATAAGTAAATTTGTGTTACTGAAGCTCAAGATTCACTTTGGATGTCAAACAGTTTTAGAGAAGATGATTCGTTATTTTTCTTTTTAATGCATCTTTTTCATTTGGTGCTGCTTTTAAAGCAAAATACAGAAACTAAAAAAAAGTGATTATGAAAAACTTTTTGGTCATACTGTTATGTTATGATGCAATTTATGATGAAAATTGTTTAAACGGAAATGCGAAACGGAAGCATCTTCACTGGTCTCGTATACAACATGATACAGCAGTTTATTTTGAATACTAAAAATGTAATATTTATTTAATGATTATTTGCTTATTTATTTTAATATTTATTTATTTGTATTTATTAAATTGTCTTGTATCTATTTTAGTGTTCATTTGTTTATTTATTGTGGAACAGATTTTCTTACAGCCCTGAGGTAAATGGGTTCTCATGGATCTTATCAAAACAAGCATTGTGTAAGAACATTGTATTTTAGGTCATGTTGTATGAAACACTTTAACTTTGTTAGATGTTGTTAGAAAATTATGGATAAGAGTGAGATTTCTGAATGACTGGTCGCAGTCAAATTTGATTTGCCATTCAGTGGAAATCAAAATCAGTTTTGAATGCCTGCTAAATAACCCTTTCTTTCCCTCTCTCTCTCTGTCCAGGTTGGAGACGGAAACAGCTCAGTGACGTCTCTGAATACTCTGTGCTGAGGAGTGGGGGTGGTGATCAAATCCAGAACCTCCAGAGATTCGCCTTTGACACACCATCTCTGGTATAAATATACACATATTTATACCTGCACAATTACAACATAAGTGTATAGCCTTAAATCTAGTGCAATTGAATCGCTCACCAACCCTGTACAAGCTTCTACCCAGTCAACTAAAATACAAGTTAAACTTGAATTGAACCCGGAACATTCCTACAACAATGCCTTGTGTGTTTTCTTCTGTTCCAGAGAGGTCTATATCACACTGACACTGTTGACTTTGGTGACCACCCTCCAGAGGTTGACAGCCCACTGTGGGTGGGTCTTAATCAAGTTCCGCCCACACCAGCATTTCCTGTGACACCCCCCACTCCATATGGTAAGGCTGACACAGTGTTTAATGTTTGTTTTTTGAGTTATGTGAAAGGCTTCACATGCCTCACAATTTCAGTTTTATGTAATTTTTTTTATGTAGTCTTTTTAAAGATATCATAGCACCCTCTTGTGGTCACTTATGAAAAAAAAAATATAGTTTATTACCAAAGAAATACCTTTACCGCAATGGTAATTTAACAGTATTCTCAGAATTCCACAATCAGGGAGCAACAACAGAAAAAGCCATATAACCCTTTTGATTTTAATCTAGTTTTAACGTGCGAAAATTTTGGACGTGTATTTCGGACTCAGGTTCTAGAGTAGAGGCTAGCCTACTTGAACTAGGAGCACCATCTAGTTAGATGATCCCAATCTTCTAGCATTTTGCTGAAAAACCAAAAGGTCAGGATGGGTTAATTAGCACTAAGAAATACCGGTAACGCTTCCTTTTACAGTCCAGTTACCCATGTAAATACTATGTACTTATTTTAGTAACTACAATTACTGGATAATAACTAGTACTAACCCTGAACCTACCCCTAAACCTACCCCTGTTCCATGTACTTACCTTATATTAGCCAGTACTTTCTAGGTAAGTACACTGTAAGTACTCTGTAAGTACTGTACTGTAAAAGGAAGCGTTACCGAAATACCTGTATATAGCAAATTAACAAATGCATCAATTATGGTATCCTTGTCTGTAGTAGAATTGATATGATCTACAATTGATATGAATATGAATTCGAATCTAAGAATCGATTTCAATTTGGAGTCGGTAGAAGCCATCCCCAACAACACTATGAAGTACTAATGCAAGAGTCTAGAATAAAGGCCATTGCACACTGAGTCCGAAATTTTCGTATGCGTTTTTTCATGTCAGTGATTCAGTGGCTCTGAATTGTTAAAACACCATTCAAACTGCTTGCTACAGATGCGAAAAACGCAGAAAATCGAACCCAATTTGATTTTTTTTATAAAGGACGAAAGTTTCGGAGGCAGTGTGCAAGTGTGATTGACATAACGTGAGGTCGTATTTATTTTTTAACGTGCGAAAATTTCGGACGCATATTTCGGACTCAGTGTCCAAGGGCCTTAACACCCAGGTTCTACAGTAGAGGCTAGCCTACTTGGTCTCCTGGGTGGCAGAAAGAGATCCAAAAACAACACACTCTGTCTTATTAGGGTTAAGATGGAAAAAAATGACTGGCAACCAGGCTTTCTCCTCATCAAAGCAATGTACTTGTGGACAAAATTGAGTCCCAATTGATCTGAGTGATATATAGTTGTGTATCAACAACATATAAATGTTACAAAATGTTGTATTTATGAAAAATTGAGATGAAATTGATACTATGAAAATTAAATTGGTCCAAGGATAGAACCCTGTGGCACAACACTACTTAATGTGCTTAAATGTCATTTTCTCCTCACAGTGAAGAGTTCACATGACTTTATCCCTTCAAGATCTGGTTCCCAAACCAGTAGACACCACATGAGCTCTCCAATATGGCAAGGTAATCAGCTACCATGGTGGCTACATTCTTATGCTAGTTCCTGAGAGGATGAGAATGTGTGCGAATATCGTTTTGTGTATGTCTTTGGTTAATCCACTCAAGGAATTCCTCATTTGAACTGTATTTTGTACAAAATTGACCTTTAAAAACAGTCCCCTCTAGCAAAGTTTGTCTTGCTGCTGTCACAAAATCTGTGCTGCTCAAAAAAACTCTGCTACAGGATGTGGCCCTCTGGGTCAGGATGCATACTTCCTCTAAACCTGGCCATTCATTGCTTTGGGAACCTGGAACTGGGTGCTTAGAATTAACCCTTAAATTATACTTCAGTTTTGACGCAAACGCTTACAGTATGCATACATGTAAACACACAGCCTTTTAATGTACATTCCGTTTCATATTTTGCACAAACACAGATGCTCCCGACGTGTGCACTAAAAAGTTTCATTCTCGTCTATTGTTAGCATTATTTATCTCCAGAAATTAGTGCTAAAAATGTGGCCGCTATCTCTTAACCTCCTCACACAATACTTTGTTTATCGTCTATTGTTCTTGCAATCTCCAGTTTGTTGTTGTTGTTCTGTCTCTTCCGTAACTTTTTTCACTCTGAAACAACTGTCCATTGTCGAGCAAATAATTAGCACAAAAAAATATATATTGCATGACATGACTTGAGCCAAGCGAACTCAGTTTAGACATACCGTAGCATAAACGTAAAAATGAAAGGAAGCTCTTTTTTTACCAGTCAACTCCATATTTGTGAAATTTATGCAAAAAAGCAACAAGAACAAAAAAAGATATAATATAAAAGATAAATATTAAGCAGTGTCGAAAACATCATCACTTTCTCAAAAACCCAGACAAAGATTCAAATATCACTCATAAAAAATCATTCTATCAGTCTGTTATGTAACTTTTAATGAGGGAAATAGTATTGCCTGATTAAATCTTAATGAGGAGGCACAGGAAAACGGTAGAATACTGGGAATAAAAATAGAGTGCAAGAGCTATGGAGAACGCATTGTCACATTATATTACAACATACCTAACAGATCCAAAAAGACTATTGCCCCTTTTTATTCTATACATGTAACTTTTTACTGTATGAATAGTATTGATAGATAGAGAAGTCATAGCATTAACATTTAACAAATTAAGAATATAAGTTGTATGGAAAACCAAATAGGTCAAAATTCCCCTAACTATGGTGTTCCATGTGTATGTGTGTGTGTAAATGTTTTTTACAGTGAAATAATATATAATCTGTAAGTCTGAGTACTTGTTTAATAGTCCAATTTTGGTCATTACAAGATTCCTTAGTTTAATTATACGGTTTATTGTTTTAATTATTTTCATTTAAAATAACAATTTATTTCATTATCACTATGTTTAACACATCCGGCCTTCAACAAGTTGGCCCCGAGGACTAAGGATGTTGTATATTTTAATTTCCTGATGTGGGAAGATTTGCAGGTTATGTAACTTCAGTCCATCTATGTTTTAGTGTCTAAATAAACAGGAGAAAATAGAAGCTCTCACAGCCAAACTCTCACTGACAGACAAATGCAAATATTTACAGAGACGTTTGAGGGGGAAGGAAGTAAAAAGCACTGCCGCTTTAAATGTATTTATGTGCTACAGTGGCTGAGGTCACATTAGGTAAACTACAGTGTGATAAAGGAGACACAGGAAAAGTATCTTTTTTCATGAAAACACTCTAAATATGATTTTTTTCCCTAGCAATTGAATTTAGATATTAGGTTAAATTTAGCTGGGAATTTTGTCTATGATTTAAGAGCTTTTTTCCCCTTAATGTGTTCTTGTGAGCTGTTTGAAAATGTTTTTTTATTTATTTTTATTAACACTACGGTTCAATTTTGTTTAAGTGACTTTGAAAGATATCTCGTATGCTCACCAAGGCTGCATTAAAAATACCCCAAAACAGGATTCCTTTTTTTTTTCAAGATTTGAAGAATAGAAAGTTCATTTTTAAAAAATGCTTTTATTTAAAATAGAAATCTTTTGTAAGAATGCAAACATCTTCACAGTGAATTTTGATCAATAATGCATACTTGCTTAATACTTCTTACTGAACCAAACCTTTGAACAGTGGTGTATAAAAATACACAAACATCTTTAAACAAAATAAATTCACCAGAGGTATTTGAGAATGTGTCTTGGATCGATAACGATGACATATTCCCCCTTGTTTTGCATTTCTCAAATTTAATATTAAAAAATATTTACAAATTGTTATTACATAATTTTAGTGACTTAAAAAAGCGACAAATCTAAAGTATGTGTTTGATTCATTTTAGATCGTCACATTTCAAAATCCTAAACAATGTTCTTGTCATTTAGATTTTTTCCCCTCCTCATTTTGAAGTACAGACATTTTTTTAGTCTCAAATGTTTTTTTTAGTTTATTTGATTCCAGTTGCTCTTGTTCAGTTTGATTTGATCATAAAACCTCATTAAATTAAGTTAGATTGATATTTGAATGAGTGAAATTTTCTGCCAAACGAACAGTCATAATACACTTAGTCTTTGCCACACTGTAAAAAAAAAGTTCTTTTGTCAAATCAACTTAAATTATTTATGTAGTTCAGATAACATAATATTTGTAGTTTCTGGTGATTAAATCAATCTCCTTCATTGTATTAACTCAATTTTTCCATTTCAATGAACTTAAAATTTTAAGGCAACCAGGTTACTTATTTATTTAAGTTAAACCAACAGGATGCGTGCATGTTTTTACTCCAACACAAGCCCAAAATGCAGATGAGGTAAATGACTGTTTTGCATAGAAGCAGATGTTGTGCGCTGTAGAACATAAGGGAGTCCATAAAAGGACATCCTCACCCCTGACCCCAGCGATGCCGTTGATTTAGGTGAAACAGACTGAGAGAGTTTGCGGAGAACAATGCTTGAATGGCCTATCAAAGGCAGGAGAGCACTCATGAACTCATATGCTAATGAAACCATGGGGGTCTTTCACTGCCTTTCTGCCTCATGCCAGTTGGGGGCAGTCATCCTCCCTTCCTCCCTCCCCTCTTCCTTTCCTTCAGCCCTCCCCCTTCCCTCCTCAAGGCTGGAGTCAGTCAACCAGTCCTGCTGGAAGAATGACGTGAAGTAGTTTTCCATCTGGGGTTTAACAGAATTCCAAATTCTCAATGACTTCATTCAGGCTAGACACGAATGTGTAGAGAGAAGGGGACAGAGTTAGATAGAACAGCAACTGTGTGACGTGCAGCCCATGGTCAGTGTTTGTGCCGGGAAGCAGACAGCACGAGAGAGAGAGGGAGGGAGGGAGAGAGAGAGAGGGAAAGAGAGAATGTGAGGTGGAATAAGTGACAAAGCAGGCAACGGTACAGACTGGGGCCACGAAAGAGTGACACTGGGAAACAAAGTAAGCGTGCAAGGGTGTCAGGACACAGCAGTGACCGGCAAGTCCAGCTATTTATCTGTGGATGATTCTCTTATGAGGAACACTTCAGCATGACTGCTTCTCTAGGTATGCAGGAAAAGATTTTGTCATTTTGACCCAACTTTTGGTCTTTGTGTGTGTGTGTGTGTGTGTGTGTGTTAGCATTTGCCTGTGTGTTTGTATGCTAATACCTCAGCCATTTGCTGTATTCATCTCTGGCAGACTTTAATTGTCTTCTTGTCAGCATGAAGTCTATGTGTGAACATTCCTCTCACTATATGGGGAAAACTTTCTCCTTTTTTCTCTTTTCTTCCCTTCTCTTCTCTTCTCCTATCTTCTCTAATTTATTTACTATTTATTACATCTTTAGGACACTGAAAATCATTTTTTTATTACTTTATCAGTGTAAAACCATGTAAATATCCTCTTTAATGGAAATTGTATTTATGACATGAAGAATTTTTTTCAGAGAAAGTTTCTTTATCAAGCACAAAATGTTTCTCGTTTCATCATATATTATTAAATGCAATCAAGTATGCTTAATAAATGAAATAAATCTGCCAATACCCAGCACCTGGGTAAAAATAATAACGAATATTTTCATGATTTGTAATCACAACATTTTTTTTTCTTTTGTCAAATCAACTTAAATTATTTATGTAGTCCAGATAACATCATATTTTGAGTTTCTGGTGATTAAATCAATCTCCTTCATTGTATCAACTCAATTTTTTCATTTCAATGAACTTAAAATTTTAAGGCAACCAAGTTACTTCATTTTTTAACTTAAACCAACATTTTTTGTAAAATGACCAAGTGAAGAGTTCAGATGCAAAAGCCTCTAAGTGCCATTTGAAATTTTCTTCTAAAATGATCATTTTTATCAAGCTTGTATATTTAAGTTCAGTAATTTCACTTAAATGGCAATGAAGATTACCTATTAATTGTCATTTAAGTGAAATTACTGAACTTAAATATACAAGCTTGATAAAAATGGTCATTTTATAAGAAATTTTCAAATGGCATTTAGAGGCTTTTGCATCTGAACTCTTCAAGTGAAATTCAATCTTGTTATGAGGATGTTTAGACATTTTTACTGGATAACGGGGCAGAAATACTGATTCAATTTCATGTGTTCACAGTACATGCTTGATGTGCATCAATTTGCTGAGATGCCAAAAAAAGGGCCAGTGGTTGTTATTTGAAGAATGTGTGTGTGAGTGTATGCACGGTTTGTGCACTTTTAGTTTGTTTGTATGTGAATGTTTCCTGTTTCAGCCTGCCCTTGGACACTGTGTCCGAAGACCTTAATTGGTTATTTGCATTGCAAAAACTTTACTGATAAAGACAAACACATTTAAAGCCCCAATATTTGTGCTTGGACTACCCTATATTGTGTTGGTTCTGTCAGTGTTTGGCATTCCTCGTATGCTTCCTCACAAACAGCAGAGCACTGCTTTACCCGTGGGGTGTTTTGTGGAAAACATCTTGCTTTCACTCTTTTCTAAAGCTCATTTACACTTGACTTGTCCTGTAATTTACCTCAGATTGGGGATTTAAGCTTTGACACTTTCTCATCGGGCCTAGGAGATTTATCAAGCAACCGTGGGAGGCACTAAAACAAAAAGAGATGAATGTGGTGCTCGTGTAGTGAGTGGATGTGTAGTAGTGAGCACTTAGATGGAGATGGAGTGGAGACAGTGGACACTATTCTTCTCTGTCTCTGGACAAAAGACAGTTTTGTGTGGGCCTGTGTCCAAATGAATGTGGACGAGGAAAGAATGTGTTATGTAATCGGGTCAGTTTGAACTGAAATTCATTTAATTGGAGATTGCAAATGAAAAGCATGCAACCAAATTATCCAACGCAAACATTTTGGTTTGTTTATTACTGTTCTTTTACTAGGATATGACACAATTTGACAGGAACAAAGGCTTACATAGCAGCACTGAATGGAGCAACAAAACATTTCAAAGACTGCATAAACTGTGCTTATGTTACAAAAGTTATGATGATAAATAAAAAAGGGGATAGAAATAGTGTAGTAAAACTAAAAGAAATGGTGGCCATGCAGTTATAGTATCTACAATTTGACACCTCCATTACATAATTGAATTAAAAATGTAAAAAATGACAGGCTCTAAAATACTTTCCCTTAAATAATTATAAAAATATTTAACATTAATATGTAAATATATAGCAGTAGCATAAATGTAATGTTATAAAAACAATAAAATAGAATACAAAAAATGAATATAGCACCTAATACTAAATATTATCCCTTAAGTAATTACATTACAAAATAATAAAAAACTAAATCTAATGTAAAATATTATTTTCCTTTATTTTAGCTTATTATAAAAATAATAGAATATACAAAAAATACATCATATAATATTAAATACTTTACCTTAATTACAATATCATTAATATAAAATCATTAATTATAAATTAAATTAATTTAAATCATATAAATTAAAAATAGTAACACTGCAAAAAGTTGTGTACATAATAGTTTTACTTTGCTTTAACTCATCAAAATATGTTACTTTTTTTTTTTGTATAAGTTGTGCAAAATTCAATTCATTTTTTAAAATGACTTAAACATCCAAGTTGATTATATAGAGATTTACGGCAGCAACTTTTTTTTTACAGTGAATCTTTATAAATTAACATTCATATAAATGCATTAATGCATGAAAACAAAAGATTAATGTCATGTCCGAAGCATAGTATTGTCAAATAATGTGATTTATGTTAGAAAGGGACATTTTGGATTGACACAACTAGTTCAGTAGATCTCTGAATACTTCTTGTCAGATTCATTTGGGTTCCTTTATTGTGAGTCACAAATTCAATCCTCCAGCTGTTTGTTTGATTGATTGCATGTGTGAGTGTGTACTGTACATTGCCAAATTAAGACCACAAATGGACTGAAACACTCCTTAGCTATTTTAATGCTCTGAATACCTATGCGCAGTGAAAAAGTGTTATTTTTGGTCTGCGTGTTTTGACGCTGTTGTGCAGAATGTCTAGTGGACGAGTCTTTAATACAGCAAAGAAGGCAGGAAGCTGTCTCATTTAAGAGCTAAATCTTATTACAGACATATTTAAGAGCATGTATCATAGAGCTGAAGTGATGCCTTTGACTGGACAGTATTTAATTATCCTGTGTTGGATTCTCTCTCTCTTCTCAATTTTTATTTCCCCCCTCCACACATTCTCTATCTAGTTCAGCTTTGCAGCTTTGATCACAACAGCTGGACATTTTTCAACTTGGCTCACTGCGTGTGTGTGCGTGCATTCCTCCTTTGAATGGCGAGTTTGTTAAGTCCGTAAAACTGAAGTCGTCCTTTGTCTCACTGGCATGCGGGAGATTTAATCCTGAAAGAAGAACAGACATACACACAAACACGCTTAGACACACTTTTATCGCCCTTCTCTTTCATTTGCCAGCCAAATTCCCAACTCCTAACTGTAAGATGCTGATATGACACGTTAATATTGATAAGGCTTATACTTTCAGCATGACTGCATTTAATGTTAAACGGTCTGAGGCTTTCTTTTTTTTCTCTACACTCTTTTCATTCATTACATGGAATATTAGTATTTTTCAGTGTTATTTTAGTATCGGTATTTTTTATAATATTAATATTAGATTTTATTTTTTCTGGTTTCGGTTTTAATTTTAGTTAAAGTTTTAGTAATTTTGTGGGGTGTTTTTGTCTTTTTGTAACATCTATTTAGTTTTTATTAAATTTTTGATTTGGTTTTAGTTATTTTACTACTTCGATGTATAAATAAAAGAAAGTTTAGTATTAAATGATTAATTTTTTTATAATTATATTACTATTACTATTTTATATAATATTATTAATTTTAAAATATATGTAATTTAGGTGAAATAATAAACATTAGATGTTTAATTTATTAATGTGCTTTTATAAGGGAATTATAATTATATAATTTTTGTATTTTCTGATTCATGTTAAGTTTTTTTTTTTCATTTTGCTGCATATTTGCATATTTTTGTCTTTTTAAAGTATGTTTATAGTTTTATTTCATTTTAGTAATTGTAGTAGCCTACGTCAGCTTAAATTAAATTAAAATGAGAAATATTGCCTTGGCAATTAGCAAAAAAAAAAAATTATATATATATATATATATATATATATGAAAAGAAAAGTTTGTTATTTCAAGTAATCAAAATGTTTTGTATTGTTTGAGTTTTAATTAATTTGTCACATATTAAGTGAAGTGCGAAAACAGGTTTTAAACATTAAAGAAAATGGTGACCAAGAATCGCATCCCTTAAATAATTTAATCAAAAATAAATATCAAAAATGCTAAATCATATAATATTAAATATTACCTTAAATAATTACAGAAAAAAACATAATTAATATTAAATGAATGTATTATTTAAAAAAAAACAATAATTTTAAAGAATTTAAATTAAAATAATATGGCAATATTTGAGACAATTTCTTTGATTAAGAGGCATGTGGGTCCATTTGTGAATTGTTTGGCTCTTTAAAACTGTTTTGTGATGACATGTTGTACCCCTTCCTTTCATCCCAGAGTACTGAGTTGGTCTCCGAACTTGGGTTTTGAAAGCCTGAATAGCTAGTATCTTCTACACTCACATACTCACATTTTTGGTATGTTTAAATTGAGCCTTAAAGTATAATTTATCTTCTCAATGCAGAACTGGGACGTCTGATGTCTTAAATTCAGCGCAGCTTCATTTTAGACCCTCAGGCCTATCTCTTCTTTCTGGAAGGGTCATCCAGATCTTCTTTTCTCTTCTCTTTGAAGTTCAACAGATCATTGACCTCTTGGCTCACCGGATGGTGCAATCCACATGTGACCCTGACATCTGTTGATGTCGTTGTCCGCTTTCGGGGGAGTCATGTTGGGATGCCTTTCTGCTTCATTTTAACCCTCTTTCTGTACTTTATCTGCAAGTCCAGGCTGGTGTTGTGCTGATCTTGCAGGTGGACCAGTATAGCTATGCTTTTCAATTGGAAAAGGTAATTAGGAGGCTGGATGAAATGGTTCTTCCAGTTGATGCTGATTGATAAAGGAAGCCTTGCCGTTTAAGCTTGTTATGAAGCCTGGTGGGACATCCCATGCTGACCACCTCCATCCAGACCTCAACATGTGGTGGTGACCAGTTTTCATCAAGGACAGGCAGACCAGATGAACCTCTGGGAAGCAATTTTGTGAATTCCTGCGTCTTGGGAATGAGTTTAAGGGTTTTCGCGGTGGGTCACAATGTCTAATTTTGGAACGCTCTAGACTCTTCTGCCTCCAGATGTTGTTTGTGTATTTGTTTATGTGTTTATGTATTCTTAGTTACATTTTCAAAGACAGCATCCCCTTGACAACGTATCCTATGATGTGGTTAGGGGTGCGGTCAATGGCTGAAAAAGAAGCGGCCATGATGCTTCGGTATATGTTTGGTAAATATCTGTTGAAAGAAAACATTGGGGGATTGTTACTTTTGGACTGTTGGGTACATTTGCAAAACATCAGCTGTGCTTCTCTGTTGGAGTTACATAAAGTAACCAATACCAAGAAACTAACCAAGGACCAAAAAGATCTGCCATATTTTTATTTATTTATTTATTTGCTTACTTTCTCACAATTTTACACTTTCCATCTCATGAACTGCTTGTTTTGTAAATGGCATCTTTGAAGATAATTTTATGAGTCTGCAAAATGTAAATACAGTGGTCAACATTTGAAGTGAATCAAAACCTCTTGTCCTCGGAAAATGTTCAAATGTTGAACTACTGTAGTTTTGTTGAGGATCTAGAAATGAAACGATTTTTTTTTTCCTGCGAACCCAATTTTACTGGCCCATCCACAACATTATGTTTTTTTTTAGCAACAATAAATTATAATTATAAAAAAGGTTGCTGTTTTTTTCTAGTTTATTTTGATATCTGCTAACATTTTTTTAATTATGTTTCTTTCCATAAAATGCTAGACTTAAATTTTCAAAAAATAGAAATAAAATTAAATTCCATGATAACTGAAAATTTCATTGTGAAAACACTCCTCATTTTCGAACTAATGCTTACAAGACCGTCACAAGATGCATTTTTTAATAAAACGTTTTGAACACATGCATGCTGAATCTAGTCATTTCTCTAGGAGCAATGGGTAAAAAAAAAATGAATGCACAGGTATTAATGTTTGATTCTGCTAACTTCTTGAAGCTATAATAATATCATTATTATTATTTAATTTTTTTCATATTTAATTAAAGGTCAGGTCAAATAGGATTTACCACTAAATTAATTTGATTATATCCAGCCAGTTTCCAGACAGAGAGGGGGGAGCAGGAGACAAACTGAGAGACATTCCTCCAGGGTCCCTCCCCTGTGGTTTGTTATGTGCACAATCTGAAGAATGCGTGTGTATGGGCTTCTGCCAAACCCACAATCCCAGCTCCCATACAATGATCTATCCAATAATACCACTTGATTTATTACCTGGATTTGGCAACCAGTAGCAGGTTGCACAGCGAACGTCTTCAAATATTTTGTGGGCGTGCAAGACATTGCTCATACTGAATGGAATCTTCTTGAAGAAACTGGATGAAGGTGTGTGTGCGTGTGTGTCAGGTATGCGCTATGTTATGTGGACAGAAAGATGGCAATATCCAAAATCCTTGTCCTTGTGAGGACATTTTTTAGTCCTCATGAGACAAAACTGCTTTTAAATCATACTATGATGAGTAGGTTTAAGGTTAGTGTAAGGGTATAAAATGTAAACATGTAAACACAATGTGTGTGTGTGTGTGTGTGCGGTCTTGGAATTGGAATTGGGTCCAGGTCTTAAAATTCCTTTTGTGTTTTGTTTTTTCATAGAGTCACGAGGTTACGTCGACAACATGACGCACACATCTATGTCATCCGACGGAGAGCTCTTCCACTCCGATGTCACAGGAAGTCCCGCCTCTTGTCAGAGGATGTTCGGATCCATGCACTCTATCTCCACCCCCAGCCCATTGGTCAACACAGACAGGTAAAATGTTAAATGTAATCTTAAACAATCTCAAAATGAATATCCATTTTTCATACTGTACATTATAATAGTGTTATGGTAGTGTACTCGCTCGCCCAAACACACACACACACATGAACTTGGCCAATCAGTATCAGTCCAAATTTTATTATTGCTACATTTTGTAACAGTCAAATCAAAACCTCTCTTACACAATCGAAGGAAATTCTGGCATTTCAGTTGCATGTGTGGTCACTGGTCACGTTATTGTGTATCTAGTCTATATTTAACAATAAGGGCTTGACATTAACTTTTTTGCTCACCAGCCACTGTGTCTAGTGGTTTTCAAAAGTTACTAGCCATTCAGCATTTTTGCTTGCCACAATTTGTACATCGATACCATAAGGAAAAAAAACAAAAACCAAATGCCGTGGTCAACATTTGCAGTGGATCAAAACCTTTCATCAAAGGACAACTTTAATGAACTTTTTTGATCCACTTCAAATGTTGACCACTGTAGATATTTTAATATATTAATCTGTATAATCTGCAATCTGTATATTAGGCTACTGTCACTTTAAGGCCTGACACATGGACCCAGTATACGGTTTTATAAAGCCAAAATAATTGTCTTTATGTGCACGCACTTTGGGAGTGAGCACAAAATCAACGGAAATGAGTAAAATTAAAGCAATCCATCGCCGAAATTCAAACCCTGTAACACCAACAATATTCATCCGGAGTGTGTGTCAACTCGCTGTAAGAGTTATTGTAGAGCGAGAACGCGATACTGATATTGTGTACCCTGCCGAAGAGTATAAGTATCAAAGGATCAATATTTTTGACTACTCTAGATAGATAGTTTATTATTTCAATGCTAAAGGCATATTATATAAAATTCAACCCGCCAAAGTGGCTAGTAGAAGTGGATGCGTTACATGCCACCGCTGAAATCCACCTGCCTTTGCTGCATTTGTTAATGCCAAGCCCTGTTAACAATGTATAAACACATGGTACGGTGTGTTTGTCTACGTATATGATATGTAAAAGATAACCCTGTGCTGTGTTCTCTTCTCCTTGCAGCCCCACTCCAGCTCATTGCTGGTTAGAAGGTGGATCGAGCACCCCCTTGAGTCACTACACACCCCAACCCTCCCCACCCCTCACCCTCTCGGCACCCAACTCCCACAGCTCCCCTCGTGGAGCTCCCCGCAGCCTGACCTCGTCTCTGGACGTGGGAGGACTGGAGAGCAGCTTGCTGGAGGCTGTGGAGGGTCTTGAGGCTCTGGGTCTGGATGTGGCTCTACCTCCGCATCTGCCTCTGAAGAGACGTGGGACGGAGGGCTCGGAGACCATGTTGAGTTTCCCGCTCAGCAGGAGTGCTGTCAGCACGTCCTATGCCAGTCACAACACCTCGCCTACCAGATCTACACCGAGTCCAGGTGAGTGGCATGCCTCTGTCTGCATGCACACACACACACAGCCAGATTCAGCTTTAAAATATAATGTGGTGGTATTCATATTTGCAGATTTCATGGCCAGTAAACCGGAAAACGTGAAGTTTGTTCAGGACACATCAAAGTTCTGGTACAAGCCGGATATCTCGAGAGACCAAGGTAACAATATTAGATCATCAGTAGGACTTAAAGGAGTAGTTCACTTTTCAAAAATCTTTTGCTGATAATTTACTCACCCCCATGTCATCCAAGATATCCATGTCATTCTTTCTTCAGTCGAAAAGAAATTAAGGTTTTTGATGAAAACATTCCAGGATTGTTCTCCATATAATGGACTTTACGGGTAACCAAACGGTTCAAGGTCCAAAAGACAGTTTCAGTGCAAACTGCAAACATGTTCAAAGGGCTTTAAACGATTCCAGATGACAAATAAGGGTCTTATCAAGCGAAACGAACGCTCATTTAAAAAAAACAAAAAAAACAACAAAAAACAAAGTTTAAGTTTTATAAGCTCAAATGCTCACCTTGCTCTGTTCATTTATAAAAAGACATTTTGATAAATAGAAAGTTCAGAAGATTATTTAAAATATACGTTTTTACTGTCACTCTTGATCAATTTAATGCATCCTTGCTGAATTAACCAAAAATGACCAAACAGCCCCAAGCTTTTGAATGATGATGTAAGTACAATCTGTTTAATATTGCATTCACTCTTAAGGGCATAGATCACTTCTTATGCTGTCTAGAGTTGACCACTGAAAATTTGTTGAAGCATGTTTTTCAATGTTTGTTTGCTGAATATGAACACTGAAGTTACTTCTGTCCTGTCCCTCACAGCCTTGTTTTTACTTGCTACTTTTTTAAGCAGACTGAAAGTCTGAAAGATGTTTTCAGTCAAATTAAGCAGTGGAAATTCCTTTTTAATCCCTTATAGTAAAGCAATTGGTTCAGATTGGTTCATTTATTAAAAAATAAATTTATTCCACTCCTTGCACAGATGTAAACGCCCCATTTACTTTTGGCAGCATTTTAAATATAATTGATTTTTAACAAAAATATTTCAGACTATTTTTTTTTAAAACAATATAATATTTAGTCAAATTCTGCTTATCACAATGTCTTCTGTGAAAGAATTGGTGTTTTATGTTTATTGGAGTTATATGTTAATTGATCAATTGATTACTCTCAAAGTCTCTTAAAGTGGATCTCAGAGTAATTTTGCTTCTTTACCTCTTTGCTTCTAATATGACTGTATAATATATCTGTGTTTTTTTTTTTTGTTTTTTTTTTTTTTTTTTTGCTGTAGCTATTGGCATTCTCAAGGATAAAGAGCCGGGTTCCTTCATCATCAGAGACAGTCACTCGTTCAGAGGAGCTTACGGATTGGCCATGAAGGTGGCCACGCCCCCACCCTCTGTTCTACAGCAAAGCAAGAAAAGTAAGAGAATGCTCCATTTCTTTTTATGATGACTTATGCTGAACGATGACGCAATCGACTGGGCTAACGCACAACCTGGCCATAAACTATGCGAGTTTTAAAACCATATTTTACATTCCTTAACAAGTCCTTGGTGTAGAAAATATCTGACCCAGGTTCCTGGTTTGACAATTCTCTCTTTTTTCATTTTTTTTTATGGAATATTGCAGTATTTATTATATAACGGATTTATCCTGCACATTACAATTTTTTCATTCTTGTGCCCTCGTAATCTTAAATCAATATAACTTCCCTTCCCACTTGCAATGACATCTCTTCTCTTTGACGATGTGTTTTTCGGGCAGGAGAACTTGTCACTCACATGACATCACAGCAATAGCAAACTACAACCATCCAATGATTCAGTCTATTGACTAAATCAAGCCCCGTCCTACATTTTTTCTTGTTTGAGAAACAGTTTCACGCTGATATATGTGAAGAAAAGCCTATCGCAACTTCTGTTTCATGCAACTGTAAGCACTTAACCTTGTAAAACAGGTAAATATGAACAGTCCATAGATTCTCAGGCTCTGTTTACAACTGGTATTGAGATGCGTTTTGGTCGATCATATCACAAGTGGACGATGCTAAATAAAAGGGGTCTAAAATGTTTTGAGCTTGTCGACTTCCACTTCCAGAGCTAGTTGAAAACGCATTTAACCGGAATGCTTTAGTGTAAACACTCATGAGGTCGAATGTGTACAAACAGCCACAATGGACCGCCTACTTTAAACATTATGTGAAGTGGGCTAGTCAGGTGGGATTTAAAATTTGTCCGTTTGGGAACAAAGTTTGGTTTGAAGACGAAAAATGCACAATATTCACAATACTCGCCATTTATCTGCCCATAGTCCCTCCTCTTGAAGAAATCAGGAAAAGTGGTCGAAAGTGGACAAAAGTGGCGATTGAAACACCAGGTGTAAACAGGAATGTCTCCCTTGTCTACTTGTTATCCAATCGACCAAAACGAATCTTCATACCAGGTTTAATTGCCTGTACAGGGCAAGTCCTTAAATGAATTGCAGTGAAATATTTGATAGACTTTAAGACCCTGAAGAGCTGGACGTCCCAACACTATTGTGTGAGGAACAGCTGAATGAGTGTGAACACAGCTGGAGCGTTCATATCCAGAGCCCCTCCGTAAACATGGTGTGTCTCTCAATCAGAGGAAGGAAGGGGGAGACACACACACACACACACACATACACACTGTCCGTTTCCATCTGATTATCATAGTTCTAGATGTCTCTGTATCATGAGAAGTTGCATTTTGAGATTGTTTATTGTACCAAACAAACAAACTCTTATTTCTCAAAGTCTGTCTATCCTCAACATCAGTTACGCTTGTTCGGTGTTCAGAAACTTGACCTGCCCAGTCAGAATGAGGTATTTAGGAGAAAGTAGGATATGTAATGTTGTTCCTAAACTCCAGATTAGAGTAAAATGCAGGAAAGACTTTCCTTGTGCCTCCCCTGTAGATCCTTCTGAAGGATCTCAAAATTAGAAACAAGCAGCCGAAACGCTCTTTATAACAAGATCCCTGATCATTTCAGAACAACTTTCTCAGTTTGTACGACACATTTCAGTGCATTTCCTATTGCTACTACATACATGTAATTGCTTTGATAATTTGAAATAATTTTACATATGGCATCATTTCCTGTCTCTTTGCACAGTGGGTGATCTGTCCAATGAGCTTGTGCGGCATTTCCTGATCGAGTGCACACCGAAAGGTGTGAGGTTAAAAGGCTGCCCCAATGAACCCTACTTTGGTAAGTATCTGTTGATGTCATTGCCTGCATGAACGTTAAAGGGATACTCCACTTTTTTTGGAAATAGGCTCATTTTACTACCATGAGTGCAGCAGGCGCAATGATAGTACCAATCGGCTGAAAATAGGCTGCCTTCCGTCACTTTGGAAGTTACCGACCTGGGGACTATTTTCAGGTGCTGTGTCATATCATTGCGCCTGCTGCATTTATGGTACGGCAGTAAAGTTTCTTGATTATTACGCAGGAATGAGAGTATAATTCCTAGCCATATCAGCCTAGAAAAACGTAACTTTACATTTTCTGTATTCTGTCTTAGTGCACGATGTAACTACAGAAGAGTCAAGTTTTGAATAGAAAAAATATCGAAACTCTTAGGTCATTTTTTTTTTTTACTTTTTTTTTTGAGAAATGCTATGTCCACTTCAATGAAGTATGCTAAGCTTTGCTAAAAGTGGTATCCGCTAGAACCGGAGCTCGGCTGAATGTATTCAAAAACGGTAAAACTTCTTGTAAAATGAGCCTATTTCCCCCAAAAAATGGAGTATCCCTTTAATGAGGACTGTAGCGCTGCTATTTAAAGCCTTGTCATTTGCATGGTCAAGATCTCCCTCTAGTGGCCGTAATCAGGAGTGTCATGCAACTATTTGTTTCCATTTTCTTTTCACTCATTTGATGTCGTCAGAAGGATTTTCATTTTGAAAGAAATGAATACTTCTGTTTAGTATAATGATCAAAGTGACATTAAGTGACATTAAAGACTTCTATATTGTTACTAAAGATTTATGTTTCAAATAAATGCTGCTCTTTTGAACTTTCTATGCTTAAAAAAAACATTCTCAAAAAATATGTCACACTTTCCACAAAAATATTAAATTGCACAACTGATTTCAACATTTATGATAATAAGAAATGTATCTTGAGCAGCATATTAGAATTATTTCTGTCATGTGACACTGAAGACTGGGGTAGTGAAGCTGGCAATTCAGATTTGCCATCACAGGAATAATTTGCATTTTAAAATATATTCAGATAGAAAACAGTTGTCTTAGACTGTAATAATATTTCACAATATACTGTAGTATAAGCATTTAAAAACATTTGACTCCAAAGATTTGAACAGTAGTACATATCCTTTTAAATAAGCAAAATTGCAACAACCATACATTGTTGTTGTATGAAAAATGTGATGATGTGATTTATATCTGTTTAAATGTGCCTTTGTGTAATTTATGCTGCATCTTGGCCAGGTCACTCTTGAAAAAGAGATTTTTAATCTCAATGAGTTTTTTTTTACCTGGTTAAATAAAGGATAAATGGTAAAACATTCAGCTGAACTAATTAAAAATGTGTCCGGTATGTACAGGAAGTCTCACAGCTTTGGTGTGTCAACATTCAATCACACCCTTGGCTTTACCCTGCAGACTTATCATACCAGGCAGAGGTAAGTAAAGGTATTAGTGTGTCTGCATGTGTTATTATTATTTTTCCCTGTACTAACTAGATAGGCCCTTTTTCTTTTAGACCCTCTAGAAGAGTTGAATGAATCTCCTGCACAAACATCTACAAACTCTGCAGCAGAGCTACTTAAACAGGGAGCAGGTAACTGAATATCTGTGTGCCTTGCACTGTTGAATTTGATCACTGTATAGGAAATGTGTGTTCATGTGCTAATGCGTATGTGTGTTGTTCAGCGTGTAACGTGTGGTTCCTGGGCAGTGTGGAGCTGGAGTCTCTGACAGGAGTTCAGGGTGTTCAGAAGGCCACCACTGTGATTTTCAGTATGGATCCACCAACCACATCCACTGTTGTTCACTTTAAAGTGTCTGCACAGGGAATCACCCTCACAGACAACCAGAGGAAGTGAGTCTCTCTCTCTTTGTTTCTGTTTCTTAATGCATATTTAACAGTCAGGTGGGTTTTTAGTGATAATCTAATGTCATAATTTAGATAAAATAAAATGGCACATTTAGTGACATTTCGGAGATGATTGCTATTTTGAAAACTAATTTAGTTAATGCTGTATGAAATGTTTTGTCCCATGTCTCAATATCAGCTTTTTTGTGTATAATTGTGTATTTTTGAAAGACTCTTATGCTCACCAAGGCTGCAATTATTATCAAAAATAATAAAAACAGCAATATTGTGAAATATCACTATTTAAAATATAACTATTTTCTATTTTAATATACTTTAAAATGTAATTTATTCCTGTGATGTCAAAGCTGAATTTTTAGCATCATTACTCCAGTCTTCAGTGTAGCTGAACATGAATTTGAAGACACATTTCTTATTATTATCAATGCTGAAAACAGTTGTGCTCCTTAATATTTTTTTTATTAATAGTTTTTTTTTTCAGGATTGTGTTATGCATAGAAAGTTCAAAAGCATTTATTTGAATTAGAGCTATTTTGTAATATTATAAATGTCTTTACTGTATATAGGTATGGTGATTGTTATTTCACCAAGTGCAATATGTTCCTGGATCAACATTCCAATCAACCAATCAGATTTGAGGGACAAGTTTACAGTTTATGTCAAGTTTAGGCTTACAACCAGGGTTAGGTGCATCTACATCAGTGTTATTAACTTATCATTTCCTTCACCTATCAAATCCCCTTTAAGGATAATTTATGGGTAGGGTTAGGTTTAGGGTAGGGATAGGGTTAGAGACTAAATTTTCGGAAACAAAACGTGTTGATCCTGGAACATCCTACTTGGCAAAATCACGGTGACCAATGACCATACATGAATACAATGTTGTATTGAGTTTTTACTTTGTGTTTCCAGATTGTTCTTCAGGAGACACTATGCTGTCAACACAGTGATATTCTGTGCCTTGGATCCTCAGGACAGGAAGTATGTAACACACACACACACACATACTTTGGGCTTCCATGTTTCATGCTTTCCATAGACCTAATGATTTTTATACTGTACAAACTGCATATTGTACATTTTCAAAAACGTCACTCAGTATGATTTATGAGCTGTTTTATACATTTAGTATGTTCATTTGGAAATTTGAATAAATTGAATGCAACATTTATTTATTTATTGGATTTTTTGGTGATTATTTGACATCTCAACTGATCTGTTCACAGATGGACACGAGACGGCTGCACAGCTGCAAAGTGAGTCCCAATCTTGGTTTTGTAGTAGCGCTAGTTGTGTATTCGAGTAAACATGCTTTTTGGACATTTATTCATTGTTGTGTGTGCGTGTACAGGATTTTTGGCTTTATTGCGAGGAAAAGCGGAAGCAGCACAGAGAATGTGTGTCACCTGTTCGCCGAACACGACCCCGAGCAGCCCGCCAGCGCCATCGTCAACTTTGTGTCCAAGGTGATGATAGGCTCTCAGAAGACCAAATAGAAAAAAAAATAAAATAAAATTCTGGCGGATGGAAATGAGTCACGTCCACACTGAGGACATCCTTGACTTCAAATGTAGATGACCAAAACATACTCTGTTTTGCTACAGTTATGTGATCAGTTTGGCTTTCTGATGGTGTTGAGAGAAGATAAAACATCAGTATTGTAACTTCTCCCTGTTATTTGGACAAAATGGGGCATCGCTAAACCTCATGGGGACCAGGACCTTAATGGCCGGCCCTTTTCACAAGTCCCAGGACAACATTCCTGATGACCGTTTTGAGGATGATTTCAACAGGAAGTCTTTGAAATCAATGCCGTACTGTTGCATCACGTGACACGTCCAGTAGGGGGCGCCACACTTCTTTAACTCAGTCTCGCACTGCCATAAACAGAGTCTGCACAAAGCAGTTGAAGGGCTAAGGGGGAAAATGACTTATTATTATTATTTTAGCTGCCTAGAAGACTTTTTTGGAGTTTCGTTTGCAGTATTTCGGAGGTCCCTTTGTTTTGTAAATAATAATGATGGAGGTGTAACTAGATTAATTTGTATCTGGGCACATACGCACATCCACACGATGCAGACCAAAGAACATTTTTTCATATCAATTTACAAAACTTCAATGTTTTCAATTTTATAAATATATTTGTGTATATCAAATACCACTTTAATGTCTCAAAATATTCAGTACATTGTTGTTTATCAGTGTTTTTGTTTATAAGTGCAGAGCTAACGTTTTCAGTCAATGACAAGTGGTTTCCTTAAAAAGCATGTTTGCTTAACTTTGTTTATATATTTGGAAATATTTATCATATAACTCATATTCTGTGTATATTCATTTCTTACTCATCTATGCGGCATGATTGTTAAAACGTCTTATTTGACAAATAACCGTATTCGAGGTAAGCAACATGTCATTACTCTCAGTAAACTCAGTACTGACATATTATTTTTACTGAACTGTGTAAATGCTTGATCAAAGAGAATTCTGGGCTAAAAGTTTCACTTGGAATAAATCTGAATCAGACATAAATATTACAAAAACTGTTCTGTAGCCTACTTTTCTTGTGCCGTCTCTTTGCTATTTTTGTAAACTAATGTTTTATGGACTCTATACATGCACAAAGTACAATATAGATATTGTATGGTACGAAACTGAGACGAAATTAAGAAGATATCTATCATGAGTTATGTCGACATTCTAGTTGGTTCACTTGCAGGTAAAGCCACAAAAATGCTAATGCTAGTTACACAGACTTTTTCTGACCTTCTTATGGCTGTAACAAACTTCACGAGTTAGGTAGTTTTCTTTAAAATGGTATTGCTATGTTATATTGAGCTATTTTCTATAGCTATCTATCGAGCTACAAACATGTTAGCTGCCCCAAAAATCATGCATTACATTTTGGAACTTACTTTGCAACCATTAAAATATGTTCTGTATAGTATAAATGTGTGTGGAAGTAATTTGGACATCTACAACGTCATGTTGTTTTTGTCATGTGCCCTACCAGCTCTGTTGCGTCACTCCACTGCCCATCATAAAACCTCTCCTGTGGCCTCATGGGATAGTAAAGTGCCAATTGGACCTGGCATAGTAGGTAATTCAGGTAACTTCTGTCTATTTTATGAATACTATGAATTCTGACATATATACTTAGCTCACATTCTCTTTTCACCTACTATATAGTATAAGTAGGCATTCAGACATAAGGGTTACCATTTTTTTTTTTTTTTTTTTTGCAAACAATTGCTCTGCCTTAACTGTAATGGCCTGTTCACACCAAGAATGAAAACTATAACAATATTAGCATCCACACTAATGCACAATATCTTTGTTTATACGTGTTCAGTGTATTTATGGTGTCTGCTCACTGATCTATAAAGAATGACATTATATTGATGTCATTATATAGATCAGTGTGTCTGCTGCTTTAAATGTGTAAGCTCTCTGAAGTCAGATTCTGATTGGCTGCCATTTTTTAATCACTTATCAGCTGGAGAAAAAATACAATAATATTGTTCTTCTCTGTCATTATTATGTTTGTGGTGTTGAATTCTCATAGAATTCAAATGATTATTAAAACTTTATAGTTATTGTTAGTTTCTTATTGAATGCCATTCAAAAGTAAATATGTATTTTGACTAAACTAGTATTTATTATTATTATTTTTGTTTGTATTTGTTTTAAACGTAGGGGTTTCTAAGGGGCACTTTTAGCTTTGTGTAGTTGAATAAAAACAAAACAAAAACTTATTCAAAAGTCACTAAAGTGATAGTTCACTTTGAAATACATTTTTGATATGTTTTAGCTTACACCAAGGGCATCCAAGATGTAGGTCTAGGTGTCTTTGTTTCCACAGTATTTTTAATTTTGATATTTTTTCGGTCAAACCATTGTTGTCCGTCTGTCATATAATGAAGGGGCCCACCTCAAAGAGCATGAACAGAGAAGTCCAAAATTAAACATGATTTAATGACTCGTGAATGTAAGTAGGCTATACATTGATGGCCTAAGACAAACGGGCGGTTTGTGTGAGAACAGTATTTATATGGTTTTTACCTCTTGTAACCACAGTCACCTGAAGGCATGGGCGCTTCAATCTGCGCATGCGCCGGAAGTGATCGCTTGCGCATGTAGTATACGTAACGTCTCTCATTGTTTACACAGCTTTCGGAAGTTTTACCTTTCACTGTAAAAACATAAACATATTTAGATAAACAGGAAACCACAATGGAAGACGATTTCGATATATCTAAATATGTTTAGATCTTCACAATCTCCATTGTATGACTGACAGACAACAACGGGTTGACCGAAAAATATCAAAATACCGTGAAAACAAAGACACCTACATCTTGGATGCCCTTGAGGTAACGTTAACGTTAAGCTAAAACATATCAACATTAATTTCAAAGTGAACTATCCCCTTTAACAGTCTCATAAGTTTAAATAATTTGTCTAGTTTTAAGTTCTGTAAGAGGAATTAGAACTTAGATTACAAGAGAAGTTGTTAATATTTTTCTTTTTTTTCTGGCCCGCAAATGTCATTTTCACCACAGCTGTTATTTAAAAATAGAATAACTTATGCCACTCAAGAATTGTCTAAGATAATTTTTGTAACTAGTTTTATCAGTTGTTTCACAATGTACAATAATTTGTCAATGTGATTAATTAACAGCCATTAGTAGCCTACCAAGTGTAACTGTACACCTGTCACACTCTGAAATGTAATAATTGTTATGGCAAGAGCTTTTTAGAAAATAAATAACATGAATTTTTATTCATTCCAGCATTCCACAACTGGGACCAAAAACCACACTGTTCCTCCTGAATCCGAGGTCCTACTGCCATTGAGGTGAATGGGAATGCGAGCGGCTAACTTTATTCAGGTATGTTACAATTCACATAAATGGAATGAAATTAGTTTGAAAACTGGTTTAGCAGGACACTTCTATCAGGTAGCAAGGACATTGTAAGTGTATTACAACATGACACTTTCAAAGACACTGATTCAGCATAATGTGGTAGACTGCAGGTGGCATGAGCTCACTATTCTGGTGGTGAGAGAGTGTGAGAGAGGTTAGTATAATGGTTTGCTTATTCAGAGGTTTAGTCGGATATACAGATAGTGTCTCACTTGTTCAGATGTGATTACTGATTAAACAAACTGCCCTTTATACAGCCTCGGGGCAAGGGGGTGGATGTGGAAATTAAACCAGAAAGAATGAGACAAAGAAACGGAGAAAGAAAAAGAAGTGTTCTGAGTCAGCTAAGCTGAGCGCCCCCTTCTGACACACATTCCCAAATACAACAAGTTCTGAGAGTGCGTTCTCTTACTTTTCTGTTTCTTTAACCTTCTCACTATGGGCTTCAGTATGATTAAGAGGAATGCCAGTCATGCAGCTCTCCAGACACACACACACAATTCATCTCAACACCCCACAGGTCTCCACATGTTTGCGTAAACGCACACATTGGAAAATAGTCACAGTCGGGAGAGTTTGATTAAGCGCTGTGAGTGTATTACACATATCTAAAACAAAGACCTGTGTGTGTGTACGTCTGGAGAGGTGTGTGTGTCAGCCATTCCTCTTCATCAGACTCATGGTCACAACTGTGAGCCCTGTGTTTTTTGTTTAGTTTTGCACGTTTTCGCTTGCCGTTGAGTTCCAACAGGGGTGTGAGCTTTTTCCATAAAGACACATTGTGAGGGGAGTCTGTGTCAGAAGCGTGGCTCTAGGGTGGGATTTTCTGTATGGATGCAGACTTTGAGCCTTAGCTTAATTATTTGTGGGTTGGGGTGCAAAAGGTCACCGAAAATTTGTATTTGAATGAAATGTGATAGCAGGCGTACGTGCAGTACGTGCGGGTTGGATGTAGGTAGTGGTAGTAACGAAGTAGGCCTACATTTACTTCGTTACGTTTACTTTTTTATTGTACTTTTAAGAGTTGCCTAGATTCAAATGTGGGCACTTTTACTTGAGTACATTTTTAATGAAAAAACTGTACTTTTATTTACAGTCGGGCGACGTTCGACGTCACTTTATTTTAATGCAATATTGTTAAATGTGTATTTTATTACAAGTGCGCTGTATCTTTTTTTCTGGGGCATGAGCGATGCTCAATTCACAAATCACTCTTTTGAGTTGATTCTGTTCAAAGACTTCTTCATCAAGTTGGCAGATCTGTCTAAATTGGTTCGCAAATCCAAATGATTTGTTCAGTTCCCTGCACGCACTGAATTGTCTGAAGCGGTTTCATAACAGGAAGGTCTGAAAACATCAAGAGTGTTGTTGGATGAAGCCGTGGCGTGGACCTACAAGTGAAAGCAAATCTGCAGATGCATATTTTTTGCCAGTGAAGTAGATCTTTATTAGTTGAACATCTTCGTATGCTGTCTGTGAATGAACGAAAAAAACATTTCAAAACAAAACAGATTATTACGCCACGAGCAAAGTATGACATTAGCAGTTTTGTGGACATATACCACAAGATAGGCCTACCATTGTTCACAATTTATGAAATGAACACTCGCCATCCCACGGTAATTTGTGTGTATTTGTATATAACAATAGTAATTTAATTGCAAAATATCTAAATAATATCATACACACATATTATCTTAAGTAGCTACTTGAGTAGTTTTTTTAATTGGATACTTTTTACTCTTTCTGAAGTAACTAAGATTATTACTTTTACTTTGAGTAAAGTTTTAAAGTTTCTATAAGTAAAATTTAAAATTTCTATATACTTGTATTTTTACTTGAGTACAGTTTTTGGATACAGTAACACGGCAGCATAATAAGGGTCCCTACATTCAAACCGAAGCATTGAGAACTTTGTCAGAGTCCATACAGTTTAACTTCGTGAATACAGGAAGAAGCCATCTTTGAAAAATAGTCTCTACCAGTCGATCTACGAACGCCGATCCGTGTGCGCCAGTGAGATGTGAATAAGGTGATAAGGTGAGCGCGAACAGTATAGGCTACGTGTACATATTGAAAAAAAGAAAACGGTTCGTGTTTCTTCCGAAAACAACGGACCATGTGATATTCTGCACAGTTCAGCGCACTTGGATCGGCGTTCGTAGATCGACTGGTAGAGACTATTTTTCAAAGATGGCTTCTTCCTGTATTCGCGAAGTTGACTGTGTGTATAAAATATCTTCTTATTAAACTGTATGGACACTGACAAAGTTCTCAATGCTTCGGTTTGAATGTAGGGACTCTTATTATGCTGTCGTGTTACTGTGGGGCTATTTTGAGCCTTGTTAGTGGTAATAACAAGCGATTTTTATTTGTCATTACTCTATGCCCTATATACTAGCATTATACTAGTGTTATAGGCTAAACTGTTTTTAGAGATAAAACTATTTACATTCGGCAATCATGAAAACAAATCTCAGATAACGGTTGACTAGGTAGCAATATGTAATTAGACCAAAGGTTCATTTTGCGCCGGAGTTGTCCTTTAAACTAAAAGAAGAACCACACAACTTAATGATTTTAATTTTAATTTTAACTTGATGTACTAAAAAATAATTTAAATAAAAATTTGGATATAGATAGGCCATAGACTCAAAAAACGAATGTATATATATATATATATATATATATATATATATATATATATATATTATACACACACTTTTTCTATCATGATGTTAAGATGTGTACACATTCTAGGTGTAAGGAAAATGCTATTACTTTTTTATGATGTTTTATTTACAAAGTTCGGGACAGGAGGAGCACGTTCAAATAATCAAACCTAATTAGACACGAGTGGAGCACACTCTGTTAATCAACCCAATCATACAGATATATATCAATATATACAGAAAACTTACCCTTCGTTTGACAGTTTACAGCATCGCCCCATCTCCTCACTTCTAGTCCTAAATACTCTTACAACAACTGGGGAGTACTCTAGGTTCGGGCAAAATTTCAGAGTTTGGAGCCCTCCCCCCGGACAGCATGCCAAATACCAGACTGATCTCATGAAATTGCGTGTGTATGACACGCCAATTTGTATTTCCATTTTTGGCGTGCTATCAACAGGCTTCGTTTCGCTCGGACATTCACTGGCGTGTACATGCACGCGGAATCACTCGGACATTAATGGCGTAGACATACACACGGATAGCTCAAAATGCGTACAGATAACATGCCACTTGACTTTAAAGTGGCGTGTTTGTTTACGCAAAAGTCATGATGTCATGTTGCAAATACGCATAATCTGTATTCTGTTTGATATAAGTGTGAACTCGTGAATTGCTTTACGTTTACACCACATGCCATATTTAGAGTCATTAAATTTAATCATTGCTTAAAAATGAAATAAAGGCTTTTAAATCTCACATGACACCACCATGAACACAAAGGTTTATTTCTAAGTACTTACACATGTTTTCAAACTAGATTTTTCCTTTATCATGGACACTCTTTTTCTTTCAGTATTACCACAAAAGCCACACGTGACCTTCATTGCAATCATATACGCAAACGACCGAAAAGCCAAGACCTTGTTGTATACCCCCTTCCTGTGTGTGTGTGTATGTGTGTGTCTGTGTGTGTGAGTGAGTGAAACAGATCTGGTGGGGTGGGGGGGTTGAAGGGATGACCTCATCAGGAAAGGAAACTTTCCCACAGTCTGTACACAAAGCCTGCTGTCAAAAGGTGAACTGAAAGAGAAAGAGAATAAATTTAACACACTGGATAAAAAAGGCCTAATCTCAATATACAACCTCTCAAGACCTCTCGGCTCAAATATTTAGCAGCAGATAAATAGTGGCTCTCACTCATGTCGAATTTGTTCCAGAAAAGATTCTTGAGATGATGATGTGGTGCCATTTTGGGGGGGGGTCATTGGTTTATCGCGCAAACAAATATTTTCTTAATGACTGTCAATGGACAATATATGACACATGTCTTTCTTAAACACTCTTGACATGTTTAATTCAGCACTGGAACACACTTTCAGGCGTAGGCGGTGGCGATTAGCTGAGGCATGTGATATATACATGCGCGGGTGATAATTACAGATGGTGGCCAAGCGCAAGAGTTATGCCTCTGCGACAGAACACTGGACTAATGATGTTTTGCTATTAAACTGCCGAGTGTTTTTGTCTGGCTCGTAGATTGCAGCGGTTTCTAAATGAACCAAATGAGCGTCTTTCCTGGAAGTGGTGTTTTATGCTTTTGCACTACATAACCTTCTCATGCAATATGACAGAGCCACATTCTTGGACCTCCTCTCAGATGAGCCACAGGCTGCAGAAAAACCATAAAAGTGTGTGAATGTTACCATATGAAATATGAAAATGCTCGATGACATGCTGGATGAGGGATTCTGATGTCTGGTTAAGTCAAATTCAGTGGCACTGGTACAATGGTGAAGACATCTGGAGAGAATACTGTAATTTTACAGTGGCTTAAATGTCGCAGTATTTCGGAATGGAACTTTTTGATTTTGTTTAATGCATCTGTCTTCCTTTTTTCTTGGTAGCCCGGGCTGATTTACACGAGTTATGTTTACTTGCCCCCAAATAATCTGTTTTTAATCGGATTGATGGCTTTATTGGATTGCGAAGCCTTCTTGTAAACACTTCGATTGATCCAATAAAGCTGCAACTGCATTTTTGATCGGATTGAAAGGGCTGGCGTAGACCTGAAATAATCTGATTAGTTGGGAAAAAAGTAACTGTAAGTGTTTATTATCTTCTCAGTCAGATTCAAAATACTTTGCACACACGTTTACATATGTTTTACTTCTTGCTTATAGTGGAGGAGACTGAATATTTACTAAATAGTCTATTTGCTAAAAAAAAAAGTCTTCTGATATTTGTCAACTTTCCGGTTTAGATGTCATCAAGGCAAAAATGGCAATTAAATATTGGTAAACACTTAAGTATGCATATAAATACATATTTCCATGCATGCACACATACATTCATACATACTTGCATTAATACATGCATGCCTTAATGCTTACATAAATATACATACATATGTCCATAGGGAATGTGGTATGGTTTGGAAATTCTTTATAAATTTCTCTTGTGTAACCGTCTATTCTGCATAATGAAAAGCCACTGTACAAGGCATTGTACAATATACGATTTTAAAAAAGGTAAAAAAACAGAATTAAAAGTAAAGGAATAATAGTTTTAACATTTATGAGAGTTTTGGTTGCACCACCAGAGTATTTTATAGAATCAAGTGCTGTTTGGTTTATAACATATATTTTTTTCCATTTCATATAAATTTTCTAATATGAAATGTAGGTAAATTTAGACTAAAATTAATTAAAAGGTATTGCCTTCTTTGTAAAGCATATAGCACTAGCGATGATAAGGTTATGGGTTCAACTGACAGGGAACACAGTATCTTGAAAGCACCTTGAATGCAGTGGGATAAAAGCGTTAAACAAAATCGTAAATGTTAATTTTAAATTTAATTTTTGATTCATATGTTGCTGACAAAAAAAATATCAGGATAAATGGTCAATTTGTAATGGCTGTCATTAGAAAAATCTGCTTTTTGAACTGCGAATAGTGTAATTTGATTCTGATTATCAATCAAATATTTGGTTTACTTTCTCATTTTAATACCTTTAATGTCTTAAAAACACTTCAGGAAGTCAAATATGTAATAGGGCTTTGGCTCTCATGTTGACCTGGGCCTTTGGTTGTCAAGATACCCTGGGGCTTCTGCTGAACTGTCCGCACATGCCCATGCCCAATTTTCAGAAGAATGAGAATGAGCTCAGCAATTCTTCTCTTCTTGCTCAGAAACAGGAGTGCCACTGCTCACTCTCACGTTCCCTTTCAGCGGTAGCCTACGTGCTTTAAAGCACATGCTCAGTTTTGTGATCTGATCCCTCAGTGTATTGACTGTGAATTGGAATACACACATACACATTCACACAGAGATTTAATGAACCTGTATGTGGGTGATCACACTCCCCTCTCAGCCAAAAAGAGGCCAACAGATTAATTTTCATGACATCAGCATTTATGTAATAATGAGGGAGTCCCTGTGTATGTGTGTGTGTGTGTGTTGGAAGAGAGAGATTTTTGTAACATTTAGTTTTGGCATTATTGGATGTATGGAGCATACTGGAGCATCAGTGAATGTTTGAACCTTTTTTTAATAGTGCACTCTTAAAAAAAAGGTTCTATATAGCATAGGGTTCTTTACTCAACTCCAAATGACATTTTATGCTAAAAAAAGATTCTATAATGAAAAGAAAGAACACTTTTGGCACAAAGGTTCTTTATAGGCTATTATTCATTCATGTATTACATTATTCTGCAATATTTTTTAGTTGTAATTAAATTATTGTTTATTAAACTTAATATCACATTTTAATAATGCTGATTTTTGGAGGAGAAAATCTTAAATGGCACTCTTCGTGGTATATTGATTAACTACATAAAATTATATAACTATATACATTTTCTAACCCCCATATCTTGAATTTTGATATAGAAAATTTTAGGGGTTCCAAATACGCAGCGCTTTAGAACCTTTTAAGGTTCTATATAGAACCGTTTCTTCTAAGAGTGTTGTGTTTGAGTCCCTCAATTGTCTTCAGTGTGAAAAGATGGATATCAAAATCATACAGTCATTGCTGGAAAGGGTTCCAATATGCAGAATAGGTTGGAAAAAATAATTTTCAGGGCCTTGAGAATTTTTCTGAAGAACATTGGGCTGTTTAACTGCTCAGGGACTCAAAAACAACTATATAAAAAACAGTCATGGATCATCTAGGTGACAACACACAGTACAAGTAATCCAGACAGAGTATGTAATCTTTTGAACAGGGTCATTTTTATATTTTTTTTTCTTGTGGACTAAATGTAAACATCTTTTAAACATAATAATCTTTTGACCAGAACTTATATATTTGTTGGATATGTTTTAGAGTAGTCATTGTGCTGCTTGTATAGCAGTATACATTTACTGTCATCTGAAAATAACTCAACACACAACCATTACTGTCAAAATAGCTGACAACAAAAGTGAGTACACCCTAAGTGAACATGTCAAAACTGTGTCCAAAGTGTTAATATTTTGTGTGAGCACCATTGTTATCTAGCACTGCCTTAATCCTCCAAGGCATGGAATTCACCAGAGTTGCACAGTTTGTTGCTGGGATCCTCTTCCACTCCTTCATAATGATATCAAAGAGCTGATGGATGTTAGACACATGGCACCTCTCCACCTTCTGCTCGAGGATGCCCCATAGGTGCTCAAAAGGATTCATGTTTGGAGACATACTTGGCCACTCTATCACCTTCACCTTCAGCTTCTTCAGCAAGGGAACGTTATCATGCCGTACGTCACAGTTTCTGAAGGGAGGGCATTGTGTTCTGCTTCAGAATGTCACAGTCCAAGTTGGAATGCTGGCAGCACTCATGCGTCTGTTTTTTGAAGCCTGCTTCTGCACCTGACGCACAGCACGAGGACTCAACTTCTTTGATTGACCCATGCAAACCCTGTTCCGAGTGGAACATGTCTTGGAAAACCTCTATATGACCCTGGCCATCTTTGTGGAGACCAACAATTCTAATTCTCAAATCCTTAGAGTTATTTGCCTTGAGGTGCCACGTTGAACATCCAGTGGTCAGTATGAAAGATTTGTATTCAAAGCACAAATCTGAACTGCTCCAATACAAGATATTACAATTTGTATGGTCCTGTCAAGCAGACAAAAACATGAACATGATGAATAGGACATGTGGCTTTGCATAGTTAAAGGAGCATTTCACCCATTTGAACATTAATCTTTATTAAAAGTGGATCATATATGTAGTCGAAAGGTTAAAAAAATGAATTTGGTGCCCTCTTGACGTGGGGGGCATTTGTATGTAAGACAACAACTCCCACAATGCAGCACGATGGACAGCTCCGCAAGCCACACCCACTAATCCGGAACTGCGCACACATCAGAGAAATCACTCTTCCATCTACAAGGCTAACGTTAGCTGTCACCAGAGTTTGAAATTCATTTCACACAAAATTTCTAGTTAGTTGGTTGTGGCAAGCAGAACGAGGGCGTCTGGACGAAGGATGTGAGAGGACGGCGTGAGTGATAATGAAAGACACCAGTGAGACACTCACGCACCGGTCTCGCATCTCATGTTGCACGGAGGAGCTTCTTGAGGACGAAGCTCTAGCCTCAGCAATAGTGTTTAGGTCTTCCTGGTGGAGGTCCCTGGATACCCGTTGAGGGGCCATACATGTAGGGGTGCTAGACTATCCTGTTTGCCTGTGTGAGGAGGTCCTTCCTCTGCGGAATAGGCCAGGAAGCTTTGCCTTGCAGATGCATCAACTCTGGGAACCATGTCTGGGTCCACCAGAGAGGGGCTGTTAAGAAGACTGCACACTTGTTCTCCCTGATCCTTTCAATGACCTGAGGGAGCATCGAGACCAGAGGGAATGCATAAAGAGGGTGGCTGGGGCATTATTGGGCCTGTTCTTCGAAAAGAATAATGGGCAGTGAGAGTTGTCTCCTGAGATGAAGAGGTCGACTTCTGCCCTCCATATGACACTCCAGATCAAAAGAAGCATCTGAGGGAGGAGACCATTCCTTGGGGGATAACGTTGTCTCGAGATAGCATGTCTGCACCCTGGTTCATTATCCCCGGTATATGCACTGCTCTGAGAATGTGCAGGTTGGAGCTCATAAGAGGAGCTGTTTGGCCATGGTGTACAGGTTGTATGACCTGAGACCACCCTGGCGATTTACATATGACACCACTGCCATGTTGTCTGCCTGGACCAAGACATGGTGTTCTGCCAGGTGTGGGAGGAAAATTTTTAGGGCCAGAAAAACTGCTCTAATTTCGAGGCAGATGATATGTAGCCACTTCTCCGAGCTCGACCAGTGGCCGGAGTCAGGCCTGCCCTCGTACAGAACCCCCCAACCTAAGTTGGAGGCGGATGTTGAAATTATCTTCCACCTTGAGACCACACCCATGCTTATGCCAGACTGGTGTCTTTCTAAAGTCCCAGGGCTCTGATACAGCCGTGGTTTACACTGAAACGTAGGCGGCTCGAGCCGCCATGAGAGAGCCGGGATTTTAGGTTTCAGCCAGCGCTGAATGGGGCGTATACGTAAAAGGCCTAGCTGGAGTGCTGACGATGCAGAAGCCATAAGGCCCAATTGCAGAATGTTCAGAATGCGCTTTCCCTGCTGTCTCAGGGGGAAGAAAGCCACATCCATGCATTTCATAAACGTACAGGCTGCCAGTGACAGGCCGAACGGCAGGATTGTGTATTGTTAGGCAAATCTCAAGAATGGCCTGTGATGGGGGGCTATTTGGATGTGTAAGTAAGCATTCTTCAGATCCAGATCCACTGAGGAGAACCAATTGGGCAAATTTGCGCTATTTGTTTGGTAGTCAGCATTCTGTATGGCCATTCCATGAAGGCCTTGATCAGGTGTCTGAGATCGAAAATAGGCCTGAGGCCACCGTCCTTTTTTTCGGAAGGAGGAAATAACACCTATAAAAGCCTGACTCGCTCATTGGTCAGGGAACTGTTTCGACAGCCCCTTTTGCTAGTAAATTTGTGACTTCGGTGCGGAGGATGTGAGCCACGTTGCTCCTTACTGATGTCTCGACCACAGCATGAAGGCGCAGGGGTCTGCGAGCAAATTGTAGTGAGTAATCTCATTTTATTTTGCTCAATACTCATTTTGTCACATCAGACATGGCTTCCCCAGGCCTTGGCCCTAGTGACTAGGGGTTGCATGAAGTCTGGGGGTGGGCCACCTTGTATCGGTACCTAACCGCCCAGGTGCTTTACAGGGGTGCGTTAATTGAAAAGGGCCCATTGTTTGCAACCAGAACATCTCCTACTGCATGAACTGAAGAGGGGGCTGGAAGAAACATGCAAGCTATTTTTATATTGGTGGTTTGGCTGCAGCAAGACCTGACCCCCTTCTCTTATTTTCTGCTGGATTAGGGCAACTTCCGAGGCTCTGGGTCTAGTGTCTGCGTCCTGAATCCCTGTGAGGTTAAGCACAGATGGTGCTCTAACACCACCAGGCTGGCCATGCTTTGTCCAATGGCCTGGGCAATGGTCTTGTTGGCTCTCAGTGCCAGGTCGGTGGTGCTGTGCAGATCCTTGAAGATCTCGTTTTCCGATGTAGACTCGTCCAAGAAGCCTGGAAAACTTGAAGGCCTTCCATAGTGTGCAGGGCTGAAGTAGCTTGACCAGTGGAAGTGTAGGCTCGGACGACGAGAGATGAAGTCATTCTGCATGGCTATGAGGGATTTGCTGCCTTAGACCTCCATCCAACAGTGGTGCTCCTTGCATTCAGATGCCGCCACTGACAAACTTTCATCAATGTCCTCCACCAATCCGCCGAACGAGACGAGGCAGCTACTACGAGGGTGGGCCGCTGGTCCATGTTCGTGAAGAGAACCGGTATCTCGCTCTCTGGAGTGAGCAAGGCACGCAGGGACAAACCCGGCGTGAGCTTGCTTACCTCTGAGTGCTCTATTCATCCACCATTTCTTCCTCCGTGGCTTGAGGAGGGCTGGAAACAGAATGACATGAGGGGCAGGATCGCTCCCTGACGTAAAGGGAGCTAGTTTTTCTTGCAATGAGAACAGCCGCCCTGACTGAGTGCAGCTTGGAAGCACACTCATTGTGCCCGTCAGTACAATGCATAGGAACCCCGCATGAAACACAGACCGGGTGCAGCATTTGAAACAATGCTGTTTGCTCTTTTGTGAAAGGCTTTTTAAAAAAGGATGCTCTGCCGGATTGCCACAGGGAAACGGCGAACAGCGTTGATGACATCGAGGAGGCCGCCGGTTGCTGAGCTGCACTGTATTTTAAAATAAAGGCTTCAATATGAGTTTTCCAATAGCGTATAGCTATGCAATATGAATGAACCGTTCTTGATAGGGAACTGGCTATAAGTGGCTTTTTAAAGAATTTCTCAAATATTGTGGTCAGGTAGAGCTGTGCATAGTTGTCCAGTTGTCTGGTCAAATGTATGCATTAAAAGATGATTGGATCATGATTGGATGATTTATGTTATGCCACATTTTGGTCTGTCCATAATGGTGCTTGCATTACTGGATTACCTTGGCAATAGATTTAGAACTAAATGGCTCTATAATCATTGTTTTGTCACTTATGATTTATAGTTGATGAAAATCTAATATCAACCTCAGCGCTGGTCCTACACTAGCCCTTGATCCAGAGCAGCTGTGAGTTCTGACCCAGATTCCAATGACTTGGAAGGAGCATAGAATCCAGCTAATCAGTCAGTGAAAGAGAGGATAGAGGGAGAGAAAGAGAGAGGGGAAAATGAAGAGATCAGGAAGGAAGACACAAGAGAGAGAGAGAGAGAGAGAGAGAGAGAGAGAGAGAGAGAGAGAGAGAGAGAGAGAGAGAGAGAGAGAGAGAGAGAGAGAGTGAGGAGGTGCATGAGAGACAGATGAGGTGCATTTATAAATACCCTTAAGGTCGTTTGGGATAACAGCATTGTCACAGGCCAAAAGTTCTGTCGCCAAGGGCAACCACTCATTCCCACACACTTAAGTGGAGTCAAAACTGTCCACTGGGATATCTAGAGATAAATAGGGAGCAGAGAAACCATTACTTTGGAATACAAGTGCAATTGGTAATTTTAGTTTGTTGCGCTATATATGGCAGTTGTCTTTTACTTACTGACACATAGTGGTGTGATTTTAAAATCATGCAAAGGTTTTCAGTTAGTGCCATTGTAGAAAAGTTTTATATTATTCATTTCTTCTATTAACCAAAATGTCCCATGACAGAGATTACGAGTAGTATCTGCCTTTACACATAATGAAAAATGACAGTAAATACATTTATAATGTAATAACATACTTCTAACAGATGAGTATCTAACAGAATAAGTGGTTCAGGTAAATGCAGTTGGATGATAGAGCCATCTGGAATACATTATGATATTGGTGAGCTATGTTGGAGCAAAACCATAAGGAGATTTAATAAATGAAGACACAGCATTCTTTATGCAAAGATGATTGAAGGAGTGTTCTTATTGTGATTGTGCTGTAAATGCACAAACAAAACTGATTTCCCTTAATAGTGGGAGAATCCGTGCCCCCTGAGGTCATAGGTCAAGACCCCCAGACAGAGCCACGAGAGTTTGCCTTTTAAAAGCAACCTCATCTCACTCGAAACCCCTTGGCTGGGGGCATTACATCATCCTTTTCCCATCATTATCAGGGTAGAGAGACTGACTCTCTGTCTTTGTGTGCAAGGGGGTCAGTGGGTGAGAGATGGAGATGTCCAAGAACAGAAAGGGATAAAGAGATAGGATAGAAAAGTGGAACAGAGAGATTCTATTTAAGTGACGAGAAACTGGTCTGTGCGGTCTGTGACCCAGTGCACACTCTCTCTCCCCAATTCACACACACACGCACTCACACTCACACGCTCCATAGGAACAAAATGGCACTCTTGGTTTAGTCCAACAATGTCAGTGACACTCTAGTACCGGCTTATGGGTTTTATTGTTAGCGTACAATCCTCTTGGCATTGTGCTTAACAATGCCCTCAGTTAATGGGCAGTCTAACCTACTTGCATTGTCTCTAATTGGTCTCTCTGGAGCAGGAAGAGAGAAAGAGAAGGACCAGGTTGGAGAGGGGAAGGAGCCGGGGTAAATCATTGCTTTAGTGCAGAGTCAGGGAACAGGCTTGGACAAAGAAGCTTTTGTGGCACCCGGGCCCAGAGTTCAGGAAATGCACCTGGTCCCCCCTCTCCAGCTGATAAGAGCTCTCTCTAGCCATTACCTCATCTCTCTCTCTCTCTCTCTCTCTCTCTCTCTCTCTCTCTCTCTCTCTCTCTCTCTCTCTCTCTCTCTCTCTCTCTCTCTCTCTCACGTTTTATTGGCACTTTTTACATAAACATAATAACTTTTATACTGTATACACTGCACATTCTAACCCCAAACCTACTCATTTTCAACAAAAAACATAATTTAGTGTTTCCTCATGGGGACTAAAAATGTCCCCCGAAGGACTAGTATTTTATATATTGGCTTCTTTGTGGCGACGTTTTGTCCTCCATAATGTAGGGTATATCTGAAACACAGACAAGGGAGAGATGGATATCAGGGAAAATGAAGGAAATATGAAGTAAAGACGTAGATCCAAGTTTTATTAAAACGTACAATAAACACAAGAACTGTAAACCAGGGAACTAAAACATGCACTATCTAAAGACATCCACAACAAACATTGACTGATAAGGAACAAGGGAAACACAAGGGCTATATATACACAAGGGATAACGAGCTAACAAGACGCACTTGGAAACAATCAGACTAATCAACTAGGAAAACTACAACAAACTAAAAACATGATACAAGAAGCAGGACATTCAACAAAAAAGATGGCTTCCAGATGCTTCCTGGCAAACAAAACCCTAAAACAAAAGTCCAGGTGGGTGGTGGTGTGGAGGCGCACCAGGGGGGGAGGGATGGAGGGCCAGGCCCATGAGTTGGAGGTGATCATGGAAATCAAGGTTGCGCTGGCAGTTCAGGGAACCAGGGTGGGGCAAGCAGAGCGGGGAGCCAGGGCAGAGCAAGCGGAGATGAATGCCACCAAGGTGGAGCAGAAGTAGCAAGAGACCATCAGGGCAGAACAGGTGGGACTGAAGATTACCAAGGCAGTGCAGGAGACACCCATGATGCAGCCGACAGAGCAGGGAACCAAGGTGGTGTCAGTAGTTTAGGTGGCCTAGGTGGAGCCGGCAGAGCAAGAGAGTACCTGGGCGGAGCTGTTGACCACAGTCGTGGCTAGGAATCACCTTGGTGGAGTCGGTAGATCTGGGCACCATGGCAGAGCAGAGACAGGAAGTACACAAAGTTCAGGAGCAGCATCCTTGGCCGTGACAGAGAGCTCCGTAATGGCGGTGTCAGGGGACACCTGGTGGAAACCGTCACATCGGGGGAAGTGTGTGCAGCCCAAACACACAAAATGACGGTTACCATCACTGGGAGCCTCCAGGAAAGACCGCCTGGCTAGAGAGTGCTGGGACCGCCCAGAGAGCACTGGAACCGCCTAGGTAGAGAATGCTTGGACGGCCAGGCTAGAGAGAGCACTGAAACCTCAAAGCTTGAGAACGCTGGGACCGCCCGGCTAGAGAGTGCTGAAACCGACCGGCTAGTAGAGAGCGCTGGGATCGCCCGGCTAGAGAGGGTTGAGACCGCCAGGCTACAGAGTGCTGGGACCATCCGGCTATAGAAGGCCGGGACCGCCCGTTAAGAGAGTGCTGGGACCATCAGGCTAGGACTGGGACAGTAGTGTATAAATACTCTATTGGACCAGCACAGAACAACTAAAATGCCAAGTCACAGTGTCAGTGTCAGAAAAGTCATATAGCCACATCTGGACTTCATTTCCACACTTTGGTCTAATAGACACATGATATGGCCAGACAATGCCAAAATAAGTCATCCATATTGTCATAAATTCATAATCAAAACCATAATATATCCATAATCAAAACAATAAGTTTTACAATTCAATTCAAGCCAATAATTATTTCAATATTAAACAAACAAATCAATTTAAAATGAATTGGCTCTAACGTTACGCCTTATATGATTTATTCCCTCTCTTCCTCTGGCTTTTTCTATGTCTTCCTCTAATTAGATGTTCCTGGCACACTCTCTCTTTCTTCCTGTCCATCTTTTTATGGCCATGCCAGATATCCTCTTTTACACTGGCCTACTTTTCTATCTCACGGCGAGGTGCTCTCCTTTGGTTGGCGCTGAAAGAGGCAGTGGTTCCAGACCAACAAGTGATTTCTCTTGAGGGGCTTTTATGGAAAAGAAAATGTGAGGAATTGTGCTGGTGGCATCAATGGTTTTCGAAACTGTACACAGTTGAAGGTTCATGTATCAGATATTCACCACGCACACACAAATGCACATACTTACTTTTTAGCATCAGAAGCTACAGGAATGAAGAGGGGGAACACTCTCTGGTATTTGGACTGTTTTGTAATCATCAGTCACACATGGTTTGTCAAAATAAAAGCCATATTGAAACACAGTGTAAAAGTATGCTTTCTAATGTTTAGAAATCCAGACAGACATTCCAAGACACCCAGAAAAACGTTAAAAGGAGGCCAAAACAGCGATATCAAATTTAAAGTTAGCATTTAAGGAATTACATCACAGATAATCAGTCTTGTTTAATGCATCAGTGTTTGCAAAGCTGTACAACATCCACAGTCACGGTTGGTATGTATGTCTTGCAGTTCTTCCAGATCATAACTTTAGACTTTGCATTGCTGGGATACATGGTAAGGGAAGGCATCTTGTGAAGAATAATATAGACAACATTATATGGTCTGTATGGTTTGTCAGTCCGTGTGCATGAATTTGGTATGTGCATGAGCGGGGGCAGCTAAAATCTACTATACAGAGATTTGGTTTATGAATATACTCCAATGTACTTTTTCTCTTTTGATAGCCCAGATTGAGACTTAAATACCTGGTGAGTTAGACGTTGTGATGTTTTTCCTATTTGAAGTCAAGTCCAGTCACCTTCATTTATATAGCGCTTTTAACCATATAGACTGTTTCAAAGCAGCTTTACAGTGATAATAGGAAATTAAAGTAACAGAGTTATTGTCCAGCTGAAGTTAGTTTTGATTGATTCACTTCCATTGCAAAGATCATTAGTTTATTAACTTAAGGGCAGCTTACATGACACCATTCTTCAACAGAAAACCCTTAACGCGCTCCGGTCAGCTCATTCACACAAAAGTCTATGTATTGTGCCTGGTGGCTCAAGAACGCAAACCTTGGAATAGGTTCCAAAGGTGCACGCTTTGAAAAAAAATATATATATATATATATATATATTTCAGAGAAAGCTTTAAAAATGCAAACCTGTGTAAAAACCCTGACGGTGTTCAAATGCATATTACATGTTTAGTCAGTAGGTGTGTTTGAATATGTATGAGCGCAGGCATGTAGTCTTTCTTTACAAATTGACCTATTCACTCTATTTCTCGTATCTCTATTTTTCGTATCTCGAATTCTGAAATCTTCTCCGTCAGCCTGACTATCTCCCTGAATTTCTCATATGTAAGGCTCTCAGTAGTACTGACAGAGAAGGCTATACATGTGACACGAAGTGCAAGTGACAATAATAGGAGATCCGTTCTAGCATGGATGGCAGGTTAAGAAGCTAGCAAAATACTAGCGTGTTGTGCTAGCGATGACGATTTAGATAAAAGCTAGCAATGTCAAATTACTTGTGATAGGCAATATTAGACTATATCTAATGTATGTTGATGAGTAAGTTATATTTAACAATATAAACAAAAAGAAATGATAGTAAATAGAGATTCAAAACAGAAAGCTATTCAGAGCTTACAGACGCAAACCAGCTGCAAGGCAGACAGGATTTGAAGCAGAGTAGAGAGATGAAGACAGATGAAAACACGGGTACTAGTTTGCAATTCAACAAACAAATATTGTATATTATAAATATAGCTGAGAAGTTAAACAGGCAAAGACAGAAAGTGGGGGAGAAAGAGAGATAGCAATGCAGTGGCACTTTTAAATAGACTTCATGGAAGACCAAATCCCTTCTACCAAATCAGCTGATGCCTCACCATTTGCCAAGGGGGTGAGAAAAAGACATAAGTGGACATGAGGGGGACAGGGGTGGAGGCGAAAGATGAGCATCATTGACAGATCAGAAGCTTTACACATTCACCATGTAAGAGAAATAGAGTGATCTCTTACGCTGTAGTAACATTCGCTATTGACCTACCATAGTTTTCCTATATTTTACTTTGTGCAATTCTCATTGCCTGGAGCTATTCTGCAAATGTTTTGCAACACAAATGTACAGTTTTTTTTTGTCATGCACCCAAACTCAAAGGGAGAAAGGGATTTTCCCATTGTGATTTGCGGATGGAAAGTGTTGCATGTCCAGCTCTAATCACTGAGCAGGAAGTGAGTGTGGGCAAACTGAGACAACGCTTGTGAAAAAGAAGTACAGTTTAGCATACTTTAAAAAAAAAAAAAAAAAAAACTAAAAAGAGTACATGAAAATGTATTATAGTTAACATTTATATTCAATATTTCACTTCAATTAGTTGAACCAAATACACTGTATATAATTTCAGTTATTTGTATAGTTTGTGAAAAATGGCTGAAGTTTACTACAATTTACATTTATCATAAACAAAAATATACTTCAATGTAATTTCTATTGAAACTTGTCATGTATTTACATATATCTGTAATGATAAAGTGATTTAATTTAATACATTTAGAATATAAATTTAAATGCAAAATCTAGTACTTCACATGTGGCTTAGTGTGTTAGTCATGTCAACACGTCAAAATATGTCAAAGGTTTTACTTTGAAGTACACTCTAAATGATTATTACGTATTGTGTTAAGAAATAGTCATGAAACAGTCTTTAAGTAGTACACTAACTAAAGTGACCTTCTCGGTAACCCTTTATTCTACAGTGTCACTGTCACATATGTTATAGGTAGTTACTGGTAATAACAGTAAATGATGCATAATTACATGCAACCAACCATAAACCAAACCCTAATCTTTCCTAACCCTATAGTAAGTCTGTAGTTATTTAATATTACTTAGTACTTAAATGTATAATTACATTCTAACAAAGACAACTTTAAATAAAGTGTAACCGACCTTTCATTAATAATTTATTATCTGCAAGTTTTTTAATTGACATAAGATTTGAAGTACACTACAAATGCATATTTAATACAATTAAGCAGACTTATTTTGTAAAAAGGAATGAAAGGTGTGAAATACAGAAACAAATCCCCAGCACACTGCCCAAAATCTGTACCAGTTTCCTAGAATACATGTGTTTATGAGGGAAGCAGGCCGTGTGTGTGTGTGTGTGTGTGTGTGTGTGAGTTAGAGCTCCTCTGTGTGTATAAATGCCACAGCATTTAGATTCCTGAAATGTTCTAAATTCTCATTGCTGCAAGAATTGTGCACTCCTGACTGATTCTGATGGTTTGTATATGTTATGATAAAATTGTCAAAAAAACAAGCCTCTTTTCAAAAACTACACACAAGCAGAAACAAATAAATTAAACCCCCACAAACATGTTGGCTATGTTTGGAATAAAATACCAATTTACTACATACTGAAAATTGCACACTAAGCTATAGGCCTACACTGTACTTTACCATGTTTACACATTATAGCATTGGATGGATTAGGGTCCCATTCTCACTATTAATTAACTATTAACTATGTATTTTGCTTCAATAAACTCCTAATTACTGCTTATTAGCCATATGCATGCATAAGTTCTGCATTTGACGCAAGGCTGCTCTTCAGTTTCCGGTTTGGGGAGATTTAAAGTAAAGGAAAACGGGATTATGGCAGAGTCTTCAAAATTTACTGCCATCTTTGAAACGAAACTTTAATATGTTTAGATGTTATTTTATATATAGTTATGTTTATTTAATATAGTAAACAAATAAGCAGGGGTGGCTGTTTTGTCTGTTTTTGTGACTAACGTTCCTTTAGTATAGCCAGAGACTATAGAAGCCAATATAAGTTGGCACAAGTTTAGCACAAACACACAAGCGTAGAATGTAGACGAGTAGGCAATGAAGACCAGATTGGGCAAGACAAGACTCGGAGATAGAGAACGATCACAAACGTGTAAAAAGTTAATAATCTGGCAGAGGACAAAGGAGAGAAGGGAACTACAAGTAGAGATGATAATCAGAGATAAAGAGAGGGCAGGTGTGGAAACGAAGATTGCATTGGGAGATGAGGAACAGCTGAGGATGAAAGAAAGTGCATGTAAGTGCGTGCGTGTGTGGAAGCAGGGGAAGAAATGCCACGTTCCAGGCAACCTGTAACCAGTGTTTTTACAACCTACCCGTGAAAGTGCACTGGAAAGGCAGTCAAACCCGTGATTTCCAATCCGTGAACTCGTACTAGATCGACGTACTCCCAGTTACGAGCTCTGACGTCACATAGCCCGCAAAACCATACAAAACAACTATAGCAGACCCTACGGATGCAGTGTTTCTGCAGGCGGTACACAGTGTGAATACACTTTCGGACAATATGACGTTAACTAGTTTTCTTGCTTAGTACAACTGGAAGCTGCTAGGGACTTGAAAATGCTGAATTATCTTGATCAACGGCTTATTTTTCCACCTGAGATTGCCACCACTAAGATTGCCATACTGTAGATGAGGCATATGAGAGGAAGAAACTGCAGTATGCTCAAATGGCCACTGAAGCAGAACAGCAAGGATGGAGAGTCCAAGTTTATCCAGTGGAAGTGGTTTGTCAAGGATTTGTGGCACATTCTCCAACCCAGTTCTTCAGAGATGTCAGATTCAGTGGCCAAGAGTTGTGTTGCACATTAAAGAACTTATCTGAAGCAGCAGAGAGGAGCAGCAACTGGCTGTGGTTGAGATGGAAATATTCTGACTGGCTGTGTACAGGCCGCCACGCTACGGTTTCGTAGAATTCTAACGGGTTGTCAAACGGGTTGGCACGTATGGTTGGGTTGCGAAGAGATTGTGAGATTGTGGTTAGGTCACATGTGAACTATGAGGACGGAAGGTGCCCACTTGAAGACCCTAGAGATGTCCCCTACTCGGCTCAATCCAGACGGTTGTCGTGTTGGTCCACTGGGGAGAACACACTTTAGTTGCAGCCGGTGTGTGTGTCGACGTGCCAAGTACACTGCAGCCGTTAACGCCGGACAGGAGGAGATTCACATCACCACATAGAAATAAGCGTAAATGGATGGGAAAGTATAGGTTACTGTAAAGCTATGTCTTAGTCTTGTCGAAAGCCAAGTACAAAACAGCATGAAGTTTTTAACATCTACTCTCATGTACTGGAAATCAGTGCAAGGACAAATTAATACCAAAAAAATACAAATAAAGTCAAATAAAAGCTTACAGCTTATCTTGCCTAATGCGCCGTTTTTCCTCCTCCGTTTCCCTCAAATAAACAGGAGTAAGCATATTTGGCGACAGAAATTATTACAAATGCGCATAAGCCCCGTAAGGTCCGCCATGCTGGTTTGTTTACATCCAGCTACCACATTTCCTTGCGCTCAGGTAGATTGGCGTGACTAGCCTTGAATGATACAAAGTTGCGAGTCGTGGTTTGAAGTTGTGATTTACGTGCTCAAAAACCTTCCTAGATCGCAGCAAAAAAAAAGAGCGAGGAAAATACCAAGATCATGACAAACATTTCACAATCAAATTTACATTATTATTTGTTAAATTATACGGTATCACCTTCATTCATTAATACTGTCCAAATCAAGTTACAGTATTGGTATAGCTACCACACAAAACAATTTAGTAAAAAAAAACAATAGAGTACAAAATTTTAAAATTGTACACTTTCACTAAAAATGATATTTTCACGTTTATTTGTATAGCACTTTTCACAATACATAAACTTTTGTCTCAAAGCAGCTTAAAAAAAAATACTTATACAGAAAATGTTTTAATGTTTCAAACAGGACATGTTCTGTTATCAGTCAGATATGAGTGTATGTATGTAAAGTAATGTCCGTATGGCAGTAATATACAGCTATACGATAATACAGGTTATGTGGTATGCAAGTAAACATCATAGGCTTTTCGGTTCAGTTGACGTAATGAACATGTAAGGTGTGATTACAGTGTGTGATTACAATATTAAGGTAATAGTTGCAATGAGAAGCATTGCTTGTGTTTCTAAAAGTTGAATGAGGTTAAACAAAAATTCGCCATTATTTAATTGAGCCCAAATTAACAATCATTTCATATACTGAAACCTCATGAATCATAATATCATAAATCACAGCGAGGAGGGTCTGGATACAGACGGTAAAGTGAGATGCTATAAAGATTTGTCCCATGACACTCAATCGGTCTGCGTGACATTTCACTGTTTTAAACTGCCATCTGCAGTATGTGGCAGCTCTACAGTCTGGTAGCCAGATATCCACACTTTATTGGAGTCAGCATTTGCAAAAAGTCAAGGTTAAGCTTGCACATGTGCCACAGAGAGACGAGGTCAGAGGGAGAATGTGTCCAGAGTTCAAAGGTGAAGGGTCAGTAGTAAAGCTTTCATTGCCCAGTTAATGAAATTATGTACAAACACAAGCTTTCATGAACACGGACGGAGAGAACTCTCACATGACACTAGATGACTTTTCCTCAGGTGCTATAGATGTGCGTGTTTGTACGTAAGCAAATCCTCTTATGAAGTTGGCAATAGAAATCCTCATTTGAGCGTTTAATCTGGTCTGACGTGTAAGCGTTTCATTTGGTCATCCAATGACGTGACTTCAACTGCAGCTTTGAATATTGACTGAACAAATTCCTTCCACAAATGGATTGTGAAAACAAATATTCAAGTTTTCTTGTTTGGTGTGCATTACGCATTAATGTTCTTCATTAGTTCTCTTCTCAATGAACAACCATGCTGGTTTGCAACCAGCGGAGGGTCATTACATTAGCATTGAGAGCACAAGGCATGACTCATTAAAAAATAGCGCACACTCACTACAACTCACTTTTCCTGACACACTTTCTCTCAGTTATATTGGTGTACACAAGTAGCTCACAATAGCATAAACTATTTGGGCATATCCCTAGTTAGCATCACTACTCACTTCGAAGGGAAGAGCCCTGGAAGTGGAGAATTTGATTGGACAGAATTTTTGTAAACATCAGTGTCATCAAGATTTTCTTGGACAAAAATTTGTATTTTTTGAGATGGAATAGTAGGGCTGTCAAACGATTAATCGCATTCAAAATAAAAGTTCGTGTTTACGTAATATATGTGGGCGTAGTGCGTATTTTGTTTATATATTTTGTTAGCGTATTTTGTAGCGTATTTTGTTTATATATACAAAATATAATTATTTTGTATATATAAACACACACACATGCATGTATATATTTAAGAAAAATCTGAAAGTATATACTTTATATATATTTATACATAATTAATATTATGTATAAATATAATTATTTGATATATAAAGAACACATTTTTCTTAAATATATACATGCATGTGTGTCTATGTATATATACAAAATAATTATACACACTACGCCCACATATATTATGTAAACACAGACTTTTATTTTGGATGCGATTAATCGCAATTAATCGTTTGACAGCCCTAATTTTAATATTACATGAAGTTTTCTGTTGTTCTGTTGTAATCAACATATCTACAAATGGCTTTATTTTGATATGTACACTGTATGTTTTAAGATCAGCTCAGACAGTGAGACTCGAATTGCAAAAATGGTCATTACTATTTTATTTTGGATTAAAAAAACTGCGAATTACAATAGATGTATTTTTGCAATAAATGCTGAATATGTCATTCTGTTAAAGGAGAGAGCAACTGTGTATAACAGAGTTAAATGTGTGTGTGTGTGTGTGTGTGTGTGTGTGTGTGTGTGTGTGTGTGTGTGTGTGTGTCTGTCCTTGGTATTCCATACGTTATTTGGACCAAATGTTCCCATAAGAATAGTAATACCACTACATTTTGACCTTGTGGGGACATTTTTTTCAGTCCCCATGAGAAAATCAGCTAATAAATCACAATAATCACACTGCAGTTTTCTGAGCGTAAGGGGATTGAATATAGAGTTTGTACTATAAAAAAAATAAATAAATCATTACGTCTATGGAGAGTCCCCATAAAACATGGAAACGTGTGTGCGTGCGTGTGTGTTAGAGCACACACAATTATTTAACTCTGAAGCGTCACGACTATGGGGGAGGAATATCACCATTACTTTCGCCACAGTGAGCTGACTGACAGATTGCATCCGTTTTATTCATGTCCCTCTGATTGGCCGATTCGATCTCCTGATACCCGTGGACTGCAGGACCTATGTCACACCATATGACGTGTGAAAATCGCACATGCGGTTACAAGCACATACACATTAGTAATATAATCAATAGTAGTATGAAGAAAAGTCAATGCCAGCAGCATTTGGGAAGCTAAACAAATATTCTTGAAATAAATGTTATTAATCGGTGATTTTTATTAATAGAAGAGTGGAATCTGAATTCTTAAAATGCGGACAAGAACATAACATGATGAAAATCCCATTAAAAAAAGTAGCTTTCTGAAACTCAACATGCTGATTTTCTTTCAGTCCTGTAGTTCCATTCAGTCTCTTTCAAGTAACCCTAATATGATGGTGGAAATGTTATTTGTCCAAATTCTCTGCTTTTTATGGCCCTGGCAATAAGTGTGTTTGTGTGTCTGTGCCGGCAATCCCATTTGAATTTGTGCTGGCCGGTGGACTGGCATATGTGTGTGCGTTTGCCCTAAAGTCGTTGTGGTTGGACGCCATCCTTTTAACTTAATGAGAGTATGTTCTCTATGTCTCACTGGGGCACAAATACACGTTGTACAGACAGAGTAGCATATCATTACAAATCGCTTCAGAAAAGCCCAAACCAGACCCAGACGTGCACACCCACACTCCTTAACTCTACACACACCACAGGCTGTCTCTTCCACTCGTACGCAGATACTTGCCCTCAGATACACACCCTGCCATTTTTTAATAGACACACGGACACACATACATGCTATTAACTCAATGGCTTTCATATGCACTTTTTTGGAAGGATGTAACCATTTCAACAGGAAGTTGGTCTTGAGAAGTGTAGCTGTGCAGTCCTGTGAAACTGTTTGTTTAGCCTTGATGTAGTGGTGCGGCATGGTTTCTCACCTTTGCTTTTCTCTTTTTACTTTTGCTTGAAAAAGTGAGTATTCATAAAGGGATAGTTCACCCAAAACATTAGTTCTGTTATTATTTATTCACCCATCACCCTGATGTTTTTCTTGATTTGGTGGAGCACAAAAGGAGTATAATTGTCCAAGCTGAACTTTCAGCATCATTCTAGTCTTCAGTGTCTATTGATCCTTCAGAAATCATTATAATATGATGGTATGGGGCTCAATGAACATTTATCATTATCATCAATGTTGAAAAGATATTAACTTATTAATTTTGCTTACATTTTTTTGTGGAAAGCATGAAACAGTTTTTCACGATTATTTAAAGTTCATTTGAAGTTATTTAAAGTACATAAAGTTCAAAGAAAATCATTTATTTGAAAAAGAAAAGTGTTGTTGTGTTTACAATGAGGTTCATTTGTCAACATTAGTATTTCTTAACATGAACTAGTAAATGAGTAATACATTTGTTACAGTATTTATTAATCTTTGTTCATATTAATTAAAATACAGCATCTGTTTGTTCATGTTAGTCCACAGTTTATTAACTAATGTTAACAAATGCAATATTCGATTTTAATAATGTATTAGTAAATGTTGAAATTAATATTAACAGATTAATAGATGCTGTTACTTTTTATTTTAAAGGGTTAGTTCACCCAAAAATGAAAATTCTGTCAGTATTTACTCACCCTCATGTTCTTCCAAACCTTTATGTGTTTTTTTTGTTCTGCTGAACACAAAGGAAGATATTTGGAAGAATGTTTTAATCAAACAGATCTCATTCCCCATTGACTACCATAGGAAAAAATACACACGGTACTATAGTCAATGGGGAATGAGATCTGTTTGATTAAAACATTCTTCCAAATATCTTCCTTTATGTTCAGCAGAACAAATAAACACATAGAGGTTTGGAACAACATGAGGGTGAGTAAATGCTGACAGAATTTTCATTTTTGGGTGAACTAACCCTTTAAAGTGTCTTTGTTACAGTGTAATTATATATTTAGGTACTGAGTAATATTAAGTTAGTTGCATGTAATTGTGCGTAATTTACTGTTATTACTATGGTAAATACATGTAACATATGTAACAAGGACACTGTAAAATAGTGTTACAGTAAATGCTGAAGAAGTATTGTTCATTATTCAACTAAGGTAGTTAACTAACATTAACTAATGGACCTTATTGTAAAGTGTTACCTAAATGTCTTTACTCTCCCTTTTGACCAATTTAATGCTGTTTTTGCTGAAAAAAACAAACAAACAAACAAACAAACACAAAAAATGTACTGACCCAAACCCTTTGAATGGAGAGCATCGTTAGTATTCTTCAAAACATCGTGTGTTCCACATAAGAAAAAGTCAAACAGGTTTGGCCCTACATGACATATATCACTTTAATTCTAAGATTTGCCAAATGTCCAAATGTGTGTGCATGTCTGCTTGTGTGCATGTCCATTAATCATGTTTAGTATTTGCTTAGCGTTAATAAATTCAGGTTTAGCCAGGAGTGTGAAATATTTGCTTGCGAAAAAAGAGAACGAAAAAGAAGGTCAGTGAGGGTACACGATGCAGACCACTGAACTGCACAACCCTGACCACTTGCTGTGTGACTACATCCCCATCACCCCGGATAACATCATTAGTTCAACAACACTGGTTGTAATATCATTTTTTTTTCTAAGGGCTTTTGGTGCTGATGTTTTGGATTTAGGAAGAATGTGTAACTAACATGCAGCCGCATTATACCACATTTTGATGAATCTCACTGTATATCTTCCTCAGCCCTTAACTCTTCTCATGAACAGTATGATCGAATAAATCATGGGTAAGAAGTCCTCCTAGTGGAATGCATTTTAATAAAAAAAGAAAATCTAATAAAAAGTAATCAAGTTTTTATCGCCCCCAGATGAGTCGTCCTTCTCGATCATTAGATCCAGCTTTCCACAGCGAGTCATTTGTGTGTTTGCATTTAGCTGCTTTTATTGTGGCCAAATTGTTTTAATTTCACGACCAGCAGTCGATGGTTACACATAATTATCAAGAATTTAGCAACTCCTGATCCAATACTGATAAAATCAAAAATGCAGCACAATGACGAGTGAGCATTTCTACAGGATTTGTTTAAAGCTGAAACACCCTAGTTCCAAGGTTTTGACGTGACAATGAGATTGATAGGGTGCCTACAAGCTGAATAGCAACAATGAACATTGCTGTTCCTATAATTTGAATCTTCGTGTTTCATATTTGTTTGTGATGATGTTGAGGGATTGAGTATCTTCAGTATGGATTGACGGAATGGAAAACGTGTTAAATAGTGCTCAGATTAAACTATTCTACAACATTAATGGAAGCACCATTATTCAGTTCAATGAATGAACCCAAAAAAATAGATTTTTTTTGCATGAATGAATTAATTAATCAAATGTGTGAACAAATGAATGAATGAATGAATGAATGAATGTATGAATGAATGAATGGATACATAAATGGAGGAATTAATACAGATGCATGAACGAATGCATTCATAAATGAATAAACGAATGCTTGAATGACCGAACGGATGAATGAATGCATGAATACATGAATGAGTGAATGAATGCATGAATGAATAAATGCATGTATTAATGAATTATTGAATGCTTAAATGATTGAATTAATGTATGAATGAATGAATGAATAAATGTATGAATGCACTTTCAATTTTCAGCAAAACTAAAATGTTCTCTGTGTTTTGCATTGAATCCCATCAGCTCTTGAGCCGTGTTTTGGGTTCCTGAATTTTCCATGGACAGCCCAGAACATCCTTCAGTGAGGATCCTTCCATTGTTATAATTCACAGAAGAAGAGTACATCCTGCATATCATTTCCAGGAACCGGCCCCCCTAAAACATCTCCACAGCCAGGACCGGCTGAACTGAATTGCTGAACTGGCCTCTGAGGGATACACATATGGAAAGCGAAGTGGCGGCTGGAAACACATAAAACAAGGTGTGTCTTAACATTCTTATTCAGTTTGTTCAGTATCTACTTTTAAACATCAGCTACTCCTTTCACTTTTTATTACTGATGTGTGATAGGTATGGCTAAAAGAGAATGTATCCATGAATGCAACATAGAGTAATCAGAGTGATCAGGACCTTGGGGTCTGACATTATCTCAGCAGTGAGTGAAAGTCTTTGCTTTTCAAAATGATAATGTTTCACTCATAACAGTTTATGAGTAAAATCTAATTTAAGGTTCTAATATTCCAGAAACAATGTTTTGTATGACACGCCAATTCGTATTTCCATTTTTGGGGTGCTGTCAACACGCATTATCGCTTTTCAGCGTGTTTATGAAGGCCGCTGACTTAACGTTACATTACTGTATATATAAATATATGACTTACCTCAACCCTGTCCCTAAACCTACCCGTCACTGGGGTTAATGGCATTTATGAGTTTTCTCCTCCCATCCTAGGGAAAAAAAAAGATCATTCCCCAGATGTAGATGTACATTTTGCTTCGTTTCGCTCGGACATTTGACGGCGTGTACAGACACACGGGATCAAACCGACATTAATGGCGTAGACATACACGCATACACGCGGATACACGAGGATAGCTCAAAATGCGTAGAGATAACACGCCACTTGAATCGAAAGTGGCGTGTATTTTATGCAAAAGTCATGATGTCATGTTGGTTTTTCTGAAGATGACAGTAACAAACCTCTTTGCATGCCCCTGATAAATTTTGTGTTTGCTAGCAAAGAAATCCGCAAAAGCATTAAAGGAGTAGTTCACTTTTAAAAAAACTTTTGCTGATAATTTACTCACCGCCATGTTATCCAAGATGTCCGTGTCTTTCCTTCTTCAGTCGAAAAGAAATTAAGGTTTTTGATGAAAACATTCCAGGATTTTCTCCATATAATGGACTTCATTGGGAACCAAACGGTTCAAGGTCCGAATGAGAGTTTCAGTGCAGCTTTAAAGGGCTTTAAACGACACCAGATGATGAATAAGGGTCTTATCTAGCCAAACGATCTGTCATTTAAAAAATAAATAAAAAAGTTTAAGTTTTATAAGCACAAATGCTCGCCTTGCTCTTTTCTGTGATGCGCGTTCGCCGTTCGTGACTCTCCTGTTCAAACTCGTTCATCAAAATGAACAAATCTTTTTTTGAGTCATGACTCGAAGGGTCCTAGATAAGACCCTTATTCATTGTCTGGTGTCGTTTAAAGCCCTTTGAAGCTGCACTGAAACAAATTTAGGTTCTGGGAACGTTCTGGGAACATTAGTTTTTGGTTCCAAGAACGTTCCTAGAACTTTCCTTTAGTGTTAGGGGAATGTTCGCGGAATGTTCTCCTTACGTTATAAAAATGGAGCCTAAAAATAACCTACATGGAACGTTCCTATAACGTTGTTGTTTGGTTCCCAAAAAAAATAACCTCATAGGACCATTTGGGAACGTTACGAGAACGTTCTGTGTTTGCTGGGTTGGACCTTGAACCGTTTGGTTCCCAATGAAGTCCATTATATGGAGAAAATCCTGGAATGTTTCCATCAAAAACCTTAATTTCTTTTCGACTGAAGACAGAAAGACATGGACATCTTGGATAACATGGCGGTGAGTAAATTATCAGCAAAAGTTGTTTTAAAAGTGAACTACTCCTTTAACATATAATTTTTCCTCCCATCTCTCTTCACTTTAATTTTAGGATTCTTTGATAAATAGAAAGATCAGAAGAACAGCATTTATTTTAAATATAAATATTTTGTAACACTATAAATGTCTTTACTGTCACTTTTGATCAATTTAAATCATCATTGTTGAATAAAAGAAAACAAAAAAAACTATAGTGCCCCATGTGGATGTGAATACAACATGTTCAAGTGTTGCATTTTAATTGCACATGTTAGCTTGATTTCACACTTCATAAAAGCATTTGAATTCACACACTTGCATTGAGTCTGTTTTAGGTCCAACATTACCGCAAGATGCCCCCTACCAGATCCCATCCTCCTCCCTTCTGTCTTTGTATTTTTCCATCCTGCACCCTTTCATTTGCCCCCATCTGTATCTTTCTCTCCCTCCTTCTCTTTCTCTCTCTAAGATAAAAGGTTGAGGGATGTGCTCCCCGCTGACTCTGACATAGCCAAAACCTCATTTGAGTGTTTAATGGAATTTAGCTCCAGATGTTTCCCAAGAAACCCTCTTTACACACTAACCCACAGCATCCCTCATGGATGAACCGCTGCCATAGATTTATTGACAGGCATTGTTCCAGTTTGTTCCTGAAAAGCAGCTGCTCCCTGAGAACAAGTAGGCAATATTTTGTCTTGCGCAGATGTCCAAACGTTAACAGACTTTTTAAAGTTGTATTGTAATGAATTACATTGAATTTCAGCAACAAACTAGATTTTTACAAAGTCAAATGAGGCTTTTGGTCTATATGTGTCTCCCCTCTCTCCTTAATGATAAATGAATGGGTTTTTTTTGTTTCATTTTACCGTTCATAGTCTTATAACAATAAAAAGTAATTGCACACCTCCTCTAAACAAACCGCATGACGGACATGTCCATAGCACAATAATTTTGTTATAAGTTACAAGGCAAAGTTTAGTACATAGGTTTAGGGGTTTTGAAAAAGCCATAACAAGAACCACTAATGACACTAGAGCACACAAATGGCTAAATTCACATTGCATAAACTCAGATTTTTGGTTTTGCAGTTGAGAGGATGGATACACACTCATGGTGTGACTTTAACCATAAATGGGAAACCCTGAGAAAGGGTGAATGCCCTCCAAAGTGAAACACAATCATTCTCCCTCCAAGAAAACAGCAACAAAAATACCAGGCTCGGATGGTGACTTGGAAAAAAGAATGTTTTATGGAGTGGCGAGAAGGAAAAATAAAATAAAAGCAAGCAAAAGCTGGCGAGTTAAAGAGCAGAACGACCTGGTTCCCATTTATAGAGCTGCTGAAGACAAGACAATCAAGGCTTTAAGAAATTAAGATGCTGAATTACACACACAGGACCGCTAGCAGTAAACTTGAGGAGCATCTCAAGCACTCCACTCCCACATACTTTATGTCGACATACAGACTTGGAAAAAGTGTCCCTATCAACCTGATTTCACCCTATTTCTTATTGTTACATTTCACCCCACCTTAATCCGGTTGTAATCAAACTGATAGCGCAGTCGGAATGAAAAAAAGTCAACTATGTTGATCGGAATAACTGGGCTAAATCTGATTGGATTTGAGTCCATTCGATGGGACATGTAAACATGATTGATTGGACTGAAAACCACATCTGGAACGTTATGTGCATGCATATTGCACGTCAGAGGTTGCATGGGACATGGCTGTCATGCCTTCGAAGACCGCGAAGGTCGAACTGAGCATTGTTAAATGGGATGGGATTTGTGGTGGACTTTTTTGAAAGTTATTTTTAACTGTCTGCAAAACAAATCAGAATCACAACTGTTCTATGTTCACATTGGTTCATTTATGTAAAACAATATAAAATCACATCTAAGATTTAAGTCTTCATTTGAACTGCTTTAAAGTTTTTTTTTTGCTTACATCTATAGTGAAATATGTGGAAGAATTAGCAAATGTTGCTGAGGTGGCTTTTTTTTCTCACAACTCCAGCATCCTGGAGACTGCACTGGCACGCTTATTCTCAAGTGCATTTGCAGACTTCAGTGTCCCATAGCTAATGTGTGACCCCAAACCCATTCCTTCCCTTCCTCCCTTCACATTCCTGTCATATTTGGCTGGCTGACAGCCTGCAAGAGATAGAGACTGTCGGTTCTGTCATCACGAAGAGTGAGTTAGGGGATAAAAGTGACTGGCGTGGGAGTGTTATTTACACTGTTCCAGCAACAACACTGCCAAACAATACTTTAACACACACTGACACATTTACAGATACCCACCACACCAGCCACTTCAGTGGGGAAAACCAGGACATGTTCTGAGAATAAACAGCAGGCAGCATCACATGTAACTTCTGTGAAAGGCAATCCCAGAATGCACTGAGACAGTTTCGGTGAGCATCAATCTAAGATGTCTGAAGAGAAGAGAGAAAATGTGACTATAATGCTTCATGCCTAATTTTTGAGTATGCAATGTTTTTATGCTTGTGATATCCTGTTAGCTGAGCAATATGCTACACAAGAATGAACCTCATTGGTTCTCATGGAAGCTCAAATGCGCTGCTTAACACAAGAATGAACCTCATTGGTTCTCGTGGAAGCTCAAACATCCTGCGTAACACAAGAATGAACCTCATTGGTTCTCTTGGAAGCTCAAACGTGCTGCGTAACACAAGAATGAACCTCATTGGTTCTTGCGGAAGCTCAAACGTGCTGCGTAACACAAGAATGAACCTCATTGGTTCTCTTCGAAGCTCAAACGTGCTGCGTAACACAAGAATGAACCTCATTGGTTCTCTTCGAAGCTCAAACGTGCTGCGTAACACGAGAATGAATCTCATTGGTTCTTGCGGAAGCTCAAACGTGCTGCGTAACACAAGAATGAATCTCATTGGTTCTTGCGGAAGCTCAAACGTGCTGCGTAACAAGAATGAACCTCATTGGTTCTCTTCGAAGCTCAAACGTGCTGCGTAACACGAGAATGAATCTCATTGGTTCTCTTCGAAGCTCAAACGTGCTGCGTAACAAGAATGAACCTCATTGGTTCTCTTCGAAGCTCAAACGTGCTGCGTAACACGAGAATGAATCTCATTGGTTCTTGCGGAAGCTCAAACGTGCTGCGTAACACGAGAATGAACCTCATTGGTTCTCACACGTCGAGCGAGCACGCTTGAGCTTCAGTTTACCATAGCTGATTTGTGCATTGATGAATATTTATATGTGAATAAAAGTCTAATATAAAATCTGTTCATCATATAAAGCAATCGTGTCTACATAAAATTTGGGCTAACCCGCTCAATTAATATGGATTAGTTTTACGATCTCTTTATTAACTTTTGTAAAGCGTCAAAGTGGTAGTTGCACAGCTGTAAATGGAGGGACACAAATATTTCCATTTGTGTTCCCAAGATGAACTAAAGTCTTACAGGTATGGAACAACGTGAGGTTGAGTAATTAATGACAGAATTTTTGGGTGAACTAACCCTTTAAGATGAGGTTGTGGTCCAGTGACTCATTGCTTCTTTCTCTTTTCAAAGAACTGGTCTAACCCATAGCCTACTATTGTACTGTTAGTTGTGGGTTGTGATTGTAATATTTTGGCATACGGCCCAGGTCTCAGTGATTTTAACGTCTAAATTAAAGTTAAAATAGTCTATTTATCCTATTATTGTGTAATATCCCATTTATCCTATTATATTATATCTATTATTGATGCTTGTTTTGTTAATAAAAGTACTTGTACTTGAATGTCACATCATGTTCTTTTTTTTTTTTTTTTTGCTACTCGCCGCTGCAAGGTGTTAAACAATCTTATTTCCGTGGGCATAAGTCTCCGGTGGCTTAGATGGGGGTTAAGTGTGACCTTTTGATACAGCTCGGTTACAGTTGCTTGACCTATAGAAGGGAACAACCTATGCAGGCAGTAGGTAACAAGGCTATAGAGCTATAAGCAACTTAGGACTTGCTAGGTGTGTGTGTGTGAGTATGTTTGCATGTGGTGAAAGGGCACAGTGTTGGGCTAAAACCTTTATTGGGTCTGTTCCATCTGTTTTGGCTCATACTCAAACCGTGCAGTGCGAAGTCATGCTCGGATCTCACACATTCCTTCAGCTTTATACGCTCTACTGTGCGCTCACTATTTCCATCTTCAGCATTGCTCTCACGGAAAAGCTTTTCCAAAAATAGAGCGCATGGCTTATCGCAAAAACACAAAATGATTGTGTTCAGCCTGCTTTGCTTCTAGGATATTTCTCACATTGACGAGCCACCTGTGCGTCACGCCTGCTTTCTCTAAATCGGTCTGAGCTCCCTTGATTTCCATTCTGATCTTGCTCTGTAACCTAGCAAAAGCAAATCTTTTCTGCTGCCCCCCAGCCATTAGCTTCATTCTCTTTTTTTGCTGCTGCAATAGCCGAACAGCGAGTGATTATAACACGGTGGAATTTGATCTCTGCGCTGTTAAATCACATGCTGTGACTGTAATTATTTGTTCCTGAAGAGAGAGAGAGAGAGAGAGAGAGAGAGAGAGAGAGAGAGACAACAGAAGCGGAGAGCACAGAAACATTCAGGACATATTCAGCTCTGGCCTGTGAGCGCATTGCGCATTGGTTTCCTTCCTGGTTGAAGTAAAGTTGCTATCGAATTCTGGGGACGCTTTGGGAAATGCGCCATGGAAAGATGATGTTTTTCTTCACAGGCAATGAGTTTGTTTGAGTCACATCTGAAAAATAATGTCTTCGTGAGTTTAGATTCAATGAGGCCATTTATCTGATAATGTTGTTTACATTTTTTAGCCTGCAAATGGGCACAGTGGCCTCACATTCAATGGTTTCTTACCTCAGAGTGTGCGAGAGGCATGGTTTGGCCATATGTAGTACAAAATTATTCAATGCGCAGTCTAAGTGTTGCATGTTTCGATGCTGTATTTATGTTTTATATCCCTTTTAGTTTCTTTGACGCTGTCTAGAACGAGATGTTTATTTTTGGCACTTTCGATCTGGCTTGAAATACTGCAGATCTAGACCGGCCGTGCCTTTAGCTCCAAGCTGCGTTTTTACAGTTTACATTGTAAAGCCACGTAATGTTTAATTTTGCATTTAAAATCATTTTATGAATTAAAATCTAAAAAAAAGTTACTGTTTTGTATACTTTTTACTGTTTAAATTAAATCACGTAACACGGCCGTGTGGTTTAAACATTTTCATTTATTATGCGAAATAAAATATTTTATATAAATATAAATGTCTAAACAGCCCACTTCAAGTTTTTAAAAGAATTTCAAATATTTAATCTACAAATAAAACATATTTTATAGAAAGCGTGTATATAATAATGTCTAATTTAAGGACTTTAAAGATTTTTCAGGATTTTTCACTTTACCCCTTAATTTTCATTACTGTAACACGATAAAAAAAAATAATAATGTAATTCATTGAAATATATAAATTATTTATTGAATACATTTATCGTGTAGCATTTGTAGCCTTTTATGAATTAAAAACTGATTCATTGTAATTTTACAATATCTGCATATTATTTTTAAAATAGAAATACAGAATTGACAGAACATAGAAATGAGAATCATCAATAAAACAGAACATAAATTAATGTAAATGTGCTTAATCGTCCTGAAAATAATGACACAGTGCAAGCAATGCTTAAATGCAAAAAGAGTAAGCTGTTGTTTGAATTCTGGCATTGGAAATATTTTTCATAATTTCCTTCTGTCACAACATCAAGATTGGCATCAATATCTTATTAGTATCATATGGTATCCTAAAATAAATGAAACTCAGATACTTTCATGAAATGTGTGCCCAAGCTGTTTCTATGCATATGTATGTGCATCCAACTATAAGCAAACTATGATTTGACTGGGTTTAAAATGTTCTTATGTTAGAACAAATCTAAGGCCTTCATAAGAGATGCACATATGCTTGCAAGACACAGCCTGACACACAAACATATAAGCCAATATGTTTCATGTGACCAAAAGCCTCCATGCCAGCGATAAATCATGCAGTGTGTGCGTGTGTGTGTACATTAATGCATATTTGTGTGTGACCAGACAGATCCATAATATGGAGTGGCAGTGCCATCAGGGATGTGCTGTTTTCTATAAAATCCCCTTGGAGGAACTAAACAAATAAATCAATTTCTCCACCCACTTCTCTCATTCCCTCCTTCCCCCAGCAGAAACCGCTGATTGAAACCGATATTAAATGAGTGTTACGCTGACGGCTGTCAAATGTGACGCACAGCAGAGAAGGAAGGACAATTAATGATTTACCATCCAACTCCGAGATCAGCCAGAGGAATGTGAATGAGAGACAGAGTGTTGGAGATGCGCTGACACAAATAAAGAGTGTGAGATTCAGATAGATTACGGAGGATATTAAGACTAAGAGACGATTAAAATGTAGGCCCGCAGTTTGGCGTCCGTCCTTTGGAGCACAGCGTTTTCAATAAACATTCAGCCAGCTGCAATAATATTCACAGAAATAAACACTCAGACTCACACAAAGACACCGGCCAACAGGCGCTTCTAAACGCAATCGGATGGTTTTGTTATACGAGTTTACTAGCTTGCACTGATAAGGAATCGGCGATACGATCTAGGTCAATAACTCATTGTCATGGAATCGTGGATGACACCATTGATCGCTATCTTATCAGATCGTGTGGCGCAGTTTGATTTTCGGTCTCTCTCCCATGCGTGCACACGCTGGGCAAGCGCTTTGTCCCTCTGTGCAGGCGCTGTGTATTCCATTCCCAGAATGCTTCTGGAGACCATGAGGAGAGCCCTCAAGTGCAGAATCCCAAAACGGGAGGAATTCCTGAGGTATACGGACAGACAGACAATAAGAAATCAAGAATGGGAGAGCGAGGGAGAAATATGCAGAGTCATAAGAAAACTAATCTTAGTAGCCGAGGGTGTTGTTACTGGGGTTGCGTGTGCTGGGGGGTATTTCCTTACCCCCTCTGCTTGTTTTCAGTGGGCCAGTCTCAACACTGGGGTCTGCAGGCAGGCCCGTAGGCCTTTATTTTCCCAAAGCTGGAGCCACCGAGCTGTACAGCCTGTACAGACTTTGTGTTATTACAGAGCAGAGGCAGGAGGGGTGTTCAGCGCTGAAGCAGCACAATCCAACATCCAGCCCACACTCTAATCATCTCTTACCACCCAGTGAGAAGGAGAGATTGACAGAAAGAGGCATGGACGGACGCAGGCCCGAAGCGAAAATTCACAGGTCCGAATTTTTCTCACCCAGTTGGGCCAACTGGTGTAGCACAGGGGTCAAGGTTCTAGTTGTTCCCCTGAATGGATGGATGGTGAAAAGTTGCAAATGGTCAGTGAAGATTCTGTATGGATGAATGGACTGATCTTGGTACAGCAGGTGTCACGGGACTGCTAATGCTCGACCACCCAAAGTGCATTTTCCACATTATTCTGCAGTGTTCAGAGAGTTCCTCAAATATTCCGAGGTGAAAATTGGTCTAGGCTGCTTTTTAAGTGTTTTGTATGTTTATATTGGAACAAAAGTTAAGGTCACTAACACTGTTGTGTTAGGTTTCAATGTTTTTGAAAGTTTTTTTTTTAGTAATAGTTTTATTCACCTGTAATAGTTTTTTTCACGCTTTTTTTATTCATATTTCTCAGAGCATAATGTTAAAATACATGTTGGTTTCACTTTATTTTAATGGTCCGTTTAACACATTCTGTTGACTATAAGCAATGTTGCACCTACATGTCCATTGGGGGAGCATCACAATAAAGAGTTATCAGATATTAAGCAGACAGTCTACTAATACTCTAATGAGAGTTTGTTGACCTGTAGATGCAAAGTTACTTGTAGTTAACAGAATGTTCAAGGCACCATTCAAAAAAAGTGTTACTCTCAGTAATTTTGAATATTGGGTAATTACGTGTTCTTTTAAATTCCACAAACATCTTATTTGTTAGATCTTTTTTTTTTCTTTCAAATATTGAGTAGATATTTCCATTGCTCTATTGTCAACAAATTTCTCTTTGTAAAGCATATCTAGTCAAAGTGTTTTTGGAAGATGTATCTAAAGTGAATTCACACTTTTATTATCATATTGGTAACACTTTACATAAGGTTAATGATGGTTAACATTAGTTAATGTTTTTACTAACATGAACAATACATTTGCTACTGTAGGCTATATTAATGTTATAGCTTATTATTTGTTAATGTTACTTCACAGTGCAATATCCAATATGTTATTGGACAGGGTTTACATCCCAGTTGTGCAGTTGGGCATGTTGTAACGCTGTGTTACAATGTCCCTATTAACTATGCTATTCTATTCTATACTTTTATGAATTCTATTGCGAAAACTTGAGAAAAAAAGACTGAGAGTCAATGGTCAGAAATGATTAATTATTATGTTTTGAACTATGTTGTTTTGCTGTGTTTACTGGTGTGTTTGTTGTCAAATTCAAAAACTCAGTTTATTTTAATTATTAAAAATGTCTTTATTTTATATGAAAACTTCAATATTTGTATTTTATTGAGAAAATATTTTAGTTTGTCTTGTATTTTTTTTTACTAGATCAGATGTTACAATGTGCCCCTTACATTTCACTTCCATTCTTTCGAGATATTTCAAGAAAAAGTATACACTGTATTAATAAAACAAAAGCACACAATTATACTAGACATTAATTTTGTAAAAAAAAAAAAAAAATACTCTGAACTCTATATGTAGCCTATAGCTACAAATTGAGAAAGTCAAAAAGCGTGTTATGGGTAAATATTAACTTATTAACCTTATTGAAAGTGTTACCATCATAATATAGTGAAAAAAGATTAAAAAGGCCTCGTTTGCTAAATGTCTTTTTGATGTCATTGATAATTTATTTGAATTTGTCTTCTTTCGCGGCGTAAAATGGGTCTTCTACAACCGCGACGCGCGACTTCCCAAATGCCCGCAATGACCTCAATGACGGGTCTATAGCGCGCGCAAGATTCCCTGTAGCCTATTTCACCCTTGTCTCTTGTGTTGAAGGATTTCATTAAGGATGCGCGTCCCTTAAGACCGAGACCGGTGACTACATAATTCATACCGGTGGGAGTGACTTGCACTGTTCCTGCCTGTATAAAACCTGAAGTTCCACTTAAACTCACTTACAGATGGAGAGACCCAGCCGCTTACTTCCCAGTCTGGTCAAACCGACGTGACACCAGCATAACTCAAAGCGTCGCTACTTTTCTAAAGCATATGCTTAGAGCAGGCTTTAGTATAATATTATAGCAAGGTGAGGTGATCTGACGCTCCGTTTCCCTCCCTCCTCCCCCCCACGCATCGCATCTACCCCCGTGCGCGCGTTCAGCCCTTCGGCTCCATGACGGGACTGTGTGCGCTCTGCCTGACCGCGTTGCTCGCAGCATTCGCCCGGCTGGCTGAAAGCGTCAGCCCTGTGGTCCGATGCGAGCCGTGCGACGACGGGGCGATGGTGCTGTGCAAACCGTTGCCTCGGGACTGCGCCGAGCCGGTAAAGGAGCCGGGCTGCGGGTGCTGCATGACTTGCCCGCTGACTGAGGGCCAGGCGTGCGGAGTGTACACGGGGCGCTGCGGTACCGGGCTGAGCTGTCAACATCGCCCCGGGGAGAGCAAACCTCTGCAAGCCCTGTTGGAGGGACGGGGCGTGTGTGCGAAGGCACCGGACAAAAAGCAAAGCAGCAATCCAACGCATGGACACGGTAAGCCTGTCTGTGAATAATGCACAGCACCATCACTCTCCCCGCGACACACTGTGCAGCTACAGTGTGTATATGCGCAGTGTTCTAATAATTTAACGATTTTAATTTCTTTCAGTGTAATTTGCCACAATAAAGACTTTTTGAACAAAACTTGTAAGTTTAGTCAAATAAAAAATAATGACAAGTGCTCGAGCAGCCTACTGTTGCTATGGTTACCTCTTCAGGCGGAGACGATTTCTTTGCAAACGTCTATTTAAGCGCATTCTCACTTATAATCTAACTTTTTTTGCTTACGGAAGTGTTCTTTGTAAATATTTATACATGCAAGTAAGTAAACTCATATATTTATAAAGAATACTTTGGTGGAGTTCAACAGCACCAAAACCAGCTTAAACCAGCCTAAAAAAAGAGGTTGTTGGTCTTAGCTAGTCCGAGCTTGGTCATGCTGGTGTTTAGATAAACCCAGCCTTAGCCAGAATGTGAGACCAGGAAAGATTAGCTTTTTTTCCTGAAGTGAAACAAGAGCTACTTCACCCAAAAATTAAAAAAAAAAAATTGTCATCACCTGCTCACCCTTAAGTTGTTCCAAAACGGTATGATTTTCTTTCTTCTGTTGAGCACAAAAGAAGATGTTTTAAAGAATGTTGGTTACCAGATAGATGACAGTAGCCATTGACTTTTCCTACTGTGGAAGTCAATGGCTACCGTCAACTGTTTGATTACCGACATTCTTCAAAATATCTTCTTTTGTGTTCAACAGAACAGAACTATCCCTTTAATTAGTGGTGTTAGACACCGACATTCCACAGTCTGTGCATGTGTGGTGTCTTATACATCCAACAAGCATTGTCCACACACTGTTGGGGCCAATGGCTTCTGTACTCAGTCATGTATCAGTGCGGGTTTACTCTGCTGTGCGTAACGTGGTTAATATGTTCAGCGATTGGGAATGCTGCTGCACTGTAGGGGGTGGGGAGCTTTCTCCTGTGACAGCCCATAAGATGTAGCACAGCTCTCATCATGCCTCTGTATGCCTACTCTTTAGACATTAGCACGTCTCCCTTGGTTTATAGCTGTTCTAAAAATGTGATGCACCTCTCAGAATACAATATGGTTTAATGGTTGTGGGTTACTCCAGACAAACAAGATAAGCCATACCCTTGTTTACAATCCCGATATGTATTTTCTGCAATGTTTTCAACACATTACGTTGGTAATACATCCCAACAGGTTATTTTCTGCCTGACGAGATATTGTAATTTTAAACATGACAGTTTTAACTACTGGTAGGTCACCCTGAGCAGGTTAACAGGCAGTCGTCGTGAAGTCCAGCCATCGTGAGGCGGCCCCACACTACTGCCGTTGTTCTCAAGGTTCAGCGTTACAGCAGCTTCTCTATGCCGTTTTATGTGTGTGGTGTGTGTGTGTGTGTGTGTGAGAGAGAGAGAGAGAGCCAGAGATGGAGAGAGAAACAGCTCTGTGTATCTTTGTGTGTGCACTAAAATTTGGCTTCACCAACCCAATCGTTAAGAATGCCACATTCGTTTATATATAGCCCCTGCAGAAGAGCGGAGATCACCGTTTTGTGAATGATGCTCTCAAGCTGTTTACTGGGACTCCTGAGCTCTCCATTGAGAGCTACAAGAGAAATGGAAAGGATTGGCATATTTTACAAAGCGTTCTGGGAGTTTTCCAGCAAATTCTTTTCTTGGTGAGCGAGATGAGTACCTAGCACCACCTGTGTCGAAGCTTTTATTGTGCATCTCTTACAGCGCCTAGTCAAGCGCGTTCATCCAAGTGAATTCCTTGAGAGAGGGAAGGCTACGGACCCGCACGACCAACATAAATGGCGTTCTTGGTCATAACTGACGTCAAGCTACCCGACTGAATTTGTTTTTACCCTCTCTAGTTATTTGTCAGAGCCGCAGTGGTGTGTTGAAGCAATCAACCATGACATTGTCACACACACAAAGGCTATTGTTAGGACCCAGAGTCACTTTTAAAAAGCAGTTTGGGGGCGCCAACTGTTTTACAGTAGTGCCTTACCTCATGTTTTCTCCCTCCGCTGCCCTTTCATTTGAGCCCATGCTGCTTTTCAGTGCTCCTTTACCATCATACCACACTTTATGGTAATTACACACTTTTTGCCAACCAGAGAGCAGGGCTCCGTTGCCATGGTGTGCGAGACTCCACCCCATGGCTCTGCCACACATGAATTATGATATTTTTGCAGGGCTTGATTGGTCTGGTAGCAGTGTGGCCCAGCGTGATTCTGGGTGGGAACAGTTGAATGACAAGACAGATTATGAGGTTATGAGTTATGACGTTGTTTGTGCTTGTGCACATGTGGATTTCTCAGAATAGGCGGTTTTCGTCTCGCCAGCGAAATTTACCTGCCGTGTGCCCAGTCGCACCCACTTATACTTTTAAGAAAAGAAAAGAAAAAAAAACTCGACGTCTTTTTTGCCCTCTCATTCACGCTCTGCCCATTTCGACCAGAATGACAAATAGTTTGCTCATTTGGGATTGTACAAATACATGAGGTTGAGTGACTCAAAACGGGCCACTAGGTGCTGGGAAAAGTCATAAAAACTTCTAAAAGTTTACATTGGGGTTAAATATTGATGTTTTCCAAGTTCCTGAATTAGATGGCCCTCCATTCTCTTCATCTGTCCTTGATTTGTTTATGTGAGACGGACGGTGGGTCATGCAAGGGAAGCAGGCTGCAACTTGTTGCTCATGTTGTTAGCTTTCATGACGCATGGTCATTCTTATACCTTGTTCGAGTTATGTTGCATAAGCTGCTGTTAATGTTGTTGATGTTGTTGTTGATGTTGTTGTTGTTGTTGTTGTTATGTCATCGTCAGCGAAGGCATAGCTTAATTCTGGTTTGGATTGCAGCTTCCATGGCTACAGATGAGTGTTTGGTGTGCCACAAGTGTGCAGTTACTCACATACACACTCACACAAAATCTGTTTTCAATTAACTCTTCTTCACTGCTGAACTCTGCCAACTATCTCTTCAGTCATTCACAATGTTCAAATCTTTCAGTGTGACTTGTTCATCTGACTCCTTCATCTATCTCTCGATGCCGATCCTGTCCCACCACCCTCTCTCCCAGTTTTTCTCTCTCACTTTCTGCATTTAATGGCCCGTTTTGTCTTTCTTTCTAAATATCTCTTTCCCTTCTGCTCCAGCTGTTTATTAGTCTCTCGTTCCTGCGAGAGCTCTGCTTTGTTTTGTACGGCCAGAGACTGAATATTTATTCAACAGACAAGAGCTGTAAAACCCCAAGAGGACAGCATGTTTAAACAATGCCATAATTCATCTTCACCCAGCACTCTCGCCAGGCATCTGACAAATGCACTCCTCGCTGGACCCCTTTACTGGTCAACCGCTTTTGCATTTGAGAAATGACCATGTCGTTAGTGAAAACAGAGATTAGAGTGCAATTTGGGACATCGTGTCTCAAGTGCTCACTATAAATGGCTTCATAAAGGCTCAAATAAAGAGTGATGAAGTCGTCCTGCAAAATCCGTGTGTCCGGCGGCTAGCTCTCGACATTTAGGTTATTGGCGACATTTTCTTATCAAAGTGACTTATAAGTGCAAATATTTTGTCTGGGAGAATTCAAGGTCACAATAAAAGTAGTCTAGTAAAAGTAGACTTGTGTGCATAAAAAAGCATACACAAGTTTTTTAGGAGGAACAGAACCACATTTAATTTGCTATTTGCTTTAAAAAAGCTTGCAAATCCTGTTCATGTTTCTTCACGTTCTAACTTTGCACCTTCATGATACTGAACATGTAAGGACCAGAGGAATTGTCCATTATCTGCTTCTTATGGTGTGAAGTGCGCTATGCTTTTGACTGTGCACAAACATACTGAAACATCACACAAGTGTGATCACATTTTTAGAGTTTGACAGTAACTGGTCACCATTCACTTTGATATTATGGAAAAGAGCAGCCTGAACATTTCCCATGGAAAAAAAAATACACACTTGTTTAAATGACATGAGGATGAGTATATGATGACAGAGCTTGAGTGAACTTTTTTTGTAATGGATCTTGTAGTTAAGAGTAAATAATAATTAAATGAAATTGGGATGTTGGTACAAATGCACTAATAATACATCTCTAATGTTATTTAGTAGGCTAAGTATAGGGTTCACATATTGAGGAATGGTGTGGGATTAGAGAAAAGGACATTTAAACCTCAATGAAACCAGGTTTGCACTGAATGGATTTTGTGAGCACCCACAGTAAAGCTTCAGCTGGGCACAGAGAGGAAAGCATGTGATGTTTGTTGGTTAGACCATCCTACCAGACCATGTTAGTGAAGGCAGGCAAACGTTCCGTCCTGTAGCCGTATTTGGTTTCTGGGTTTCGGGTCAGGTGGTCTGTCCTCCATCTATAACGATTGTAAGTTAGGGCACTATAAATACTCTCACTCCTTCACTTACCCATCCCCCTTTCTATATCTCTTTCTCTTCTGGTGGTTTTTCTCTGTGTCTCTCTGTTCTCTGTGCATATGAGCTTTTATACTTGTAGTGGTGTGAGTGAGGCTTTTCACTGTTCAGTCTGTAGTCCTAAAACCTGGAAGAGAATTGGCATTTTTTAGTTATGGGTTTCCTCTGGCATTGCGAGTGGATTTTTAGAATAGCGGTTTTTCGATTTATAAGGGAAAAAATAAGGTATGTGGTAAATGTTACTTGAAGAAACTTTCTTCAACATAAATTATACATCCATAGCTCAAATCTAAATTTTGAAGCTTCTCTTTAAAAAAAAAAAGATTAGATGAGTGCATACACAAATCTTCTCACAATGTGGACGAATTCTCTTCCGTGTCTTCTTGCACTTGAATAGTCAAATTGGCAAGGCTCAATTGAGTTTAGTTTAAAGTCGGCATGAAATCAAATTTGACAAATCTTTTTGTCTGTAATACTGTAGTGTTTTATTATAAATGGTTTATCTGTGCACTTTATTATTTTTTAAAAATTCACGTACCCTTATAATCTTTAATCAAAGACATTACCCCGCCCTCCCCCATCGAAACAACCTCTCTTCTATTTCGATCACGTGAAATGGCAAAAGGGTGTGGCCAGAGCCGATGAGGGTGTGGCTATCGGTGAACCGCCTCTCAGAGAATCGCATTCAAATCTGCCTCCATTTTGTATGCAACGCCCAACCTCCAACGATCCAAACAATTCCCGAAGGACGAAATCAAGCCCTGCCCTACATTTCAGAAGCCGTTTCACTCGGATATACGTCACGACAAGGAAAAAAATGACAATCTCAACTTCCGTTTCATGCCGACTTTAAACACAGATGGCAGCCTGTTCAGGTCTCACCTGCGCTCGCGCACTATGAACACCCGGGGGATGATGGCGTAAATGACTGGTCATACGGCACTCACATTGAACAATGTTTAGGGGAAGCCAGAATGCGTATACATAGACAGAAACATAGATTAGCCTAACTCTGTCTGACTGATTTACACTTTGTTATCATCAACAAACCATATTATAAATGCATACGGGTTGTCAGTTTTGAGATGAACGGATAAAGTGCGTACCAAACCGTGGGTGGATAACGGTGTGAATTTTTACAGAGAACCGTTACACCCCTAATATGTAGCAAGTTACATTACACATTACTCATAAATCGAACCTCACTAATGAATTGGAAACTGCTATGCTAAAAACTTACAGGAATCTATGGGAAATTCTGAATTAGCCATCTAGTCTGGCTAACAAATTGACATCTTTTTTTAACGACTTTATATTCTAATAGATGTTAGGATCATGCTATTGCAAGGGCGTCAAATCCTGTTCTGGAGGGCCACTAACCTGCAGAGTTTAGATCCAATCCTCATTAAACACATCTGAATCAGCTAGTCAAGTTCTTCAGGATTAGAAACGCCCAGGTAAGTGTGTTGGGGCAGGTTGAAGCTATATTCTGCAGGAGCATGGGATTGGACCCCCCTGTGCTATTCTACAGTATTGCATGTGAAAAGATGCAGTTGTATGAATGCTTCTTTTGATCATTGTTGGGTCTTACGTGCATATTAATACGCTTCTGTTTTGATTCAGATAACCCTAAAGAGGAAGGAGAGGAACAAATCTCCAACAGTACCAGGGCAACTGGCATTGGGGGGCCTGAGACGATCCAGCACACAACAGTTGTTTCCAGGGACATGCAGGGAGGTCTGAGGACGCCGTTAGAGGCCAAAGATCCTGTGCTTCACCCCAACAAACTGGCGATTATCCAAAAAGATCAAATCAAGAAAACCCAGGTCTATAAAGTGGATCAAGTTTCCAGTGAGGTCCATACAGATATTCACAACTTCAGTCTGGAGTCGAAGAGAGAAACTGAATATGTAAGCACTAGCTATAATTTCACCAGCTTGGAGCTTGGAGTCGAGTACATGCTATTCACATTTTTCTTGTTTGTATCTCCAAACTCCTGACGTGTTTGTAAGTAGGATATTTCCTGTAATTCTGTGTTCTTTGTGTGTGTTTGTAAAGGGTCCGTGTCGTCGGGAAATGGAGAGTGTTATGAAGATTTTTAAGATCATAGATGTGCTGAACGCAAGAGGCTTCCGCATTCCAAACTGTGACCAAAAGGGTTTCTACAAGAAAAAACAGGTACACTAATTACCAATTACAGGGCCTATCCCATTTGTAGCTAAGTACCTTGCTCAAAGGGGAAGTAGGAATCCTATTTTTATGACATCCTTACCTGGGATCAGACATGCAACCATTCAGCCCAGATTCTCAAACTATTATTCTACCACCATCCATGTACATGACGATAAGTAACTGTCATGGCAACTGTCACAACAGTATTGGGGAAAGTCTGAGAACTTGGGTGGGGGCCTATTTATATGTGCACGTTGGTTCTTGAAAGCGTGTGTTGTTTCCTTAATTGACGGGGTGCATCAGTGAGTCTGAACAAGAGAGTTGGTGGGGGCAAATGTGATTCTCGGAAATTTGTGAGTCACCCGCAACTCCTCTATTAAGAGCATGAGTCAAAGGGCCTTGTCTGAATGGCCCTAATGAGTTTGGGTAAAATTGGGGGAAATAGATTATTTGCTGTTTATTCTAAATGGAAAACCTCTCTGACGGATACCACAGTGACCATGGAGGTCTAGTGACAACACTGTGGCCACTGTTCAAGGTATAGATAAAGAAGGAAAGGCTTTGGAAAGAGGGCGAGATTTAGAATCAGTGTAAAACAAATGTTGCTAAGGAGATGCTTCATGCTTTAAACTGTAGGTTATTGAGTCTACCTCTGTAGGAGTGCATTGATTTGCACATATACACCTGCATATATCCCGAACTATCAATTCACAAGGGGTTCAATTGATCATGTGACCCATTGAATGGACCCTGTGGTTTTTTGGGATGGGAAAAAACGGCTGTGCTCTAGAGCTGGAATCTCAGAAAGGAGAGAAAATGATAACAGGTTCACTATCTGTTATCTCAAAAAACATGTTAAGCACACCCTCCAGTTGAGAGACAAGGACCTTGGAGATGATTTGCAAGAGTACTGGCTCGTTTTCACAGAGCGGTAAAGTACAGTACGATTTGGGGCCGTAAAACCTGATCCAGTTTGCGTTTCCACTGCCAAACAAAAACATTGTGTGTTGTTAGAACAACTGAACATTAAAAAATGTCGCCCCCTGTGTTGTAATTCCCCTTGCGAATTCCACTCGCAAGTGAAAAATATCTGTCAACCAATCAACTTTCTGCAGTGAGTCTAGCTCCACCATTTAGGTACTGTGCAAAGTACCCCAATGGAAGGATCCCAAAAAGGTGGTACAGTATGGTTCAGTATTTTAGCATGATTCACAAGTTTTGACAATTGAAACAGAAGTAATTGCATGCCGTACTGTACTGTACTGTACTGTACTATACCACTCGGTGAAAAAGAGCCATAAGTGAGATTTATAGTGGCACCTATAACAAATCAGGCTTGTGACATTTTCCAATCTGGTTTCTGCCCCCTGTACCTGTGGGCATTTAAAATGTATGTTTGATAGAAAGGACACTGGCAGGTTAACAAATCAAGTAATCGATGTCAATCAGTTGGTTCTACAGCGCCAGCAGGAGACATAACAAACCAGCAAAAAGACAAACCGTATACTTGAGCACAAACAACATCATAAATCTAAACCATGCCACATCCTCTCCTGTATCTGGCATGCATAAATATAGCCTAGTTTATTTGGTTAGATCAAACCCCTTCGCTTGGATCTCTGGTAATAATAGAGGAACATCTGCATGACAGGCTGCGTCCACACACGAGACTGCGCCTGATTAAGATCAAGCTGATCAGATTGCCCTCCTATTGACTGCAACTGAAATTGCCTTGCTTCCATCGTGGCGGTTTGAGCCGAAGCCCGAGTCTTGGTCAACCCTGAGATCGCAGTCATTAATTTTTATTTCGGCATCAAAAACAAACACGCACATACCCCTGTGCATACATACTCACACAAGTGAACTGTAGATGTCCTGGGTGCCTAGGGGTCCCTACACTCCCCGGAATAAGATCTGTAATGGGAGCGCTTGTGTATGTATGTGGGGGTATGTGTGTCTGAAGGCCGTTCTCGTGGAGGGCAGAGTCCAATCCGTGCTAATTTTAGCCTTGATTATATGAATTGGCTCAGTGTGTTAGCAGAGGCCAGGCATGCCGGCCCCATTGCCGCCAACCTCACCCCCCTCCACCAGTCCCAATCCAGACGCATCTCTCACCCATGTTACTGTACCGAAGCCTTGCTCGGCCCCCTGATCTGCTGGCTCTTCTGGCTCACCCAGGGCCAAGCAGTCCACTTAAGCTCTCACGCTGAATAGGATCTCAGTGATGCGGGGTGAGAGACTGGAAGAGAATGCCAGGCATGCTGGGAATGATCCAGAGTGCACTCGCTCTCATGCAAATACCAATACACAGATTCAGTCACCCATACACCAAATACAAATACATATATTTACATTTCGCAAAGTCGTAGGCATGTCCAAGATAGGCCTTCCCGAACTATCAATTCCCCTCTCATTCTGACTTTAGGCTACGTTAATTTAAATTACTTGTCATACTTGTTATTTGTAGTTTCTACTCTTGTAGTTGCACTAAAATGACTATATAATGATCATGTACTCCAGTGGCAGCATCTGTCCCAAACAACATACAACCTAACAGACACAAGCACACACTGCTCGTAGTCTGGCAAAGAAGAAAAAACACAGTTCTTATTCACATGAAGTTTTTGCATTCACATATTGTGTATGTGTGTGTGTTTGTGTGTGTGTATGTGTGTGTGTTTTATGAGTCTGTGTTTACCCTGTGGCTGCTTTTAATGCCCTTCCGCCTTCCTGCTGCCCATAAGGGCATCATTATGGGCCAGCGCTGACTGAGGCTTGCTTTGTGACACACACACAAACACACACACACACACACACATATATACTGTATATATACTGTATATATATATATATATATATATATATATATATATATATATTCATACGCAGTCAGACAAACACACATACACATGCTCTCTTTCTCCCTCTCTCACATACACACTCACACAGGTCCGTTGTGTTGCAACCTCCAGAAAACACCACGCTGACAGTGGTGTGCTCCACGCCCTAAATATACCTCTGTCTTTCTCTGACACACACACACATACTGTAGACATAGTAATCAGTAATCAATCATCAATAAAGTCACTGTTTGTTTTTAGTGTATTCACTTCTTGGGTCTTATGTATGAGATGCCATGAGATCATGTTTAATTAGGTGTAAAGTTTCCAACAACAAATCATTTGTAAGTTCACATTGAAAGCGAAAATGTGACATGACACAATCACAGCCAATCAGAATATATTTCTTTATTAATTATGTTTGTGGTGCGAGATTTAATGAATAGAAACTGCTAGTCCAACACATTGTCTTGTTGCTCTCTGCATTCATTGTATCTAGTTTGGACAAAATCATTGTCACTTTTATTATCACTTGTATTGCCTGGTACAATGAAATACCTTGCTTTAGTCATTAGTCCCCCTTCCATCAGACAGAAAGCATCCCATGTGCCTGCACAGTCTGAATGGAACATTCCCATGATCCATAGCAGCTCAGCACCAAGTAGTTTCCTGCAGGTCTTAATTTATGCCGGAACAAGTAGGATCTGGATCCACCTTTTTTGGAATTGGATCCAGCACCTATTTTAGTGAATCCTGCCACCACATATGCCCCTGCAAAAAAAAAAAAAAATTGATGTAATGACGATGTAATGATGTAATGAAATGTAATGATGTAATGAATTGATGTTTAATAATCATATAATCATGGATAATCATGTGGTTGATAAATTTATAATGGTGCAATAACAATTTGTGCAATATTTTGTTTTTCAAAGCGTAAATGTACTTTTATACCCAAAATATAGATTTATAAACAAAAGCGTTATGATGCACATTTTCAATTTGTATTCTGTGAGCAAATCCCCTCAAACCGAACAGATCCATCACCAGTCCTTGTCCCTGGACTTCATAATTTACTCATTAAACTCTGGTTTCCTGTACACTCATTCTTACTATTTTCGCAGATTAAACTTATAAACCAAACAATTAAATAAGCCTTTTGAAAGTGATATGATACTCATGTAGGAAAATACAAATATTTGCTATAGCAAAACCAAGAAGTGAGTGCAGAGACAATTGAGACTGAAAGGATGAGTGTAACATTTGAAGCAGCCCCTTGTAGAGGCCAGGTTTCATTCCCAGACTGCTCTTGTTCTGCTTGAGGTATTTTAATTTGGTACTCTTTCAATAAAAAAAATGCTTTTGATCTCTCTTTCACTCTCTTTCTTTCTCTCTCTCTGACTCATCCACTCCTTGCTTGCACAATGTCTTTTTATATTTCTTTCATTCTTATTTGTCACCTCCTGTTTTTCCCTCATGTCTGAAAGAATAGATTTGTACTGATGAATATACCACCCGAGGATGTGTGTGTGTGTGTGTGTGTGTGTGTTTGTTTTGCCTGTGTGTTTGTTTTGCCTGTGTAGTATAATAAGCTCCAGATGACTTTGAGTCGATGCCAGTTTCCTAAAATAGTCCTTGCAACTCTTTAACGGTCCATGGCAAATATTTTAGCTTGGTCAAATTTCTCGAACTTTCAACTGTTTTTATGAACACAAAATCACAATTCTATCAGCGGAAGCCTGACAGAGGCATTTAAAGGGATAGTTCACTTAGAAATTAATTTGAGATGTTTTGATGTTTTAGCTTACCTCGAGGGCATCCAAGATGTAGGTGTCTTTGTTTCCACAGTATTTTCAATTTTGATATTTTTCGGTCAAACTGTTATTGTCTATCAGTCATATAATGGAGGTATATGGGGTCCACCTCAAAGAGCATGCACAGAGAAGTCCAAATTAAACATGATTTAATGACTCGTGAATGTAAGTACACATTGATGGCCTAAGACACGAAACGAGTGGTTTGTGTGAGACAACGAACAGTATTTGTATTGTTTTTACCTTTTGTAGTTACAGTCATGTCCAAGTGATCTGAAGGCACGGGCGCTTCGGTCTGCGCATGCGCTCTGGCGAGCACCGGAAGTGATCTCTTGCGCGTGTACGTCACTCATTGTTTACACAGATATTTCAGAAGTGTTATCGTTCACTGTGAAGATCTAAAAATATTTAGATATACAGGAAATTGCGATGGAAGAGGATTTCGATATATCAACAGACAACGTTGATTTTTTTTTTTCACAACCGCGCAAGAGATCACTTCCGGCGCTTTCCGGCACGCTTGCACATATAGAAGCGCCCGTGCCTTAATACTGTGGAAACAAAGACACCTACATCTTGGATGCCCTTGAGGCAAGCTAAAACATATCAAAAATTAATTTCAAAGTGAACTATCCCTTTAAGCCTCTCTTAAAGGCAAAACTGTTTATGAGTTTTTATATTTACAAGTTGTCAAAACATGCATATAAATAATCAGCAAATGCAAACAAGAGACTTACACACATCGTTTTTCATCATTGTGTGCTTGTGTGTGTACACCTCAATGTATCCATTAAATACCCCTGAACCATGGACTTTTTTGATGCATTGATTTTTCTTTTTCTCATAACACACACTCACTGTGAATGACAGGTGTGCATTCTTCCAACTTAGATGTGATGTTTGACTTGCACATGTCTCCAACTCACTGCCAAAAGCGAGAAAACAGCGAAACAGAAAAACAGAGATATAACTGTACTCATTCATAGAATAAGCATGTTCTGATTTTCAATGTGATATGCATTGTTAGTTATAGTAATTGTAAAACCTTTAATGGTTATACCCTATTCTTTTTTTTAAATGAAGTTGAATGTAGATTAATAATTTATAAAAAATAAAACAACCAGGCTGCTTGATGGCTTTCTGGTCTATATCAGCAAGTAAATTTACAAAATTGTTCATCACCACTAACAGAAATCTTCAGTTTTTTGTTTAAAATGTCTTTAAGTGATTTGATAGTTAGGCATGGTGTCACTCAAATCTCCATGTCTGATCAAAAATGTAACGTGTTATCAGGATATATTGTATCTAAGCTATTGCTATACCAAGCTAGTAGACTAAAATAAGTTTTGATGCAAACTCTACAGTCGTATGCAGTACATAGCCGAACACATGGAATTCCACAGTGATATTGTGTCTGTTATTTCTCTCAAGAAGTTATGAGCAAAACATTTTCTTTGTACTTTGTACAACTAGTCTATTGTTGGTCTGTCTCTTGTTTTGTCTGGGCAAAAAAAAAAAAAGCATTCAAGTTCCTTCTAATTTATGTTGCACACCCTAGCGTACGCATAAATACCCAAGAACATTTCGGGCTGGTAGCTTGCCAACGGAAGGCGAACTGAAAACGTGAACGTTTGAACATTTTTAGCTTCTTTAATTTACTGTGATCTGAGTTACAATGTATCATCATTAGACTAAATACACTGTAAATTGATTTTCTTTTCTATAATTCCTGCCGCACTATCAGTTAAAATACTGGGGATAGGTCTATGATGGGTCTATATTAGCAGCAAATGACAATTGAGTTTCAAGAACAATTGCGCCCTGAAAAATATTTCAGTAAGTTGAAATATTTCACTTGCTCTGTCTCTCTACTCCTCATATACTTCCCCTTGAATCCCCTCTGGCATTCCTTTACCACAATCTTTCTCTCTCTGGCTCTAGCATTCGTGTTACTCTCTCTCACCTAAGTGCGATGCGATGAGAAATGTGTGTTTATGCCACGGTCTCTTCCATTTGGAGCACGTTGTCTGTTTTGCATACACTCGTCCAAATATCATATGGTTATGCATTTCTCTTCCTGTCTCACCCACTCTCCCCGCAGTGCCGTCCATCCAAAGGGCGCAGAAGAGGTCACTGCTGGTGCGTGGACAAGTACGGACAGTCTATACCCGGCTATGAAGGAAAGGAGAAACTCCACTGCTACAACATGGAGACGAAGTGAAGAGGAGAGAGAGGCCGAGCGGTGGAAACAGGGAGACAAAGAGGGATATCTCCCCCGAAGAACTACATGAATACAGATTCAAAAGTGCTGTCCCAAAGCTGACCTCCCACTTGTATGCTGAGGCATGGACTCACGTGACCAGCAACTCACTTTACACTTCAGGAGAGTGGGGAGAACGAGAGGAGGAGACAGAGAGAGTGTCGTGTCTTCTGTTTTTGGACTGTATCCTGAGAGGGAAGTGTGAACATAATCAAAAAGCGCAAGCAAATTTCAGTAAGGCACGCTAAGTCAGAGGATAGGTTCTCTTGTGTATGTGAGGGACGTTGCGTACTTGTTCCGTGTGCATGGAAAGTCTCTCTCTTTTGCTGTAGCGTGTATTGATATCTGCCGTGACTATCAGCGACTCTCTCTTAGTCCCACTTCCTGTTTCCGCCCTCCTGGTGTAGGGTCGTTTAAACTGGGCATGCTCAGTGGCACTAGGCGGCTCTAGCCATAGACTCCATCTGAAGCACAAGCACTTCATGCACTTTGGCCCCTCCTGAACATGTCCTTCAGCCTGTTAGTACGGCCAACAGTTTGATCACGTGATTCAAAAAATCCAATTGTAAACGATTCTATACCAGGACATACTTGCCCAGTTAAATATTATCTTACATGGGACGCAGAGCTGTTTGCTTGTGTCGTCAGGACAGCATTGAAATGCCCCTTAAATATATCCACACGGGCATTATCTCACTTTCAAAACATCATGAAGCACTTTGAATACTCCAAACGCTGATTATCATTGTCCTTCACATTTCTAGGCATTTGCTGAAAGCATGTATCCTGCGCGACGTCTTATTTTTATTTTTTTTTTTTATGGGTTTGAATGTAACCGTAACGCTACAGTGCCCTGAATTACCGAAATCGGTGTAGCTATGGCAGTTTTTGAAATCAACGCCTTAATGAAACCCGTGCAGAATTGTGTTGCTGAATGATGCGGGTTTTTTTTCGCTCTCTGTCTCTCTGAATATCGACATTCAACCCCAGTAGGAAAGCTACAGGCTAACCACCTGGGCTTGTGTTGTTGTCTCAAAACTGACCTCCTGAGAAAAGACTTGAAAGGTGGAGGGTGCCAGAGAGGTAGCCCACACGTTAGCTTATTAGCATAGCTTCGGAAGAAAGCTCACCCCCTCACAAACAGCTAAACAAAAGACAAACAAAAATGTTTGGTGCTACACCTTATCTGACTTGATTATGGGGAAAGAGTGTACGAGTGTGCTAAGCTATTAGCCCTTCCTTAACTTGTAATTGTGTCTTGTCTTTTTTTATATGAATATATATTTTGTTTCAGGCCAGCTAAATGTCTAAAAAGGCATGTGAACTTTATGCTAAAAAAGATTATTTATCCAAGAAAGAAATATAAGCTGATCCAAACTATATGTCCTTGAGAACAATCCAGTGACCCGTTGATTGCACAGTAGTGAAAACATAGAACTCAGCATATTTTTGGGAATATAATCACTAAAGTCTTTGATTTTTGTTTCAGATTTGTTGTTTATCGACAGTTCTGAGTAGTAGGTGTCGTTTGTTAGCTAAGCAATGATGCTGTCCTCGAATCATTTTCTGCAAAACTCTTTAGTTTAAATCTTCAGGTTATGTGTAGGCCTTCTATGCTATGAATTAAGCTAAATCGAAGCTTAACTTTAGCTAACCTAAGCTAAACTAAGCGAACGTAAAGTGAACGCTAAGATTAAATAAAGCTGAGGCCAAGCTTTTGTTTCAAAGAACATCAAGGTCAATGTTCAAGCTAGTTGATCTTCAAGAAAGCTTGCCACCCTCATTCTGTGCAATGCCAGGGTCATTCACCCGCACGTCACTTTTAAAGATCCCTCCGTTCACGGGTATTTGCTTCTTCTTTTTTTTTTTTTTTTTCATTTAAAATAATTTTGATTCTTTAAAAAGCTTTTTATGTTACTAAACTAGAAATTATACAGCTATCACTTTCTTCAAGAAAGGAAATGTTTTTGTTCAAATATAATTTGTATTTAATGCCTTCTTTTTTTGAATAAAAAAATGTAAACGCTATTTTTATTTACAGGGTGACAGATTGTAATTTCACAGCTTCTACAAAATGTTAGAGATTGTTGACCCTAAAATGAAAATTCTGTCATATTCTTTCATTTTGTCCATTCTATAGACAAAAGCAGTCCTTCAAAACATCTTCTTTTGTGTTTCACAGAATATGCAGATTTGGAATGCCATAAGGATCATAAATGACAGATTTTTGTTTGTTTTTGGGTGATCTAAACCCTAAGACAGAGGTTCATATACACTGTAAAAATGAATATGCTTTATCTAATAAAAAAAAAATTACAAGCAATATTATTAATTAAATGTCACAATTGAGTAATAATTAATCAAATGAATTCCAACCATTTAAGATGAGTAAAACTTACAACAACCAAAAAAAAAAAAAAAAAACATAAATTTAAGTCACCATTATGGTGATCGGTGTTTGTTTTAGGTTTGTTTTAAAAGTACGGTTTTTCCTTCAGTGATTCTGCTTGTTAACATCAGGTGTCTTCAATGTTGGCAATATAAAATAAAGAGTTCTGTCTGTTAGTGAGATATTTTTGTTAATTTTTTGGTGTACACTTTACTCATTTTAAATGGTTAACTTTTAAGGACTAATTTGATTAATTAGTACTCAATTCTAATTTGTTAAATTTAATTAATAATATTGCTTGTAATCTGTTGCCACAATTTGACTGATTAGATAAAGCTTATTCATTTTTACAGTGTAGTTCTGATTTGCTTTTAGTATTATTCGTTCATTTAGTTAAGGTGGCTAGTGTCACTGTTAAGACTTTCAAAAACAATAGTTCTTTCACATTAGCTACAGTAATTCTGTCATTAGTAAAACACAGTCCTGAGGGGGCAATGGAAATTTAAAATCTCACGTGTAACAGGGTCAACATCTTTGAACCGTTAAACCGCTTCATTTCACACTCTAGCTTGAGCCCCACACAGGTCATTACTCCTCAAATCTACACACAGAGACCCCATTCACATTAGCATAGTTATTCGCTTGTCCGAGCCATGTCAGCGCAGCCAATTCTCAAAAAAGAAGCTGTGATGCCACAATTCATGAAATGAAATTGCTCATATGGATGAGGTCAAATACTCTGGACCCCCAACCCCCCCCCAACCACAAGAAATGTGTTACAATGCATCAGCATTACTCGCACATTGTGTTTGTTTGGTTCCAATCAAATCATTTACTCAAGTGGGGTTTGTCTCCTGCGGTTTACAAAAATGAGATAAAGGTGTAAAGTGTGGTGCCACAGAGGCTGGTCATCTGGCAAACGGGGAGGAGCACAAACACAGCACAGGTCAAATGCACCGTAGAGAGTGGAGCCCGGTTCCCCAGAATACTGAGCTAAAGTTAGTCCGCTCCATTTGAGATTACCACGATAAGGACACTCATATGTGCACACATACACGGTTCTGCCTCCAGGCAGTTTTAAATATAGAAAAGGCTGAACATAATCAAGCTTGGCAGGAGAAATGGAGAGAGAGAAATGGAGATTTTTTGTGTGTGTGTGTGTGTGTGGTTTTGTTAACAGGTTTCCCATTATGCTCACGTGTTGTTGTTTTGTCCTGACATTGCTAATTGAGTTTGATTGGCCACAGCTCCTCGTCTGACCTGAGGGCTAGTTTAAATGACTGACACTCTGTTCTTGTAAAGATGATTTATTAAATAGTTCTTTTTTTATATATACCCACAATGACTTATAATTACAAACCATGAAAAATGCGTTATACACACAAGCAAATGCTTTGGAGTGAAGCAACGTCTGAATCTCTTTTCCTCAGTGTAGACATTGCATCGCAAAAACAAAATTTCATAAAAATAAATGGACCGCAGTATGTAGACAACACAAATCGCCTATGATTGACAAATACATTAAGACTGCAATATAATAATAGAAAAACAAAACATATACAGTATAAAAATATGGCGATGTACGGACAGTGACAAAGAGGTTTGGTCATGCAGTGCTTTTTCCCATTTCATTCCTTTCCAACAAAGCAAGTCTGGAGACAGCTTAGGATAAGAGACACAGTAATCTATATACACCAAATATACAGATCTACACCATACAAAAATATGTATAAGGCATAAGGAATAAATATTCTTATCCAGATATCGAAATGAATACATTCAGTTCAAATAAATAAGTATGGGTACTTCATGTAAAATACATATTTTCTTTACAGAAAAATAGATTTTCTTTTCTTTTTTTTTTTTTGGAGAGTTCAGGGATTTTTTTTCCAATCAAAAACAGTGTACCTGAATTAAATACCACACTAGAAATAAATAAATACTAAAATATTTTTTAAAAATATAATGATAAAATTCTGTGGTATTACATGTGTTGGTATGCGTGTGAGAGAGAGATCAGTGGTTGAGCTGTGTGTGTGTGTGCGCGTGTGTGTGTGTGTGTGTGTGTGTGTGTGTGTGTGTGTGTGACAGATCAGTGGTTGAGTTCCTCAGGACACTCGGCATCTGCTGGCAGGTCACTTGATCCAGGAATCTTCTTCCCATTCCAGGATGACACACACCAACACTTCCCCCTCTGACCATCCAGAGACGATTCACACTGCGGGGGAAACCAGACAGAGAGAGTGAGACGGTAATTTCATTCTCTAGAAACACAAGCTTGCAAGCATAGTTCTCAGTCGAGTGTTGTTCTAACACTCGGCCATCACACGTATATCATCGTGTTGTTGAATATCACACATTAAGCTTTATATGCAAACAAACACAAACTCTCAATGTGAAATCAGGACTCGTTGGTTTGGTTTCAGTAATATTTGGAGACAAGACTCTGCTTACCTGTTTGACTTTGTATAGACCATGTTTGTCACAATTTGGAAGGTAGAATCTGTTCATTTTGTCTCCCAGTTTCTGCTGTGATTTGGTGATCTTGTCGAGGGCTGTCTGGAGCTCAATATGACAAGGTCCCTAGAGAGAGAAAATATGATCATTCAGACACAATTTTTAAATATTTCTAAACTTTTATTTGGTGGTAAGTAATATTTTACAACAAATTATTATTATTACAATTACTACTAATACAAATATTTAAATTAAAATAATCCGCATTGTAATTATTTTTATTAGCTCTTTTGTTATTTGAATTATTAGCTCTAAAAAAAAGGCATCAATCGACTCAGCTTTGCCCCATGTGCCTATAGGTACATTCAAGAAACCCTCTACTGCCCTCTTGTGGCAGCACATGGTCCCGGAGTCTCGTTTTATATCTAGCTAAAACCTTTACGCATTTCTTTGGGACATGTATAAAACTGAGGTGCCTGAAGCTCACCTGCTCCACCAGTTTCTTGCGTATTGCGTTGACTTTGGCCTTCATGCTCTCTTTAGCAGTGATGACCCGTGGGTCAAAGGGTTTGCCGTGCCCGGTCACGAAGACCGCTGAGCTGCCTTCATTCACTGCCGGTGCCCCGTTAAGAGTTTCGGGATGATCTGGAAGAAAAAGCATGGTGAGAATTATTGGTGAGTGATTACCCAGATTGAATTGTGTTTTTTTTTTTTTTTTTCAAAAAAAAAAAAAATTCTTAATTGTTTCTACCGATAGGCTACATTTAATTGGGTTTTCAAACGTTTATGTAAAAAGCTGATAAATAAGTCATAGTACATAAGTGTATAGGTCTACTTCCACCTGTCTTCAAATTAGGCGCTAAAAGAACTGAAGTCGCAGACTTGCGTTCCCTTTAGCAGAGGAGGTAACCATGACAACGGAACGTCGCTCACGCATAGACCTACTCTATTCATATTAGATTCGGTCGGCAAGTAGGTAACGTTACATTATGATGAGTCAAATCTTAACATGTAGCCCTATCATTTTCTTTATAGATTTACATGTCATAAAACTTTTTATTCATTTATTTTATTTTTTATTTTTTATTTTTTATTGAGGTTAGTTGACCGATCACACGCCTTTGGGGGAACATTTATAAGCAATGTTATAGATATTGTAATTATTTTTGATTGATTTAAAACCGTCGACCTCTTGAAAGCCGAGATATATTCGCTAAAATAAATATCGATTATCAAAATATCTTAAACATCCAACTGGTTTGTTAGTGCTGAATGATGAAATCTCGTCAGCGGTTGAATCATCGACAGCTGCAATGGTCTAGCTACTGTTTGGATGGCCGGCTAATAGTGCAGTATATGAGACGCTGGTGGTACCTGGCGCTGTGTCGCTTTGGCTCTGGTCAGGTTCGGGGGTCGCAGTGCACACCGCCTGTCCTCGGGTGAGAGCATACAGGGGTCGGGCTTCTCCGGGTTTCGGCAAGCAGCGGAGCCCCGAGCCGCAGGGCGCAGTGTAGATCCCGCACAAGTCCCCTCTCTTCAGCGCGCAGGCGAGGCAGCAGCCGCAGCCGGGCTCTCGAAGCACCTCCTCACAGCCGGCATCCACCGCAGGACACTCGGCCTGCCGCTCCGGGGAGCACGGGGCGCAGCGAATAGGTTCCTGGCCAACCACTGGAGAAGCGCGGAGCCCCGGCGCTGAAAGGAGTGCGCTGAATGCTGCCACCCAGAAAAAGTTCAGAAGCAGTATGTTCATCCCAAAGCAAGGCTCAGAATAAATAGATAAATAAATAAATATCGGCTGAAGTGAAATGTGGAGTTCCTCGCTGTCTTTGCGCTCTTCTGAATGACTAGCTCACTCCGGGTCGCCTCGCGGTATTTATACGCGCACCGGGTCCCGCTGACACGCTCGTGTTTGACGCATTGGTAATATCAATGATTTCTTAAATGATCCCCTCGACTCCAATTGGCTGGTGGAGATCCAGTCCGAGGTGTTTCCTTGAACACAGTCACAGCGCGTAAAATGCGTCACTGTTTATATCAGAACACAATGTAGCCTACATATTAAGCAACTCAGCAGGAATGTACGTGCTATTTTGAAATGATCACCCAAACTATTTACATTGTATTTGCAATATGATTGCAAGTGTGTGTGTGTGTGTGTGTGTGTGTGTGTGTGTGTGTGTAGGCTATAGGCAATATATTGTAGCCTATATTTATAGTTATTATTGTAAATTCAGCTTATGGTAGTTAGGCATTCAACTCATTTGAACAATTCAAATTCTGGATCATGCCATTCATTCACTACAAACATAAATAAATAAATAAATAAATAAATAAATAAATAAATAAATAAATAAATAAAGTATGCCTATTTGTAGTTCTCTTTTCAAATCTAACTTTTCTTGCAGTTTTACTTTTTAATAGCCGGAAGAACAATCTATTATAACCTTCATGTTGGGTTTGAAATGTGGTTTCTTTTAGAACGGGACGAACAAAGCTCCTCATTCATTAAGTTCCCCTTGAAAACTCTTATAGGCTAAAACCAATTTAGGATGCCAAATTGTCGCGTCCCAGTCCTTTGGTCTGACATTAATTTGACGCGTTTATTTGGCGCCCGTAATGAAGTTGAGTGCGCTCTTTCATCAATGTGGCACCGCGTGCGTGAAGTAGCCTACGTGACCTCACTCAGGTCAGGACCGGACAGGACCCCGTTTTGGAAAGCTCGAGACTGCCGCTATTGTCATTGCTCTGGCCCTTTCCTAGTATAATAATAGCCACTCGGGTAAACGACATGATCATCTACACGTCTCCCCCTCTCCCCGACGCGCGTCGCGAGGCCTTTTGTCGTGGCCTTGCCGCTGAGTTTATGAATGGACTACAGGATGTGACACTCAGCTGGAGAAGGGCGCTTTAATAATGTGTCAACCGCTGAGCTCTTCAATGTCTGGAGGGAGTTTTGTGAGATCACATGATCCACGCAAGTGTCTTACGTTGTTGCATCATTTTTTTAGCGCGTGGAGTGTTTCCTGAGTGTTTCTCTGAGTGTCACGTGACAGAGTTGTCCGTCCGTGTTGGTGTAGAAGCCGGAGTCTCTGCTGACGTAAATAAAGCGGCACGGGAGTCATACCAGTAACAGTAGGGAGACCGTATTTTGATTACCAAAAACCAGGACACTCGGCCCGGCAAACAGATACTCAAATGATACTCGAAGTTTACTCAAAGATGTCTTATTAATTTCAATACATTTAAAGTAGGCTATGCCTCCTTTATATGGTAATGGATATTTGTTATATTACAAGACACACATTCAGATAGGCTTCCCAGAGGTTACTCAATATGTTTTATTATGACACATAATGAATGGAATAATGATAGAAATGGTGTGTCTTCTGTATTAGAAAAATAAATATATAAATTATAAATAACTAGAATAAATAGCCTACCTCCAAATAAAAATAGCCCTCAGAAACTTACAAAAACAAACTAACAAAATATATTTATATCTTTAGTTTTCTTCCTCTTTATCCTGTTTTTCTTTCTCATCCTCCTTGTTTGCCCATCTATGTTTTGCTGTAGAGCTGTTCTTTCCCAGCAGTTTTTTTGAAAACCAGGACATTTTCATCACTTTATAAAAAACAGCCAGGCCGGTCAGAACAGGAGGTGATAACAGGACATGTCCTGGGAAGACTGTTGGTCACCTTAAGTAACAGTACTCCGCTCCTCTATCAAATCCGCTACCCATTTAAGACCTCAGGCATGAATGCCGAAATACATTGCAATTTAGGATTAATCATCTGAAAGTCTAAATGTTGTCAGACTAGATTGTTATTGTGACAAAAGTAACACACACACACAGTTTTTTTTTTTCTGTAGGCCTACAGTAACACAATGCTGAATAAGCAGCTATAATATGATTTTTTTAAAAATCCAAATGATATTATCACCCTCGATCATGTCTTAAAACTCCTAATTTCTGTTTTCTTCCTTTCTTTAGTTGGTGGTCAACATCATAATGTCTAAAATGATTACGTTTATCACTGACAGATATGGAGCTATTTTGCTTAAGAGAGCAAAGAGTGTGTCTGTGTGCGCGCACGTGTGTGTTGCACTAGAAATGATTTTGATGCCTCTAGATCAAGAAAAAAAAAAGTTATGATTTCTTGAGAAATTTTGTCAAAGTTAACAAAAAAAAAGAACAATTGTTGATCCAATTTCAATGTAAGAGCTCTTAGCACTTCCACATAAGACAATTATTTACATCCCTTTTCAATTCTTGTTACTATTCTCATATTTAGCGAGAATTATTGTAGAAGTATTAGTTCTTTTTCTCACTTCCTCAGCTGGTAACAACCTAGTATTTAGAATCTTAAATAATTTTAAAATTGTAAACCCACATAGTAAAACTCCCATATTTGATTTCTGGTTCTAAATTGCTAGACATTTCTAGCCATTGGATAGAGCTTGGATTATGGTTGCATTCATTGCATGTAACTTAAACAAGTGTGCATTTGTGCATTTCAGCTGTAGTATGACAGGTGGTTGTTTTATTGCAGCAGAAGCAATGTACATCTATGTTTCCATTCACAGAGAGGCTTCTGTGTTTGTGTTGTTGTCAGCCCAAATTAGACAAAAACAAACCAGTTGGACATTTAGCTTAAAAAATGTAACCCCTTTGAGGGAATAAAACGATTAAAACATCAGGCCCATGTCCTTAAATAACCATCTGCATGTACCCTCACTCCACCCCAGACAAGCCCATCTTTATTAACAACCTTACCAAATTACCTTTTTTTTTCCTGAATAAAGGAATGTGGAAGTGTGTTAAGCCTTGTGGGAGTGTGTGCTGACTGAACATCCTCAGACCCTTGAATGTCTTCCCCTTTCAAGCTTAACGAAGAAAATCCGATGTTAAGGAGAGCCATTTCGACATCTTGTTTCGAGGATTTTGGGAGGCTGATATCATTGACACATTCTCAACTTTGACATCAAAGAGACTGAAAAAAAGAAGAAAAAAATAGAAAAGGAGTCTTCAAAACTGTGTAATTTAGGGTCAGGGCCAGACCCAGTTGGAAAGAAGCAGAAACAACAAGCACACCCACAATGACATCAGCAGAACCAACATAAATAGCACAACATACAAGATCAGGTGCATTGCAAAACCTCTTACATTTGACTCCAAAAAAGCAATCAAAGATGAGGAAAACTTACAAACTGACTCAATTAAAGACTTTCTGATTAAATAACAGAAGTGTGAATCACTCCCATTAAAAAAAAAAATTGTCTAGCATCCGCATTTAAGCTGCTGAAGACTTTTAGCATGAAAAACTTCTTCGGACACTAATGAATCAACATGCACTGCCAAATATCTACATAGGCCTATATCATTATGATCACAACTTGTAATAACTGCTATGAGGTCATTATTTCTGCCTAAATGAAATGAAATAGGTCTACTCAGCTTTTCTGCACAGTCCCGCTATGGCATATTGTTCTTAACACTTTGTTACATGGGCCTCGGATGCAAAAAACATGTGGGTGGGTCATCCTTCAGATTTTTTTTTTTTTTTTTTGGTTCAACTTTTATTTCAAAGTGGACTAAATAGTAAAATAATTATCCGAAAACAGCTAGCCTCTTTGCTAAATAACAGCTTTAGGTGTTTGGTGCGTTTTGGTGGGACTCTGAATGAGTCAAGTGGAATGGATTTGAGCAGCAGCGTGGAAATCAATGCTGGAGCTAAAACGTGGAATGGAGTTTAATTTGTTAGGGCATTACTCAAGTGGAATGGATTTGACTGACGGCGCTCAGAAAAGTGAACATACATATCCGCTGAATTAGAGACGGAAGATGTGAGTGGGTCCAATATCATTGGTCTTAAAAAGCGGGTGGGTCTTGTCCCACCCATATACAATGGTTCCGACGCCCATGCTTTGTTACATAATTACAGTATAATCACAGTAAATGATGCATTACATGTAACTAACCCTAAACCAATCCCTAACCATTAGTAAGTACATGTTGTTTATAAATATTACTCAGTTAATGTATAATTACACTGTAAGGACACTTTAAAATAAAGTGTAACCCTTCTTCTATGGCCACGTAGGCTACACACTGCAGCTAAATTCGGTTGTCAGTTCACCTTTTGGTGCTAAAGGCCACACAGTTCAGTAAAATACAGGAGTGACAACCCCTACAACCGAATTACCTCCCGCAAAATTCAGAGGGTAGAAATTACGCAGTGTGTACAGAATCGACCTGAAAAAATATGACGTGTGTTTCTCTATTTTTGATGTGTGGTGAAGAAATCACAGCAGCACAAGCCCAGAGCCCAGATCTATAAACTGAAATAAATCCAAATGCTTTTTGCTGAAAATAAGACCCACGAGTCATGACTGCTTACATTAACAACTCCGTAAACTTGATCGCTTTATGAGCCGATCTGTGCCTAAAGCTCAAAAACTCCTGAAGTGAACGTGGCCACACAGAAAGCGCACTTTGTGAAGCAGCCTTTAGAAGCATTAGCAAAACAAGTTTTTTTTAGATATTAGATAGGTTAAGTAAGGTAATATGAGGACAACATTTTTCCCATTCCTGCTCATGGAAAGCATGATTGTGGAATGTTCTTTAGGGTCAGTCATGGCTAAGGATGATAATCTAGATAATTAGTGCATTTTACATCCTTTCAGATGTCTAACACACACACAGATGAAGAGATCAATCAGTTTAGTTAGAGATCCCCGAGCTTCCCACTGTAGCATTTGGACTGAAATGTGAGATGAAAGGGTAACACTTTACAATATGGGTGCACTAATATGCTTTAATTCATGCTTAACTAATGCACAGATAATCTCGTGTTAACAGTCATAATGTAGAATTAAAAGGCATTTTTCCTATCCTGATTTTAGCCTGTGATTTGAACACTCTGTTTGAAGGGGCGTGTCTGCTGTGGGATTCAGAGTAACTGGCCACTGCTGTGATTGGCTGACATGCTTGGCCCTTACAGCGCATGTTATATTAACGATAACGGGTGCCATGTGCGTAGTATAGTGCCTTTTTGTTATATAGCGTTCTATATGACCCTAAGGATGAGAATGTGTTGAATAATCAGGCTTCAGTCTTCTCCGTTGAAATCAATGGGGTCGCTGTGTCTATTTGTTTTACTGTCTATGTGTATTACATGTGAAACTCTCTCGAATACTTTTACTACAGCTATTATACGTTTTACTAATACCGCTATCAAGATTAACGAATCGTGAGAAGTTTTTAAAGTATTTAGATCTATTCCCATCACATAAAATGAGCACGCAGATGACAGTCTGTTGATTGCCAGAATGATCATATCTTTGCAATGCAGCTTCTGCTTTCTGTAATACTTTCATAAATGCAAATATGATGCTGTCCAGTAAGAGCTTCATTGTACAGTGTAACGTGGATCATTGATTTCATAACGAGTTGTCCAGATAAACTCGTGCTGTGTGGAAAGATTGTTCTGTGATCGCTTACTGTATGTAATTTGTTCAATTTAAATAAGATTATTTTCGTCCTGCTAAAAGAAATGATGTGAAGTTGATATTTTAGGTTTGGGGACCACAGATTTCGTCTCTGCCTTTGTGGATGATGTTGTTGTGTTGGCCCCTTCAGACCAGGACCTTCAGCAGGCACTGGGACGCTTTGCAGCCAAGTGTGATGTGGCTGGGATGAGAATCAGCACCTCCAAATCCAAGATCATAGTCCTCAGTCGGAAAAGGGTGGCTTGCCCACTTCAGGTTGGTGGAGAGATCCTGCCTCATGTGGAGGAGTTCAAGTATCTTGGGCTTTCGTTCACGAGTGAGGGAAGGATGGAACAGGAGATTGACAGACAGAGCAGTGCAGCTTCTGCAGTAATGCGGTCGATGTACCGATGAAGGAGCTGTCAACCTACGCTCTACTCTCACCTATTGTCATGAATTTTGGGTCATGACTGAAAGGACAAGATCCCAGATAAAGGCGCCCGAAATTAGATTTCTCCGCAGGGTGGCTGGGTGATCCCTTTAGAGATAGTGTGAGAAGCTCGGCCACTCGAGAGGAGCTCAGTGTAGAGCTGCTGCTCCTCCACATCGAGAGTGGTCAGCTGAGGTGGCTCAGGCATCTGTTCCGGATGCCTCCTGTACACCTTTCCAGGGAGGTGTTCCGGGCACGTCCCAATGGGAGGAGACCCCGGGGAAGACCTAGGACACGCTGGAGGGACTATGTCTCCCGGCTGGCCTGGGAACACCTCGGTGTCCCCCTGGAAGAGCTGGAGGAAGTGTCTAAGGAGAAGGAAGTCTGGGCATCTCTGCTTAGCCTGCTGCCCATCAGTGTTGTGCAAGTTACTTCCAAACTGTAATACATTTGGTATTACTTGTTTCTGTTATTTAAAAGTAATTCATTACCTTACAATATTACTGTCTCAGAATTGTAATGCGTTACATTACTCATGTATTACTTTTGAGTTACTTTCACCAAAATAACTAAGTAGAACTTAACTTTGGGGCTGTAACGATATGCAATAAGAAACCGAAATCGCGATTCGCCACACGACTCAGATTTACGAACCTACAGAATCGCGACACACCTCTTCCAACTCCAGCGTTATTCTCCTTACTGTCCAGATCCAATGCTGCCTTATCTTTAAATTAGGCTATTAGTATTATTTGAAGTTAACATTATAAAATACGTAGACCTACACCACAAAACTAGTTGAGGATAAATTATTTAAAACTGGGGAAGTCCAGTATTATGGACATGACATTTGCAGTCAAAATTTGAAATAAAAATTCTCAGAAAATACATGTATTGAAACGTATATAGGCTACTTCCTTAATATCCTTCTAAATAACTGATTTGAAACATTGCTGGATCTAATGCTGTATAATCATATACTACTATAATCAATAAATATAAAATAATTAAAGCACAATTTAATAATTGCATCATCACAACAAAGCCAAAAACACCCAATCCATTTCTTCTTGCCATAACAAATGCTTTATAAACACACAGTTATAAAAGCCAGAGAAAAACTAATGTTATACAATTTTACATCATCTAAACCATCTAGTTTCACACTCCACAGGGCCTTAAGGTTGTTGTGTTTCTGATTGTCTCTTCTCTTTTTTTCTTTGCTTATTTCTCTGTCCCTTATTGTTTCTGCTTGTCAGTGTCCGAATTCTCTCTCTTCTTTTCATTCAGTACATACAAACATATTAGTAAACTAAGGTAGGGAATAGTGAATGAGGTATAAGGTGTGATTTGGGACACATTCTCTCAAGTGTCAACCTTGAGAATTGAATTTGTTTTGAAAATGACAAAAATTGCCCAGAATGCATTTGTCACGGAACGCCCACTCACGCCACCCTCTGGTTTCACTCGATCTCTCTCCCCTGAATATTAGCACTACATTTCCCAGCACTCTCTCCGTCATTATCACCTTCCAGCCCTGCCTGCTTTCTCTGATCACCCGTATCACCGTCACCTGTTCATCATCGTTATCAGTCCTTTATATGAACTGTGTCTTCCATTGCTCCGTGCGAAGTCTTGTTTCATCTACAAACATTACCAAGCAACTCTCTGTTTTACTGTATAGTTCTGGACCTTGATCTCTGCCTGAATTCTGGACTCTGTGAACCTTTGCTGCCAGCCCCGACCTCTGCCTGTGTTTGACTTTGAGTTTTGGATTCCCTTCTGATTACTGCCTGTTTGGGTGTTTCACCTGTGTTAATAAAAGTCTCGCACATGGATCCCTCTGCCTCAGCCTCTTCATCACAGAAGACTTCGCCAAGGCCAGATCCAGCAGACTTTCTGAACTTGGCCAAAGAAGTTTCAGCACAAGCTTCTGAGCTGGTCTCTCATCGTCAACAGCTGGTTAAACTGACTTCACTCACAGAGGAACTGGTGAGGTCTGTGCGAACATTAACACCACAGGGTGCAGCCGCATCTCCCAATCCTTCTCCGCCAGCTGTGAGTACCCCTTCCGGTTATCCCCGAATGTCACTGCCTGAGAAATTTGATGGATCACCAGCCACCTGTAAAGGGTTTTTACTGCAATGTGAGATCTATTTCAGTCAGTCCCGAGAACACCTAACCGACCAGAGCCGAATCTATTTCGTATGCTCACTTTTGACGGGAAAGGCCCTGGAATGGGCAACGGCTATGTGGAATGGAGGTCAGATTTCCTCTTTTACCTATGAGGAGTTTAAGACTCGTTTCAAGGAGGTGTTTGAACATCCCGCGGGAGGAGAGGACCCTGGGGAACTGCTCCTGTCTTTACGCCAGGCTAACTCATCGGCGGCGGATTACACACTCACCTTCAGAACGCTTTCTGCACAAACGGGCTGGGGTGAGGGACCGTTGAAACTTTTGTACCGTAAAGGACTCAATTCGGATCTCCAGGGAGAGCTGGCATGCCGTGATGATGGAAAGGATCTCAATCAGATCATGGAGCTCGCCATTCGCCTAGACCATCTCATCCGGGCCCGTCGTCCGTCTCGTAGAATTAATCAGTTCATTTCTCCTTCTGTCAGCACAGAATATGAGCCGATGCAGATTGGTGTCACACATATCTCCATGGCTGAACGGGATAGGAGGAGACGTCTTAATTTATGCCTGTATTGTGCCCAACCTGGGCATCTGAGAGCCGCTTGTCCTGTGAGACCTCCACTGAGATCACCCCCGAAGCCTACGTCTCCTGAATCCATTGCGGTGAGTCCCAGAATTCCTTCCTTTAATTCTCTCATTTTGGACATTTCATTAATCCTAAATGGGGAGACTGTTGTGACGAGGGCTTTAATTGATTCCGGTGCTTCAGGGAATTTAATGGATCTAACGTTTGCACGAACTCATCATGTGTCTCTTATCTCTTGTGAGTCTCTTGTGGCCATGACTGCGCTGGATGGGCGTCCCCTGGGGACAGGAGAGGCGCAGTACATCACGCAACCCCTCACTCTCAATATCGGACCGCAGCACACAGAGGAGATACAACTATACACGATCAACTCTCCTCATTACCCAGTGATTTTGGGATTTCCATGGCTAGAACGTCACAATCCACTCATTTCCTGGTCTGAGAGGAGGGTTTCTCAATGGTCTCATTTCTGTCGGGAGAACTGCCAGCCTGCTGTCCAGGGTCCCGCAGCGAATCATGTATCTGTGAAGGAAACGGATCTTCAAGGAGTACCTGTGGTATACCATGATTTAGCTTTGGCTTTCAGTGAGAGTGAAGCGGCTTACTTACCTCCACATCGAACAGGAGACTGTGCCATCGAACTCTTACCTGGGGCTGTTCCACCGCGCGGGAGAGTATATCCCTTATCTCAGCCGGAGACTGAAGCAATGAGGACTTACATTGAGGAACAGCTCGCTAAGGGTTTCATCACTCCTTCCACCTCTCCAGCTTCTGCGGGATTCTTTTTTGTTAAGAAGAAGGATGGTGGGTTACGGCCGTGCATCGATTTCCGGGGTCTGAATGAGGTGACCATCAAGTATCGATATCCTCTCCCATTAGTCCCAGCTGCCTTGGAGATGCTGCGCACAGCTCGATATTTCACGAAGCTGGATCTACGAAATGCATACAACCTCATACGCATTCGTGAGGGTGACGAGTGGAAGACGGCTTTCTCCACAACTTCAGGGCACTATGAGTACCGCGTTATGCCATTCGGTCTGTCCAATAGTCCCTCCGTATTCCAGGCATTCGTCAATGAGATCTTCAGAGACATGCTTAACCAGACAGTGATAGTCTACATTGATGATATCCTGATTTATTCCGAGACTCTCGAGGCACACGTCAGGGATGTTCGAGCTGTCCTCAAGCGCTTAATTGACAACCAACTCTACGCCAAAGTTCAGAAGTGTGAATTTCACCAGACCCGAATCGCTTTCCTGGGCTACATTATCAGTGCTGACGGGGTTTTCATGGATGACAGCAAGGTCCAGGCCGTGGTAAACTGGCCTCAACCCACATCTATTAAGGAATTACAGCGCTTTCTAGGATTTGCCAATTTCTACCGCAGATTTATCCGTGGTTTCAGTATGGTTGTGGCTCCTCTTACTTCCCTTCTCCAGGGAGGAGGGAGACAACTTCGGTGGTCTCCTGAGTGCACTACTGCTTTTGAGCGGCTTAAAACGAGTTTCACCACAGCACCCATCCTACATCACCCTGATCCAGAGAAAGAGTTCATCGTTGAAGTAGATGCCTCAAATACAGGAATTGGTGCCATTTTATCTCAACGTCACGGAAGTCCGGCCAAGATGTTTCCTTGCGCATTCTTTTCCCGCAAACTCAATTCAGCTGAGCGAAATTATGATGTGGGTGATCGTGAACTTTTGGCTATGAAGGCAGCTTTTGAGGAGTGGAGGCATTGGCTGGAGGGTGCCCGCCAACCTTTCGTGGTACTTACTGATCATAAAAATCTGGAGTACATCCGTTCTGCCAAGCGTCTTAATGCCCGTCAAGCGCGTTGGTCTCTGTTCTTCTCCAGATTCGATTTTACGATCACTTACAGACCGGGATCCAAGAATGGGAAGGCAGATGCTTTGTCTCGTCAGTACGACAGTCTTAATGAATCCTCCAGACCAGAATCTATCCTGCCATCCTCGCTCATTGTTGCTCCTGTACAGTGGGATATAATCACCGAAATCACTGCTTCACAACAGGAACACCCTTCTCCGCCTGAATGCCCTGTCGACCGCCTCTTTGTTCCTCCCGGCCTCCGCCACCGCGTCTTACAATGGGTCCACTGCACCCCCAGCGCAGGACATCCGGGAATCACTGCGACCCATCAGCTAGTTTCCAACAAATTCTGGTGGCCGTCTCTCCAATCTGACATCGTAACTTTCATCCACCAATGTGTCACCTGCAACACGGTTAAGTCCTCTCATCTGAAGCCAGCCGGTCTTCTACAACCTCTTCCCGTTCCTCAACGTCCCTGGTCACATGTTGCAGTAGATTTTGTGACGGATCTACCACCTTCTCAGGGTTTCACCACCATACTTTCTGTAGTGGACCGGTTTTCTAAATCTTGCCGTTTCATTCCGCTGGCTGGGCTGCCCACTGCTCTACAAACTGCTGAAGCTCTTCTGAATCAAGTGTTCCGCCTTTTTGGTCTCCCTGAGGATATAGTCTCAGACCGCGGACCTCAGTTCACATCTCGAGTCTGGAGGGAACTTTGCACTAAGTTGCACATTAATGTGAGTCTCACCTCTGGCTATCACCCTCAAGCCAATGGGCAGGTAGAGAGACTCAATCAGGATCTAATTCGTTTCCTTCGTACATACTGTCACCAGAATCAGCATGACTGGAGCCGCTTCTTGGTTTGGGCAGAGTATGCACAGAATTCGTTGGTAAAACCTGCTACTGGTGTAACTCCGTTCCAATGTGTTCTAGGATTTCAACCTCCTTTATTTCCATGGGCAGGAGAACCTTCCAATCTCCCCACAGTGGATTCATGGTTACGACGAAGCGAGGCGACCTGGGACTCTGCCCATGTTCACTTACAACGGGCCGTACGTCACTACCAGCGGCACGCAAATCAAAGGAGACGTGCCGGGCCTCAATACAGACCTGGTCAATGGGTGTGGCTTTCTGCTCGAGACCTCCGCTTAAAGCTCCCCAGCAAGAAGCTTTCCCCCCGATTCGTTGGTCCCTTTAAGATCCTTCGTCAGATTACTCCCGTCTCATTCCGTTTGGATCTTCCTAGTCATTACCGCATCTCACCCACTTTTCATGTCTCTCTTTTCAGACCCGCTACGGCCCCCAGGAGAGAGGAGGTTCAGGAGGAGACCGTTCCAGTACAGGCTCCCCCAATTGAGGTCGACGGAGCAGAGGCTTACCGGGTGCGAGAGGTTCTGGACTCCAGACGCCGCGGCGGGGTATTACAATACCTCATCGACTGGGAGGGATACGGTCCAGAGGAGCGCTCTTGGGTCCGAACTCAAGATATTCTAGATCCTACGTTACTCACAGCCTTCCATCGTGACCATCCTGACCGGCCTGCACCAAGACCCCGTGGTAGACCCCGTCGCGGGTCTGACCCTCGCTTCCGGAGCCGCTCGCAGGGGGGGGGCTCTGTCACGGAACGCCCACTCACGCCACCCTCTGGTTTCACTCGATCTCTCTCCCCTGAATATTAGCACTACATTTCCCAGCACTCTCTCCGTCATTATCACCTTCCAGCCCTGCCTGCTTTCTCTGATCACCCGTATCACCGTCACCTGTTCATCATCGTTATCAGTCCTTTATATGAACTGTGTCTTCCATTGCTCCGTGCGAAGTCTTGTTTCATCTACAAACATTACCAAGCAACTCTCTGTTTTACTGTATAGTTCTGGACCTTGATCTCTGCCTGAATTCTGGACTCTGTGAACCTTTGCTGCCAGCCCCGACCTCTGCCTGTGTTTGACTTTGAGTTTTGGATTCCCTTCTGATTACTGCCTGTTTGGGTGTTTCACCTGTGTTAATAAAAGTCTCGCACATGGATCCCTCTGCCTCAGCCTCTTCATCACAGCATTGTTTTTATGCATTACTGTTTTAATATAAAATTATACGTGGCTGTTTTTATTGTTGTTGTTGTTGTTTACAAAAAAATATGGTTATACTATAGGTTTTGCCATTCCCTCTATAGGTCTGTGGGGGAGTTACACAAGTTCAAGTTCCAGACATGGAAGTTGAAATACATGGTTTTAACCCATTGTACCAATTAACATTAATTTACACTATAGTTAATACTAAATGTTATTAAGGATATAATACTATGACAGATTTAATTGGTTACAATTCATTATATTACTTAATCTAATCATATAGACTCCATATTAGTTGTTGACTCAATCATTAATTGATGCTCTAGTTCTTCATGAGTCATACATTAACACGTGATTAGCATTAGTTAAGCATGAATTACTGCATTCAGGGTGCACCCATATTGTAAAGTGTTACCGATGAAAGAGATGACACGCACAAGCTCAAGTGTGTACACACACACACACACTGTCATTTTCGCCACCTTTTACCCACATTGTCCACCGAGAGTTGAATGAAATGTTTGCTGGTAATGGATACATGACTTTGGAAATATCATATCATAGATGATTGTGGGTGGGACCACATATGTTTGTTGTTTAAAGAAACTGTTGCTCCCGGTGCCAGAACTCCTGTCACAGCGTGCATTTCCATCAATTCTCATGCAAGCCTTTATTCCCGAGATGTACACACACATATATGATGACTTTAACTCTCTGGACTTGAAGAATTTCCTTCTTCCTTGGTTGTTTAAATTACATACACTATGTACTTATGGAAATTGTTGTGGTCTGTAATTGAACAGCATTGTGTGGTGTTTTGTGGTTAAGTATGCATAATGCATAGAAGTCAAAGTGTCAAAAGGATTTTGTGTGTGTGCGCAAGTGTGTCTGGGAAAACTTTCTTGTATGCGCTCTCATGTGCAGGCCTCCATTGTGTGTGGCTTCCTCTGGCTCGTCTCCCCAGCCAGCATGGGAATGGCCAAACGAGAGCTGTTTATTTGGCCAAAGGTAAAGTCCAGGCATATCTGACACTCATTTATATACATACACTGACACACACACACACACACACACTCTCTCTCACTTGCAGGAGTTTGACTATGTCAGTACACACAGGGCAAACCCATGTGATTGTGTCTTCACTTTCAAACACCATAATGCTTGACTTTTGAGTTCTTTAACATGTTGCAGATCACTCATTAAACCTGACAGAATTTAAGTAACCTGCAGCACAATACAATTATGTAGACACGTCAGAGTCGTGCCACTCCTGCGGAATACAAGTTCTATGACGCAGAACGAACATAATCCAGAGACATTCAACAGTTCAACCGTTTTCTATTTTAATATATTTAAAAATATAATTTGTTCCTGTGACAGCAAAGCTGAATTTTCAGCACCAGCCTGATTGAGAAATCATTCTAATATTATTTGGTGCTCAAGAAACATTTCTTATTGTTATCAATGTTGAAAACAATATTTTGGTGGAAACTTTGATACTTTCTTTCAGGATTCTTTGATGAAAAAAAAGTTCAAATGCTGAATGAAAGTATTAATTTCTCTAAAAAAATCTCACTGACTCAAAAATTTTCAACTGTACTGTTACTGTATTTGTAGATGTTTTAGAATTTGAGGAAAATACGTGGACATCTGTGGTAAGAAGCATGGCATGATTGAATCAGCCAAATATGCAAGGTGTGAGGGATTTGTAAAACTTGACGAGATGATGAACTTTTTTTTTTAATCTGTGATGTCCGTGTAAACCTGCTGATTTCAATCTCTATCTTTCCTGTTTTACAACCACTTTCTAAGGTTATAGTTGTTGAAAAGCATAAAAATCCATAGGTGGAGACTGCAGTGGGAAGTGTTGTGAGATGGGGTCAGTTGCAACACTATCAGAAAAGAGCTGGAAGGGATGTCATCAATATTATAAACTCCCATCACATTTCTGAGCTCACTGGAGAAGGGGCATGTGACTGAGCAACATTGTAAATTTTATGACCAAAAAATGATATTTAGGAAAGAAAGTAAAAAAAAAGTATCAAGATTTGTTTTGCCTTGCAATCATTGTATTGCATGCAATTGTTACAGTGGAAGCTCCCGTTCCGCCTCCTCTCCGCCACCAGAGGGAGCCTTCACCGGAGTATTGATCATTGGCTTTGAACTCAAATTCCCATCATGCCTCTTACCTGGGACTGATTGCGTCACACACCTGCACGCCATTTGCACACACACATAAAAGCCACGTCCACACACCACACCAGTGCGAAGTCTTGATTTGCCCCGGTGATCATTTCTTAGTGTTTATTCCCTGTTTCTGGTTTTGACTTTGGACTGTTTGATTATTCTACGAGTGATATCTGCCTGGCCTGATCTTGGACTGTCTCTGGATTGTGATTATTGCTGCCTGCCCCGAACTCTGCCTGTTATCTGGATTTCCCTATCGCTCTGCCTGCATTGCTCTGTCTGCCCCGTCTTGACCCTGCCTGTACGACACTGTTTAATAAAGCTGCAAATGGATTCCTCTGTGTACCGTGAGTCATTACAGAAGACTTCGCCACTAACTAATCCAGCAGCCGTCATGCAATTGACCTCCAACCTCACATCCCAAGCTTCTCGTCTGGATTTACACCATCAGCAGCTCAGCCGCCTGACTACTATCACGGAGCAGCTCATACAGGGGATATTGGAGCTTCGCACCGCTGTTTGCACTGCTCCCAGCACGCCTGCTGCACCACCACCGCAGAGTGTCTCTCCTGCTTCTGTGAGTACAGCAGTTAATCCACGACTCGCTTTCCCTGATAAATTTGATGGTTCTCCAACCAAATGCAAGGGTTTCCTGTTACAATGTACACTCTTCGTTGAACAACAACCAGCATTATACGCTAGTCATGAGAGCCGCATTACTTTTGTTTGTTCACTGCTAACCGGCAGAGCATTAGATTGGGCTACGGCAATCTGGAGACCGGAGGGCAATACTTTTTCTACATTTCAAGAGTTTACGCAACAGTTTCGTCAAGTATTTGAACACACGACTGAAAAAGGTGATGCAGGCGATCAACTCTTGAATCTCACTCAGGGAGAAGAAACCGCCGCTGATTATGCCCTCACGTTTCGCACGCTCGCTGCACAAACCAACTGGGTGGAGGATACTTTGAAAACGCTGTTCAGAAGAGGACTTACCAATGAACTTCAGTCTGAGTTGGCCTGTCGGGATGAGGGAAAGAATTTAAATGAATATATCGATCCAGATGTAAATCCCGGGTACCAGTCCAGTCCTCCTTCGTAGCTCCTAATCATCCTGAACCCATGCAGCTGGGGATCACACATATCACACCCGAAGAACGAGAACGCAGATTTCAACTTCGGCTCTGCATGTATTGCGGCCAATCCGGACACATGAAGCTCTCTTGTCCCGTACGACCTTCCAACCGAAACCACTCAGTGAGTTCTCGAGAGAAAGCTCAAAATTCTGCCACCAGTTTCTCACTCCCAGTTCGCTTAACTGTCCAAAACCAAGCCATTGACACATCTGCTTTCATAGACTCAGGAGCTGCAGGAAATTTCATATCACAGACATTCGCCAAGCAATGCAACATCCAATTACATCCATGTCGTTCTTCCCTGACAGTAGAGGCACTAGATGGACATCCCATCGGAGAAGGAAGAATACAGAGCATCACGGAGAAGGTTCAGTTGCACGTTGGGTCTCTTCACTCAGAAAACATCCAGTTTTACGTCATTCACGCTCCACATCACTCCATCATTTTGGGACACCCATGGTTACAAACTCACAATCCTCACATCTCCTGGAAAGAGGGTCAAATTGTTCACTGGGGTGAGGCTTGTAACAATCACTGTCTGTCCAAAGTCACCCGAGTAAACAGTCCCAAACCAGAATCCGTTGCTTCAGTGCCTGAACCAGAGAATTTACCTTCTGTTTATGAGGATTTAATTGAGGCCTTCAGCAAGGAAAAAGCTGCGCAGCTTCCTGAACATCGATCAACGGATTGTGCTATAGATTTAATTCCCGGTACCACTCCTCCTAAAGGAAGAATTTTTCCCCTGTCTAGGCCTGAATCTGACGCTATGAAGCAATACGTAGAAGAAGAACTCGCTAAAGGCTTCATTCGTCCCTCAACCTCACCAGCTTCCGCCGGGTTCTTCTTCGTGAAAAAGAAGGATGGAGGACTCAGACCCTGCATTGACTATCGAGGCTTAAATGATATCACTGTTAAGTATCGTTATCCCCTACCTCTGGTTCCCGCTGCCCTAGAACTCCGCCAGACCAAGTATTACACCAAGCTCGATCTACGTAATGCCTACAATTTGATTCGCATACGAGAAGGTGATGAATGGAAAACTGCATTTTCCACCACTAGTGGGCACTATGAGTACCTCGTTATGCCTTTCGGTTTGTCCAACAGTCCTTCCGTCTTCCAGGCCTTCATGAATGATGTGTTTCGCGACATGCTGGACAAATGGGTAATTGTTTACATTGATGACATCCTGATCTACTCCAATTCACTCGAAGAACACATTCAACACGTCCGCGCCGTCCTCTAACGTCTGATCCAGTTTCACCTCTACGCCAAAATGGAGAAATGTGAGTTCCACCAAACAAGCATCTATTTCCTGGGTTATATCATTAGCCAAGAAGGAGTTGCCATGGATGAGAAGAAGGTAAAAGGTGTCGTAGACTGGCCCTTACCGCAAACCATAAAAGAACTGCAAAGATTCCTAGGATTTGCAAACTTCTATCGGAGATTCATCAGAAATTTCAGTCTCATAGCCGCCCCCTTAACAGCCCTAACCAAACGTCACAGCCACCGCATATCCTGGAACCCCGAAGCACAACAGGCGTTTCAAGATTTGAAAACACGTTTCACTACTGCACCCATGCTACATCATCCAGATCCTGAACGACAATTTATTGTTGAAGTCGATGCTTCTAATACAGGAGTGGGGGCCATACTATCACAGCGCCAGGGTAATCCAGCCAAAATGTATCCATGTGCCTTTTTCTCTCACAAACTGTCTCCAGCCGAATGTAACTATGATGTAGGAAACCGCGAGCTGTTAGCCATGAAGTTGGCCATGGAAGAGTGGCGTCATTGGTTGGAGGGAGCAGCTGAACCATTCATTATTCTCACAGATCACAAGAACCTGGAATATCTCCGATCTGCCAAGCGTCTCAACCCTCGTCAAGCCAGATGGGCTCTGTTCTTCACCCGATTCAATTTCACCGTTACATACCGTCCAGGCACCAAGAACACTAAAGCTGATGCTCTCTCTCGACAATCCGAAGAAACCACCCAGAACCTCAACCCCGAAAATATTCTTGGTGAGAAATTGTTAGTTGCCCCTGTCCAGTGGGATATTATAACCGAGATCCAGCAAGCCAATCTTCAAGCTCCAGTCCCTGCAGAATGTCCAGCCAATCTCCTCTTTGTACCCGAAATACTACGACCACGTCTCATCGATCAAGCCCATTCAACCCCCAGCTCTGGTCATCCTGGAATTAATGCCACAGTCCAGCTACTCCAAAACCGATTCTGGTGGCCCACGCTTACCTCAGATACCATCAACCACGTCCAAAACTGTTCCAACTGTCAGACCTCGAAAACACCCCGAAAATTACCCGCTGGCTTGCTATGTCCTCTTCCCACTCCTCAACGCCCATGGTCACACATTGCCGTAGATTTCATCACTGATCTCCCTAATTCTCAAGGTTACACCACCATCTTCACCATCGTAGACCGATTCTCAAAAGCATGCCGATTAGTCCCTCTCACCAAACTTCCCACTGCCTTTGAAACCGCCGAACTCCTGTGCAATCAAGTGTTTCGTTTTTATGGATTGCCTGAAGACATCGTGTCCGACAGGGGACCACAGTTCACATCTCGAGTATGGACGGCCTTTTTCAAGAATCTCAACGTGAACATCAGTCTTACCTCCGGGTACCATCCACAATCTAACGGGCAAACTGAGCGTCTGAACCAGGATGTAATCCGCTTTCTGCGGACCTACTGCCAACAACATCAGCTGGACTGGAGCAGATACCTGTTCTGGGCTGAATATGCTCAAAATTCCCTGATCAAACCAGCCACTGGCATCACACCTTTTAAATGCATCCTCGGTTTTCAATCTCCTCTCTTCCCTTGGTCCGGCGAACCCACCGAACTTCCATCCGTCACGGAACGGCTACACAAGAGTGAGGAGGTCTGGGATCAGGCACACACACACCTAAGGCACACTGTAAGACGTCAGGAACAGCAGGCCAATCGTCACCGCCGACCGGCTCCAGAATACCAGATCGGTCAGTGGGTTTGGCTGTCCACCAGAGATCTTCGACTCAGACTTCCATGTCGCAAGCTCAGTCCCAGGTATGTTGGTCCCGTCCAAATTATTAGACAAATTTCACCAGTATCATTCCGTTTAGACCTGCCCGCTAATTACCATATTTCTCCCACTTTTCATGTGTCTCTGCTAAAACCCGCTGGTGGTCCGAGGGGAGAAGCGGAGGAGGGGTCCACTTCTCAGAGTCCTCCACCCATTCTGGTCGATGGCGAGGAGGCGTACCGTGTGCATATGTTGCTGGACTCCAGACGTCGGGGTAATGTTCTCCAATATCTGGTCGATTGGGAGGGGTACGGTCCGGAGGAGCAGTCCTGGGTCAATGCGAGAGATATCCTGGACCCCACTCTCACTGAGGAGTTTCATAGGACATATCCGGAGAAACCGGCCCCCCGACCCCGTGGGAGACCCCGTAGGAGACCCCGACGTAAATTGCCTCCTCGCGTCAGGAGCCGCTCGCAGGGGGGGGGGGGGGGGGGGGGGCTCTGTTACAGTGGAAGCTCCCGTTCCGCCTCCTCTCCGCCACCAGAGGGAGCCTTCACCGGAGTATTGATCATTGGCTTTGAACTCAAATTCCCATCATGCCTCTTACCTGGGACTGATTGCGTCACACACCTGCACGCCATTTGCACACACACATAAAAGCCACGTCCACACACCACACCAGTGCGAAGTCTTGATTTGCCCCGGTGATCATTTCTTAGCGTTTATTCCCTGTTTCTGGTTTTCTGGTTTTGACTTTGGACTGTTTGATTATTCTACGAGTGATATCTGCCTGGCCTGATCTTGGACTGTCTCTGGATTGTGATTATTGCTGCCTGCCCCGAACTCTGCCTGTTATCTGGATTTCCCTATCGTTCTGCCTGCATTGCTCTGTCTGCCCCGTCTTGACCCTGCCTGTACGACACTGTTTAATAAAGCTGCAAATGGATTCCTCTGTGTACCGTGAGTCATTACAGCAATTATTTGACTTACATAGCCTAACCTAAAGCAACTGTTCTCATTTAATTTGATGCTTTGCATTCATGCTAACTTCAAACCCACATGTTCTGTCTGGTGTGAGGATATTTGTAACAGTTCATTAAAAATGTAACAACCAACCCTTTATGATGATTTCAATGAGTTCAGAGTTTATTCACATGTTATCAGATAAAAACATCAAAGGAGAACTCTGGTCAATTTTAACATTGAGCTCAGTTTTTGTACATTTGGAGTGCTGTCAATACAGACAAAAACAACAAAAATCGGTGTTTCCTACATCGTGTTATCATCTTTTTAAAATTCCCACCCTGTTGACTTCAATGGGGCATGTTCTAAACCTGCTTTTAGCCTATTAACATCCTTGATTTGTCATTACAAGTGCACAGCCATGTGAGTGGTTGCAAATAGATGTATGTGAGCTGGCTGAATTAACATCATTTTTATTAATATCTTTCACATCTACTACAGTCAGATTGACCGTGGTCACTCTTAATAACACCACTCACATGGCTGTGCATTCACAATGACAAATCAAGGATGTTAAGAGGCTAAAAGCATGTTTAAAGCAATACGTTTTTGTCAATTTACATTGTTCAATTTACACTGTTTTTTCAAAACTGATTATTGTTTGTTTTTCAATAAAGTTCTTCAATAAATCTTATTTCAGAAAATTACCTCTCATTGTTACATCTATCCTCAGCTAGTGTTACAACTCACCCCAGTAGTGGTGGATAGGTTGTAACAACAGAACTCTTTGTGATTGTGTAATTGTAACGGTGGGTGTATCAATGAACTGGAATCTTTTTAAAACAGGAATACATAAAAAATGCAACCACAAACATAAACAAGAACTGTCAAAGGACTAAACTGAACAGAGAAACCAAAATAGATATAGCCGATGATAATAAATCACAGAATCAAACAGCGACAAAATCTTAAAACCTAAACTAAACAGAGGAGGAAAACAGGAACTAAGGTAAACAGAACATAATATCAAAATAAGAGTCCATAACTGTAACAGTAGTACACGGCAATGTGTGTTTTATTTGTAGTAGACAAATGTGGCTAATATGAATCAAAGCTTGAGAGATCTACCATAAACAACCACTGAGTAACTGATGCTCAAACAAAAAGTGTTACCACCATCCCCGCTCTCTCTTAAATAAAATTAAAAAATAACCTTTGAACAAACTATTTGTTTAAATAAAAGTAAAGAGTTACCAACTTATCCACCCATAAAAATACCTCCCCCATGTTAGCAAGCTCTGACTTTTCCTCATATTTACTGCAGCAATCCGTAAGAAACATTCCATTTAGGTGACAATGACCTCTTGTGCCACATAGTTCTCTGATTATTCCTGATCACCTGCCTCAGCAACATCTTACAGCTAAACATCTTATAGCTAATACTTAAATGTAGTTATTATACTGGTGAGTCATGCGTTTTGTTGGTGGCAGTAAAGTAGATGATGATCTGCCAAAAGCCCATTACATTGTGACCTGCTGTGCCAAACTCATAGTATTCTGAAATGAATGGTGGAGTCTGTTTTGTTGCTATTTTGGTCTCTTTCATGTTGCCAAGTTTGAGCTTGTTAATCCTTGCAACTGAGTTCATTGTCTGACAGAGTGTGACTGATGATGCAGATTGCACATTTTATCAAGGATACGAAAGGCTTCATTGTATTTTTGAGGACAAATTGGAATGTCTGGGACTTTTCACAAAATGGGTACCAGACCTGAAAAATCCCTTTTTGAAGGGGTCATTTAATCCCAAGTTAATTTGATTCTTTAGTGTCTAAATGACAAGTTTGTAATATACATTCTCATAAATAATTGCAAAGATTAATATAAAGGTTAATGAAACTTTACATTCATTTCTTCTTGGAGGTGCAGCAGGGACATGAATAGTTGGTACTGATTCTTTTTTTCAGGAGCAGCCTCTTAGCAAATCCAGCTTTATAACTTTACTGACCCTTGTTTATAAAGAAGTCTGGTGAGAAATGATTCATGCAAACATGAAAGCATTGATATTGCTCATGGGGAATATTCCCTTCAAAAACAAAACTCAGCCACTGCGTCTTCAGCGGTTCGGATTTAGGAACATTATAATGACTGTTCCTTATTACTCCCAAGAACAGAACACCACAACTGCTTAGACACCATTCTGCTATGTTGACAGGTCGCTCAGTGCAGGGATGTTGAAACGCTGCTGTCAATCAACAATCATGGGATGGGCGTCTAACTTGTGACGTCACACGGTCAAACGGCTCAATTTGAGACAGGGGAAAACATATAAGGAGATTAAAAAAAAATAAACACTAGATTATGTACAGGCACTGCAAACACATTTCAGAACAATCAACTTGAAAAAGTGCATGTACCATTATATGACCCCTTTAAAAAGTGGTCTGTGAAAAGAGGTGCTTCACTTTCAAAAAAGTTGGTCTTATATATGAGCTTAGCTAATATGAGTTACTTTTAAATGAGCTGTTTTAAATTCATTTTTAATTTAAAGCTGCAGTCTGTAGTTTTTCCTCTTTATCGCAATTGCAGTTATCCACAAAATTATCAACTTTACCTGGGCTGTGTCTCGGCACGGCACAGCGCGGATTAATCTAATGTTTTGAGGAGACTGTGCAGCTGTCAGTAACTGCGCCGGTGTAGATACTGTGGTAACACTTTATAATAACTGCACGCTATTAATCCTTAGTTAAGCATGAGTAAACAATTAATTCATCATTTATAAAACATTAATAAACATTAATAAGCAGTTTATAAATATATCTATAAATGCTTTCTTCTTGATTTATATGCATATCTATAATGCGTTTAATAATTGTATTTTCATACTTTGTTAATGATCAATTAATAATTTCTAAATGAAGTATAGCATTATTTACAAACCAGTTGTTTAAGACTTGTCAAGTCATTCAAGATCACTTAGGAAGTGTAAGTAAATGTAGTAAATACAGGTAGTTATAAAGCATTTAGTAGTGGTTACTTAACTATTTTTGTGAGCTAATCTAAAGTGAGGACTATTCATGCTTTGTAAAGCATTTATAAAGGCGATTTAAAGACTCGTAAATCTTCCAAACAGTAAAATGTAACAAACACAACCCAATGATACAGAACATAGAAATATTTAACAGCCTTTAAGTATGCTTTACAAGGCATGAATAGTCCTCACTTTAGATGAGCTCACGAATATAGTTAACTGACCACTACTAAATGCTTTATAACTACCCAAAATTAACCCTGAATTACAGAATTAATACATGTTAATAAAGCATTTATTAACACACTAGTAACCATCACTATATGTTTGAATGATAAGCTGTATGAATGTACATTTAAATAGTTTAGCAATCATTTACTTACACGCTCTAAGTAATCTTACGAACCATTGACAACTCTCAAATAACTGGTTCATAAAAATGCAATTCTTCATTTAGAAATGATACATTGATCATTAATAAAGGATGAAAATACAATTATTTAACAAATTATAGATATGCTTTTAAATCAAGAAGAAAGCATTTATAGCTGTATTTATAAACTGCTTATTAATGTCTAATGCTTTATGAATGATGAATTAATGGTTTAACTTAATTACTAATAACTTAATTAACTTAAATATTAATAATTACTTAACTAATTATTATTAACGTGTAGTTATCATAAAGTGTTACCGATACTGTCATTCGGAATCACAGATTATACTTTTTGGAAGTATAACCAACATAATAATTTTCACCGGAAAATGTCGTCTGAATAAGTAACATCTACTTTTGCTCTGACAAACTAAAGAAAAAAAAAGCATTCCAGTAAATCGGGCTGATTAAATCTAACGATCGCTTATCATATCACTTCAAACCGTGCCCGGTTGCAGTCTCTTTTTTTCTGTATAGCCACTTCAAAGTTGTCACTGGTGATTGTCATTTGAACCTTTATGGATCCGCCATCAAATTGATAAGTTTAATTATATGAAGTGCTGTGAGAAAAGAATATAAATCTCCACCTCCAGCATCCTCACACTCAACATAGCTGACTAGCCGAGACTCCTCCTTTATGTGTACAGATGTGATGTAATGACACAAAGACATGCTCGAATTCCCCGCGGACATCCAAAAGTACCACTGGACTTAAAAACACTACCACAAGCTTACTGTTTTTAATCGAGCTAAGCCAAACAGATAGTTTTGAAAACTGGCTGGTTATGTACTTGATCAAAAAAATATTTTGGATAATTTTTAACCCCCCCAAACAAAGCAGCTTTAAGTGAAAACTTTCAACCCTGTTACCAAAGGTGTCCAGACTCCAAAACCTTGATTTTTGTGATTTTTCAAAACAACATTATAGCCAAAAAAAGTAAAAGCAAAAAAGAAAAAGAAAAACCATTAGAAATATATTTTAAATGTGTTTAATAGATAGATAGATAGATTGATAGATAGATTATTGACAACATTTACATTTTCCACAAATTTAAGAAAAAAAAAACATTTGTTTAATTATCAATAACTTTTGCAACAGTGTTAAAGTTTGAGTTTGAACAGGGCATAAATAAATGAAATATTGTTTACTACAATAAATGCATATCAATTCCACATACTTCAACAATGTATCTTTTCAATTGTACAAATCACTCCAGAAGTCAAGATTCCCATTTTTTAAAACTTGTTTTTTTTCATTCTGGTTTAATTTTATGTTAGGTAAAAAGTTTATAAACATATCAAATTGCAACATAAGAAACACATGTATTTTGCATAGGTTGTTCAGAATTCAATGACCATTCATATGCACACTGATTAACACAATCAGTGCTGTGAAAGTTTTTATGATTTATGTGTGTGTGTTTCATGATGTTAGAGCACTCCATAGTTGCGTAAAGTCAAACTATAACACATCATCAGTGCATACAAACCATCGATAAACCAGTTTTCGTCAGCTTTGGGTCCACCGTTGGACTTCCTTATCAGATACTGAATTGCATGTCCTGTACACTTGAAAGTGTTGTGTGATTTGTCACGATTATTGTTCAGTTGGCTAACTTGAAGAGGAAATTGATCATTAGCACCACGCGGAGCTGGCACCATCTTATCCAATCAAGTAGCTGTGTGGTTGTGATCTCAACAGCAGCTGGGTTTGAAGTGTGCAAGCTAATGACCTGTTAGCGCTGCTGTTTATCTTGGTATGTCAGCCATAAAAAAGTCATGAGTCATTTCCTCCCCGCAGGTAATAAACACTCCTACGCCTTACTCATCAGCATGCACACAGGCTACACACACATCTTCATTTAGCAGGAACCGTTTACAGTTTCCAGTAAAAGGGGACCAACGGTTAAAAGGTGGAAAAAGACAAGTTCTGGCATGGTGTTTGATGGGAGGAAAAATAGGAGTGAGCGAGAGCATCTTCAAATGAAAGTCAGTGTAAGCGCTAATGCGCTGGAGGGCAGAGATTATCATTTGAGAGATGAGGAAAGGAATGGGCTTGGTTAAGTGCTGGAAAAGCAAGCCCAGACCTGATCTGTCATCGCTGCAGCTACACGGCAGGTAAAAGGATAAAGACTTGAGATTTGCCATAGGCAAAGCTCCTTGTTAACTCATAATAGGTTCAATAGGCAGGGCTGAATATTCCATTGCATTCACTCCTGCATAGTGGCAGCAGGGATGGTTCACACACACACACACACACACACAAAAAACATATTATGTCATAATTTCATCACCCTCTGTATCAAACCTGTCTGACTTTCTTCCTTTCAAAATTTACAAAAGCTCATGGAGAATTTGCCTGCTCTTCCATGAAAGCTTTAGCATAAGTTCTGCCTGGAAATCTCAATTTTTACATCACTTATTACCTTCTCATCTAACCAATCGTTATCTAATACTCGTAGTATAAAAGATAGGTACACATGTCTGAGTTCGCAGATGCTGATGCCAGCTTTCATCTCCATCCTCCCCACCACCAAAAGGATCCTTCCCTATACCTCCCAGGGGGGTGGCTGCACCCCTGCCTTCGTCTTCAGGCAGCATGCAGATTCTGCTACCCTCAGATTGCGATCTACAGATGGGGACTATGCCAAAGAAATTTAAAACTCAATACTAGCTTAAAACTTCTAGGCCAGTGTCATAGAGTTTGTTTAGTTGATTACTTACAATATCCTAAATGTTTGTAACTATTTGTAAATCGAGAGACAATTGCGATTTTAACCAAGGAATCAAGACGTTTGAGCAGTTATGAGGGAATTGCCAGTCAATGGTGTTACCCTCGGTTTCCGCTAGTACTGCTATATTAACCATGGCGACAGACGTGGACAACAGGGTTACGCCTAGCCGTACGCTCATGCTGTTGTTGTTTTGTTTGTTTTGGACTATGGCAAGCAGACTTTGAGACAAAAAGAGGACTAAATCATTTTCGGGACGCCGACTGTGGCGAGCAGGACGAGGCAGAGGGCCGTGAGAGCATGACACAAGGCCGGTGACATGATTAATAGTAAGCAACACCTGCGTGACTCACTGCACAACATACTATCTCTCACGGAGGAGCGGAAGCATAAAGGAGAGATGGCAGTGAGAGATACGAAACCGGTGTATCGCGAAGGTGTCGCTCATTATCAATTACGCCACAGGCCTCGTGCCGCTCTCTCACGGCCCTCGGCCTCGTCCTGCTCACTACACCGAGAGCTACACGGCCAAGACTAACTTCGACTTGACAGAAATGTCAGAGGTATCTCTGTCAAGAGTGTTGCATGTACTTTATTAGACAAGTGAGCAAATGTACATAAAACTAATCAATATTAAATAGTTCAACATGATGAAATGTTAGAATATGATCTGTATGTTATTCTAATGTTGATCTAGCTTACTGCTAGCCTCATACAGCCAACAAACTAACACACAGAATTCAACACACTCAAACGCAGTTTAGTGTGATAGCGCAACTGTTAGACCAAGTGAAACGCCCTGCTTGCTACCACAGTCATGTTAAAAACATCAATGTTTTCACTCATCAATAAGCATTATTATATCCATCAGCTTGACGACAAGATCCATAATTCCGCTTAATGCTTTGTGTCAACCCACACCTTTGTTATTGTAAGAGGTTAGCGACCCCTAGCAGCGTAAACAATTACATATTTAGCTTTAATTTTTCACCCCCTGAAAAAAAATGTAAGGGGTAACACTGTCATTTTTTTCTGGTCAAAATTTTGAGTTTCAATATCTTAGCTCTGCAAGGGTCTACAGCCTCAATTTTTGCACCCAGGTCCATGTCTCGTGGCCCTCTATCAGAATCCAGAGTTTTGAGAAGATTGGAGAAACTTAATTTTTCACCCCCCGAAAAAAATTGTAAGGGGTAACACTGTCATTTTTTTTTTCTGGTCAAAATTTTGAGTTTCAATATCTCAGCTCTGGAAGGTTCTACAGCCTCAATTTTTGCACCCAGGTCCATGTCTCGTGGCCCTCTATCAGAATCCAGAGTTTTGAGAAGATTGGAGAAACTTAATTTTTCACCCCCCGAAAAAAATTGTAAGGGGTAACACTGTCATTTTTTTTTCTGGTCAAAATTTTGAGTTTCAATATCTCAGCTCTGGAAGGGTCTACAGCCTCAATTTTTGCACCCAGGTCCATGTCTCGTGGCCCTCTATCAGAATCCAGAGTTTTGAGAAGATTGGAGAAACTTAATTTTTCACCCTCCGAAAAAAAATGTAAGGGGTAACACTGTCATTTTTTTTTCTGGTCAAAATTTTGAGTTTCAATATCTCAGCTCTGGAAGGGTCTAGAGCCTCAATTTTTGCACCCAGGTCCATGTCTCGTGGCCCTCTATCAGAATCCAGAGTTTTGAGAAGATTGGAGAAACTTAATTTTTCACCCCCGAAAAAAAAAAAACGTAAGGGGTAACACTGTCATTTTTTTTTTCTGGTTAAAATTTTGAGTTTCAATATCTCAGCTCTGGAAGGGTCTAGAGCCTCAATTTTTGCACCCAGGTCCATGTCTCGTGGCCCTCTATCAGAATCCAGAGTTTTGAGAAAATTGGAGAAACTTAATTTTTCACCCCCCGAGAAAAAATGTAAGGGGTAACACTGTCATTTTTTTTTTCTGGTCAAAATTTTGAGTTTCAATATCTCAGCTCTGGAAGGGTCTACAGCCTCAATTTTTGCACCCAGGTCCATGTCTCGTGGCCCTCTATCAGAATCCAGAGTTTTGAGAAGATTGGAGAAACTTAATTTTTCACCCCCCGAAAAAAAACCCATAAGGGGTAACACTGTCATTTTTTTTTTCTGGTCAAAATTTTGAGTTTCAATATCTCAGCGCTGGAAGGGTCTAGAGCCTCAATTTTTGCACCCAGGTCCATGTATCGTGGCCCTCTATCAGAATCCAGAGTTTTGAGAAGATTGGAGAAACTTAATTTTTCACCCCCCCAAAAAAAAACATAAGGGGTAACACTGTCATTTTTTTTTCTGGTCAAAATTTTGAGTTTCAATATCTAAGCTCTGGAAGGGTCTAGAGCCTCAATTTTTGCACCCAGGTCCATGTATCGTGGCCCTCTATCAGAATCCAGCGTTTTGAGAAGATTGGAGAAACTTAATTTTTCACCCCCCGAAAAAAAAAAACATAAGGGGTAACACTGTCATTTTTTTTTCTGGTCAAAATTTTGAGTTTCAACATCTCAGCTCTGGAAGGGTCTAGAGCATCAATTTTTGCACCCAGGTCCATGTATTGTGGCCCTCTATCAGAATCCAGAGTTTTGAGAAGATTGGAGAAACTTAATTTTTCACCCCCCGAAAAAAAAACATAAGGGGTTACACTGTAATTTTTTTTTTCTGGTCAAAATTTTGAGTTTCAATATCTCAGCTCTGGAAGGGTCTAGAGCCTCAATTTTTGCACCCAGGTCCATGTATCGTGGCCCTCTATCAGAATCCAGAGTTTTGAGAAGATTGGAGAAACTTAATTTTTCACCCCCCGAAAAAAAACATAAGGGGTAACACTGTCATTTTTTTTTTCTGGTCAAAATTTTGAGTTTCAATATCTAAGCTCTGGAAGGGTCTAGAGCCTCAATTTTTGCACCCAGGTCCATGTATCGTGGCCCTCTATCAGAATCCAGAGTTTTGAGAAGATTGGAGAAATTTAATTTTTCACCCCCCGAAAAAAAACATAAGGGGTAACACTGTCATTTTTTTTTCTGGTCAAAATTTCGAGTTTCAATATCTCAGCTCTGGAAGGGTCTAGAGCCTCAATTTTTGCACCCAGGTCCATGTATCGTGGCCCTCTATCAGAATCCAGAGATTTGAGAAGATTGGAGAAACTTAATTTTTCACCCCCCGAAAAAAAAAACATAAGGGGTAACACTGTCATTTTTTTTTCTGGTCAAGATTTTGAGTTTCAATATCTCAGCTCTGGAAGGGTCTAGAGCCTCAATTTTTGCACCCAGGTCCATGTATCGTGGCCCTCTATCAGAATCCAGAGTTTTGAGAAGATTGGAGAAACTTAATTTTTCACCCCCCGAAAAAAAAAAACATAAGGGGTAACACTGTCATTTTTTTTTTCTGGTCAAAATTTTGAGTGTCAATATCTCAGCTCTGGAAGGGTCTAGAGCCTCAATTTTTGCACCCAGGTCCATGTATTGTGGCCGTCTATCAGAATCCAGAGTTTTGAGAAGATTGGAGAAACTTAATTTTTCACCCCCCGAAAAAAAAAACATAAGGGGTAACACTGTCATTTTTTTTTCTGGTCAAAATTTTGACTTTCAATATCTAAGCTCTGGAAGGGTCTAGAGCCTTAATTTTTGCACCCAGGTCCATGTATCGTGGCCCTCTATCAGAATCCAGAGTTTTGAGAAGATTGGAGAAACGTAATTTTTCACCCCCCCCCCCCCCCCGAAAAAAAAACATAAGGGGTAACACTGTCATTTTTTTTTCTGGTCAAAAATTTGAGTTTCAATATCTCAGCTCCGGAAGGGTCTAGAGCCTCAATTTTTGCACCCAGGTCCATGTATCGTGGCCCTCTATCAGAATCCAGAGTTTTGAGAAGATTGGAGAAACTTAATTTTTCACCCCCCGAAAAAAAAACATAAGGGGTAACACTGTCATTTTTTTTTTCTGGTCAAAATTTTCAGTTTCAATATCTCAGCTCTGGAAGGGTCTAGAGCCTCAATTTTTGCACCCAGGTCCATGTATCGTGGCCCTCTATCAGAATCCAGAGTTTTGAGAAGATTGGAGAAACTTAATTTTTCACCCCCGAAAAAAATACATAAGGGGTAACACTGTCATTTTTTTTTTCTGGTTAAAATTTTGAGTTTCAATATTTCAGCTCCGGAAGGGTCTAGAGCCTCAATTTTTGCACCCAGGTCCATGTATTGTGGCCCTCTATCAGAATCCAGAGTTTTGAGAAGATTGGAGAAACTTAATTTTTCACCCCCCGAAAAAAAAAAACATAAGGGGTAACACTGTCATTTTTTTTTTTTCTGGTCAAAATTTTGAGTTTCAATATCTCAGCTCTGGAAGGGTCTAGAGCCTCAATTTTTGCACCCAGGTCCATGTATCGTGGCCCTCTATCAGAATCCAGAGTTTTGAGAAGATTGGAGAAACTTAATTTTTAACCCCCCCCCCAAAAAAAAACATAAGGGGTAACACTGTGATTTTTTTTTTCTGGTCAAAATTTTGAGTTTCAATATTTCAGCTCCGGAAGGGTCTAGAGCCTCAATTTTTGCACCCAGGTCCATGTATCGTGGCCCTCTTTTAGAATCCAGACTTTTGAGAAGATTGGAGAAACTTAATTTTTCACCCCCCGAAAAAAAAAACATAAGGGGTAACACTGTCATTTTTTTTTCTGGTCAAAATTTTGAGTTTCAATATCTCAGCTCCGGAAGGGTCTAGAGCCTCAATTTTTGCACCCAGGTCCATGTATCGTGGCCCTCTATCAGAATCCAGAGTTTTGAGAAGATTGGAGAAACTTAATTTTTCACCCCCGAAAAAAATACATAAGGGGTAACACTGTCATTTTTTTTTTCTGGTTAAAATTTTTAGTTTCAATATTTCAGCTCCGGAAGGGTCTAGAGCCTCAATTTTTGCACCCAGGTCCATGTATTGTGGCCCTCTATCAGAATCCAGAGTTTTGAGAAGATTGGAGAAACTTAATTTTTCACCCCCCGAAAAAAAAAAAAACATAAGGGGTAACACTGTGATTTTTTTTTTCTGGTCAAAATTTTGAGTTTCAATATTTCAGCTCCGGAAGGGTCTAGAGCCTCAATTTTTGCACCCAGGTCCATGTATCGTGGCCCTCTTTTAGAATCCAGACTTTTGAGAAGATTGGAGAAACTTAATTTTTCACCCCCCGAAAAAAAAAAACATAAGGGGTAACACTGTCATTTTTTTTTTCTGGTCAAAATTTTGACTTTCAATGTCTAAGCTCTGGAAGGGTCTAGAGCCTCAATTTTTGCACCCAGGTCCATGTATTGTGGCCCGTTATCAGAATCCAGAGTTTTGAGAAGATTGGAGAAACTTAATTTTTCACCCCCCGAAAAAAAAACATAAGGGGTAACACTGTGATTTTTTTTTTCAGGTCAAAATTTTGACTTTCAATATCTCAGCTCTGGAAGGGTCTAGAGCCTCAATTTTTGCACCCAGGTCCATGTATCGTGGCCCTCTATCAGAATCCAGAGTTTTGAGAAGATTGGAGAAACTTAATTTTTCACCCCCCGAAAAAAAACCATAAGGGGTAACACTGTCATTTTTTTTTCTGGTCAAAATTTTGAGTTTCAATATTTCAGCTCCGGAAGGGTCTAGAGCCTCAATTTTTGCACCCAGGTCCATGTATTGTGGCCCTCTATCAGAATCCAGAGTTTTGAGTAGATTGGAGAAACTTAATTTTTCACCCCCCGAAAAAAAAACATAAGGGGTAACACTGTCATTTTTTTTTTCTGGTCAAAATTTTGAGTTTCAATATCTCAGCTCTGGAAGGGTATAGAGCCTCAATTTTTGCACCCAGGTCCATGTATCGTGGCCCTCTATCAGAATCTCGGCTCTGGAAGGGTCTAGAGCCTCCATTTTTGCGCGCTGGTCGAAGTCTCGTGGCCCTCTGTCAGAATCCAGAGTTTGAAGAAGATCGGAGGGGGTCAAAATTTCGTCCAAAAAAAAAAAAATGACAGTGTAACCCCTTATGTTTTTTTTCTGGTCAAAATTTTGACCTTCGATATCTCGGCTCTGGAAGGGTCTAGAGCCTCCATTTTTGCGCGCTGGTCGAAGTCTCGTGGACCTCTGTCAGAATCCAGAGTTTGAAGAAGATCGGAGGGGGTCAAAATTTCGGCCAAAAAAAAAAATGACAGTGTAACCCCTTATGTTTTTTTTTTTCTGGTCAAAATTTTGACCTTCAATATCTCGGCTCTGGAAGGGTCTAGAGCCTCCATTTCTGCGCGCTGGTCGAAGTCTCGTGGCCCTCTGTCAGAATCCAGAGTTTGAAGAAGATCGGAGGGGCTCAAAATTTCGGCCAAAAAAAAAAATGACAGTGTAACCCCTTATGTTTTTTTTTCTGGTCAAAATTTTGACCTTCGATTTCTCGGCTCTGGAAGGGTCTAGAGCCTCCATTTTCGCGCGCTGGTCGAAGTCTCGTGGCCCTCTGTCAGAATCCAGAGTTTGAAGAAGATCGGAGGGGGTCAAAATTTCGGCCAAAAAAAAATGACAGTGTAACCCCTTATGTTTTTTTTTCTGGTCAAAATTTTGACCTTCGATATCTCGGCTCTGGAAGGGTCTAGAGCCTCCATTTTTGCGCGCTGGTCGAAGTCTCATGGCCCTCTGTCAGAATCCAGAGTTTGAAGAAGATCGGAGGGGGGTCAAAATTTTGGCCAAAAAAAAAAAATGACAGTGTAACCCCTTATGTTTTTTTTCTGGTCAAAATTTTGACTTTCGATATCTCGGCTCTGGAAGGGTCTAGAGCCTCCATTTTTGCGCGCTGGTCGAAGTCTCGTGGCCCTCTGTCAGAATCCAGAGTTTGAAGAAGATCGGAGGGGGTCAAAATTTCGGCCAAAAAAAAAAATGACAGTGTAACCCCTTATGTTTTTTTTTTCTGGTCAAAATTTTGACCTTCGATATCTCGGCTCTGGAAGGGTCTAGAGCCTCCATTTTTGCGCGCTGGTCGAAGTCTCGTGGCCCTCTGTCAGAATCCAGAGTTTGAAGAAGATCGGAGGGGGTCAAAATTTCGGCCAAAAAAAAAAAAAAAATGACAGTGTAACCCCTTATGTTTTTTTTTCTGTTCAAAATTTTGACCTTCGATATCTCGGCTCTGGAAGGGTCTAGAGCCTCTATTTTTGCGCGCTGGTCGAAGTCTCGTGGCCCTCTGTCAGAATCCAGAGTTTGAAGAAGATCGGAGGGGGTCAAAATTTCGGCCAAAAAAAAAAATGACAGTGTAACCCATTATGTTTTTTTTTCTGGTCAAAATTTTGACCTTCGATTTCTCGGCTCTGGAAGGGTCTAGAGCCTCCATTTTTGCGCGCTGGTCGAAGTCTCGTGGCCCTCTGTCAGAATCCAGAGTTTGAAGAAGATCGGAGGGGGTCAAAATTTTGGCCAAAAAAAAAATGACAGTGTAACCCCTTATGTTTTTTTTCTGGTCAAAATTTTGACTTTCGATATCTCGGCTCTGGAAGGGTCTAGAGCCTCCATTTTTGCGCGCTGGTCGAAGTCTCGTGGCCCTCTGTCAGAATCCAGAGTTTGAAGAAGATCGGAGGGGGTCAAAATTTCGGCCAAAAAAAAAAAAATGACAGTATAACCCCTTATGTTTTTTTTTCTAGTCAAAATTTTGACCTTCGATATCTCGGCTCTGGAAGGGTCTAGAGCCTCCATTTTTGCGCGCTGGTCGAAGTCTCGTGGCCCTCTGACAGAATCCAGAGTTTGAAGAAGATCGGAGGGGGTCAAATTTTCGGCCAAAAAAAAAAAAAATGACAGTGTAACCCCTTATGTTTTTTTTTTCTGGTCAAAATTTTGACCTTCGATATCTCGGCTCTGGAAGGGTCTAGAGCCTCCATTTTTGCGCGCTGGTCGAAGTCTCGTGGCCCTCTGTCAGAATCCAGAGTTTGAAGAAGATCGGAGGGGGTCAAAATTTCGGCCAAAAAAAAAAAATGACAGTGTTACCCCTTATGTGTTTTTTTCCGGTCAAAATTTTGACCTTCGATATCTCGGCTCTGGAAGGGTCTAGAGCCTCCATTTTTGCGCGCTGGTCGAAGTCTCGTGGCCCTCTGTCAGAATCCAGAGTTTCAAGAAGATCGGAGGGGGTCAAAATTTCGGCCAAAAAAAAAAATGACAGTGTAACCCCTTATGTTTTTTTTTCTGGTCAAAATTTTGACCTTCGATATCTCGGCTCTGGAAGGGTCTAGAGCCTCCATTTTTGCGCGCTGGTCGAAGTCTCGTGGCCCTCTGTCAGAATCCAGAGTTTGAAGAAGATCGGAGGGGGTCAAAATTTCGGCCAAAAAAAAAATGACTGTGTAACCCCTTATGTTTTTTTTTCTGGTCAAAATTTTGACTTTCGATATCTCGGCTCTGGAAGGGTCTAGAGCCTCCATTTTTGCGCGCTGGTCGAAGTCTCGTGGCCCTCTGTCAGAATCCAGAGTTTGAAGAAGATCGGAGGGGGTCAAAATTTTGGCCAAAAAAAAAAAATGACAGTGTAACCCCTTATGTTTTTTTTTTCTGGTCAAAATTTTGACCTTCGATATCTCGGCTCTGGAAGGGTCTAGAGCCTCCATTTTTGCGCGCTGGTCGAAGTCTCGTGGCCCTCTGTCAGAATCAAGAGTTTGAAGAAGATCGGAGGGGATCAAAATTTCGGCCCAAAAAAAAAATGACAGTGTAACCCCTTATGTTTTTTTTCTGGTCAAAATTTTGACCTTCGATATCTCGGCTCTGGAAAGGTCTAGACCCTCCATTTTTGCGCGCTGGTCGAAGTCTCGTGGCCCTCTGTCAGAATCCAGAGTTTGAAGAAGATCGGAGGGGGTCAAAATTTCGGCCAAAAAAAAAAAAATGCCAGTGTAACCCCTTATGTTTTTTTTCTGGTCAAAATTTTGACCTTTGATATCTCGGCTCTGGAAGGGTCTAGAGCCTCCATTTTTGCGCGCTGGTCGAAGTCTCGTGGCCCTCTGTCAGAATCCAGAGTTTGAAGAAGATCGGAGGGGGTCTAAATTTCGGCCAAAAAAAAAAATGACAGTGTAACCCCTTATGTTTTTTTTTTTCTGGTCAAAATTTTGACCTTCGATATCTCGGCTCTGGAAGGCACTAGAGCCTCCATTTTTGCGCGCTGGTCGAAGTCTCGTGGCCCTCTGTCAGAATCCAGAGTTTGAAGAAGATCGGAGGGGGTCAAAATTTCGGCCAAAAAAAAATGACAGTGTAACCCCTTATGTTTTTTTTTTCTGGTCAAAATTTTGACCTTCGATATCTCGGCTCTGGAAGGGTCTAGAGCCTCCATTTTTGCGCGCTGGTCGAAGTCTCGTGGCCCTCTGTCAGAATCCAGAGTTTGAAGAAGATCGGAGGGGGTCAAAATTTCGGCCAAAAAAAAAAATGACAGTGTAACCCCTTATGGTTTTTTTTCTGCTCAAAATTTTGACCTTCGATATCTCGGCTCTGGAAGGGTCTAGAGCCTCCATTTTTGCGCGCTGGTCGAAGTCTCGTGGCCCTCTGTCAGAATCCAGAGTTTCAAGAAGATCGGAGGAGGTCAAAATTTCGGCCAAAAAAAAAATGACAGTGTAACCCCTTATGTTTTTTTTTCTGGTCAAAATTTTGACCTTCGATTTCTCGGCTCTGGAAGGGTCTAGAGCCTCCATTTTTGCGTGCTGGTCGAAGTCTCGTGGCCCTCTGTCAGAATCCAGAGTTTGAAGAAGATCGGAGGGGGTCAAAATTTTGGCCAAAAAAAAAAAATGACAGTGTAACCCCTTATGTTTTTTTTTTCTGGTCAAAATTTTGACCTTCGATATCTCGGCTCTGGAAGGGTCTAGATCCTCCATTTTTGCGCGCTGGTCGAAGTCTTGTGGCCCTCTGTCAGAATCCAGAGTTTGAAGAAGATCGGAGGGGGTCTAATTTTCGGCCAAAAAAAAAAAAAATGACAGTGTAACCCCTTATGGTTTTTTTTTCTGGTCAAACTTTTGACCTTCGATATCTCGGCTCTGGAAGGGTCTAGAGCCTCCATTTTTGCGCACTGGTCGAAGTCTTGTGGCCCTCTGTCAGAATCCAGAGTTTGAAGAAGATCAGAGGGGGTAAAAATTTCGGCCCAAAAAAAAATGACAGTGTAACCCCTTATATTTTTTTTTTCTGGTCAAAATTTTGACCTTCGATATCTCGGCTCTGGAAGGGTCTAGAGCCTCCATTTTTGCGCGCTGGTCGAAGTCTCGTGGCCCTCTGTCAGAATCCAGAGTTTGAAGAAGATCGGAGGGGGTCAAAATTTCGGCCAAAAAAAAAAATGACAGTGTAACCCCTTATGTTTTTTTTTTCTGGTCAAAATTTTGACCTTCGATTTCTCGGCTCTGGAAGGGTCTAGAGCCTCCATTTTTGCGCGCTGGTCGAAGTCTCGTGGCCCTCTGTCAGAATCCAGAGTTTGAAGAAGATGGGAGGGGGTCAAAATTTCGGCCAAAAAAAAAATGACAGTGTAACCCCTTATGTTTTTTTTTCTGGTCAAAATTTTGACTTTCGATATCTCTGCTCTGGAAGGGTCTAGAGCCTCCATTTTTGCGCGCTGGTCGAAGTCTCGTGGCCCTCTGTCAGAATCCAGAGTTTCAAGAAGATCGGAGGGGGTCAAAATTTTGGCCAAAAAAAAAAAAATGACAGTGTAACCCCTTATGTTTTTTTTTTCTGGTCAAAATTTTGACCTTCGATATCTCGGCTCTGGAAGGGTCTAGAGCCTCCATTTTTGCGCGCTGGTCGAAGTCTCGTGGCCCTCTGTCAGAATCCAGAGTTTGAAGAAGATCGGAGGGGGTCAAAATTTCGGCCAAAAAAAAAAATGACAGTGTAACCCCTTATGTTTTTTTTTCTGGTCAAAATTTTGACCTTCGATATCTCGGCTCTGGAAGGGTCTAGAGCCTCCATTTTTGCGCGCTGGTCGAAGTCTCGTGGCCCTCTGTCAGAATCCAGAGTTTCAAGAAGATCGGAGGGGGTCAAAATTTCGGCCTAAAAAAAAAATGACAGTGTAACCCCTTATGTTTTTTTTTTCTGGTCAAAATTTTGACCTTCGATATCTCGGCTCTGGAAGGGTCTAGACCCTCCATTTTTGCGCGCTGGTCGAAGTCTCGTGGCCCTCTGTCAGAATCCAGAGTTTGAAGAAGATCGGAGGGGGTCAAAATTTCGGCCAAAAAAAAAAATGACAGTGTAACCCCTTATGTTTTTTTTTTCTGGTCAAAATTTTGACCTTTGATATCTCGGCTCTGGAAGGGTCTAGAGCCTCCATTTTTGCGCGCTGGTCGAAGTCTCGTGGCCCTCTGTCAGAATCCAGAGTTTGAAGAAGATCGGAGGGGGTCTAATTTTCGGCCAAAAAAAAAAAAAATGACAGTGTAACCCCTTATGTTTTTTTTTTCTGGTCAAAATTTTGACCTTCGATATCTCGGCTCTGGAAGGGTCTAGAGCCTCCATTTTTGCGCGCTGGTCGAAGTCTCGTGGCCCTCTGTCAGAATCCAGAGTTTGAAGAAGATCGGAGGGGGTCAAAATTTCGGCCAAAAAAAAAAATGACAGTGTAACCCCTTATGTTTTTTTTTTCTGGTCAAAATTTTGACCTTCGATATCTCGGCTCTGGAAGGCACTAGAGCCTCCATTTTTGCGCGCTGGTCGAAGTCTCGTGGCCCTCTGTCAGAATCCAGAGTTTGAAGAAGATCGGAGGGGGTCAAAATTTCGGCCAAAAAAAAAATGACAGTGTAACCCCTTATGTTTTTTTTTCTGCTCAAAATTTTGACCTTCGATATCTCGGCTCTGGAAGTGTCTAGAGCCTCCATTTTTGCGCACTGGTCGAAGTCTCGTGGCCCTCTGTCAGAATCCAGAGTTTCAAGAAGATCGGAGGGGGTCAAAATTTCGGCCAAAAAAAAAAAATGACAGTGTAACCCCTTATGTTTTTTTTTTCTGGTCAAAATTTTGACCTTCGATATCTCGGCTCTGGAAGGGTCTAGAGCCTCCATTTTTGCGCGCTGGTCGAAGTCTCGTGGCCCTCTGTCAGAATCCAGAGTTTGAAGAAGATCGGAGGGGGTCAAAATTTCGGCCAAAAAAAAAAAAAATGACAGTGTAACCCCTTATGTTTTTTTTTTCCTGTCAAAATTTTGACTTTCGATATCTCGGCTCTGGAAGGGTCTAGAGCCTCCATTTTTGCGCGCTGGTCGAAGTCTCGTGGCCCTCTGTCAGAATCCAGAGTTTGAAGAAGATCGGAGGGGGTCAAAATTTTGGCCAAAAAAAAAAAAAAATGACAGTGTAACCCCTTATGTTTTTTTTCTGGTCAAAATTTTGACCTTCGATATCTCGGCTCTGGAAAGGTCTAGACCCTCCATTTTTGCGCGCTGGTCGAAGTCTCGTGGCCCTCTGTCAGAATCCAGAGTTTGAAGAAGATCGGAGGGGGTCAAAATTTCGGCCAAAAAAAAAAATGACAGTGTAACCCCTTATGTTTTTTTTTTCTGGTCAAAATTTTGACCTTTGATATCTCAGCTCTGGAAGGGTCTAGAGCCTCCATTTTTGCGCGCTGGTCGAAGTCTCGTGGCCCTCTGTCAGAATCCAGAGTTTGAAGAAGATCGGAGGGGGTCAAAATTTCGGCCAAAAAAAAAAAATGACAGTGTAACCCCTTATGTTTTTTTTTCTGGTCAAAATTTTGACTTTCGATATCTCTGCTCTGGAAGGGTCTAGAGCCTCCATTTTTGCGCGCTGGTCGAAGTCTCGTGGCCCTCTGTCAGAATCCAGAGTTTCAAGAAGATCGGAGGGGGTCAAAATTTTGGCCAAAAAAAAAAAAATGACAGTGTAACCCCTTATGTTTTTTTTTTCTGGTCAAAATTTTGACCTTCGATATCTCGGCTCTGGAAGGGTCTAGAGCCTCCATTTTTGCGCGCTGGTCGAAGTCTCGTGGCCCTCTGTCAGAATCCAGAGTTTGAAGAAGATCGGAGGGGGTCAAAATTTCGGCCAAAAAAAAAAAATGACAGTGTAACCCCTTATGTTTTTTTTTTCTGGTCAAAATTTTGACCTTCGATATCTCGGCTCTGGAAGGGTCTAGACCCTCCATTTTTGCGCGCTGGTCGAAGTCTCGTGGCCCTCTGTCAGAATCCAGAGTTTGAAGAAGATCGGAGGGGGTCAAAATTTCGGCCAAAAAAAAAATGACAGTGTAACCCCTTATGTTTTTTTTTTCTGGTCAAAATTTTGACCTTTGATATCTCGGCTCTGGAAGGGTCTAGAGCCTCCATTTTTGCGCGCTGGTCGAAGTCTCGTGGCCCTCTGTCAGAATCCAGAGTTTGAAGAAGATCGGAGGGGGTCAAAATTTCGGCCAAAAAAAAAAATGACAGTGTAACCCCTTATGTTTTTTTTTTCTGGTCAAAATTTTGACCTTCGATATCTCGGCTCTGGAAGGGTCTAGAGCCTCCATTTTTGCGCGCTGGTCGAAGTCTCGTGGCCCTCTGTCAGAATCCAGAGTTTGAAGAAGATCGGAGGGGGTCAAAATTTCGGCCAAAAAAAAAAAAAATGACAGTGTAACCCCTTATGTTTTTTTTTCTGGTCAAAATTTTGACCTTCGATTTCTCGGCTCTGGAAGGGTCTAGAGCCTCCATTTTTGCGCGCTGGTCGAAGTCTCGTGGCCCTCTGTCAGAATCCAGAGTTTGAAGAAGATCGGAGGGGGTCAAAATTTCGGCCAAAAAAAAAATGACAGTGTAACCCCTTATGTTTTTTTTTCTGGTCAAAATTTTGACCTTCAATATCTCGGCTCTGGAAGGGTCTAGAGCCTCCATTTTTGCGCGCTGGTCGAAGTCTCGTGGCCCTCTGTCAGAATCCAGAGTTTGAAGAAGATCGGAGGGGGGTCAAAATTTTGGCCAAAAAAAAAAAAAATGACAGTGTAACCCCTTATGTTTTTTTTTCTGGTCAAAATTTTGACTTTCGATATCTCGGCTCTGGAAGGGTCTAGAGCCTCCATTTTTGCGCGCTGGTCGAAGTCTCGTGGCCCTCTGTCAGAATCCAGAGTTTGAAGAAGGTCGGAGGGAGTCAAAATTTTGGCCAAAAAAAAAAATGACAGTGTAACCCCTTATGTTTTTTTTTTCTGGTCAAAATTTTGACCTTCGATATCTCGGCTCTGGAAGGGTCTAGAGCCTCCATTTTTGCGCGCTGGTCGAAGTCTCGTGGCCCTCTGTCAGAATCCAGAGTTTGAAGAAGATCGGAGGGGGTCAAAATTTCGGCCAAAAAAAAAAAATGACAGTGTAACCCCTTATGTTTTTTTTTCTGGTCAAAATTTCGACCTTCGATTTCTCGGCTCTGGAAGGGTCTAGAGCCTCCATTTTTGCGCGCTGGTCGAAGTCTCGTGGCCCTCTGTCAGAATCCAGAGTTTGAAGAAGATCGGAGGGGGTCAAAATTTCGGCCAAAAAAAAAATGACAGTGTAACCCCTTATGTTTTTTTTTTCTGGTCAAAATTTTGACCTTCGATATCTCGGCTCTGGAAGGGTCTAGACCCTCCATTTTTGCGCGCTGGTCGAAGTCTCGTGGCCCTCTGTCAGAATCCAGAGTTTGAAGAAGATCGGAGGGGGTCAAAATTTCGGCCAAAAAAAAAAAAATGACAGTGTAACCCCTTATGTTTTTTTTTTCTGGTCAAAATTTTGACCTTCGATATCTCGGCTCTGGAAGGGTCTAGAGCCTCCATTTTTGCGCGCTGGTCGAAGTCTCGTGGCCCTCTGTCAGAATCCAGAGTTTGAAGAAGATCAGAGGGGGTCAAAATTTCGGCCAAAAAAAAATGACAGTGTAACCCCTTATGTTTTTTTTTTCTGGTCAAAATTTTGACCTTCGATATCTCGGCTCTGGAAGGGTCTAGAGCCTCCATTTTTGCGCGCTGGTCGAAGTCTCGTGGCCCTCTGTCAGAATCCAGAGTTTGAAGAAGATCGGAGGGGGTCAAAATTTCGGCCAAAAAAAAAAAAATGACAGTGTAACCCCTTATGTTTTTTTTTCTGGTCAAAATTTTGACCTTCGATATCTCGGCTCTGGAAGGGTCTAGAGCCTCCATTTTTGCGCGCTGGTCGAAGTCTCGTGGCCCTCTGTCAGAATCCAGAGTTTGAAGAAGATCGGAGGGGGTCAAAATTTCGGCCAAAAAAAAAAATGACAGTGTAACCCCTTATGTTTTTTTTTTCTGGTCAAAATTTTGACCTTCGATATCTCGGCTCTGGAAGGGTCTAGAGCCTCCATTTTTGCGCGCTGGTCGAAGTCTCGTGGCCCTCTGTCAGAATCCAGAGTTTGAAGAAGATCGGAGGGGGTCAAAATTTCGGCCAAAAAAAAAAAAAAATGACAGTGTAACCCCTTATGTTTTTTTTTCTGTTCAAAATTTTGACCTTCGATATCTCGGCTCTGGAAGGGTCTAGAGCCTCTATTTTTGCGCGCTGGTCGAAGTCTCGTGGCCCTCTGTCAGAATCCAGAGTTTGAAGAAGATCGGAGGGGGTCAAAATTTCGGCCAAAAAAAAAATGACAGTGTAACCCATTATGTTTTTTTTTCTGGTCAAAATTTTGACCTTCGATTTCTCGGCTCTGGAAGGGTCTAGAGCCTCCATTTTTGCGCGCTGGTCGAAGTCTCGTGGCCCTCTGTCAGAATCCAGAGTTTGAAGAAGATCGGAGGGGGTCAAAATTTTGGCCAAAAAAAAAATGACAGTGTAACCCCTTATGTTTTTTTTCTGGTCAAAATTTTGACTTTCGATATCTCGGCTCTGGAAGGGTCTAGAGCCTCCATTTTTGCGCGCTGGTCGAAGTCTCGTGGCCCTCTGTCAGAATCCAGAGTTTGAAGAAGATCGGAGGGGGTCAAAATTTCGGCCAAAAAAAAAAAAATGACAGTATAACCCCTTATGTTTTTTTTTCTAGTCAAAATTTTGACCTTCGATATCTCGGCTCTGGAAGGGTCTAGAGCCTCCATTTTTGCGCGCTGGTCGAAGTCTCGTGGCCATCTGACAGAATCCAGAGTTTGAAGAAGATCGGAGGGGGTCAAATTTTCGGCCAAAAAAAAAAAAATGACAGTGTAACCCCTTATGTTTTTTTTTTCTGGTCAAAATTTTGACCTTCGATATCTCGGCTCTGGAAGGGTCTAGAGCCTCCATTTTTGCGCGCTGGTCGAAGTCTCGTGGCCCTCTGTCAGAATCCAGAGTTTGAAGAAGATCGGAGGGGGTCAAAATTTCGGCCAAAAAAAAAAAAATGACAGTGTTACCCCTTATGTGTTTTTTTCCGGTCAAAATTTTGACCTTGGATATCTCGGCTCTGGAAGGGTCTAGAGCCTCCATTTTTGCGCGCTGGTCGAAGTCTCGTGGCCCTCTGTCAGAATCCAGAGTTTCAAGAAGATCGGAGGGGGTCAAAATTTCGGCCAAAAAAAAAAATGACAGTGTTACCCCTTATGTGTTTTTTTCCGGTCAAAATTTTGACCTTCGATATCTCGGCTCTGGAAGGGTCTAGAGCCTCCATTTTTGCGCGCTGGTCGAAGTCTCGTGGCCCTCTGTCAGAATCCAGAGTTTCAAGAAGATCGGAGGGGGTCAAAATTTCGGCCAAAAAAAAAAATGACAGTGTAACCCCTTATGTTTTTTTTTCTGGTCAAAATTTTGACCTTCGATATCTCGGCTCTGGAAGGGTCTAGAGCCTCCATTTTTGCGCGCTGGTCGAAGTCTCGTGGCCCTCTGTCAGAATCCAGAGTTTGAAGAAGATCGGAGGGGGTCAAAATTTCGGCCAAAAAAAAAATGACTGTGTAACCCCTTATGTTTTTTTTTCTGGTCAAAATTTTGACTTTCGATATCTCGGCTCTGGAAGGGTCTAGAGCCTCCATTTTTGCGCGCTGGTCGAAGTCTCGTGGCCCTCTGTCAGAATCCAGAGTTTGAAGAAGATCGGAGGGGGTCAAAATTTTGGCCAAAAAAAAAAAATGACAGTGTAACCCCTTATGTTTTTTTTTTCTGGTCAAAATTTTGACCTTCGATATCTCGGCTCTGGAAGGGTCTAGAGCCTCCATTTTTGCGCGCTGGTCGAAGTCTCGTGGCCCTCTGTCAGAATCAAGAGTTTGAAGAAGATCGGAGGGGATCAAAATTTCGGCCCAAAAAAAAAATGACAGTGTAACCCCTTATGTTTTTTTTCTGGTCAAAATTTTGACCTTCGATATCTCGGCTCTGGAAAGGTCTAGACCCTCCATTTTTGCGCGCTGGTCGAAGTCTCGTGGCCCTCTGTCAGAATCCAGAGTTTGAAGAAGATCGGAGGGGGTCAAAATTTCGGCCAAAAAAAAAAAAATGCCAGTGTAACCCCTTATGTTTTTTTTTCTGGTCAAAATTTTGACCTTTGATATCTCGGCTCTGGAAGGGTCTAGAGCCTCCATTTTTGCGCGCTGGTCGAAGTCTCGTGGCCCTCTGTCAGAATCCAGAGTTTGAAGAAGATCGGAGGGGGTCTAAATTTCGGCCAAAAAAAAAAATGACAGTGTAACCCCTTATGTTTTTTTTTTTCTGGTCAAAATTTTGACCTTCGATATCTCGGCTCTGGAAGGCACTAGAGCCTCCATTTTTGCGCGCTGGTCGAAGTCTCGTGGCCCTCTGTCAGAATCCAGAGTTTGAAGAAGATCGGAGGGGGTCAAAATTTCGGCCAAAAAAAAATGACAGTGTAACCCCTTATGTTTTTTTTTTCTGGTCAAAATTTTGACCTTCGATATCTCGGCTCTGGAAGGGTCTAGAGCCTCCATTTTTGCGCGCTGGTCGAAGTCTCGTGGCCCTCTGTCAGAATCCAGAGTTTGAAGAAGATCGGAGGGGGTCAAAATTTCGGCCAAAAAAAAAAATGACAGTGTAACCCCTTATGGTTTTTTTTCTGCTCAAAATTTTGACCTTCGATATCTCGGCTCTGGAAGGGTCTAGAGCCTCCATTTTTGCGCGCTGGTCGAAGTCTCGTGGCCCTCTGTCAGAATCCAGAGTTTCAAGAAGATCGGAGGAGGTCAAAATTTCGGCCAAAAAAAAAATGACAGTGTAACCCCTTATGTTTTTTTTTCTGGTCAAAATTTTGACCTTCGATTTCTCGGCTCTGGAAGGGTCTAGAGCCTCCATTTTTGCGTGCTGGTCGAAGTCTCGTGGCCCTCTGTCAGAATCCAGAGTTTGAAGAAGATCGGAGGGGGTCAAAATTTTGGCCAAAAAAAAAAAAATGACAGTGTAACCCCTTATGTTTTTTTTTTCTGGTCAAAATTTTGACCTTCGATATCTCGGCTCTGGAAGGGTCTAGATCCTCCATTTTTGCGCGCTGGTCGAAGTCTCGTGGCCCTCTGTCAGAATCCAGAGTTTGAAGAAGATCGGAGGGGGTCAAAATTTCGGCCAAAAAAAAAATGACAGTGTAACCCCTTATGTTTTTTTTTTCTGGTCAAAATTTTGACCTTCGATATCTCGGCTCTGGAAGGGTCTAGAGCCTCCATTTTTGCGCGCTGGTCGAAGTCTCGTGGCCCTCTGTCAGAATCCAGAGTTTGAAGAAGATCGGAGGGGGTCTAATTTTCGGCCAAAAAAAAAAAAAATGACAGTGTAACCCCTTATGGTTTTTTTTTCTGGTCAAACTTTTGACCTTCGATATCTCGGCTCTGGAAGGGTCTAGAGCCTCCATTTTTGCGCACTGGTCGAAGTCTTGTGGCCCTCTGTCAGAATCCAGAGTTTGAAGAAGATCAGAGGGGGTAAAAATTTCGGCCCAAAAAAAAATGACAGTGTAACCCCTTATATTTTTTTTTTCTGGTCAAAATTTTGACCTTCGATATCTCGGCTCTGGAAGGGTCTAGAGCCTCCATTTTTGCGCGCTGGTCGAAGTCTCGTGGCCCTCTGTCAGAATCCAGAGTTTCAAGAAGATCGGAGGGGGTCAAAATTTCGGCCTAAAAAAAAAATGACAGTGTAACCCCTTATGTTTTTTTTTCTGGTCAAAATTTTGACCTTCGATATCTCGGCTCTGGAAGGGTCTAGACCCTCCATTTTTGCGCGCTGGTCGAAGTCTCGTGGCCCTCTGTCAGAATCCAGAGTTTGAAGAAGATCGGAGGGGGTCAAAATTTCGGCCAAAAAAAAAAATGACAGTGTAACCCCTTATGTTTTTTTTTTCTGGTCAAAATTTTGACCTTTGATATCTCGGCTCTGGAAGGGTCTAGAGCCTCCATTTTTGCGCGCTGGTCGAAGTCTCGTGGCCCTCTGTCAGAATCCAGAGTTTGAAGAAGATCGGAGGGGGTCTAATTTTCGGCCAAAAAAAAAAAAAAATGACAGTGTAACCCCTTATGTTTTTTTTTTCTGGTCAAAATTTTGACCTTCGATATCTCGGCTCTGGAAGGGTCTAGAGCCTCCATTTTTGCGCGCTGGTCGAAGTCTCGTGGCCCTCTGTCAGAATCCAGAGTTTGAAGAAGATCGGAGGGGGTCAAAATTTCGGCCAAAAAAAAAAAATGACAGTGTAACCCCTTATGTTTTTTTTTTCTGGTCAAAATTTTGACCTTCGATATCTCGGCTCTGGAAGGCACTAGAGCCTCCATTTTTGCGCGCTGGTCGAAGTCTCGTGGCCCTCTGTCAGAATCCAGAGTTTGAAGAAGATCGGAGGGGGTCAAAATTTCGGCCAAAAAAAAAATGACAGTGTAACCCCTTATGTTTTTTTTTCTGCTCAAAATTTTGACCTTCGATATCTCGGCTCTGGAAGTGTCTAGAGCCTCCATTTTTGCGCACTGGTCGAAGTCTCGTGGCCCTCTGTCAGAATCCAGAGTTTCAAGAAGATCGGAGGGGGTCAAAATTTCGGCCAAAAAAAAAAAATGACAGTGTAACCCCTTATGTTTTTTTTTTCTGGTCAAAATTTTGACCTTCGATATCTCGGCTCTGGAAGGGTCTAGAGCCTCCATTTTTGCGCGCTGGTCGAAGTCTCGTGGCCCTCTGTCAGAATCCAGAGTTTGAAGAAGATCGGAGGGGGTCAAAATTTCGGCCAAAAAAAAAAAAAATGACAGTGTAACCCCTTATGTTTTTTTTTTCCTGTCAAAATTTTGACTTTCGATATCTCGGCTCTGGAAGGGTCTAGAGCCTCCATTTTTGCGCGCTGGTCGAAGTCTCGTGGCCCTCTGTCAGAATCCAGAGTTTGAAGAAGATCGGAGGGGGTCAAAATTTTGGCCAAAAAAAAAAAAAAATGACAGTGTAACCCCTTATGTTTTTTTTCTGGTCAAAATTTTGACCTTCGATATCTCGGCTCTGGAAAGGTCTAGACCCTCCATTTTTGCGCGCTGGTCGAAGTCTCGTGGCCCTCTGTCAGAATCCAGAGTTTGAAGAAGATCGGAGGGGGTCAAAATTTCGGCCAAAAAAAAAAATGACAGTGTAACCCCTTATGTTTTTTTTTTCTGGTCAAAATTTTGACCTTTGATATCTCAGCTCTGGAAGGGTCTAGAGCCTCCATTTTTGCGCGCTGGTCGAAGTCTCGTGGCCCTCTGTCAGAATCCAGAGTTTGAAGAAGATCGGAGGGGGTCAAAATTTCGGCCAAAAAAAAAAAATGACAGTGTAACCCCTTATGTTTTTTTTTCTGGTCAAAATTTTGACTTTCGATATCTCTGCTCTGGAAGGGTCTAGAGCCTCCATTTTTGCGCGCTGGTCGAAGTCTCGTGGCCCTCTGTCAGAATCCAGAGTTTCAAGAAGATCGGAGGGGGTCAAAATTTTGGCCAAAAAAAAAAAAAATGACAGTGTAACCCCTTATGTTTTTTTTTTCTGGTCAAAATTTTGACCTTCGATATCTCGGCTCTGGAAGGGTCTAGAGCCTCCATTTTTGCGCGCTGGTCGAAGTCTCGTGGCCCTCTGTCAGAATCCAGAGTTTGAAGAAGATCGGAGGGGGTCAAAATTTCGGCCAAAAAAAAAAAATGACAGTGTAACCCCTTATGTTTTTTTTTTTCTGGTCAAAATTTTGACCTTCGATATCTCGGCTCTGGAAGGGTCTAGACCCTCCATTTTTGCGCGCTGGTCGAAGTCTCGTGGCCCTCTGTCAGAATCCAGAGTTTGAAGAAGATCGGAGGGGGTCAAAATTTCGGCCAAAAAAAAAATGACAGTGTAACCCCTTATGTTTTTTTTTTCTGGTCAAAATTTTGACCTTTGATATCTCGGCTCTGGAAGGGTCTAGAGCCTCCATTTTTGCGCGCTGGTCGAAGTCTCGTGGCCCTCTGTCAGAATCCAGAGTTTGAAGAAGATCGGAGGGGGTCAAAATTTCGGCCAAAAAAAAAATGACAGTGTAACCCCTTATGTTTTTTTTTTCTGGTCAAAATTTTGACCTTCGATATCTCGGCTCTGGAAGGGTCTAGAGCCTCCATTTTTGCGCGCTGGTCGAAGTCTCGTGGCCCTCTGTCAGAATCCAGAGTTTGAAGAAGATCGGAGGGGGTCAAAATTTCGGCCAAAAAAAAAAAATGACAGTGTAACCCCTTATGTTTTTTTTTCTGGTCAAAATTTTGACCTTCGATTTCTCGGCTCTGGAAGGGTCTAGAGCCTCCATTTTTGCGCGCTGGTCGAAGTCTCGTGGCCCTCTGTCAGAATCCAGAGTTTGAAGAAGATCGGAGGGGGTCAAAATTTCGGCCAAAAAAAAAATGACAGTGTAACCCCTTATGTTTTTTTTTCTGGTCAAAATTTTGACCTTCAATATCTCGGCTCTGGAAGGGTCTAGAGCCTCCATTTTTGCGCGCTGGTCGAAGTCTCGTGGCCCTCTGTCAGAATCCAGAGTTTGAAGAAGATCGGAGGGGGGTCAAAATTTTGGCCAAAAAAAAAAAAATGACAGTGTAACCCCTTATGTTTTTTTTTCTGGTCAAAATTTTGACTTTCGATATCTCGGCTCTGGAAGGGTCTAGAGCCTCCATTTTTGCGCGCTGGTCGAAGTCTCGTGGCCCTCTGTCAGAATCCAGAGTTTGAAGAAGGTCGGAGGGGGTCAAAATTTTGGCCAAAAAAAAAAAATGACAGTGTAACCCCTTATGTTTTTTTTTTTCTGGTCAAAATTTTGACCTTCGATATCTCGGCTCTGGAAGGGTCTAGAGCCTCCATTTTTGCGCGCTGGTCGAAGTCTCGTGGCCCTCTGTCAGAATCCAGAGTTTGAAGAAGATCGGAGGGGGTCAAAATTTCGGCCAAAAAAAAAAAAATGACAGTGTAACCCCTTATGTTTTTTTTTCTGGTCAAAATTTCGACCTTCGATTTCTCGGCTCTGGAAGGGTCTAGAGCCTCCATTTTTGCACGCTGGTCGAAGTCTCGTGGCCCTCTGTCAGAATCCAGAGTTTGAAGAAGATCGGAGGGGGTCAAAATTTCGGCCAAAAAAAAAATGACAGTGTAACCCCTTATGTTTTTTTTTTCTGGTCAAAATTTTGACCTTCGATATCTCGGCTCTGGAAGGGTCTAGACCCTCCATTTTTGCGCGCTGGTCGAAGTCTCGTGGCCCTCTGTCAGAATCCAGAGTTTGAAGAAGATCGGAGGGGGTCAAAATTTCGGCCAAAAAAAAAAAAATGACAGTGTAACCCCTTATGTTTTTTTTTTCTGGTCAAAATTTTGACCTTCGATATCTCGGCTCTGGAAGGGTCTAGAGCCTCCATTTTTGCGCGCTGGTCGAAGTCTCGTGGCCCTCTGTCAGAATCCAGAGTTTGAAGAAGATCAGAGGGGGTCAAAATTTCGGCCAAAAAAAAATGACAGTGTAACCCCTTATGTTTTTTTTTTCTGGTCAAAATTTTGACCTTCGATATCTCGGCTCTGGAAGGGTCTAGAGCCTCCATTTTTGCGCGCTGGTCGAAGTCTCGTGGCCCTCTGTCAGAATCCAGAGTTTGAAGAAGATCGGAGGGGGTCAAAATTTCGGCCAAAAAAAAAAAATGACAGTGTAACCCCTTATGTTTTTTTTTCTGGTCAAAATTTTGACCTTCGATATCTCGGCTCTGGAAGGGTCTAGAGCCTCCATTTTTGCGCGCTGGTCGAAGTCTCGTGGCCCTCTGTCAGAATCCAGAGTTTGAAGAAGATCGGAGGGGGTCAAAATTTCGGCCAAAAAAAAAAAAATGACAGTGTAACCCCTTATGTTTTTTTTTCTGGTCAAAATTTTGACCTTCGATATCTCGGCTCTGGAAGGGTCTAGAGCCTCCATTTTTGCGCGCTGGTCGAAGTCTCGTGGCCCTCTGTCAGAATCCAGAGTTTGAAGAAGATCGGAGGGGGGTAAAAATTTTGGCCAAAAAAAAAATGACAGTGTAACCCCTTATGTTTTTTTTCTGGTCAAAATTTTGACTTTCGATATCTCGGCTCTGGAAGGGTCTAGAGCCTCCATTTTTGCGCGCTGGTCGAAGTCTCGTGGCCCTCTGTCAGAATCCAGAGTTTGAAGAAGATCGGAGGGGGTCAAAATTTTGGCCAAAAAAAAAAAATGACAGTGTAACCCCTTATGTTTTTTTTTTCTGGTCAAAATTTTGACCTTCGATATCTCGGCTCTGGAAGGGTCTAGAGCCTCCATTTTTGCGCGCTGGTCGAAGTCTCGTGGCCCTCTGTCAGAATCCAGAGTTTGAAGAAGATCGGAGGGGGTCAAAATTTCGGCCAAAAAAAAAAAAAATGACAGTGTAACCCCTTATGTTTTTTTTTTCTGGTCAAAATTTTGACCTTCGATATCTCGGCTCTGGAAGGGTCTAGAGCCTCAATTTTTGCGCGCTGGTCGAAGTCTCGTGGCCCTCTGTCAGAATCCAGAGTTTGAAGAAGATCAGAGGGGGTCAAAATTTCGGCCCAAAAAAAAATGACAGTGTAACCCCTTATGTTTTTTTTTCTGGTCAAAATTTTGACCTTCGATATCTCGGCTCTGGAAGGGTCTAGAGCCTCCATTTTTGCGCGCTGGTCGAAGTCTCGTGGCCCTCTGTCAGAATCCAGAGTTTGAAGAAGATCGGAGGGGGTCAAAATTTCGGCCAAAAAAAAAAAATGACAGTGTAACCCCTTATGTTTTTTTTTCTGGTCAAAATTTTGACCTTCGATATCTCGGCTCTGGAAGGGTCTAGAGCCTCCATTTTTGCGCGCTGGTCGAAGTCTCGTGGCCCTCTGTCAGAATCCAGAGTTTGAAGAAGATCGGAGGGGGTCAAAATTTCGGCCAAAAAAAAAAAATGACAGTGTAACCCCTTATGTTTTTTTTTCTGGTCAAAATTTTGACCTTTGATATCTCGGCTCTGGAAGGGTCTAGAGCCTCCATTTTTGCGCGCTGGTCGAAGTCTCGTGGCCCTCTGTCAGAATCCAGAGTTTCAAGAAGATCGGAGGGGGTCTAATTTTCGGCCAAAAAAAAAAAAAATGACAGTGTAACCCCTTATGTTTTTTTTTTCTGGTCAAAATTTTGACCTTCGATATCTCGGCTCTGGAAGGGTCTAGAGCCTCCATTTTTGCGCGCTGGTCGAAGTCTCGTGGCCCTCTGTCAGAATCCAGAGTTTGAAGAAGATCGGAGGGGGTCAAAATTTCGGCCAAAAAAAAAATGACAGTGTAACCCCTTATGTTTTTTTTTTCTGGTCAAAATTTTGACCTTCGATATCTCGGCTCTGGAAGGCACTAGAGCCTCCATTTTTGCGCGCTGGTCGAAGTCTCGTGGCCCTCTGTCAGAATCCAGAGTTTGAAGAAGATCGGAGGGGGTCAAAATTTCGGCCAAAAAAAAAATGACAGTGTAACCCCTTATGTTTTTTTTTCTGCTCAAAATTTTGACCTTCGATATCTCGGCTCTGGAAGTGTCTAGAGCCTCCATTTTTGCGCACTGGTCGAAGTCTCGTGGCCCTCTGTCAGAATCCAGAGTTTCAAGAAGATCGGAGGGGGTCAAAATTTCGGCCAAAAAAAAAAAATGACAGTGTAACCCCTTATGTTTTTTTTTCTGGTCAAAATTTTGACCTTCGATATCTCGGCTCTGGAAGGGTCTAGAGCCTCCATTTTTGCGCGCTGGTCGAAGTCTCGTGGCCCTCTGTCAGAATCCAGAGTTTGAAGAAGATCGGAGGGGGTCAAAATTTCGGCCAAAAAAAAAAAAATGACAGTGTAACCCCTTATGTTTTTTTTCTGGTCAAAATTTTGACCTTCGATATCTCGGCTCTGGAAAGGTCTAGACCCTCCATTTTTGCGCGCTGGTCGAAGTCTCGTGGCCCTCTGTCAGAATCCAGAGTTTGAAGAAGATCGGAGGGGGTCAAAATTTCGGCCAAAAAAAAAAAATTGACAGTGTAACCCCTTATGTTTTTTTTTTCTGGTCAAAATTTTGACCTTTGATATCTCGGCTCTGGAAGGGTCTAGAGCCTCCATTTTTGCGCGCTGGTCGAAGTCTCGTGGCCCTCTGTCAGAATCCAGAGTTTGAAGAAGATCGGAGGGGGTCTAAATTTCGGCCAAAAAAAAAAAATGACAGTGTAACCCCTTATGTTTTTTTTTTTCTGGTCAAAATTTTGACCTTCGATATCTCGGCTCTGGAAGGCACTAGAGCCTCCATTTTTGCGCGCTGGTCGAAGTCTCGTGGCCCTCTGTCAGAATCCAGAGTTTGAAGAAGATCGGAGGGGGTCAAAATTTCGGCCAAAAAAAAAATGACAGTGTAACCCCTTATGTTTTTTTTTCTGGTCAAAATTTTGACCTTCGATATCTCGGCTCTGGAAGGGTCTAGAGCCTCCATTTTTGCGCGCTGGTCGAAGTCTCGTGGCCCTCTGTCAGAATCCAGAGTTTGAAGAAGATCGGAGGGGGTCAAAATTTCGGCCAAAAAAAAAAATGACAGTGTAACCCCTTATGTTTTTTTTTTCTGGTCAAAATTTTGACCTTCGATATCTCGGCTCTGGAAGGGTCTAGAGCCTCCATTTTTGCGCGCTGGTCGAAGTCTCGTGGCCCTCTGTCAGAATCCAGAGTTTGAAGAAGATCGGAGGGGGTCAAAATTTCGGCCAAAAAAAAAAATGACAGTGTAACCCCTTATGTTTTTTTTTTCTGGTCAAAATTTTGACCTTCGATATCTCGGCTCTGGAAGGGTCTAGAGCCTCCATTTTTGCGCGCTGGTCGAAGTCTCGTGGCCCTCTGTCAGAATCCAGAGTTTGAAGAAGATCGGAGGGGGGTCAAAATTTTGGCCAAAAAAAAAAAATGACAGTGTAACCCCTTATGTTTTTTTTCTGGTCAAAATTTTGACTTTCGATATCTCGGCTCTGGAAGGGTCTAGAGCCTCCATTTTTGCGCGCTGGTCGAAGTCTCGTGGCCCTCTGTCAGAATCCAGAGTTTCAAGAAGATCGGAGGAGGTCAAAATTTCGGCAAAAAAAAAATGACAGTGTAACCCCTTATGTTTTTTTTTCTGGTCAAAATTTTGACCTTCGATATCTCGGCGCTGGAAGGGTCTAGAGCCTCCATTTTTGCGCGCTGGTCGAAGTCTCGTGGCCCTCTGTCAGAATCCAGAGTTTGAAGAAGATCGGAGGGGGTCTAATTTTCGGCCAAAAAAAAAAAATGACAGTGTAACCCCTTATGTTTTTTTTTTCTGGTCAAAATTTTGACCTTCGATATCTCGGCTCTGGAAGGGTCTAGAGCCTCCATTTTTGCGCGCTGGTCGAAGTCTCGTGGCCCTCTGTCAGAATCCAGAGTTTCAAGAAGATCGGAGGAGGTCAAAATTTCGGCAAAAAAAAAATGACAGTGTAACCCCTTATGTTTTTTTTTCTGGTCAAAATTTTGACCTTCGATATCTCGGCGCTGGAAGGGTCTAGAGCCTCCATTTTTGCGCGCTGGTCGAAGTCTCGTGGCCCTCTGTCAGAATCCAGAGTTTGAAGAAGATCGGAGGGGGTCTAATTTTCGGCCAAAAAAAAAAATGACAGTGTAACCCCTTATGTTTTTTTTTTCTGGTCAAAATTTTGACCTTCGATATCTCGGCTCTGGAAGGGTCTAGAGCCTCCATTTTTGCGCGCTGGTCGAAGTCTCGTGGCCCTCTGTCAGAATCCAGAGTTTCAAGAAGATCGGAGGAGGTCAAAATTTCGGCCAAAAAAAAATGACAGTGTAACCCCTTATGTTTTTTTTTCTGGTCAAAATTTTGACCTTCGATATCTCGGCTCTGGAAGGGTCTAGAGCCTCCATTTTTGCGCGCTGGTCGAAGTCTCGTGGCCCTCTGTCAGAATCCAGAGTTTGAAGAAGATCGGAGGGGGTCTAATTTTCGGCCAAAAAAAAAAAAATGACAGTGTAACCCCTTATGTTTTTTATTCTGGTCAAAATTTTGACCTTCGATATCTCGGCTCTGGAAGGGTCTAGAGCCTCCATTTTTGCGCACTGGTCGAAGTCTTGTGGCCCTCTGTCAGAATCCAGAGTTTGAAGAAGATCAGAGGGGGTCAAAATTTCGGCCCAAAAAAAAATGACAGTGTAACCCCTTATATTTTTTTTTCTGGTCAAAATTTTGACCTTCGATATCTCGGCTCTGGAAGGGTCTAGAGCCTCCATTTTGCGCGCTGGTCGAAGTCTCGTGGCCCTCTGTCAGAATCCAGAGTTTGAAGAAGATCGGAGGGGGTCAAAATTTCGGCCAAAAAAAAAATGACAGTGTAACCCCTTATGTTTTTTTTTCTGGTCAAAATTTGGACCTTCGATATCTCGGCTCTGGAAGGGTCTAGAGCCTCCATTTTTGCGCGCTGGTCGAAGTCTCGTGGCCCTCTGTCAGAATCCAGAGTTTGAAGAAGATCGGAGGGGGTCAAAATTTCGGCCCAAAAAAAAAATGACAGTGTAACCCCTTATGTTTTTTTTTCTGGTCAAAATTTTGACCTTCGATTTCTCGGCTCTGGAAGGGTCTAGAGCCTCCATTTTTGCGCGCTGGTCGAAGTCTCGTGGCCCTCTGTCAGAATCCAGAGTTTGAAGAAGATGGGAGGGGGTCAAAATTTCGGCCAAAAAAAAAAATGACAGTGTTACCCCTTATGTGTTTTTTTCCGGTCAAAATTTTGACCTTCGATATCTCGGCTCTGGAAGGGTCTAGAGCCTCCATTTTTGCGCGCTGGTCGAAGTCTCGTGGCCCTCTGTCAGAATCCAGAGTTTCAAGAAGATCGGAGGGGGTCAAAATTTCGGCCAAAAAAAAAAAATGACAGTGTAACCCCTTATGTTTTTTTTTTCTGGTCAAAATTTTGACCTTCGATATCTCGGCTCTGGAAGGGTCTAGAGCCTCCATTTTTGCGCGCTGGTCGAAGTCTCGTGGCCCTCTGTCAGAATCCAGAGTTTGAAGAAGATCGGAGGGGGTCAAAATTTCGGCCAAAAAAAAAAAAATGACAGTGTAACCCCTTATGTTTTTTTTTCTGGTCAAAATTTTGACTTTCGATATCTCTGCTCTGGAAGGGTCTAGAGCCTCCATTTTTGCGCGCTGGTCGAAGTCTCGTGGCCCTCTGTCAGAATCCAGAGTTTGAAGAAGATCGGAGGGGGTCAAAATTTCGGCCAAAAAAAAAAATGACAGTGTAACCCCTTATGTTTTTTTTTTCTGGTCAAAATTTTGACCTTCGATATCTCGGCTCTGGAAGGGTCTAGAGCCTCCATTTTTGCGCGCTGGTCGAAGTCTCGTGGCCCTCTGTCAGAATCCAGAGTTTGAAGAAGATCGGAGGGGGTCAAAATTTCGGCCAAAAAAAAAAAATGACAGTGTAACCCCTTATGTTTTTTTTTCTGCTCAAAATTTTGACCTTCGATATCTCGGCTCTGGAAGGGTCTAGAGCCTCCATTTTTGCGCGCTGGTCGAAGTCTCGTGGCCCTCTGTCAGAATCCAGAGTTTGAAGAAGATCGGAGGGGGTCAAAATTTCGGCCAAAAAAAAAAAATGACAGTGTAACCCCTTATGTTTTTTTTTCTGGTCAAAATTTTGACCTTCGATTTCTCGGCTCTGGAAGGGTCTAGAGCCTCCATTTTTGCGCGCTGGTCGGAGTCTCGTGGCCCTCTGTCAGAATCCAGAGTTTCAAGAAGATCGGAGGGGGTCAAAATTTCGGCCAAAAAAAAAAAATGACAGTGTAACCCCTTATGTTTTTTTTTCTGGTCAAAATTTTGACCTTCGATTTCTCGGCTCTGGAAGGGTCTAGAGCCTCCATTTTTGCGCGCTGGTCGGAGTCTCGTGGCCCTCTGTCAGAATCCAGAGTTTCAAGAAGATCGGAGGGGGTCAAAATTTCGGCCAAAAAAAAAATGACAGTGTAACCCCTTATGTTTTTTTTTTCTGGTCAAAATTTTGACCTTCGATATCTCGGCTCTGGAAGGGTCTAGAGCCTACATTTTTGCGCGCTGGTCGAAGTCTCGTGGCCCTCTGTCAGAATCCAGAGTTTGAAGAAGATCGGAGGGGGGTCAAAATTTTGGCCAAAAAAAAAAAAAAATGACAGTGTAACCCCTTATGTTTTTTTTCTGGTCAAAATTTTGACTTTCGATATCTCGGCTCTGGAAGGGTCTAGAGCCTCCATTTTTGCGCGCTGGTCGAAGTCTCGTGGCCCTCTGTCAGAATCCAGAGTTTGAAGAAGATCGGAGGGGGTCAAAATTTCGGCCAAAAAAAAAAATGACAGTGTAACCCCTTATGTTTTTTTTTTCTGGTCAAAATTTTGACCTTCGATATCTCGGCTCTGGAAGGGTCTAGAGCCTCCATTTTTGCGCGCTGGTCGAAGTCTCGTGGCCCTCTGTCAGAATCCAGAGTTTCAAGAAGATCGGAGGAGGTCAAAATTTCGGCAAAAAAAAAATGACAGTGTAACCCCTTATGTTTTTTTTTCTGGTCAAAATTTTGACCTTCGATATCTCGGCGCTGGAAGGGTCTAGAGCCTCCATTTTTGCGCGCTGGTCGAAGTCTCGTGGCCCTCTGTCAGAATCCAGAGTTTGAAGAAGATCGGAGGGGGTCTAATTTTCGGCCAAAAAAAAAAAAAATGACAGTGTAACCCCTTATGTTTTTTTTTTCTGGTCAAAATTTTGACCTTCGATATCTCGGCTCTGGAAGGGTCTAGAGCCTCCATTTTTGCGCGCTGGTCGAAGTCTCGTGGCCCTCTGTCAGAATCCAGAGTTTCAAGAAGATCGGAGGAGGTCAAAATTTCGGCCAAAAAAAAATGACAGTGTAACCCCTTATGTTTTTTTTTCTGGTCAAAATTTTGACCTTCGATATCTCGGCTCTGGAAGGGTCTAGAGCCTCCATTTTTGCGCGCTGGTCGAAGTCTCGTGGCCCTCTGTCAGAATCCAGAGTTTGAAGAAGATCGGAGGGGGTCTAATTTTCGGCCAAAAAAAAAAAAATGACAGTGTAACCCCTTATGTTTTTTTTTCTGGTCAAAATTTTGACCTTCGATATCTCGGCTCTGGAAGGGTCTAGAGCCTCCATTTTTGCGCACTGGTCGAAGTCTTGTGGCCCTCTGTCAGAATCCAGAGTTTGAAGAAGATCAGAGGGGGTCAAAATTTCGGCCCAAAAAAAAATGACAGTGTAACCCCTTATATTTTTTTTTCTGGTCAAAATTTTGACCTTCGATATCTCGGCTCTGGAAGGGTCTAGAGCCTCCATTTTGCGCGCTGGTCGAAGTCTCGTGGCCCTCTGTCAGAATCCAGAGTTTGAAGAAGATCGGAGGGGGTCAAAATTTCGGCCAAAAAAAAAAATGACAGTGTAACCCCTTATGTTTTTTTTTCTGGTCAAAATTTGGACCTTCGATATCTCGGCTCTGGAAGGGTCTAGAGCCTCCATTTTTGCGCGCTGGTCGAAGTCTCGTGGCCCTCTGTCAGAATCCAGAGTTTGAAGAAGATCGGAGGGGGTCAAAATTTCGGCCCAAAAAAAAAATGACAGTGTAACCCCTTATGTTTTTTTTTCTGGTCAAAATTTTGACCTTCGATTTCTCGGCTCTGGAAGGGTCTAGAGCCTCCATTTTTGCGCGCTGGTCGAAGTCTCGTGGCCCTCTGTCAGAATCCAGAGTTTGAAGAAGATGGGAGGGGGTCAAAATTTCGGCCAAAAAAAAAAATGACAGTGTTACCCCTTATGTGTTTTTTTCCGGTCAAAATTTTGACCTTCGATATCTCGGCTCTGGAAGGGTCTAGAGCCTCCATTTTTGCGCGCTGGTCGAAGTCTCGTGGCCCTCTGTCAGAATCCAGAGTTTCAAGAAGATCGGAGGGGGTCAAAATTTCGGCCAAAAAAAAAAAAATGACAGTGTAACCCCTTATGTTTTTTTTTTCTGGTCAAAATTTTGACCTTCGATATCTCGGCTCTGGAAGGGTCTAGAGCCTCCATTTTTGCGCGCTGGTCGAAGTCTCGTGGCCCTCTGTCAGAATCCAGAGTTTGAAGAAGATCGGAGGGGGTCAAAATTTCGGCCAAAAAAAAAAAAAATGACAGTGTAACCCCTTATGTTTTTTTTTCTGGTCAAAATTTTGACTTTCGATATCTCTGCTCTGGAAGGGTCTAGAGCCTCCATTTTTGCGCGCTGGTCGAAGTCTCGTGGCCCTCTGTCAGAATCCAGAGTTTGAAGAAGATCGGAGGGGGTCAAAATTTCGGCCAAAAAAAAAAATGACAGTGTAACCCCTTATGTTTTTTTTTTCTGGTCAAAATTTTGACCTTCGATATCTCGGCTCTGGAAGGGTCTAGAGCCTCCATTTTTGCGCGCTGGTCGAAGTCTCGTGGCCCTCTGTCAGAATCCAGAGTTTGAAGAAGATCGGAGGGGGTCAAAATTTCGGCCAAAAAAAAAAAATGACAGTGTAACCCCTTATGTTTTTTTTTCTGCTCAAAATTTTGACCTTCGATATCTCGGCTCTGGAAGGGTCTAGAGCCTCCATTTTTGCGCGCTGGTCGAAGTCTCGTGGCCCTCTGTCAGAATCCAGAGTTTGAAGAAGATCGGAGGGGGTCAAAATTTCGGCCAAAAAAAAAAAATGACAGTGTAACCCCTTATGTTTTTTTTTCTGGTCAAAATTTTGACCTTCGATTTCTCGGCTCTGGAAGGGTCTAGAGCCTCCATTTTTGCGCGCTGGTCAGAGTCTCGTGGCCCTCTGTCAGAATCCAGAGTTTCAAGAAGATCGGAGGGGGTCAAAATTTCGGCCAAAAAAAAAAATGACAGTGTAACCCCTTATGTTTTTTTTCTGGTCAAAATTTTGACCTTCGATTTCTCGGCTCTGGAAGGGTCTAGAGCCTCCATTTTTGCGCGCTGGTCGGAGTCTCGTGGCCCTCTGTCAGAATCCAGAGTTTCAAGAAGATCGGAGGGGGTCAAAATTTCGGCCAAAAAAAAAAAATGACAGTGTAACCCCTTATGTTTTTTTTTCTGGTCAAAATTTTGACCTTCGATTTCTCGGCTCTGGAAGGGTCTAGAGCCTCCATTTTTGCGCGCTGGTCGAAGTCTCGTGGCCCTCTGTCAGAATCCAGAGTTTGAAGAAGATCGGAGGGGGTCAAAATTTCGGCCAAAAAAAAAAATGACAGTGTAACCCCTTATGTTTTTTTTTCTGGTCAAAATTTTGACCTTCGATATCTCTGCTCTGGAAGGGTCTAGAGTCTCCATTTTTGCGCGCTGGTCGAAGTCTCGTGGCCCTCTGTCAGAATCCAGAGTTTGAAGAAGATCGGAGGGGGGTCAAAATTTTGGCCAAAAAAAAAAATGACAGTGTAACCCCTTATGTTTTTTTTTCTGGTCAAAATTTTGACTTTCGATATCTCGGCTCTGGAAGGGTCTAGAGCCTCCATTTTTGCGCGCTGGTCGAAGTCTCGTGGCCCTCTGTCAGAATCCAGAGTTTGAAGAAGATCGGAGGGGGTCAAAATTTTGGCCAAAAAAAAAAAAAAATGACAGTGTAACCCCTTATGTTTTTTTTTCTGGTCAAAATTTTGACCTCCGATATCTCGGCTCTGGAAGGGTCTAGAGCCTCCATTTTTGCGCGCTGGTCGAAGTCTCGTGGCCCTCTGTCAGAATCCAGAGTTTGAAGAAGATCGGAGGGGGTCAAAATTTCGGCCAAAAAAAAAAATGACAGTGTAACCCCTTATGTTTTTTTTTCTGGTCAAAATTTTGACCTTCGATTTCTCGGCTCTGGAAGGGTCTAGAACCTCCATTTTTGCGCGCTGGTCGAAGTCTCGTGGCCCTCTGTCAGAATCCAGAGTTTGAAGAAGATCGGAGGGGGTCAAAATTTCGGCCAAAAAAAAAATGACAGTGTAACCCCTTATGTTTTTTTTCTGGTCAAAATTTTGACCTTCGATATCTCGGCTCTGGAAGGGTCTAGAGCCTCCATTTTTGCGCGCTGGTCGAAGTCTCGTGGCCCTCTGTCAGAATCCAGAGTTTGAAGAAGATCGGAGGGGGGGTCAAAATTTTGGCCAAAAAAAAAAATGACAGTGTAACCCCTTATGTTTTTTTTTCTGGTCAAAATTTTGACTTTCGATATCTCGGCTCTGGAAGGGTCTAGAGCCTCCATTTTTGCGCGCTGGTCGAAGTCTCGTGGCCCTCTGTCAGAATCCAGAGTTTGAAGAAGATCGGAGGGGGTCAAAATTTTGGCCAAAAAAAAAAAAAATGACAGTGTAACCCCTTATGTTTTTTTTTCTGGTCAAAATTTTGACCTCCGATATCTCGGCTCTGGAAGGGTCTAGAGCCTCCATTTTTGCGCGCTGGTCGAAGTCTCGTGGCCCTCTGTCAGAATCCAGAGTTTGAAGAAGATCGGAGGGGGTCAAAATTTCGGCCAAAAAAAAAAATGACAGTGTAACCCCTTATGTTTTTTTTTCTGGTCAAAATTTTGACCTTCGATATCTCGGCTCTGGAAGGGTCTAGAGCCTCCATTTTTGCGCGCTGGTCGAAGTCTCGTGGCCCTTTGTCAGAATCCAGAGTTTGAAGAAGATTGGAGGGGGTTAAAATTTCGGCCAAAAAAAAAAAATGACAGTGTAACCCCTTATGTTTTTTTTTCTGGTCAAAATTTTGACCTTCGATATCTCGGCTCTGGAAGGGTCTAGAGCCTCCATTTTTGCGCGCTGGTCGAAGTCTCGTGGCCCTCTGTCAGAATCCAGAGTTTGAAGAAGATCGGAGGGGGTCAAAATTTCGGCCAAAAAAAAAAAATGACAGTGTAACCCCTTATGTTTTTTTTTTCTGGTCAAAATTTTGACCTTCGATATCTCGGCTCTGGAAGGCTCTAGAGCCTCCATTTTTGCGCGCTGGTCGAAGTCTCGTGGCCCTCTGTCAGAATCCAGAGTTTGAAGAAGATCGGAGGGGGTCAAAATTTCGGCCAAAAAAAAAAAATGACAGTGTAACCCCTTATGTTTTTTTTTCTGGTCAAAATTTTGACTTTCGATATCTCGGCTCTGGAAGGGTCTAGAGCCTCCATTTTTGCGCGCTGGTCGAAGTCTCGTGGCCCTCTGTCAGAATCCAGAGTTTGAAGAAGATCGGAGGGGGTCAAAATTTCGGCCAAAAAAAAAAATGACAGTGTAACCCCTTATGTTTTTTTTTCTGGTCAAAATTTTGACCTTTGATATCTCGGCTCTGGAAGGGTCTAGAGCCTCCATTTTTGCGCGCTGGTCGAAGTCTCGTGGCCCTCTGTCAGAATCCAGAGTTTGAAGAAGATCGGAGGGGGTCAAAATTTCGGCCAAAAAAAAAAAATGACAGTGTAACCCCTTATGTTTTTTTTCTGGTCAAAATTTTGACCTTCGATATCTCGGCTCTGGAAGGGTCTAGAGCCTCCATTTTTGCGCGCTGGTCGAAGTATCGTGGCCCTCTGTCAGAATCCAGAGTTTGAAGAAGATCGGAGGGGGTCAAAATTTCGGCCAAAAAAAAAAATGACAGTGTAACCCCTTATGTTTTTTTTTCTGGTCAAAATTTTGACCTTCGATATCTCGGCTCTGGAAGGGTCTAGAGCCTCCATTTTTGCGCGCTGGTCGAAGTCTCGTGGACCTCTGTCAGAATCCAGAGTTTGAAGAAGATCGGAGGGGGTCAAAATTTCGGCCAAAAAATAATATGACAGTGTAACCCCTTATGTTTTTTTTTCTGGTCAAAATTTTGACCTTCAATATCTCGGCTCTGGAAGGGTCTGGAGCCTCCATTTTTGCGCGCTGGTCGAAGTCTCGTGGCCCTCTGTCAGAATCCAGAGTTTGAAGAAGATCGGAGGGGGTCAAAATTTCGGCCAAAAAAAAAAAATGACAGTGTAACCCCTTATGTTTTTTTTTCTGGTCAAAAATTTGACCTTCGATTTCTCGGCTCTGGAAGGGTCTAGAGCCTCCATTTTCGCGCGCTGGTCGAAGTCTCGTGGCCCTCTGTCAGAATCCAGAGTTTGAAGAAGATCGGAGGGGTTCAAAATTTCGGCCAAAAAAAAAAAATGACAGTGTAACCCCTTATGTTTTTTTTTCTGGTCAAAATTTTGACTTTCGATATCTCGGCTCTGGAAGGGTCTAGAGCCTCCATTTTTGCGCGCTGGTCGAAGTCTCGTGGCCCTCTGTCAGAATCCAGAGTTTGAAGAAGATCGGAGGGGGTCAAAATTTCGGCCAAAAAAAAAAATGACAGTGTAACCCCTTATGTTTTTTTTTTCTGGTCAAAATTTTGACCTTCGATATCTCGGCTCTGGAAGGGTCTAGAGCCTCCATTTTTGCGCGCTGGTCGAAGTCTCGTGGCCCTCTGTCAGAATCCAGAGTTTGAAGAAGATCGGAGGGGGTCAAAATTTCGGCCAAAAAAAAAAAATGACAGTGTAACCCCTTATGTTTTTTTTTCTGCTCAAAATTTTGACCTTCGATATCTCGGCTCTGGAAGGGTCTAGAGCCTCCATTTTTGCGCGCTGGTCGAAGTCTCGTGGCCCTCTGTCAGAATCCAGAGTTTGAAGAAGATCGGAGGGGGTCAAAATTTCGGCCAAAAAAAAAAATGACAGTGTAACCCCTTATGTTTTTTTTTCTGGTCAAAATTTTGACCTTCGATTTCTCGGCTCTGGAAGGGTCTAGAGCCTCCATTTTTGCGCGCTGGTCGGAGTCTCGTGGCCCTCTGTCAGAATCCAGAGTTTCAAGAAGATCGGAGGGGGTCAAAATTTCGGCCAAAAAAAAAAAATGACAGTGTAACCCCTTATGTTTTTTTTTCTGGTCAAAATTTTGACCTTCGATATCTCTGCTCTGGAAGGGTCTAGAGCCTCCATTTTTGCGCGCTGGTCGAAGTCTCGTGGCCCTCTGTCAGAATCCAGAGTTTGAAGAAGATCGGAGGGGGGTCAAAATTTTGGCCAAAAAAAAAAATGACAGTGTAACCCCTTATGTTTTTTTTTTCTGGTCAAAATTTTGACTTTCGATATCTCGGCTCTGGAAGGGTCTAGAGCCTCCATTTTTGCGCGCTGGTCGAAGTCTCGTGGCCCTCTGTCAGAATCCAGAGTTTGAAGAAGATCGGAGGGGGTCAAAATTTTGGCCAAAAAAAAAAAAAAAATGACAGTGTAACCCCTTATGTTTTTTTTTCTGGTCAAAATTTTGACCTCCGATATCTCGGCTCTGGAAGGGTCTAGAGCCTCCATTTTTGCGCGCTGGTCGAAGTCTCGTGGCCCTCTGTCAGAATCCAGAGTTTGAAGAAGATCGGAGGGGGTCAAAATTTCGGCCAAAAAAAAAAATGACAGTGTAACCCCTTATGTTTTTTTTTCTGGTCAAAATTTTGACCTTCAATTTCTCGGCTCTGGAAGGGTCTAGAGCCTCCATTTTTGCGCGCTGGTCGAAGTCTCGTGGCCCTCTGTCAGAATCCAGAGTTTGAAGAAGATCGGAGGGGGTCAAAATTTCGGCCAAAAAAAAAATGACAGTGTAACCCCTTATGTTTTTTTTTCTGGTCAAAATTTTGACCTTCGATATCTCTGCTCTGGAAGGGTCTAGAGCCTCCATTTTTGCGCGCTGGTCGAAGTCTCGTGGCCCTCTGTCAGAATCCAGAGTTTGAAGAAGATCGGAGGGGGGTCAAAATTTTGGCCAAAAAAAAAAATGACAGTGTAACCCCTTATGTTTTTTTTTTCAGGTCAAAATTTTGACTTTCGATATCTCGGCTCTGGAAGGGTCTAGAGCCTCCATTTTTGCGTGCTGGTCGAAGTCTCGTGGCCCTCTGTCAGAATCCAGAGTTTGAAGAAGATCGGAGGGGGTCAAAATTTTGGCCAAAAAAAAAAAAAATGACAGTGTAACCCCTTATGTTTTTTTTTTCTGGTCAAAATTTTGACCTTCGATATCTCGGCTCTGGAAGGGTCTAGAGCCTCCATTTTTGCGCGCTGGTCGAAGTCTCGTGGCCCTCTGTCAGAATCCAGAGTTTCAAGAAGATCGGAGGGGGTCAAAATTTCGGCCAAAAAAAAAAAATGACAGTGTTACCCCTTATGTGTTTTTTTCCGGTCAAAATTTTGACCTTCTATATCTCGGCTCTGGAAGGGTCTAGAGCCTCCATTTTTGCGCGCTGGTCGAAGTCTCGTGGCCCTTTGTCAGAATCCAGAGTTTCAAGAAGATCGGAGGGGGTCAAAATTTCGGCCAAAAAAAAAAATGACAGTGTAACCCCTTATGTTTTTTTTTCTGGTCAAAATTTTGACTTTCGATATCTCTGCTCTGGAAGGGTCTAGAGCCTCCATTTTTGCGCGCTGGTCGAAGTCTCGTGGCCCTCTGTCAGAATCCAGAGTTTGAAGAAGATCGGAGGGGGTCAAAATTTTGGCCAAAAAAAAAAAATGACAGTGTAACCCCTTATGTTTTTTTTTCTGGTCAAAATGTTGACCTTCGATATCTCGGCTCTGGAAGGGTCTAGAGCCTCCATTTTTGCGCGCTGGTCGAAGTCTCGTGGCCCTCTGTCAGAATCCAGAGTTTGAAGAAGATCGGAGGGGGTCAAAATTTCGGCCAAAAAAAAAAAAATGACAGTGTAACCCCTTATGTTTTTTTTTTCTGGTCAAAATTTTGACCTTCGATATCTCGGCTCTGGAAGGCTCTAGAGCCTCCATTTTTGTGCGCTGGTCGAAGTCTCGTGGCCCTCTGTCAGAATCCAGAGTTTCAAGAAGATCGGAGGGGGTCAAAATTTCGGCCAAAAAAAAAATGACAGTGTTACCCCTTATGTGTTTTTTTCTGGTCAAAATTTTGACCTTCGATATCTCGGCTCTGGAAGGGTGTAGAGCCTCCATTTTTGCGCGCTGGTCGAAGTCTCGTGGCCCTCTGTCAGAATCCAGAGTTTGAAGAAGATCGGAGGGGGTCAAAATTTCGGCCAAAAAAAAAAAAAATGACAGTGTAACCCCTTATGTTTTTTTTCTGGTCAAAATTTTGACCTTCGATATCTTGGCTCTGGAAGGGTCTAGAGCCTCCATTTTTGCGCGCTGGTCGAAGTCTCGTGGCCCTCTGTCAGAATCCAGAGTTTGAAGAAGATCGGAGGGGGTCAAAATTTCGGCCAAAAAAAAAATGACAGTGTAACCCCTTATGTTTTTTTTTCTGGTCAAAATTTTGACCTTCGATATCTCGGCTCTGGAAGGGTCTAGAGCCTCCATTTTTGCGCGCTGGTCGAAGTCTCGTGGCCCTCTGTCAGAATCCAGAGTTTGAAGAAGATCGGAGGGGGGTCAAAATTTTGGCCAAAAAAAAAAAATGACAGTGTAACCCCTTATGTTTTTTTTCTGGTCAAAATTTTGACTTTCGATATCTCGGCTCTGGAAGGGTCTAGAGCCTCCATTTTTGCGCGCTGGTCGAAGTCTCGTGGCCCTCTGTCAGAATCCAGAGTTTGAAGAAGATCGGAGGGGGTCAAAATTTCGGCCAAAAAAAAAAATGACAGTGTAACCCCTTATGTTTTTTTTTCTGGTCAAAATTTCGACCTTCGATATCTCGGCTCTGGAAGGGTCTAGAGCCTCCATTTTTGCGCGCTGGTCGAAGTCTCGTGGCCCTTTGTCAGAATCCAGAGTTTGAAGAAGATTGGAGGGGGTTAAAATTTCGGCCAAAAAAAAAAAATGACAGTGTAACCCCTTATGTTTTTTTTTCTGGTCAAAATTTTGACCTTCGATATCTCGGCTCTGGAAGGGTCTAGAGCCTCCATTTTTGCGCGCTGGTCGAAGTCTCGTGGCCCTCTGTCAGAATCCAGAGTTTGAAGAAGATCGGAGGGGGTCAAAATTTCGGCCAAAAAAAAAAATGACAGTGTAACCCCTTATGTTTTTTTTTTCTGGTCAAAATTTTGACCTTCGATATCTCGGCTCTGGAAGGCTCTAGAGCCTCCATTTTTGCGCGCTGGTCGAAGTCTCGTGGCCCTCTGTCAGAATCCAGAGTTTGAAGAAGATCGGAGGGGGTCAAAATTTCGGCCAAAAAAAAAATATGACAGTGTAACCCCTTATGTTTTTTTTCTGGTCAAAATTTTGACCTTCAATATCTCGGCTCTGGAAGGGTCTGGAGCCTCCATTTTTGCGCGCTGGTCGAAGTCTCGTGGCCCTCTGTCAGAATCCAGAGTTTGAAGAAGATCGGAGGGGGTCAAAATTTCGGCCAAAAAAAAAAAAAATGACAGTGTAACCCCTTATGTTTTTTTTCTGGTCAAAATTTTGACTTTCGATATCTCGGCTCTGGAAGGGTCTAGAGCCTCCATTTTTGCGCGCTGGTCGAAGTCTCGTGGCCCTCTGTCAGAATCCAGAGTTTCAAGAAGATCGGAGGAGGTCAAAATTTCGGCAAAAAAAAAATGACAGTGTAACCCCTTATGTTTTTTTTTCTGGTCAAAATTTTGACCTTCGATATCTCGGCGCTGGAAGGGTCTAGAGCCTCCATTTTTGCGCGCTGGTCGAAGTCTCGTGGCCCTCTGTCAGAATCCAGAGTTTGAAGAAGATCGGAGGGGGTCTAATTTTCGGCCAAAAAAAAAAAATGACAGTGTAACCCCTTATGTTTTTTTTTTCTGGTCAAAATTTTGACCTTCGATATCTCGGCTCTGGAAGGGTCTAGAGCCTCCATTTTTGCGCGCTGGTCGAAGTCTCGTGGCCCTCTGTCAGAATCCAGAGTTTCAAGAAGATCGGAGGAGGTCAAAATTTCGGCAAAAAAAAAATGACAGTGTAACCCCTTATGTTTTTTTTTCTGGTCAAAATTTTGACCTTCGATATCTCGGCGCTGGAAGGGTCTAGAGCCTCCATTTTTGCGCGCTGGTCGAAGTCTCGTGGCCCTCTGTCAGAATCCAGAGTTTGAAGAAGATCGGAGGGGGTCTAATTTTCGGCCAAAAAAAAAAATGACAGTGTAACCCCTTATGTTTTTTTTTTCTGGTCAAAATTTTGACCTTCGATATCTCGGCTCTGGAAGGGTCTAGAGCCTCCATTTTTGCGCGCTGGTCGAAGTCTCGTGGCCCTCTGTCAGAATCCAGAGTTTCAAGAAGATCGGAGGAGGTCAAAATTTCGGCCAAAAAAAAATGACAGTGTAACCCCTTATGTTTTTTTTTCTGGTCAAAATTTTGACCTTCGATATCTCGGCTCTGGAAGGGTCTAGAGCCTCCATTTTTGCGCGCTGGTCGAAGTCTCGTGGCCCTCTGTCAGAATCCAGAGTTTGAAGAAGATCGGAGGGGGTCTAATTTTCGGCCAAAAAAAAAAAAATGACAGTGTAACCCCTTATGTTTTTTATTCTGGTCAAAATTTTGACCTTCGATATCTCGGCTCTGGAAGGGTCTAGAGCCTCCATTTTTGCGCACTGGTCGAAGTCTTGTGGCCCTCTGTCAGAATCCAGAGTTTGAAGAAGATCAGAGGGGGTCAAAATTTCGGCCCAAAAAAAAATGACAGTGTAACCCCTTATATTTTTTTTTCTGGTCAAAATTTTGACCTTCGATATCTCGGCTCTGGAAGGGTCTAGAGCCTCCATTTTGCGCGCTGGTCGAAGTCTCGTGGCCCTCTGTCAGAATCCAGAGTTTGAAGAAGATCGGAGGGGGTCAAAATTTCGGCCAAAAAAAAAATGACAGTGTAACCCCTTATGTTTTTTTTTCTGGTCAAAATTTGGACCTTCGATATCTCGGCTCTGGAAGGGTCTAGAGCCTCCATTTTTGCGCGCTGGTCGAAGTCTCGTGGCCCTCTGTCAGAATCCAGAGTTTGAAGAAGATCGGAGGGGGTCAAAATTTCGGCCCAAAAAAAAAATGACAGTGTAACCCCTTATGTTTTTTTTTCTGGTCAAAATTTTGACCTTCGATTTCTCGGCTCTGGAAGGGTCTAGAGCCTCCATTTTTGCGCGCTGGTCGAAGTCTCGTGGCCCTCTGTCAGAATCCAGAGTTTGAAGAAGATGGGAGGGGGTCAAAATTTCGGCCAAAAAAAAAAATGACAGTGTTACCCCTTATGTGTTTTTTTCCGGTCAAAATTTTGACCTTCGATATCTCGGCTCTGGAAGGGTCTAGAGCCTCCATTTTTGCGCGCTGGTCGAAGTCTCGTGGCCCTCTGTCAGAATCCAGAGTTTCAAGAAGATCGGAGGGGGTCAAAATTTCGGCCAAAAAAAAAAAATGACAGTGTAACCCCTTATGTTTTTTTTTTCTGGTCAAAATTTTGACCTTCGATATCTCGGCTCTGGAAGGGTCTAGAGCCTCCATTTTTGCGCGCTGGTCGAAGTCTCGTGGCCCTCTGTCAGAATCCAGAGTTTGAAGAAGATCGGAGGGGGTCAAAATTTCGGCCAAAAAAAAAAAAATGACAGTGTAACCCCTTATGTTTTTTTTTCTGGTCAAAATTTTGACTTTCGATATCTCTGCTCTGGAAGGGTCTAGAGCCTCCATTTTTGCGCGCTGGTCGAAGTCTCGTGGCCCTCTGTCAGAATCCAGAGTTTGAAGAAGATCGGAGGGGGTCAAAATTTCGGCCAAAAAAAAAAATGACAGTGTAACCCCTTATGTTTTTTTTTTCTGGTCAAAATTTTGACCTTCGATATCTCGGCTCTGGAAGGGTCTAGAGCCTCCATTTTTGCGCGCTGGTCGAAGTCTCGTGGCCCTCTGTCAGAATCCAGAGTTTGAAGAAGATCGGAGGGGGTCAAAATTTCGGCCAAAAAAAAAAAATGACAGTGTAACCCCTTATGTTTTTTTTTCTGCTCAAAATTTTGACCTTCGATATCTCGGCTCTGGAAGGGTCTAGAGCCTCCATTTTTGCGCGCTGGTCGAAGTCTCGTGGCCCTCTGTCAGAATCCAGAGTTTGAAGAAGATCGGAGGGGGTCAAAATTTCGGCCAAAAAAAAAAAATGACAGTGTAACCCCTTATGTTTTTTTTTCTGGTCAAAATTTTGACCTTCGATTTCTCGGCTCTGGAAGGGTCTAGAGCCTCCATTTTTGCGCGCTGGTCGGAGTCTCGTGGCCCTCTGTCAGAATCCAGAGTTTCAAGAAGATCGGAGGGGGTCAAAATTTCGGCCAAAAAAAAAAAATGACAGTGTAACCCCTTATGTTTTTTTTTCTGGTCAAAATTTTGACCTTCGATTTCTCGGCTCTGGAAGGGTCTAGAGCCTCCATTTTTGCGCGCTGGTCGGAGTCTCGTGGCCCTCTGTCAGAATCCAGAGTTTCAAGAAGATCGGAGGGGGTCAAAATTTCGGCCAAAAAAAAAATGACAGTGTAACCCCTTATGTTTTTTTTTTCTGGTCAAAATTTTGACCTTCGATATCTCGGCTCTGGAAGGGTCTAGAGCCTACATTTTTGCGCGCTGGTCGAAGTCTCGTGGCCCTCTGTCAGAATCCAGAGTTTGAAGAAGATCGGAGGGGGGTCAAAATTTTGGCCAAAAAAAAAAAAAAATGACAGTGTAACCCCTTATGTTTTTTTTCTGGTCAAAATTTTGACTTTCGATATCTCGGCTCTGGAAGGGTCTAGAGCCTCCATTTTTGCGCGCTGGTCGAAGTCTCGTGGCCCTCTGTCAGAATCCAGAGTTTGAAGAAGATCGGAGGGGGTCAAAATTTCGGCCAAAAAAAAAAATGACAGTGTAACCCCTTATGTTTTTTTTTTCTGGTCAAAATTTTGACCTTCGATATCTCGGCTCTGGAAGGGTCTAGAGCCTCCATTTTTGCGCGCTGGTCGAAGTCTCGTGGCCCTCTGTCAGAATCCAGAGTTTCAAGAAGATCGGAGGAGGTCAAAATTTCGGCAAAAAAAAAATGACAGTGTAACCCCTTATGTTTTTTTTTCTGGTCAAAATTTTGACCTTCGATATCTCGGCGCTGGAAGGGTCTAGAGCCTCCATTTTTGCGCGCTGGTCGAAGTCTCGTGGCCCTCTGTCAGAATCCAGAGTTTGAAGAAGATCGGAGGGGGTCTAATTTTCGGCCAAAAAAAAAAAAATGACAGTGTAACCCCTTATGTTTTTTTTTTCTGGTCAAAATTTTGACCTTCGATATCTCGGCTCTGGAAGGGTCTAGAGCCTCCATTTTTGCGCGCTGGTCGAAGTCTCGTGGCCCTCTGTCAGAATCCAGAGTTTCAAGAAGATCGGAGGAGGTCAAAATTTCGGCCAAAAAAAAATGACAGTGTAACCCCTTATGTTTTTTTTTCTGGTCAAAATTTTGACCTTCGATATCTCGGCTCTGGAAGGGTCTAGAGCCTCCATTTTTGCGCGCTGGTCGAAGTCTCGTGGCCCTCTGTCAGAATCCAGAGTTTGAAGAAGATCGGAGGGGGTCTAATTTTCGGCCAAAAAAAAAAAAATGACAGTGTAACCCCTTATGTTTTTTTTTCTGGTCAAAATTTTGACCTTCGATATCTCGGCTCTGGAAGGGTCTAGAGCCTCCATTTTTGCGCACTGGTCGAAGTCTTGTGGCCCTCTGTCAGAATCCAGAGTTTGAAGAAGATCAGAGGGGGTCAAAATTTCGGCCCAAAAAAAAATGACAGTGTAACCCCTTATATTTTTTTTTCTGGTCAAAATTTTGACCTTCGATATCTCGGCTCTGGAAGGGTCTAGAGCCTCCATTTTGCGCGCTGGTCGAAGTCTCGTGGCCCTCTGTCAGAATCCAGAGTTTGAAGAAGATCGGAGGGGGTCAAAATTTCGGCCAAAAAAAAAAATGACAGTGTAACCCCTTATGTTTTTTTTTCTGGTCAAAATTTGGACCTTCGATATCTCGGCTCTGGAAGGGTCTAGAGCCTCCATTTTTGCGCGCTGGTCGAAGTCTCGTGGCCCTCTGTCAGAATCCAGAGTTTGAAGAAGATCGGAGGGGGTCAAAATTTCGGCCCAAAAAAAAAATGACAGTGTAACCCCTTATGTTTTTTTTTCTGGTCAAAATTTTGACCTTCGATTTCTCGGCTCTGGAAGGGTCTAGAGCCTCCATTTTTGCGCGCTGGTCGAAGTCTCGTGGCCCTCTGTCAGAATCCAGAGTTTGAAGAAGATGGGAGGGGGTCAAAATTTCGGCCAAAAAAAAAAATGACAGTGTTACCCCTTATGTGTTTTTTTCCGGTCAAAATTTTGACCTTCGATATCTCGGCTCTGGAAGGGTCTAGAGCCTCCATTTTTGCGCGCTGGTCGAAGTCTCGTGGCCCTCTGTCAGAATCCAGAGTTTCAAGAAGATCGGAGGGGGTCAAAATTTCGGCCAAAAAAAAAAAAATGACAGTGTAACCCCTTATGTTTTTTTTTTCTGGTCAAAATTTTGACCTTCGATATCTCGGCTCTGGAAGGGTCTAGAGCCTCCATTTTTGCGCGCTGGTCGAAGTCTCGTGGCCCTCTGTCAGAATCCAGAGTTTGAAGAAGATCGGAGGGGGTCAAAATTTCGGCCAAAAAAAAAAAAAATGACAGTGTAACCCCTTATGTTTTTTTTTCTGGTCAAAATTTTGACTTTCGATATCTCTGCTCTGGAAGGGTCTAGAGCCTCCATTTTTGCGCGCTGGTCGAAGTCTCGTGGCCCTCTGTCAGAATCCAGAGTTTGAAGAAGATCGGAGGGGGTCAAAATTTCGGCCAAAAAAAAAAATGACAGTGTAACCCCTTATGTTTTTTTTTTCTGGTCAAAATTTTGACCTTCGATATCTCGGCTCTGGAAGGGTCTAGAGCCTCCATTTTTGCGCGCTGGTCGAAGTCTCGTGGCCCTCTGTCAGAATCCAGAGTTTGAAGAAGATCGGAGGGGGTCAAAATTTCGGCCAAAAAAAAAAAATGACAGTGTAACCCCTTATGTTTTTTTTTCTGCTCAAAATTTTGACCTTCGATATCTCGGCTCTGGAAGGGTCTAGAGCCTCCATTTTTGCGCGCTGGTCGAAGTCTCGTGGCCCTCTGTCAGAATCCAGAGTTTGAAGAAGATCGGAGGGGGTCAAAATTTCGGCCAAAAAAAAAAAATGACAGTGTAACCCCTTATGTTTTTTTTTCTGGTCAAAATTTTGACCTTCGATTTCTCGGCTCTGGAAGGGTCTAGAGCCTCCATTTTTGCGCGCTGGTCAGAGTCTCGTGGCCCTCTGTCAGAATCCAGAGTTTCAAGAAGATCGGAGGGGGTCAAAATTTCGGCCAAAAAAAAAAATGACAGTGTAACCCCTTATGTTTTTTTTCTGGTCAAAATTTTGACCTTCGATTTCTCGGCTCTGGAAGGGTCTAGAGCCTCCATTTTTGCGCGCTGGTCGGAGTCTCGTGGCCCTCTGTCAGAATCCAGAGTTTCAAGAAGATCGGAGGGGGTCAAAATTTCGGCCAAAAAAAAAAAATGACAGTGTAACCCCTTATGTTTTTTTTTCTGGTCAAAATTTTGACCTTCGATTTCTCGGCTCTGGAAGGGTCTAGAGCCTCCATTTTTGCGCGCTGGTCGAAGTCTCGTGGCCCTCTGTCAGAATCCAGAGTTTGAAGAAGATCGGAGGGGGTCAAAATTTCGGCCAAAAAAAAAAATGACAGTGTAACCCCTTATGTTTTTTTTTCTGGTCAAAATTTTGACCTTCGATATCTCTGCTCTGGAAGGGTCTAGAGTCTCCATTTTTGCGCGCTGGTCGAAGTCTCGTGGCCCTCTGTCAGAATCCAGAGTTTGAAGAAGATCGGAGGGGGGTCAAAATTTTGGCCAAAAAAAAAAATGACAGTGTAACCCCTTATGTTTTTTTTTCTGGTCAAAATTTTGACTTTCGATATCTCGGCTCTGGAAGGGTCTAGAGCCTCCATTTTTGCGCGCTGGTCGAAGTCTCGTGGCCCTCTGTCAGAATCCAGAGTTTGAAGAAGATCGGAGGGGGTCAAAATTTTGGCCAAAAAAAAAAAAAAATGACAGTGTAACCCCTTATGTTTTTTTTTCTGGTCAAAATTTTGACCTCCGATATCTCGGCTCTGGAAGGGTCTAGAGCCTCCATTTTTGCGCGCTGGTCGAAGTCTCGTGGCCCTCTGTCAGAATCCAGAGTTTGAAGAAGATCGGAGGGGGTCAAAATTTCGGCCAAAAAAAAAAATGACAGTGTAACCCCTTATGTTTTTTTTTCTGGTCAAAATTTTGACCTTCGATTTCTCGGCTCTGGAAGGGTCTAGAACCTCCATTTTTGCGCGCTGGTCGAAGTCTCGTGGCCCTCTGTCAGAATCCAGAGTTTGAAGAAGATCGGAGGGGGTCAAAATTTCGGCCAAAAAAAAAATGACAGTGTAACCCCTTATGTTTTTTTTCTGGTCAAAATTTTGACCTTCGATATCTCGGCTCTGGAAGGGTCTAGAGCCTCCATTTTTGCGCGCTGGTCGAAGTCTCGTGGCCCTCTGTCAGAATCCAGAGTTTGAAGAAGATCGGAGGGGGGGTCAAAATTTTGGCCAAAAAAAAAAATGACAGTGTAACCCCTTATGTTTTTTTTTCTGGTCAAAATTTTGACTTTCGATATCTCGGCTCTGGAAGGGTCTAGAGCCTCCATTTTTGCGCGCTGGTCGAAGTCTCGTGGCCCTCTGTCAGAATCCAGAGTTTGAAGAAGATCGGAGGGGGTCAAAATTTTGGCCAAAAAAAAAAAAAATGACAGTGTAACCCCTTATGTTTTTTTTTCTGGTCAAAATTTTGACCTCCGATATCTCGGCTCTGGAAGGGTCTAGAGCCTCCATTTTTGCGCGCTGGTCGAAGTCTCGTGGCCCTCTGTCAGAATCCAGAGTTTGAAGAAGATCGGAGGGGGTCAAAATTTCGGCCAAAAAAAAAAATGACAGTGTAACCCCTTATGTTTTTTTTTCTGGTCAAAATTTTGACCTTCGATATCTCGGCTCTGGAAGGGTCTAGAGCCTCCATTTTTGCGCGCTGGTCGAAGTCTCGTGGCCCTTTGTCAGAATCCAGAGTTTGAAGAAGATTGGAGGGGGTTAAAATTTCGGCCAAAAAAAAAAAATGACAGTGTAACCCCTTATGTTTTTTTTTCTGGTCAAAATTTTGACCTTCGATATCTCGGCTCTGGAAGGGTCTAGAGCCTCCATTTTTGCGCGCTGGTCGAAGTCTCGTGGCCCTCTGTCAGAATCCAGAGTTTGAAGAAGATCGGAGGGGGTCAAAATTTCGGCCAAAAAAAAAAAATGACAGTGTAACCCCTTATGTTTTTTTTTTCTGGTCAAAATTTTGACCTTCGATATCTCGGCTCTGGAAGGCTCTAGAGCCTCCATTTTTGCGCGCTGGTCGAAGTCTCGTGGCCCTCTGTCAGAATCCAGAGTTTGAAGAAGATCGGAGGGGGTCAAAATTTCGGCCAAAAAAAAAAAATGACAGTGTAACCCCTTATGTTTTTTTTTCTGGTCAAAATTTTGACTTTCGATATCTCGGCTCTGGAAGGGTCTAGAGCCTCCATTTTTGCGCGCTGGTCGAAGTCTCGTGGCCCTCTGTCAGAATCCAGAGTTTGAAGAAGATCGGAGGGGGTCAAAATTTCGGCCAAAAAAAAAAATGACAGTGTAACCCCTTATGTTTTTTTTTCTGGTCAAAATTTTGACCTTTGATATCTCGGCTCTGGAAGGGTCTAGAGCCTCCATTTTTGCGCGCTGGTCGAAGTCTCGTGGCCCTCTGTCAGAATCCAGAGTTTGAAGAAGATCGGAGGGGGTCAAAATTTCGGCCAAAAAAAAAAAATGACAGTGTAACCCCTTATGTTTTTTTTCTGGTCAAAATTTTGACCTTCGATATCTCGGCTCTGGAAGGGTCTAGAGCCTCCATTTTTGCGCGCTGGTCGAAGTATCGTGGCCCTCTGTCAGAATCCAGAGTTTGAAGAAGATCGGAGGGGGTCAAAATTTCGGCCAAAAAAAAAAATGACAGTGTAACCCCTTATGTTTTTTTTTCTGGTCAAAATTTTGACCTTCGATATCTCGGCTCTGGAAGGGTCTAGAGCCTCCATTTTTGCGCGCTGGTCGAAGTCTCGTGGACCTCTGTCAGAATCCAGAGTTTGAAGAAGATCGGAGGGGGTCAAAATTTCGGCCAAAAAATAATATGACAGTGTAACCCCTTATGTTTTTTTTTCTGGTCAAAATTTTGACCTTCAATATCTCGGCTCTGGAAGGGTCTGGAGCCTCCATTTTTGCGCGCTGGTCGAAGTCTCGTGGCCCTCTGTCAGAATCCAGAGTTTGAAGAAGATCGGAGGGGGTCAAAATTTCGGCCAAAAAAAAAAAATGACAGTGTAACCCCTTATGTTTTTTTTTCTGGTCAAAAATTTGACCTTCGATTTCTCGGCTCTGGAAGGGTCTAGAGCCTCCATTTTCGCGCGCTGGTCGAAGTCTCGTGGCCCTCTGTCAGAATCCAGAGTTTGAAGAAGATCGGAGGGGTTCAAAATTTCGGCCAAAAAAAAAAAATGACAGTGTAACCCCTTATGTTTTTTTTTCTGGTCAAAATTTTGACTTTCGATATCTCGGCTCTGGAAGGGTCTAGAGCCTCCATTTTTGCGCGCTGGTCGAAGTCTCGTGGCCCTCTGTCAGAATCCAGAGTTTGAAGAAGATCGGAGGGGGTCAAAATTTCGGCCAAAAAAAAAAATGACAGTGTAACCCCTTATGTTTTTTTTTTCTGGTCAAAATTTTGACCTTCGATATCTCGGCTCTGGAAGGGTCTAGAGCCTCCATTTTTGCGCGCTGGTCGAAGTCTCGTGGCCCTCTGTCAGAATCCAGAGTTTGAAGAAGATCGGAGGGGGTCAAAATTTCGGCCAAAAAAAAAAAATGACAGTGTAACCCCTTATGTTTTTTTTTCTGCTCAAAATTTTGACCTTCGATATCTCGGCTCTGGAAGGGTCTAGAGCCTCCATTTTTGCGCGCTGGTCGAAGTCTCGTGGCCCTCTGTCAGAATCCAGAGTTTGAAGAAGATCGGAGGGGGTCAAAATTTCGGCCAAAAAAAAAAATGACAGTGTAACCCCTTATGTTTTTTTTTCTGGTCAAAATTTTGACCTTCGATTTCTCGGCTCTGGAAGGGTCTAGAGCCTCCATTTTTGCGCGCTGGTCGGAGTCTCGTGGCCCTCTGTCAGAATCCAGAGTTTCAAGAAGATCGGAGGGGGTCAAAATTTCGGCCAAAAAAAAAAAATGACAGTGTAACCCCTTATGTTTTTTTTTCTGGTCAAAATTTTGACCTTCGATATCTCTGCTCTGGAAGGGTCTAGAGCCTCCATTTTTGCGCGCTGGTCGAAGTCTCGTGGCCCTCTGTCAGAATCCAGAGTTTGAAGAAGATCGGAGGGGGGTCAAAATTTTGGCCAAAAAAAAAAATGACAGTGTAACCCCTTATGTTTTTTTTTTCTGGTCAAAATTTTGACTTTCGATATCTCGGCTCTGGAAGGGTCTAGAGCCTCCATTTTTGCGCGCTGGTCGAAGTCTCGTGGCCCTCTGTCAGAATCCAGAGTTTGAAGAAGATCGGAGGGGGTCAAAATTTTGGCCAAAAAAAAAAAAAAAATGACAGTGTAACCCCTTATGTTTTTTTTTCTGGTCAAAATTTTGACCTCCGATATCTCGGCTCTGGAAGGGTCTAGAGCCTCCATTTTTGCGCGCTGGTCGAAGTCTCGTGGCCCTCTGTCAGAATCCAGAGTTTGAAGAAGATCGGAGGGGGTCAAAATTTCGGCCAAAAAAAAAAATGACAGTGTAACCCCTTATGTTTTTTTTTCTGGTCAAAATTTTGACCTTCAATTTCTCGGCTCTGGAAGGGTCTAGAGCCTCCATTTTTGCGCGCTGGTCGAAGTCTCGTGGCCCTCTGTCAGAATCCAGAGTTTGAAGAAGATCGGAGGGGGTCAAAATTTCGGCCAAAAAAAAAATGACAGTGTAACCCCTTATGTTTTTTTTTCTGGTCAAAATTTTGACCTTCGATATCTCTGCTCTGGAAGGGTCTAGAGCCTCCATTTTTGCGCGCTGGTCGAAGTCTCGTGGCCCTCTGTCAGAATCCAGAGTTTGAAGAAGATCGGAGGGGGGTCAAAATTTTGGCCAAAAAAAAAAATGACAGTGTAACCCCTTATGTTTTTTTTTTCAGGTCAAAATTTTGACTTTCGATATCTCGGCTCTGGAAGGGTCTAGAGCCTCCATTTTTGCGTGCTGGTCGAAGTCTCGTGGCCCTCTGTCAGAATCCAGAGTTTGAAGAAGATCGGAGGGGGTCAAAATTTTGGCCAAAAAAAAAAAAAATGACAGTGTAACCCCTTATGTTTTTTTTTTCTGGTCAAAATTTTGACCTTCGATATCTCGGCTCTGGAAGGGTCTAGAGCCTCCATTTTTGCGCGCTGGTCGAAGTCTCGTGGCCCTCTGTCAGAATCCAGAGTTTCAAGAAGATCGGAGGGGGTCAAAATTTCGGCCAAAAAAAAAAAATGACAGTGTTACCCCTTATGTGTTTTTTTCCGGTCAAAATTTTGACCTTCTATATCTCGGCTCTGGAAGGGTCTAGAGCCTCCATTTTTGCGCGCTGGTCGAAGTCTCGTGGCCCTTTGTCAGAATCCAGAGTTTCAAGAAGATCGGAGGGGGTCAAAATTTCGGCCAAAAAAAAAAATGACAGTGTAACCCCTTATGTTTTTTTTTCTGGTCAAAATTTTGACTTTCGATATCTCTGCTCTGGAAGGGTCTAGAGCCTCCATTTTTGCGCGCTGGTCGAAGTCTCGTGGCCCTCTGTCAGAATCCAGAGTTTGAAGAAGATCGGAGGGGGTCAAAATTTTGGCCAAAAAAAAAAAATGACAGTGTAACCCCTTATGTTTTTTTTTCTGGTCAAAATGTTGACCTTCGATATCTCGGCTCTGGAAGGGTCTAGAGCCTCCATTTTTGCGCGCTGGTCGAAGTCTCGTGGCCCTCTGTCAGAATCCAGAGTTTGAAGAAGATCGGAGGGGGTCAAAATTTCGGCCAAAAAAAAAAAAATGACAGTGTAACCCCTTATGTTTTTTTTTTCTGGTCAAAATTTTGACCTTCGATATCTCGGCTCTGGAAGGCTCTAGAGCCTCCATTTTTGTGCGCTGGTCGAAGTCTCGTGGCCCTCTGTCAGAATCCAGAGTTTCAAGAAGATCGGAGGGGGTCAAAATTTCGGCCAAAAAAAAAATGACAGTGTTACCCCTTATGTGTTTTTTTCTGGTCAAAATTTTGACCTTCGATATCTCGGCTCTGGAAGGGTGTAGAGCCTCCATTTTTGCGCGCTGGTCGAAGTCTCGTGGCCCTCTGTCAGAATCCAGAGTTTGAAGAAGATCGGAGGGGGTCAAAATTTCGGCCAAAAAAAAAAAAAATGACAGTGTAACCCCTTATGTTTTTTTTCTGGTCAAAATTTTGACCTTCGATATCTTGGCTCTGGAAGGGTCTAGAGCCTCCATTTTTGCGCGCTGGTCGAAGTCTCGTGGCCCTCTGTCAGAATCCAGAGTTTGAAGAAGATCGGAGGGGGTCAAAATTTCGGCCAAAAAAAAAATGACAGTGTAACCCCTTATGTTTTTTTTTCTGGTCAAAATTTTGACCTTCGATATCTCGGCTCTGGAAGGGTCTAGAGCCTCCATTTTTGCGCGCTGGTCGAAGTCTCGTGGCCCTCTGTCAGAATCCAGAGTTTGAAGAAGATCGGAGGGGGGTCAAAATTTTGGCCAAAAAAAAAAAATGACAGTGTAACCCCTTATGTTTTTTTTCTGGTCAAAATTTTGACTTTCGATATCTCGGCTCTGGAAGGGTCTAGAGCCTCCATTTTTGCGCGCTGGTCGAAGTCTCGTGGCCCTCTGTCAGAATCCAGAGTTTGAAGAAGATCGGAGGGGGTCAAAATTTCGGCCAAAAAAAAAAATGACAGTGTAACCCCTTATGTTTTTTTTTCTGGTCAAAATTTCGACCTTCGATATCTCGGCTCTGGAAGGGTCTAGAGCCTCCATTTTTGCGCGCTGGTCGAAGTCTCGTGGCCCTTTGTCAGAATCCAGAGTTTGAAGAAGATTGGAGGGGGTTAAAATTTCGGCCAAAAAAAAAAAATGACAGTGTAACCCCTTATGTTTTTTTTTCTGGTCAAAATTTTGACCTTCGATATCTCGGCTCTGGAAGGGTCTAGAGCCTCCATTTTTGCGCGCTGGTCGAAGTCTCGTGGCCCTCTGTCAGAATCCAGAGTTTGAAGAAGATCGGAGGGGGTCAAAATTTCGGCCAAAAAAAAAAATGACAGTGTAACCCCTTATGTTTTTTTTTTCTGGTCAAAATTTTGACCTTCGATATCTCGGCTCTGGAAGGCTCTAGAGCCTCCATTTTTGCGCGCTGGTCGAAGTCTCGTGGCCCTCTGTCAGAATCCAGAGTTTGAAGAAGATCGGAGGGGGTCAAAATTTCGGCCAAAAAAAAAATATGACAGTGTAACCCCTTATGTTTTTTTTCTGGTCAAAATTTTGACCTTCAATATCTCGGCTCTGGAAGGGTCTGGAGCCTCCATTTTTGCGCGCTGGTCGAAGTCTCGTGGCCCTCTGTCAGAATCCAGAGTTTGAAGAAGATCGGAGGGGGTCAAAATTTCGGCCAAAAAAAAAAAAATGACAGTGTAACCCCTTATGTTTTTTTTTCTGGTCAAAATTTTGACCTTCGATTTCTCGGCTCTGGAAGGGTCTAGAGCCTCCATTTTCGCGCGCTGGTCGAAGTCTCGTGGCCCTCTGTCAGAATCCAGAGTTTGAAGAAGATCGGAGGGGTTCAAAATTTCGGCCAAAAAAAAAAATGACAGTGTAACCCCTTATGTTTTTTTTCTGGTCAAAATTTTGACTTTCGATATCTCGGCTCTGGAAGGGTCTAGAGCCTCCATTTTTGCGCGCTGGTCGAAGTCTCGTGGCCCTCTGTCAGAATCCAGAGTTTGAAGAAGATCGGAGGGGGTCAAAATTTCGGCCAAAAAAAAAATGACAGTGTAACCCCTTATGTTTTTTTTTTCTGGTCAAAATTTTGACCTTCGATATCTCGGCTCTGGAAGGGTCTAGAGCCTCCATTTTTGCGCGCTGGTCGAAGTCTCGTGGCCCTCTGTCAGAATCCAGAGTTTGAAGAAGATCGGAGGGGGTCAAAATTTCGGCCAAAAAAAAAAAAATGACAGTGTAACCCCTTATGTTTTTTTTTCTGCTCAAAATTTTGACCTTCGATATCTCGGCTCTGGAAGGGTCTAGAGCCTCCATTTTTGCGCGCTGGTCGAAGTCTCGTGGCCCTCTGTCAGAATCCAGAGTTTGAAGAAGATCGGAGGGGGTCAAAATTTCGGCCAAAAAAAAAATGACAGTGTAACCCCTTATGTTTTTTTTTCTGGTCAAAATTTTGACCTTCGATTTCTCGGCTCTGGAAGGGTCTAGAGCCTCCATTTTTGCGCGCTGGTCGGAGTCTCGTGGCCCTCTGTCAGAATCCAGAGTTTCAAGAAGATCGGAGGGGGTCAAAATTTCGGCCAAAAAAAAAATTGACAGTGTAACCCCTTATGTTTTTTTTCTGGTCAAAATTTTGACCTCCGATATCTCGGCTCTGGAAGGGTCTAGAGCCTCCATTTTTGCGCGCTGGTCGAAGTCTCGTGGCCCTCTGTCAGAATCCAGAGTTTGAAGAAGATCGGAGGGGGTCAAAATTTCGGCCAAAAAAAAAAATGACAGTGTAACCCCTTATGTTTTTTTTTCTGGTCAAAATTTTGACCTTCGATTTCTCGGCTCTGGAAGGGTCTAGAGCCTCCATTTTTGCGCGCTGGTCGAAGTCTCGTGGCCCTCTGTCAGAATCCAGAGTTTGAAGAAGATCGGAGGGGGTCAAAATTTCGGCCAAAAAAAAAAATGACAGTGTAACCCCTTATGTTTTTTTTCTGGTCAAAATTTTGACCTTCGATATCTCTGCTCTGGAAGGGTCTAGAGCCTCCATTTTTGCGCGCTGGTCGAAGTCTCGTGGCCCTCTGTCAGAATCCAGAGTTTGAAGAAGATCGGAGGGGGGTCAAAATTTTGGCCAAAAAAAAAAATGACAGTGTAACCCCTTATGTTTTTTTTTCTGGTCAAAATTTTGACTTTCGATATCTCGGCTCTGGAAGGGTCTAGAGCCTCCATTTTTGCGCGCTGGTCGAAGTCTCGTGGCCCTCTGTCAGAATCCAGAGTTTGAAGAAGATCGGAGGGGGTCAAAATTTTGGCCAAAAAAAAAAAAAAAATGACAGTGTAACCCCTTATGTTTTTTTTTCTGGTCAAAATTTTGACCTCCGATATCTCGGCTCTGGAAGGGTCTAGAGCCTCCATTTTTGTGCGCTGGTCGAAGTCTCGTGGCCCTCTGTCAGAATCCAGAGTTTGAAGAAGATCGGAGGGGGTCAAAATTTCGGCCAAAAAAAAAAATGACAGTGTAACCCCTTATGTTTTTTTTTCTGGTCAAAATTTTGACCTTCAATTTCTCGGCTCTGGAAGGGTCTAGAGCCTCCATTTTTGCGCGCTGGTCGAAGTCTCGTGGCCCTCTGTCAGAATCCAGAGTTTGAAGAAGATCGGAGGGGGTCAAAATTTCGGCCAAAAAAAAAATGACAGTGTAACCCCTTATGTTTTTTTTTCTGGTCAAAATTTTGACCTTCGATATCTCTGCTCTGGAAGGGTCTAGAGCCTCCATTTTTGCGCGCTGGTCGAAGTCTCGTGGCCCTCTGTCAGAATCCAGAGTTTGAAGAAGATCGGAGGGGGGTCAAAATTTTGGCCAAAAAAAAAAAATGACAGTGTAACCCCTTATGTTTTTTTTTCAGGTCAAAATTTTGACTTTCGATATCTCGGCTCTGGAAGGGTCTAGAGCCTCCATTTTTGCGTGCTGGTCGAAGTCTCGTGGCCCTCTGTCAGAATCCAGAGTTTGAAGAAGATCGGAGGGGGTCAAAATTTTGGCCAAAAAAAAAAAAAAATGACAGTGTAACCCCTTATGTTTTTTTTTTTCTGGTCAAAATTTTGACCTTCGATATCTCGGCTCTGGAAGGGTCTAGAGCCTCCATTTTTGCGCGCTGGTCGAAGTCTCGTGGCCCTCTGTCAGAATCCAGAGTTTCAAGAAGATCGGAGGGGGTCAAAATTTCGGCCAAAAAAAAAAAAATTACAGTGTTACCCCTTATGTGTTTTTTTCCGGTCAAAATTTTGACCTTCGATATCTCGGCTCTGGAAGGGTCTAGAGCCTCCATTTTTGCGCGCTGGTCGAAGTCTCGTGGCCCTTTGTCAGAATCCAGAGTTTCAAGAAGATCGGAGGGGGTCAAAATTTCGGCCAAAAAAAAAATGACAGTGTAACCCCTTATGTTTTTTTTTTCTGGTCAAAATTTTGACCTTCGATATCTCGGCTCTGGAAGGGTCTAGAGCCTCCATTTTTGCGCGCTGGTCGAAGTCTCGTGGCCCTCTGTCAGAATCCAGAGTTTGAAGAAGATCGGAGGGGGTCAAAATTTCGGCCAAAAAAAAAAAATGACAGTGTAACCCCTTATGTTTTTTTTTCTGGTCAAAATTTTGACTTTCGATATCTCTGCTCTGGAAGGGTCTAGAGCCTCCATTTTTGCGCGCTGGTCGAAGTCTCGTGGCCCTCTGTCAGAATCCAGAGTTTGAAGAAGATCGGAGGGGGTCAAAATTTTGGCCAAAAAAAAAAATGACAGTGTAACCCCTTATGTTTTTTTTTCTGGTCAAAATGTTGACCTTCGATATCTCGGCTCTGGAAGGGTCTAGAGCCTCCATTTTTGCGCGCTGGTCGAAGTCTCGTGGCCCTCTGTCAGAATCCAGAGTTTGAAGAAGATCGGAGGGGGTCAAAATTTCGGCCAAAAAAAAAAAAATGACAGTGTAACCCCTTATGTTTTTTTTTTTTTGGTCAAAATTTTGACCTTCGATATCTCGGCTCTGGAAGGCTCTAGAGCCTCCATTTTTGTGCGCTGGTCGAAGTCTCGTGGCCCTCTATCAGAATCCAGAGTTTCAAGAAGATCGGAGGGGGTCAAAATTTCGGCCAAAAAAAAAAATGACAGTGTTACCCCTTATGTGTTTTTTTCTGGTCAAAATTTTGACCTTCGATATCTCGGCTCTGGAAGGGTGTAGAGCCTCCATTTTTGCGCGCTGGTCGAAGTCTCGTGGCCCTCTGTCAGAATCCAGAGTTTGAAGAAGATCGGAGGGGGTCAAAATTTCGGCCAAAAAAAAAAAAAAATGACAGTGTAACCCCTTATGTTTTTTTTCTGGTCAAAATTTTGACCTTCGATATCTTGGCTCTGGAAGGGTCTAGAGCCTCCATTTTTGCGCGCTGGTCGAAGTCTCGTGGCCCTCTGTCAGAATCCAGAGTTTGAAGAAGATCGGAGGGGGTCAAAATTTCGGCCAAAAAAAAAATGACAGTGTAACCCCTTATGTTTTTTTTTCTGGTCAAAATTTTGACCTTCGATATCTCGGCTCTGGAAGGGTCTAGAGCCTCCATTTTTGCGCGCTGGTCGAAGTCTCGTGGCCCTCTGTCAGAATCCAGAGTTTGAAGAAGATCGGAGGGGGGTCAAAATTTTGGCCAAAAAAAAAAAATGACAGTGTAACCCCTTATGTTTTTTTTCTGGTCAAAATTTTGACTTTCGATATCTCGGCTCTGGAAGGGTCTAGAGCCTCCATTTTTGCGCGCTGGTCGAAGTCTCGTGGCCCTCTGTCAGAATCCAGAGTTTGAAGAAGATCGGAGGGGGTCAAAATTTCGGCCAAAAAAAAAAATGACAGTGTAACCCCTTATGTTTTTTTTTTTCTGGTCAAAATTTTGACCTTCAATATCTCGGCTCTGGAAGGGTCTAGAGCCTCCATTTTTGCGCGCTGGTCGAAGTCTCGTGGCCCTCTGTCAGAATCCAGAGTTTGAAGAAGATCGGAGGGGGTCAAAATTTCGGCCAAAAAAAAAATGACAGTGTAACCCCTTATGTTTTTTTTTCTGCTCAAAATTTTGACCTTCGATATCTCGTCTCTGGAAGGGTCTAGAGCCTCCATTTTTGCGCGCTGGTCGAAGTCTCGTGGCCCTCTGTCAGAATCCAGAGTTTGAAGAAGATCGGAGGGGGTCAAAATTTCGGCCAAAAAAAAAAAATGACAGTGTAACCCCTTATGTTTTTTTTTTTCTGGTCAAAATTTTGACCTTCGATATCTCGGCTCTGGAAGGGTCTAGAGCCTCCATTTTTGCGCGCTGGTCGAAGTCTCGTGGCCCTCTGTCAGAATCCAGAGTTTGAAGAAGATCGGAGGGGGTCAAAATTTCGGCCAAAAAAAAAATGACAGTGTAACCCCTTATGTTTTTTTTTTCTGGTCAAAATTTTGACCTTTGATATCTCGGCTCTGGAAGGGTCTAGAGCCTCCATTTTTGCGCGCTGGTCGAAGTCTCGTGGACCTCTGTCAGAATCCAGAGTTTGAAGAAGATCGGAGGGGGTCAAAATTTTGGCCAAAAAAAAAAAATGACAGTGTAACCCCTTATGTTTTTTTTCTGGTCAAAATTTTGACCTTCAATATCTCGGCTCTGGAAGGGTCTAGAGCCTCCATTTTTGCGCGCTGGTCGAAGTCTCGTGGCCCTCTGTCAGAATCCAGAGTTTGAAGAAGATCGGAGGGGGTCAAAATTTCGGCCAAAAAAAAAAATGACAGTGTAACCCCTTATGTTTTTTTTTTCTGGTCAAAATTTTGACCTTCAATTTCTCGGCTCTGGAAGGGTCTAGAGCCTCCATTTTCGTGCGCTGGTCGAAGTCTCGTGGCCCTCTGTCAGAATCCAGAGTTTGAAGAAGATCGGAGGGGGTCAAAATTTCGGCCAAAAAAAAAATGACAGTGTAACCCCTTATGTTTTTTTTTCTGGTCAAAATTTTGACCTTCGATATCTCGGCTCTGGAAGGGTCTAGAGCCTCCATTTTTGCGCGCTGGTCGAAGTCTCGTGGCCCTCTGTCAGAATCCAGAGTTTGAAGAAGATCGGAGGGGGGTCAAAATTTTGGCCAAAAAAAAAAATGACAGTGTAACCCCTTATGTTTTTTTTCTGGTCAAAATTTTGACTTTCGATATCTCGGCTCTGGAAGGGTCTAGAGCCTCCATTTTTGCGCGCTGGTCGAAGTCTCGTGGCCCTCTGTCAGAATCCAGAGTTTGAAGAAGATCGGAGGGGGTCAAAATTTCGGCCAAAAAAAAAATGACAGTGTAACCCCTTATGTTTTTTTTTTTCTGGTCAAAATTTTGACCTTCGATATCTCGGCTCTGGAAGGGTCTAGAGCCTCCATTTTTGCGCGCTGGTCGAAGTCTCGTGGCCCTCTGTCAGAATCCAGAGTTTGAAGAAGATCGGAGGGGGTCAAAATTTTGGCCAAAAAAAAAATGACAGTGTAACCCCTTATTTTTTTATCCAAACTCTGGATTCTGACAGAGGGCCACGAGACTTCGACCAGCGCGCAAAAATGGAGGGTCTAGACCCTTCCAGAGCCGAGATATCGAAGGTCAAAATTTTGACCAGAAAAAAAACATAAGGGGTTACACTGTCATTTTTTTTTTTGGCCGAAATTTTGACCCCCTCCGATCTTCTTGAAACTCTGGATTCTGACAGAGGGCCACGAGACTTCGACCAGCGCGCAAAAATGGAGGCTCTAGACCCTTCCAGAGCAGAGATATCGGATGTCAAAGTTTTGACCTGAAAAAAAAACATAAGGGGTAACACTGTCGTTTTTGGCCGAAATTTTGACCCCCTCCGATCTTCTTGAAACTCTGGATTCTGACAGAGGGCCACGAGACTTCGACCAGCGCGCAAAAATGGAGGCTCTAGACCCTTCCAGAGCCGAGATATCGGATGTCAAAGTTTTGACCTGAAAAAAAAAACAAAAGGGGTAACACTGTCGTTTTTGACCGAAATTTTGACCCCCTCCGATCTTCTTGAAACTCTGGATTCTGACAGAGGGCCACGAGACTTCGACCAGCGCGCAAAAATGGAGGCTCTAGACCCTTCCAGAGCCGAGATATCGGACGTCAAAGTTTTGACCCGAAAAAAAAACATAAGGGGTAACACTGTCGTTTTTGGCCGAAATTTTGACCCCCTCCGATCTTCTTGAAACTCTGGATTCTGACAGAGGGCCACGAGACTTCGACCAGCGCGCAAAAATGGAGGCTCTAGACCCTTCCAGAGCCGAGATATCGGATGTCAAAGTTTTGACCTGAAAAAAAAAAACATAAGGGGTAACACTGTCGTTTTTGGCCGAAATTTTGACCCCCTCCGATCTTCTTGAAACTCTGGATTCTGACAGAGGGCCACGAGACTTCGACCAGCGCGCAAAAATGGAGGCTCTAGACCCTTCCAGAGCCGAGATATCGGATGTCAAAGTTTTGACCTGAAAAAAAAAACATAAGGGGTAACACTGTCGTTTTTGGCCGAAATTTTGACCCCCTCCGATCTTCTTGAAACTCTGGATTCTGACAGAGGGCCACGAGACTTCGACCAGCGCGCAAAAATGGAGTCTCTAGACCCTTCCAGAGCCGAGATATCGGATGTCAAAGTTTTGACCTGAAAAAAAAAACCATAAGGGGTAACACTGTCGTTTTTGGCCGAAATTTTGACCCCCTCCGATCTTCTTGAAACTCTGGATTCTGACAGAGGGCCACGAGACTTCGACCAGCGCGCAAAAATGGAGGCTCTAGACCCTTCCAGAGCCGAGATATCGGATGTCAAAGTTTTGACCTGAAAAAAAAACATAAGGGGTAACACTGTCGTTTTTGGCCGAAATTTTGACCCCCTCCGATCTTCTTGAAACTCTGGATTCTGACAGAGGGCCACGAGACTTCGACCAGCGCGCAAAAATGGAGGCTCTAGACCCTTCCAGAGCCGAGATATCGGATGTCAAAGTTTTGACCTGAAAAAAAAACATAAGGGGTAACACTGTCGTTTTTGTCCAAAATTTTGACCCCCTCCGATCTTCTTGAAACTCTGGATTCTGACAGAGGGCCACGAGACTTCGACCAGCGCGCAAAAATGGAGGCTCTAGACCCTTCCAGAGCCGAGATATCTGATGTCAAAGTTTTGACCCGAAAAAAAAACATAAGGGGTAACACTGTCGTTTTTGGCCGAAATTTTGAGCCCCTCCGATCTTCTTAAAACTCTGGATTCTGACAGAGGGCCACGAGACTTCGACCAGCGCGCAAAAATGGAGGCTCTAGACCCTTCCAGAGCCGAGATATCTGATGTCAAAGTTTTGACCTGAAAAAAAAACATAAGGGGTAACACTGTCGTTTTTGGCCGAAATTTTGACCCCCTCCGATCTTCTCGAAACTCTGGATTCTGACAGAGGGCCACAAGACTTCGACCAGCGCACAAAAATGGAGGCTCTAGACCCTTCCAGAGCCGAGATATCGGATGTCAAAGTTTTGACCTGAAAAAAAAACATAAGGGGTAACACTGTCGTTTTTGGCCGAAATTTTGACCCCCTTCGATCTTCTTGAAACTCTGGATTCTGACAGAGGGCCACGAGACTTCGACCAGCGCGCAAAAATGGAGGCTCTAGACCCTTCCAGAGCCGAGATATCGGATGTCAAAGTTTTGACCTGAAAAAAAAACATAAGGGGTAACACTGTCGTTTTTGGCCGAAATTTTGACCCCCCTCCGATCTTCTTGAAACTCTGGATTCTGACAGAGGGCCACGAGACTTCGACCAGCGCGCAAAAACGGAGGCTCTAGACCCTTCCAGAGCCGAGATATCGGATGTCAAAGTTTTGACCCGAAAAAAAAAACATAAGGGGTAACACTGTCAATTTGGCCGAAATTTTGACCCCCTCCGATCTTCTTGAAACTCTGGATTCTGACAGAGGGCCACGAGACTTCGACCAGCGCGCAAAAATGGAGGCTCTAGACCCTTCCAGAGCCGAGATATCGGATGTCAAAGTTTTGACCTGAAAAAAAAACATAAGGGGTAACACTGTCGTTTTTGGCCGAAATTTTGACCCCCTCCGATCTTCTTGAAACTCTGGATTCTGACAGAGGGCCACGAGATTTTGACCAGCGCGCAAAAATGGAGGCTCTAGACCCTTCCAGAGCCGAGATATCGGATGTCAAAGTTTTGACCTGAAAAAAAAACATAAGGGGTAACACTGTCGTTTTTGGCCGAAATTTTGACCCCCTCCGATCTTCTTGAAACTCTGGATTCTGACAGAGGGCCACGAGACTTCGACCAGCGCGCAAAAATGGAGGCTCTAGACCCTTCCAGAGCCGAGATATCGGATGTCAAAGTTTTGACCTGAAAAAAAAAACATAAGGGGTAACACTGTTGTTTTTGGCCGAAATTTTGACCCCCTCCGATCTTTTTGAAACTCTGGATTCTGACAGAGGGCCACGAGACTTCGACCAGCGCGCAAAAACGGAGGCTCTAGACCCTTCCAGAGCCGAGATATCGGATGTCAAAGTTTTGACCCGAAAAAAAAAAAAACATAAGGGGTAACACTGTCATTTTGGCCGAAATTTTGACCCCCTCCGATCTTCTTGAAACTCTGGATTCTGACAGAGGGCCACGAGACTTCGACCAGCGCGCAAAAATGGAGGCTCTAGACCCTTCCAGAGCCGAGATATCGGATGTCAAAGTTTTGACCTGAAAAAAAAACATAAGGGGTAACACTGTCGTTTTTGGCCGAAATTTTGACCCCCTCTGATCTTCTTGAAACTCTGGATTCTGACAGAGGGCCACGAGACTTCGACCAGCGCGCAAAAATGGAGGCTCTAGACCCTTCCAGAGCCGAGATATCGGATGTCAAAGTTTTGACCTGAAAAAAAAAACATAAGGGGTAACACTGTCGTTTTTGGCCGAAATTTTGACCCCCTCCGATCTTCTTGAAACTCTGGATTCTGACAGAGGGCCACGAGACTTCGACCAGCGCGCAAAAATGGAGGCTCTAGACCCTTCCAGAGCCGAGATATCGGATGTCAAAGTTTTGACCTGAAAAAAAAAACAAAAGGGGTAACACTGTCGTTTTTGACCGAAATTTTGACCCCCTCCGATCTTCTTGAAACTCTGGATTCTGACAGAGGGCCACGAGACTTCGACCAGCGCGCAAAAATGGAGGCTCTAGACCCTTCCAGAACCGAGATATCGGACGTCAAAGTTTTGACCCGAAAAAAAAACATAAGGGGTAACACTGTCGTTTTTGGCCGAAATTTTGAGCCCCTCCGATCTTCTTAAAACTCTGGATTCTGACAGAGGGCCACGAGACTTCGACCAGCGCGCAAAAATGGAGGCTCTAGACCCTTCCAGAGCCGAGATATCTGATGTCAAAGTTTTGACCCGAAAAAAAAAACATAAGGGGTAACACTGTCGTTTTTGGCCAAAATTTTGACCCCCTCCGATCTTCTTGAAACTCTGGATTCTGACAGAGGGCCACGAGACTTCGACCAGCGCGCAAAAATGGAGGCTCTAGACCCTTCCAGAGCCGAGATATCTGATGTCAAAGTTTTGACCCGAAAAAAAAACATAAGGGGTAACACTGTCGTTTTTGGCCGAAATTTTGAGCCCCTCCGATCTTCTTAAAACTCTGGATTCTGACAGAGGGCCACGAGACTTCGACCAGCGCGCAAAAATGGAGGCTCTAGACCCTTCCAGAGCCGAGATATCGGATGTCAAAGTTTTGACCTGACAAAAAAAACATAAGGGGTAACACTGTCGTTTTTGGCCGAAATTTTGACCCCCTCCGATCTTCTTGAAACTCTGGATTCTGACAGAGGGCCACGAGACTTCGACCAGCGCGCAAAAATGGAGGCTCTAGACCCTTCCAGAGCCGAGATATCGGATGTCAAAGTTTTGACCCGAAAAAAAAAACATAAGGGGTAACACTGTCGTTTTTGGCCGAAATTTTGACCCCCTCCGATCTTCTTGAAACTCTGGATTCTGACAGAGGGCCACGAGACTTCGACCAGCGCGCAAAAATGGAGGCTCTAGACCCTTCCAGAGCCGAGATATCGGATGTCAAAGTTTTGACCTGAAAAAAAAACATAAGGGGTAACACTGTCGTTTTTGGCCGAAATTTTGACCCCCTCCGATCTTCTTGAAACTCTGGATTCTGACAGAGGGCCACGAGACTTCGACCAGCGCGCAAAAATGGAGGCTCTAGACCCTTCCAGAGCCGAGATATCGGATGTCAAAGTTTTGACCTGAAAAAAAAAACCATAAGGGGTAACACTGTCGTTTTTGGCCGAAATTTTGACCCCCTCCGATCTTCTTGAAACTCTGGATTCTGACAGAGGGCCACGAGACTTCGACCAGCGCGCAAAAATGGAGGCTCTAGACCCTTCCAGAGCCGAGATATCGGATGTCAAAGTTTTGACCTGAAAAAAAAACATAAGGGGTAACACTGTCGTTTTTGGCCGAAATTTTGACCCCCTCCGATCTTCTTGAAACTCTGGATTCTGACAGAGGGCCACGAGACTTCGACCAGCGCGCAAAAATGGAGGCTCTAGACCCTTCCAGAGCCGAGATATCGGATGTCAAAGTTTTGACCTGAAAAAAAAACATAAGGGGTAACACTGTCGTTTTTGACCGAAATTTTGACCCCCTCCGATCTTCTTGAAACTCTGGATTCTGACAGAGGGCCACGAGACTTCGACCAGCGCGCAAAAATTGAGGCTCTAGACCCTTCCAGAGCCGAGATATCGGATGTCAAAGTTTTGACCCGAAAAAAAAACATAAGGGGTAACACTGTCGTTTTTGGCCGAAATTTTGACCCCCTCCGATCTTCTTGAAACTCTGGATTCTGACAGAGGGCCACGAGACTTCGACCAGCGCGCAAAAATGGAGGCTCTAGACCCTTCCAGAGCCGACATATCGGATGTCAAAGTTTTGACCTGAAAAAAAAAACATAAGGGGTAACACTGTCGTTTTTGGCCGAAATTTTGACCCCCTCCGATCTTCTTGAAACTCTGGATTCTGACAGAGGGCCACGAGACTTCGACCAGCGCGCAAAAATGGAGGCTCTAGACCCTTCCAGAGCCGAGATATCGGATGTCAAAGTTTTGACCTGAAAAAAAAAACATAAGGGGTAACACTGTCGTTTTTGGCCGAAATTTTGACCCCCTCCGATCTTCTTCAAACTCTGGATTCTGACAGAGGGCCACGAGACTTCGACCAGCGCGCAAAAATGGAGGCTCTAGACCCTTCCAGAGCCGAGATATCGGATGTCAAAGTTTTGACCTGAAAAAAAAAAACATAAGGGGTAACACTGACGTTTTTGGCCGAAATTTTGACCCCCTCCGATCTTCTTGAAACTCTGGATTCTGACAGAGGGCCACGAGACTTCGACCAGCGCGCAAAAATGGAGGCTCTAGACCCTTCCAGAGCCGAGATATCGGATGTCAAAGTTTTCGACCTGAAAAAAAAACATAAGGGGTAACACTGTCATTTTTGGCCGAAATTTTCACCCCCTCCGATCTTCTTGAAACTCTGGATTCTGACAGAGGGCCACGAGACTTCGACCAGCGCGCAAAAATGGAGGCTCTAGACCCTTCCAGAGCCGAGATATCGGATGTCAAAGTTTTGACCTGAAAAAAAAAACATAAGGGGTAACACTGTCGTTTTTGGCCGAAATTTTGACCCCCTCCGATCTTCTTGAAACTCTGGATTCTGACAGAGGGCCACGAGACTTCGACCAGCGCGCAAAAATGGAGGCTCTAGACCCTTCCAGAGCCGAGATATCGGATGTCAAAGTTTTGACCTGAAAAAAAAAACATAAGGGGTAACACTGTCGTTTTTGGCCGAAATTTTGACCCCCTCCGATCTTCTTGAAACTCTGGATTCTGACAGAGGGCCACGAGACTTCGACCAGCGCGCAAAAATGGAGGCTCTAGACCCTTCCAGAGCCGAGATATCGGACGTCAAAGTTTTGACCCGAAAAAAAAACATAAGGGGTAACACTGTCGTTTTTGGCCGAAATTTTGACCCCCTCCGATCTTCTTGAAACTCTGGATTCTGACAGAAGGCCACGAGACTTCGACCAGCGTGCAAAAAAAAAAGGCTCTAGACCCTTCCAGAGCCGAGATATCTGATGTCAAAGTTTTGACCCGAAAAAAAAAAACATAAGGGGTAACACTGTCGTTTTTGGCCGAAATTTTGAGCCCCTCCGATCTTCTTAAAACTCTGGATTCTGACAGAGGGCCACGAGACTTCGACCAGCGCGCAAAAATGGAGGCTCTAGACCCTTCCAGAGCCGAGATATCTGATGTCAAAGTTTTGACCCGAAAAAAAAACATAAGGGGTAACACTGTCGTTTTTGGCCAAAATTTTGACCCCCTCCGATCTTCTTGAAACTCTGGATTCTGACAGAGGGCCACGAGACTTCGACCAGCGCGCAAAAATGGAGGCTCTAGACCCTTCCAGAGCCGAGATATCTGATGTCAAAGTTTTGACCCGAAAAAAAAACATAAGGGGTAACACTGTCGTTTTTGGCCGAAATTTTGAGCCCCTCCGATCTTCTTAAAACTCTAGATTCTGACAGAGGGCCACGAGACTTCGACCAGCGCGCAAAAATGGAGGCTCTAGACCCTTCCAGAGCCGAGATATCTGATGTCAAAGTTTTGACCCGAAAAAAAACATAAGGGGTAACACTGTCGTTTTTGGCCGAAATTTTGACCCCCTCCGATCTTCTTGAAACTCTGGATTCTGACAGAGGGCCACGAGACTTCGACCAGCGCGCAAAAATGGAGGCTCTAGACCCTTCCAGAGCCGAGATATCGGATGTCAAAGTTTTGACCTGAAAAAAAAAAACATAAGGGGTAACACTGTTGTTTTTGGCCGAAATTTTGACCCCCTCCGATCTTCTTGAAACTCTGGATTCTGACAGAGGGCCACGAGACTTCGACCAGCGCACAAAAATGGAGGCTCTAGACCCTTCCAGAGCCGAGATATCGGATGTCAAAGTTTTGACCTGAAAAAAAAAACATAAGGGGTAACACTGTCGTTTTTGGCCGAAATTTTGACCCCCTCCGATCTTCTTGAAACTCTGGATTCTGACAGAGGGCCACGAGACTTCGACCAGCGCGCAAAAATGGAGGCTCTAGACCCTTCCAGAGCCGAGATATCGGATGTCAAAGTTTTGACCTGAAAAAAAAACATAAGGGGTAACACTGTCGTTTTTGGCCGAAATTTTGACCCCCTCCGATCTTCTTGAAACTCTGGATTCTGACAGAGGGCCACGAGACTTCGACCAGCGCGCAAAAACGGAGGCTCTAGACCCTTCCAGAGCCGAGATATCGGATGTCAAAGTTTTGACCCGAAAAAAAAAAACATAAGGGGTAACACTGTCATTTTGGCCGAAATTTTGACCCCCTCCGATCTTCTTGAAACTCTGGATTCTGACAGAGGGCCACGAGACTTCGACCAGCGCGCAAAAATGGAGGCTCTAGACCCTTCCAGAGCCGAGATATCGGATGTCAAAGTTTTGACCTGAAAAAAAAACATAAAGGGTAACACTGTCGTTTTTGGCCGAAATTTTGACCCCCTCCGATCTTCTTGAAACTCTGGATTCTGACAGAGGGCCACGAGACTTCGACCAGCGCGCAAAAATGGAGGCTCTAGACCCTTCCAGAGCCGAGATATCGGATGTCACAGTTTTGACCTGAAAAAAAAAACCATAAGGGGTAACACTGTCGTTTTTGGCCGAAATTTTGACCCCCTCCGATCTTCTTGAAACTCTGGATTCTGACAGAGGGCCACGAGACTTCGACCAGCGCGCAAAAATGGAGGCTCTAGACCCTTCCAGAGCCGAGATATCGGATGTCAAAGTTTTGACCTGAAAAAAAAAACAAAAGGGGTAACACTGTCGTTTTTGACCGAAATTTTGACCCCCTCCGATCTTCTTGAAACTCTGGATTCTGACAGAGGGCCACGAGACTTCGACCAGCGCGCAAAAATGGAGGCTCTAGACCCTTCCAGAGCCGAGATATCGGACGTCAAAGTTTTGACCCGAAAAAAAAACATAAGGGGTAACACTGTCGTTTTTGGCCGAAATTTTGACCCCCTCCGATCTTCTTGAAACTCTGGATTCTGACAGAGGGCCACGAGACTTCGACCAGCGCGCAAAAATGGAGGCTCTAGACCCTTCCAGAGCCGAGATATCGGATGTCAAAGTTTTGACCTGAAAAAAAAAACATAAGGGGTAACACTGTCGTTTTTGGCCGAAATTTTGACCCCCTCCGATCTTCTTGAAACTCTGGATTCTGACAGAGGGCCATGAGACTTCGACCAGCGCGCAAAAATGGAGGCTCTAGACCCTTCCAGAGCCGAGATATCGGATGTCAAAGTTTTGACCTGAAAAAAAAAACATAAGGGGTAACACTGTCGTTTTTGGCCGAAATTTTGACCCCCTCCGATCTTCTTGAAACTCTGGATTCTGACAGAGGGCCACGAGACTTCGACCAGCGCGCAAAAATGGAGGCTCTAGACCCTTCCAGAGCCGAGATATCGGATGTCAAAGTTTTGACCTGAAAAAAAAAACATAAGGGGTAACACTGTCGTTTTTGGCCGAAATTTTGACCCCCTCCGATCTTCTTGAAACTCTGGATTCTGACAGAGGGCCACGAGACTTCGACCAGCGCGCAAAAATGGAGGCTCTAGACCCTTCCAGAGCCGAGATATCGGATGTCAAAGTTTTGACCTGAAAAAAAAAACATAAGGGGTAACACTGTCGTTTTTGGCCGAAATTTTGACCCCCTCCGATCTTCTTGAAACTCTGGATTCTGACAGAGGGCCACGAGACTTCGACCAGCGCGCAAAAATGGAGGCTCTAGACCCTTCCAGAGCCGAGATATCGGATGTCAAAGTTTTGACCCGAAAAAAAAAAAAAACATAAGGGGTAACACTGTCGTTTTTGGCCGAAATTTTGACCCCCTCCGATCTTCTTGAAACTCTGGATTCTGACAGAGGGCCACGAGACTTCGACCAGCGCGCAAAAATGGAGGCTCTAGACCCTTCCAGAGCCGAGATATCGGATGTCAAGGTTTTGACCTGAAAAAAAAAACATAAGGGGTAACACTGTCGTTTTTGGCCAAAATTTTGACCCCCTCCGATCTTCTTGAAACTCTGGATTCTGACAGAGGGCCACGAGACTTCGACCAGCGCGCAAAAATGGAGGCTCTAGACCCTTCCAGAGCCGAGATATCTGATGTCAAAGTTTTGACCCGAAAAAAAAACATAAGGGGTAACACTGTCGTTTTTGGCCGAAATTTTGAGCCCCTCCGATCTTCTTAAAACTCTGGATTCTGACAGAGGGCCACGAGACTTCGACCAGCGCGCAAAAATGGAGGCTCTAGACCCTTCCAGAGCCGAGATATCTGATGTCAAAGTTTTGACCCGAAAAAAAAACATAAGGGGTAACACTGTCGTTTTTGGCCGAAATTTTGACCCCCTCCGATCTTCTTGAAACTCTGGATTCTGACAGAGGGCCACGAGACTTCGACCAGCGCGCAAAAATGGAGGCTCTAGACCCTTCCAGAGCCGAGATATCGGATGTCAAAGTTTTGACCTGAAAAAAAAAAACATAAGGGGTAACACTGTTGTTTTTGGCCGAAATTTTGACCCCCTCCGATCTTCTTGAAACTCTGGATTCTGACAGAGGGCCACGAGACTTCGACCAGCGCACAAAAATGGAGGCTCTAGACCCTTCCAGAGCCGAGATATCGGATGTCAAAGTTTTGACCTGAAAAAAAAACATAAGGGGTAACACTGTCGTTTTTGGCCGAAATTTTGACCCCCTTCGATCTTCTTGAAACTCTGGATTCTGACAGAGGGCCACGAGACTTCGACCAGCGCGCAAAAATGGAGGCTCTAGACCCTTCCAGAGCCGAGATATCGGATGTCAAAGTTTTGACCTGAAAAAAAAACATAAGGGGTAACACTGTCGTTTTTGGCCGAAATTTTGACCCCCTCCGATCTTCTTGAAACTCTGGATTCTGACAGAGGGCCACGAGACTTCGACCAGCGCGCAAAAACGGAGGCTCTAGACCCTTCCAGAGCCGAGATATCGGATGTCAAAGTTTTGACCCGAAAAAAAAAAACATAAGGGGTAACACTGTCATTTTGGCCGAAATTTTGACCCCCTCCGATCTTCTTGAAACTCTGGATTCTGACAGAGGGCCACGAGACTTCGACCAGCGCGCAAAAATGGAGGCTCTAGACCCTTCCAGAGCCGAGATATCGGATGTCAAAGTTTTGACCTGAAAAAAAAAACATAAGGGGTAACACTGTCGTTTTTGGCCGAAATTTTGACCCCCTCCGATCTTCTTGAAACTCTGGATTCTGACAGAGGGCCACGAGACTTCGACCAGCGCGCAAAAATGGAGGCTCTAGACCCTTCCAGAGCCGAGATATCGGACGTCAAAGTTTTGACCCGAAAAAAAAACATAAGGGGTAACACTGTCGTTTTTGGCCGAAATTTTGACCCCCTCCGATCTTCTTGAAACTCTGGATTCTGACAGAGGGCCACGAGACTTCGACCAGCGCGCAAAAATGGAGGCTCTAGACCCTTCCAGAGCCGAGATATCGGATGTCAAAGTTTTGACCTGAAAAAAAAAACATAAGGGGTAACACTGTCGTTTTTGGCCGAAATTTTGACCCCCTCCGATCTTCTTGAAACTCTGGATTCTGACAGAGGGCCATGAGACTTCGACCAGCGCGCAAAAATGGAGGCTCTAGACCCTTCCAGAGCCGAGATATCGGATGTCAAAGTTTTGACCTGAAAAAAAAAACATAAGGGGTAACACTGTCGTTTTTGGCCGAAATTTTGACCCCCTCCGATCTTCTTGAAACTCTGGATTCTGACAGAGGGCCACGAGACTTCGACCAGCGCGCAAAAATGGAGGCTCTAGACCCTTCCAGAGCCGAGATATCGGATGTCAAAGTTTTGACCTGAAAAAAAAAACATAAGGGGTAACACTGTCGTTTTTGGCCGAAATTTTGACCCCCTCCGATCTTCTTGAAACTCTGGATTCTGACAGAGGGCCACGAGACTTCGACCAGCGCGCAAAAATGGAGGCTCTAGACCCTTCCAGAGCCGAGATATCGGATGTCAAAGTTTTGACCTGAAAAAAAAAACATAAGGGGTAACACTGTCGTTTTTGGCCGAAATTTTGACCCCCTCCGATCTTCTTGAAACTCTGGATTCTGACAGAGGGCCACGAGACTTCGACCAGCGCGCAAAAATGGAGGCTCTAGACCCTTCCAGAGCCGAGATATCGGATGTCAAAGTTTTGACCCGAAAAAAAAAAAAACATAAGGGGTAACACTGTCGTTTTTGGCCGAAATTTTGACCCCCTCCGATCTTCTTGAAACTCTGGATTCTGACAGAGGGCCACGAGACTTCGACCAGCGCGCAAAAATGGAGGCTCTAGACCCTTCCAGAGCCGAGATATCGGATGTCAAGGTTTTGACCTGAAAAAAAAAACATAAGGGGTAACACTGTCGTTTTTGGCCAAAATTTTGACCCCCTCCGATCTTCTTGAAACTCTGGATTCTGACAGAGGGCCACGAGACTTCGACCAGCGCGCAAAAATGGAGGCTCTAGACCCTTCCAGAGCCGAGATATCTGATGTCAAAGTTTTGACCCGAAAAAAAAACATAAGGGGTAACACTGTCGTTTTTGGCCGAAATTTTGAGCCCCTCCGATCTTCTTAAAACTCTGGATTCTGACAGAGGGCCACGAGACTTCGACCAGCGCGCAAAAATGGAGGCTCTAGACCCTTCCAGAGCCGAGATATCTGATGTCAAAGTTTTGACCCGAAAAAAAAACATAAGGGGTAACACTGTCGTTTTTGGCCGAAATTTTGACCCCCTCCGATCTTCTTGAAACTCTGGATTCTGACAGAGGGCCACGAGACTTCGACCAGCGCGCAAAAATGGAGGCTCTAGACCCTTCCAGAGCCGAGATATCGGATGTCAAAGTTTTGACCTGAAAAAAAAAACATAAGGGGTAACACTGTTGTTTTTGGCCGAAATTTTGACCCCCTCCGATCTTCTTGAAACTCTGGATTCTGACAGAGGGCCACGAGACTTCGACCAGCGCACAAAAATGGAGGCTCTAGACCCTTCCAGAGCCGAGATATCGGATGTCAAAGTTTTGACCTGAAAAAAAAACATAAGGGGTAACACTGTCGTTTTTGGCCGAAATTTTGACCCCCTTCGATCTTCTTGAAACTCTGGATTCTGACAGAGGGCCACGAGACTTCGACCAGCGCGCAAAAATGGAGGCTCTAGACCCTTCCAGAGCCGAGATATCGGATGTCAAAGTTTTGACCTGAAAAAAAAAACATAAGGGGTAACACTGTCGTTTTTGGCCGAAATTTTGACCCCCTCCGATCTTCTTGAAACTCTGGATTCTGACAGAGGGCCACGAGACTTCGACCAGCGCGCAAAAACGGAGGCTCTAGACCCTTCCAGAGCCGAGATATCGGATGTCAAAGTTTTGACCCGAAAAAAAAAAACATAAGGGGTAACACTGTCATTTGGCCGAAATTTTGACCCCCTCCGATCTTCTTGAAACTCTGGATTCTGACAGAGGGCCACGAGACTTCGACCAGCGCGCAAAAAATGGAGGCTCTAGACCCTTCCAGAGCCGAGATATCGGATGTCAAAGTTTTGACCTGAAAAAAAAAACATAAGGGGTACACTGTCGTTTTTGGCCGAAATTTTGACCCCCTCCGATCTTCTTGAAACTCTGGATTCTGACAGAGGGCCACGAGACTTCGACCAGCGCGCAGAAATGGAGGCTCTAGACCCTTCCAGAGCCGAGATATCGGATGTCAAAGTTTTGACCTGAAAAAAAAAAAACATAAGGGGTAACACTGTCGTTTTTGGCCGAAATTTTGACCCCCTCTGATCTTCTTGAAACTCTGGATTCTGACAGAGGGCCACGAGACTTCGACCAGCGCGCAAAAATGGGGCTCTAGACCCTTCCAGAGCCGAGATATCGGATGTCAAAGTTTTGACCTGAAAAAAAAAAACATAAGGGGTAACACTGTCGTTTTTGGCCGAAATTTTGACCCCCTCCGATCTTCTTGAAACTCTGGATTCTGACAGAGGGCCACGAGACTTCGACCAGCGCGCAAAAAATGGAGGCTCTAGACCCTTCCAGAGCCGAGATATCGGACGTCAAAGTTTTGACCCGAAAAAAAAACATAAGGGGTAACACTGTTGTTTTTGGCCGAAATTTTGACCCCTCCGATGTTCTTGAAACTCTGGATTCTGACAGAGGGCCACGAGACTTCGACCAGCGCGCAAAAATGGAGGCTCTAGGACCCTTCCAGAGCGAGATATCGGATGTCAAAGTTTTGACCTGAAAAAAAAAACATAAGGGGTCACACTGTCGTTTTTGGCCGAAATTTTGACCCCCTCCGATCTTCTTGAAACTCTGGATTCTGAAAGAGGGCCACGAGACTTCGACCAGCGCGCAAAAATGGAGGCTCTAGACCCTTCCAGAGCCGAGATATGGACGTCAAAGTTTTGACCCGAAAAAAAAACATAAGGGGGTAACACTGTCGTTTTTGGCCGAAATTTTGAGCCCCTCCGATCTTCTTAAAACTCTGGATTCTGACAGAGGGCCACGAGACTTCGACCAGCGCGCAAAATGGAGGCTCTAGACCCTTCCAGAGCCGAGATATCTGATGTCAAAGTTTTGACCCGAAAAAAAAAACATAAGGGGTAACACTGTCGTTTTTGGCCAAAATTTTGACCCCCTCCGATCTTCTTGAAACTCTGGATTCTGACAGAGGGCCACGAGACTTCGACCAGCGCGCAAAAATGGAGGCTCTAGACCCTTCCAGAGCCGAGATATCTGATGTCAAAGTTTTGACCTGAAAAAAAAAAAACATAAGGGGTAACACTGTCGTTTTTGGCCGAAATTTTGACCCCCTCCGATCTTCTTGAAACTCTGGATTCTGACAGAGGGCCACGAGACTTCGACCGCGCGCAAAAATGGAGGCTCTAGACCCTTCCAGAGCCGAGATATCGGACGTCAAAGTTTTGACCCGAAAAAAAAAACATAAGGGGTAACACTGTCGTTTTTGGCCGAAATTTTGAGCCCCTCCGATCTCTTAAAACTCTGGATTCTGACAGAGGGCCACGAGACTTCGACCAGCGCGCAAAAATGGAGGCTCTAGACCCTTCCAGAGCCGAGATATCTGATGTCAAAGTTTTGACCCGAAAAAAAAACATAAGGGGTAACACTGTCGTTTTTGGCCAAAATTTTGACCCCCTCCGATCTTCTTGAAACTCTGGATTCTGACAGAGGGCCACGAGACTTCGACCAGCGCGCAAAAATGGAGGCTCTAGACCCTTCCAGAGCCGAGATATCTGATGTCAAAGTTTTTGACCCGAAAAAAAAACATAAGGGGTAACACTGTCGTTTTTGGCCAAAATTTTGACCCCCTCCGATCTTCTTTGAAACTCTGGATTCTGACAGAGGGCCACGAGACTTCGACCAGCGCGCAAAAATGGAGGCTCTAGACCCTTCCAGAGCCGAGATATCTGATGTCAAAGTTTTGACCCGAAAAAAAAAACATAAGGGGTAACACTGTCGTTTTTGGCCGAAATTTTGACCCCCTCCGATCTTCTTGAAACTCTGGATTCTGACAGAGGGCCACGAGGACTTCGACCAGCGCGCAAAAATGGAGGCTCTAGACCCTTCCAGAGCCGAGATATCGGATGTCAAAGTTTTGACACGAAAAAAAAAACATAAGGGGTAACACTGTCGTTTTTGGCCGAAATTTTGACCCCCTCCGATCTTCTTGAAACTCTGGATTCTGACAGAGGGCCACGAGACTTCGACCAGCGCGCAAAAATGGAGGCTCTAGACCCTTCAGAGCCGAGATATCGGATGTCAAAGTTTTGACCTGAAAAAAAAACATAAGGGGTAACACTGTCGTTTTGGCCGAAATTTTGACCCCCTCCGATCTTCTTGAAACTCTGGATTCTGACAGAGGGCCACGAGACTTCGACCAGCGCGCAAAAATGGAGGCTCTAGACCCTTCCAGAGCCGAGATATCGGATGTCAAAGTTTTGACCCTGAAAAAAAAAACCATAAGGGGTAACACTGTCCGTTTTTGACCGAAATTTTGACCCCCTCCGATCTTCTTGAAACTCTGGATTCTGACAGAGGGCCACGAGACTTCGACCAGCGCGCAAAAATGGGAGGCTCTAGACCCTTCCAGAGCCGAGATATCGGATGTCAAAGTTTTGACCCTGAAAAAAAAACATAAGGGGGTAACACTGTCGTTTTTGCCGAAATTTTGACCCCCTCCGATCTTCTTGAAACTCTGGATTCTGACAGAGGGCCACGAGACTTCGACCAGCGCGCAAAAATGGAGGCTCTAGACCCTTCCAGAGCCGACGATATCGGATGTCAAAGTTTTGACCGAAAAAAAAAAACATAAGGGGTAACACTGTCGTTTTTGGCCGAAATTTTGACCCCCTCCGATCTTCTTGAAACTCTGGATTCTGACAGAGGGCCACGAGACTTCGACCAGCGCGCAAAAATGGAGGCTCTAGACCCTTCCAGAGCCGAGATATCGGATGTCAAAGTTTTGACCTGAAAAAAAAAACATAAGGGGTAACACTGTCGTTTTTTGCCGAAATTTTGACCCCCTCCGATCTTCTTGCAAACTCTGGATTCTGACAGAGGGCCACGAGACTTCGACCAGCGCGCAAAAATGGAGGCTCTAGACCCTTCCAGAGCCGAGATATCGGATGTCAAAGTTTTGACCTGAAAAAAAAAACATAAGGGGTAACACTGTCGTTTTTGGCCGAAATTTTGACCCCCTCCGATCTTCTTCAAACTCTGGATTCTGACAGAGGGCCACGAGACTTCGACCAGCGCGCAAAAATGGAGGCTCTAGACCCTTCAGAGCCGAGATATCGGATGTCAAAGTTTTGACCTGAAAAAAAAACATAAGGGGTAACACTGACGCTTTTTGGCCGAAATTTTCGACCCCCTCCGATCTTCTTGAAACTCTGGATTCTGACAGAGGGCCACGAGACTTCGACCAGCGCGCCACAAAAATGGAGGCTCTAGACCCTTCCAAGAGCCGAGATATCGTGATGTCAAAGTTTTGACCTGAAAAAAAAAACATAAGGGGTAACACTGTCGCTTTTGGCCCGAAATTTTCACCCCTCCCCCCGATCTTCTTGAAACTCCTGGACTTCTGACA